>CM067371.1:3574469-4225302 GCA_034401795.1 Chaetoderma sp. LZ-2023a
CGTCGTGTGCATACATCATCCAGCATCAATCCTATCAGTAATCTATACAGGAAGCAGAGACGCGTGCGCGACAATGCACGTCATGGTTCAAACAAGGGTCTTGGCTTCCTGAAAGCGATGACAAATTTTCTTCATCAAAATCTACCCATTTTACCCCACAGATCAACCTAATACAAAATATATACAATTTCAGAAGTATTTTGTTGGGGCATTTTGAAGTCAATTTAACTGGAAGATCCTGGCAGCAACATCTTTCAGTCAAATTTGTTTCAAAATATTCACAAATTTCCCTGTATATTACATCAACATTAAGGTTTCAGTGGTGAAAGGGTTAATTATATCAGTCCATGGTGACGGTAATTAGTTTCTGATAAACATGGTTCTCCAATATCTATGAATCTCATAATAAAATGGTATCTTTGTATTTCTTAGTAACTATGACTACATGAGCAAGGGAGATAATTATGCTCACATATAACTACCTACCTAAACGATGCGTAAAATCAGATGTCAATCATTCAATGTCTGAAAATGAGTGTAGTAGTCGTAAGAAATGTCCATTTAGAGATCAAGAGATGGCGATTGTTGAAGATTTACAACAGGAATGGCTGGCTGATTTAGTTAGCCAGTCATTCCAAGAGTCTTCTCTTAGCATGGAAATGAATGGGACTTGTTTAACAGGGACCTGAACTATACGCCAACCAAAACAAAAACATGGAAATGGATATTAATTCACCAAATCATGACAGTTATTTGTTGTAAATTATAGAATAACTTATTTATTTAATATAGTATGACAGAAGACAATCCTTGAAATTTACATGATATTCAGCTAAGGGGAGCAAACTCTTTTTGTAAAAGGGAAAAATTATAAAGAGACCAACTTGAATCCAGACCTTAAAATAGGAAGTCCAAATTCATTAAAATTTGTACAGCTTTCATCTCTGAAACCCCTGCATTTCAGTTGCAAGATAAAGGCAACAATACAGGTTAGTAGTTGAATATTTTGAAATTAACTTAACCGGATGCCATTCTTTGTTAGAGCAAAACCCTTTCCAAAATAAATACCAACAGCGATCCAGGGAACTTATCACACATGTACACACATATGGGGAAAGTAAAATTTTTAAAAATTCTGTGTGCAGAGATGTATTTTGCTCATTTTTTTCTGGGGGCAAAAGAGATCTTTGCTACCTCCATAAAGACAGAATTTCAGTACTCAATTAACCCTTAAATGGTCACGATTTTTCAAGATAAATTGAAAGTTATGATTAACAACTATTAATTTGCATCCCAAGAAGGCTATTTTTTTTAATTTACCACTGAAATGACTGGCTCGTGGGCTTGGGAGCTAAAGTGTAAATTAACTAAGGCCTGATTTATAAGTCGAACTTCTCTTGTGCCGTGCCAGCTATATGAATCAATCGGTCGTCATTAGCGCGGTGCGACAGAAAATTCAACTTATAAAACGGACCTGAGTTATCCATGTCCACCAAGCGAGTGTCAGGCAAATTATCATTTGTGTGAAATTTGAAAAATAATGCTGATTATTAGAGCCAGTGCTCTAAGTGTGAAGAGGGCAATCCAATGGTCAAACCGTCAACTTGTCTTAACTGAAGTGAACCCCGCTAATGACGAGTTATGCAGAGATACTACACATCACACTAAACCATGAACTCTCAGACTGGCCAAAAACAGATTCTACAGTGGTCTTGAGAAATGGCCACTTGTAGATCAGGCGGACTTTTTTGAAAATTTACCACTGGAATGACTGGCTCGATAAATGAGCCAGTCATTCCAGTGGTAAATTTTCAAAAGAAGTCTTCACCTGATCTGAAAATTTACATTTTCTGTTCGAAACTTGAAATTTTCTTGAACAAAATTACGGGTTGGCGCATTTTATTCTGTATGATATAGACAATATTTGTGGCCCATGGTAAAATTGGAACCTCAGATCACTGAATATTTTGAGAAAAAATCTGACTAAATAGTGTTGAAGCTTCAAAATATTCAGTGGGTTCCATCAAACTCCCCCAAATCAATTTCTTTAACTCTTTTTCTCGTGTATGGTTCTAATGTGACGTCGGCATGAAGTCCTATGAGCAAGGGAGGCCATGCAGAGTGGACAGACGAATCTGTCCTTTACTTACTAATGACTAATTTGAGTATGTTTGTTGGGACATTGGTGTAGGGCAACGTCATACGTATCTGTGATGTAATTTCATGTGTGACGTCAGGTTATGGCATCATAAGCGTGACCAAGGGTAAGGGTCTTGGTAACCGAGTAATCAATTAAAAGTTTTACTACCAAATGTAGATGAAGGTTACCAATCTGCGTGATTGATGCCTATTGGGTCCATACAATAGAGTTGATGAATCCAGAATTTTTCACGGTCCTTTTGCGGAAAGAGGTGGCTTCCATGCTATCGGGATCGTGATGTAACACTTCAATGATTCTGTGACTGACATCTGTGGGTCCATGGTTGGGAAGATTAAAATGTTGTGCTACAGGTGTGTCTTTGTTGTTTTTTATATCCCTCATGTGTTCTTTAATGTGAACCTGGAATTCGCATTTGCTTTCACCTACATATTGTTTAAGTCATTTTTTGCAGGTAAGTAGGTAGATGACATTCATGGTATGACAGAATGTGTTTGTTTTGATCAAATATTTTAGCCCAGTGTGAGAGCTTTTGAAACTGTTTGTGCTGTTCATGTTTTGGCAGAATGTGCAGTTATTTTTGGCACATGGATGTACAGGGTTCGCTATACTTTTCCCTTGTTGTCCAAATTACCTTGGGTCTGTGAATTTAGCTGTGACCAATGTATCCTTGAAGGATTGACTGCGTCTGTGGCCGAAGATAGGTGTGTCTGTAAATGTGGCCCAACATTTTGGGCTGGACTGTAGTTGTGGCCAATGGTGTTTGATTATTTTTTTAGCTAGTTTGCTATGTTGATGGAAATTAGCGATACATGATATCCTAGTGTTGATTCCTTTAGTTGGTTTTGGCAGGGGTAGGCCTGTGCGGTTTTGTTGCATTGCTCTGTGTAAGCTGGAGTTATGGTTATCTGTTGGGTATGCTCTTATTGCATAGTGGTGTACCATTTTGTGTGCGTTTTTGAGAAAATCTGTTTCTCTACTGCAGATTCTCTGTAGTCTCAAGAATTGTCCGTAAGGGCTTGCTTGTTTAGAGGACTCAGGATGAGCTGATTAATTGTGTAGATACCCGTGTGTATCTGTTGGTTTTGTGTAGAGAACAAAGCCTAGGTGTCTATTTGGGAGAATAAACACTTTGGTATCCAAGAATTGATGGATTCTGTGGATTATTCTGCTGTAAATTTGATGGTCGGGTGCGCGTTGTTCATATGTGTTATGAAATTCTCCAGTGAGTCAGATCCTTTGGTCCAGATTATGAAAATATCATCGATTTAGTGGTAGTATAGGGCTTCATCTGTTCTGAGTAACTTTTCTTCGAGTTGGGCCATGAAGATAATGGCGTAGTTAGGTGCTAGTTTTGTGACCATAGCTGTACCGCCAATTTGGAGGTAACGTTTATCATTGAACTCAAAGTTGTTGCATGTGAGCACTATTTTGAGCAATGTGAGTAATCTGCATGGTGTTAATGTGCCTGGGCAGCCATGTACTCTTAGGTGTTGGGATACAGCTCTAAGGCCTTCAGTGTGAGGGATGTTGGTGTATAGTGATGTAACATCCATTGTAACTAGAATGGCGTGTTGAGGGATAGGGCCAAATGTTTCTAGTTTGTTTATAAAATCAGCGGTTTCCTGGATATATGATTTTATATTGTGAAGATGAATTTTGATATGTTCATCAACAAAACTACGATGTGTTCAGTATGGCTTCCGTTGCCACTGATGATGGGTCTCCCTGGAGTAAGTGGGCCATTTTGGTTTTTATGTATTTCAGGAAGTAGACAGAACCTGGCTGTACATGGGTCGTTGGTTTGGAGACTGTTGGCTATGTCGCTTGTGATTTCACCACTGAGAATCATGTCCGTGATGGTGGTTTCTACTTTCTCTGCATGGTCTGTGGTGAGATCTGTAGTTTGCTTGGTATAGTAGTTAGTGTCACTAAGTTGTCTGATTGCTTCCTGTTTGTACATTTCTGTATCTTGGATGATGGTAGCCTGACCTTTGTCAGATCTTTTAATTTAATTCGAAAATGTACAATTTTCATATCAGAATGGCAAGGGTTAAACTATTTCAGCGCGATGGGAAAAGGTTAATTATGTTATATACAGTAGCTGAGTAGTCGTTGTACATTTTGGAAACAATATTCCTGAAAGTTGTTGCTATTATAGACAGCAACAACATTCAGCCATATTGTCTCCAGAATAAGCACTACTTAAATCACATTAAAAGTAAGGGAATTTATGAATTTGAAATCCAAAGGGTCTTTAATTCAAGATGAAAACATTTAAAATTGGCAACTTCCATTGTTTGGTAACAAAATCACATTTTTATTATGGAAATGTTGATGCTGAAAGCTGTAGATTAAATGTTGATGCTGAAAGCTGTAGATTAAATGGTGAGGCTGAAATCTGTAAATTAAATGTCGATGCTGAAAGCTGTAGATTAAATGGTGAGGCTGAAAGCTGTAGATTAAATGTCTATGCTGAAAGCTGTAGATTAAATGTTGATACTGAAAGCTGTAGATTAAATGGTGAGGCTGAGAGCTGTAGATTAAACGTTGATGCTGAAATCTGTAGATTAAATGTTGATGCTGAAAGCTGTAGATTAAATGGTGAGGCTGAAAGTTGTAGATTAAATGTTGATGCTGAAAGCTGTAGATTAAATGTTGATGCTGAAAGCTGTAGATTAAATGGTGAGGCTGAGAGCTGTAGATTAAATGTTGATGCTGAAAGCTGTAAATTAAATGTTGATGCTGAAAGCTGTAGATTAAATGTTGATGCTGAAAGCTGTAGATTAAATGTTGATGCTGAAAGCTGTAGATTAAATGGTGAGGCTGAAAGTTGTAGATTAAATGTTGATGCTGAAAGCTGTAGATTAAATGTTGATGCTGAAAGCTGTAGATTAAATGTTGATGCTGAAAGCTGTAAATTAAATGTTGATGCTGAAAGCTGTAGATTAAATGTTGATGCTGAAAGCTGTAGATTAAATGTTGATGCTGAAAGCTGTAGATTAAATGGTGAGGCTGAAAGCTGTAGATTAAATGTTGATGCTGAAAGCTGTAGATTAAATGGTGAGGCTGAAATCTGTAGATTAAATGTTGATGCTGAAAGCTGTAGATTAAATGTCTTTTTGTTATGTACATGCTCATATCCATCACCCAACAAATTGGTCTGATTTGTTTGCTGTATGCAGTGTATTTTAATTGACTCCCAATTTTGCACCCTCCACCCAAAATTACCCTCAACAATAAACCTTTCCAGTTTATCCATCCAACATATGACGTCATAATCAAGTATGTAAAGTGTAGAATGACATCCTAATCAATTACAGCTTGAATGAGATGATTTAGTCTGTAATAAACACTTAATCGTCTGACATGTTGTGCGAATTCTGCGTCTTCACTATTTAATAAACATGCTGTTGAATATTTTGAAACTAATTTGACTGGGCGTTGTTATGGCAGCAACAGCACCCAGTCAAATAAGTTTCAAAATATTCAACAGCTTACCTATAGTTTTCTGGAAATTGATAGTCAGGCTATTCGGGAATCAATTGATACCAACACAGGTGAAGCGTGGGTGAAGCTTAACTAGGGATGGGCAGGACATAGCTAAAACGGGAATGCTCCATTCCCACCCTAAATAATGCAGAATAAATAACATGTAACCCTCTCCCTCCCAGCCCCTGATAGCTCATCACCAATCACCCTGACATGTAACCCCCTCCCAGCCCCTGATAGCTCATCACCAATCACCCTGACATGTAACCCTCTCCCTCCCAGCCCCTGATAGCTCATCACCAATCACCCTGACATGTAACCCCCTCCCAGCCCCTGATAGCTCATCACCAATCACCCTGACATGTAACCCCCTCCCAGCCCCTGATAACTCATCACCAATCACCCTGACATGTAACCCCCTCCCAGCCCCTGATAGCTCATCACCAATCACCCTGACATGTAACCCCCTCCCAGCCCCTGATAACTCATCACCAATCACCCTGACATGTAACCCCCTCCCAGCCCCTGATAGCTCATCACCAATCACCCTGACATGTAACCCCCTCCCAGCCCCTGATAGCTCATCACCAATCACCCTAACACGTAACCCCCTCCCAGCCCCTGATAGCTCATCACCAATCACCCTGACATATAAAACATCATAAACCTTTCCATGTTAGGATGGGAGTTTAACTGTCAGATATGATATCTCCAATCTTACGCATCTCGAAAAAAACCCACCTTTGTCGCAATAACGCTTTATCAATAATTCTCTGAGTAAACCAGGAATTGAATACTAAATTCCCCGTATCACAGCTTTAAATCTAATCAAAATCAACAATATGTGTAAGCTGTTGAATATTTTGAAAGTAACAGCTTCCAGTCAAATTACTTTCAAAACATTCAACAAAGTATTCCTTATTTTGTCAAGAATCTGTCATAACGGGGTTGTAGAGTTCAAATGGTTAATAGGAGCGTGCAGTCCCGCAGGAAAGTGCCAGCTAATCTTGGAACAATTACATAACCGCTACAGCGGTGGCTAGTAACTCACTGCTCTTGCCCCGACCAAATACCCGAACATATTTTTTAGTGTCCTTTATTGCGCAATTTCTGTCAGAATCTTCAGCGGAATTCAATTTAGAAAATTAAATTTGTATCCAAAATTAATTCTGCTCGACGGCACCATAAAATTCATCGCACGCTAGTACTGCTACAAGACGAATTGCAGAAAATTGGAAAAAATTAAATCGCCATGCATCTGTTCAGTCGTCATAGAAACGGGAAAATGAGCTGTAAACATCGTTGACAGCATGTCGTTTTGAATCCGTTTCTCAATGAAACACTGAACTATTTTGATAATTGAACTATTTAACACTTAAGCTTGACAAACAATCACTTGCTTCTGCAGTGGTCCTGAAAAATATCCATCTTCAGAACATTAGAAGTTTATTTTTTAAAGTTTCTCACTGGAATGACTGGGTTGATAATGGGGCCAGGCATACCAGTGATAAAGTAAAAAAGAACAATCTCTTGTTCTGCAAATGAACATTATTTATGAGAAAAATTGAATTTTCTTGAATAAATTTGTGGATTAAATGGATAACTTATTTTCTTATAGATAATGTCCATTTGTATACCCAGAAGACTTTTTGGAAATTTGCCACTGGAATGACTGGCTCGGTTATATCGAACCAGTCACACCAGTTGTAAATATAAAAAAAATCGTCTTCTTCTTCGTCTGCAAATGGACATTTCTCAAGAGCACTGCAGAAGCCGTTTTTGGCTGATATGAGCCATGTTAAAGAGTTAATACTGACCACATTTTGAGTCAAAACAATCGTGATTCTTTATTGTAACCCTTTCATTGATAAATTCCCTGTGTCTCAATCTCAGGGATTCCCTGTATCTCAATCTCAGGGATTCTCTGTATCTCAATCTCAGGAATTCCCTGTATCTCAATCTCAGGGATTCCCTGTATCTCAATCTCAGGGATTCCCTGTATCTCAATCTCAGGGATTCCCTGTATCTCAATCTCAGGGATGCCCTGTATCTAAATCTCAGGGATTCCCTGTATCTAAATCTTAGGGTTTCCCTGTACCTCAATCTCAAGGATTCCCTGTATCTCAATCTCAGGGATTCCCTGTATCTAAATCTCAGGGTTTGCCTGTATCTCAATCTTAGGGATTTCCTGTATCTCAATCTCAGGGATTCCCTCTATCTAAATCACATGGTTTCCCTGTATCTCAATCTCAGGGATTCCTTGTATCTCAATCTCAGGGATTCCCTGTATCTCAATCTGAGGGATTCCCTGTATCTAAATCTCAGGGATTCCCTGTCTCTACATCTCAGGGTTTCCCTGTATCTCAATCTCAGCTTTTTTTCCGTGTATCTCAATCTCAAGGTTTCCCTGTATCTCAATCTCAAGGATTCCCTGTATCTTAATCCCAGGGATTCCCTGTATCTCAATCTCAGAGATTCCCTGTATCTCAATCTTAGGGATTTCCTGTATCTCAATCTTAGAGATTCCCTGTATCTCAATCTTAGGGATTTCTTGTATCTCAATCTTAGTGATTTCCTTATCTCAATCTCAGGGATTCCCTCTATCTAAATCTCATGGTTTCCCTGTATCTCACTCTCAGGGATTCCCCGTATCTCAATCTCAGAGATTCCCTGTATCTCAATCTCATGGTTTCCCTGTATTTCAATCTCAGAGATTCCCCGTATCTCAATCTCAGGGTTTCCCTGTATCTCAATCTCAAGGATTTCCTGTATCTCAATCTCAGGAATTCCCTGTATCTCAATCTGATGGATTCCCTGTATCTCAATCTCAGGGATTCCCTTATCTTAATCTCAGGGATTCCCTGTATATCAAGCTCAGGGATTCCCTGTATTTCAATATCAAGGATTTCCTGTATATATCGCAATCTCAGGGTAAACAAACAAGAAAAAAGCTTCGGCCTCCAGTCATATCATTTCCAAAATATTCAATAAAAAGTATTTCTCATTGAAAGGGTTAAAGAGGGTGGTTGACATACCACCTGTCTTACATAACCACAGCTATATATTGTGGACAAATAGGCATTGAACATAACAAATAATTTGTATTAATCATTTCACACCCAAATTTGTTCAAGACAATTTTTAATATCTCTTAGAAAATGTTGATTTGCATACCAAGAGAAGGCTATTTGTGAAAATTTACCACTGGAATGACTGGCTCGATAATCGAGCCAGTCATTCCAGTTGTTAATTTTTTTTTTTTTGTCCTCTCTTGGGTATGCAAATCAACATTTCTCAAGACCACTGCTGAAGCCGTTTTTGGCAGGCTTGAGTGTTAAGGGTAAAGAAAGCAGCTATTATTTAGTAATAACATGTTCAAGTTCCCCGAGGTGGTCCTTGAAAAGACAGTATTTATTATCATGACATCGATTCACAAAAGCTATTTCTCTAATACGCGTTACAACCGGACAAACACCGATCTATAACAAAGCCGCGATTATCGAACGCAATGTATAAATGAAATATTATCTGATTGCAACAAAAGCTCCATCACGGCGAGCCATTAAGCCATCTCTTTGAGGCATGATTGCCTGATTGCCGACAACCTTACACAGAACATGCGAACGACGGACGTGTGGCTCTGGCGAGGACAGCATCGCAAGGAACTCTATTGTTCTTGGACAATTCCGCCACACGAATCAGTCAAACAATCGTCTGCATTATTCACAACTATGAAGCAGAAATGAGGAATCTGATTTTTAAATTAGAACACGTTTTTGCACTACAAGCGAGGATATGTTTTGTGTCCCATGAACTCGTCGCTTTTTCTTTCACGTAGGATCTTTTCAGCCTCACAGACAATCGTGTAAATTACGGAGACTCAAATAAACATGTTCTACAGTCAGAGCGAATTACGCTAATTAGACCGTATTCTCCGCTAAAACATAAAACGTTAGAAAATATAGTTATGTCTGGAAGGAATAAGAAATATTCCGCCAATAACAATACTCCAAAAAGAAGATTACTATAGAGGCATCCCTGGAATACCATCAATCGCGCTCTGTTTTTTTTCTATTTTGGCATGACATTTACACATAGTACGCGTTTCTTACGATTCTGCCCAGAAGGCAGCAAATTTTACAATTGTCACGGAATGAGGTCGCTAAATACACCGCATTCATGGTGCTGCGGAGGAGGATAATGTTTTTTCTCGATACTATGTTTTAAAGGCATACATTCAGCGCAGTCAATATTCCATACGTGACTGTTTATACGATTGAATATAAATGATGTTTTTAGACAGAACTGTTTTCCAATGTTTTGAATTATTCAGGTAAAGTTACTAAGAAACATCTTCCCTACAGATATCAAAGATTTTTAACCCTTTAATAGTAAAAAATCATGAATCCATTTCCTCACTCAATCATATGACGTCATAATCAACTACGTGACGTGTATGCCGACGTCATAATCATGAGAGTTGAATATTTTGAAACTAATTTGACTGGTTGCTGTTCCTGGGCAGCAACAGCATGCAGTCAAATTAGTTACAAAATATTCAACAGCTTACTTGTATCATTTTCTGGAAATTGATAGTCAGGGAGTTTAGAGATAGATCGATCGATCCCAACATGAGTGAGGTGTGGGTGGAGGGAGCTAAGAGAGAGATGAGTGGGGTATAGCTAAAACTGGAATGGTCCATTGGTTCTGGATATTTAAATATTTCACAAAGGAATGTCCATTTGCAGCCATGAGAGATGATGTTTTGAAAATTTACCACTGGAATGACTATCAAGCCAGTCATAACTGAGATAAATTTTCAAAAATAAGTCATCTCTTGGGTTTGGAAATAGCCATTCCGTAAGACATTTCAGAGGCTAGTTCTGGTCAGTTTGACAATCAACGAGTCAAGAATTCAATCAAATTAGGTCTACAAGCTATCAAATTTTCAAGAGGGCCGCTTGACAGACATTATATAATGGCTTTTTCACCAGGTTTCAGTCAAGAACCTGTCCCCATACCACAACCAATTGATTTCCAAAGGTTTGCATAAATATGCCAAAGACAGGATTGTACTGTACACTCTGAATATTGTAATAGAAAAATTGCCATTTGATCGATATTCTCGAATAAGGATAAGCGAGCCAGTCATTCCAGTGGCAAATTAAAAAAAATAGTATTCGCTTGCATGCAAATGTACATTTACTAAGTTAAACCATCAATTTTCTTGACCAATCTTGACCATTAAAGGGTTACGGCGTGCTACCTTTGAGGATAGAGCAGAGCACTAGGGCACTGGCAGGGATAAGTGTCCATTAGCCTGCTTTAATGTGTCTCTGATTGCCTCATACAGAAGTCGAAATGAGCAATTTACCATCTCTGCCCAATGCTAACTTGATTGTCAGCTCAGGATATTGAACAGGGGAACAATTTTAGATGGATGGATTAATACCATTAGCATGCCTAATGCTTAGCTAGATTCCAGCGAATCACAAACTCACTTACTTGTGCCTTCACCCTAGATGTGGACATTTTAGCATAAACTCATGTCTATTTCCATGGCGATAGCATTGTATTGTCGCTCAGAAGAATGACGACAGTTGTGCTAATTCCTACATAAGAAGGGAGGGTGGCTGAAAATGAAGGATTTTTACCAATTTCCGATGCGTCTACTTCCATAACGGAAAGAGAATTTCTTACCCATTGTTGAAAGGACTAAGTTTGCCACACCAAATCAATGCCACCATGGGAGAATCATGCGGTTCCATTTGAAGTTCTGAAAACAAATTTTAAATTCTGAATTGATCAATTTTGGCATCGATGCAAAACAGAATCCAAGCACCACCAGGAAGCAGACTTCCTCCTCTCAGATGGCTAGCTAATTGCGGGAAAAGAAATCAATCGGACATTTTTGGAAAAATAGATGCAATCAAAGACTTTATTTTCTGAGAATTCCAGGAAATTATTCAGTGTCTGTCACAGCTGGTGTCTCAAACATGATAAGGGAGGTAACTTTTGCTAGGCAAGTTTTCATTCAATCAATCCATTAACCCTTTAATCCTCAACTTTATTCAAGAAAATTCTAATTTCTCATACAAAATGTCCATTTGCAGGCCAAGGGAATACAATTTTTGAAAATTTACCATTGAAATGACTGGCTGGATTATCGAGCCAGTTATCTCAGCGGTGTATTTTCAAAAATATAATTATCTTGACCAACAAATGGACATTTCTCAAGACGACTGCAAAAGCCATTTTTGGTCAGCTTAAGTGTTAAAGGGTTAAATCTTTAACCCTTGAGATGCCAGTCTCTCAATTTCAAGACATCTATACAAGAACGTCCTTGAATATTGTAACGAATTGGGGAGAACATAGGCACACCGGAAAACACTGGAGGTGGCTGTAACCGAGATGGGTTGAAATGCCTATAAATAACTGGACTTGGAACTGGTCCAGTCAAGGACCCGGGTATAAAGGTTGAATGAGCAAGAGGAGCCTCAAGCGATGGAATGGGAGTTACATTGTTTACTCCCATTCCATCTCCATGCCTAACTATTCGAGGAAGCCCCCTTTCCACATCTGAAAATTTACTTTTCAGATTGGAAATTTCCCGCTCTTCGAGAGATAACTGATCCATGAGGTCAGTCATCTCTCGCATTATGCCCTCTATTTCCCAGTCCAAGTCCTCCTCCATATTCACAGAAGACTTCATTCTCTGGTGGTGAGTGCATTTGCCGACTGTCGTGCCCAAGCGATACACTCTCCATGAGATGATGAAGCATTCATAATTTCAGTCAGGTGACTCTATTGGACACCTTAAGAACGGTACAAAAAGTGCAGATGTGATGTTAGTGCAAAGACAGTGCGATGTAGAGGGTGTTATTTAGTGCAAAAGGTTGCGGGTGACACCAAAATCCTGATGGGTTATCTAAGGCTATGCCTGACTACAAAATTCTAAAGAAGAATGAAATTCTTAAAGGAAGTGTAATGCAATATAAAGGTTCTACAAGAAAAGACCGAGCTTAATAAGAAAAATAGATCTTACGTCAAAATGCTGTTAGTTGAAAAGTTGTTGGCCAGCCTTTATTTAAGCTCCCAGTCAAACTAAATCAAAAATAAAATTTTGTGCATGCATGCACACACATACATGCACATGTGTGAGTGCATGTTTGCAAACACTCGACATTATAAGCAAGCTAAATTACTGTCACAATTTTCAATAGTTTATGACTTCTATGATAGTGTTGATGATCTAATTCTGGACTCTCGAACCTTCAAAGTTTGATTTCAAATTACATCAGGAAGAACAACTATGTGATCAGTAGATTAATCCTGAAAAAAGTATAATCAGTATGATATAAAACTTATTCTGTTGACTATTTTGAAATCAATTTGACTGGAAACCATTGCTGGCAGCAATGTCTTCCAGTCAAATTAATTTCGAAATGGTCAACATTTTTCCTGTATGGTTGCCTTGAATATGAGATATGGGGAATTCGTTGGTGAAAGGTTTAACATATGTGAGAATCATCAGAGACCTGCTATTTAACCCTTTGAACCTTAAATATTTTCAATTAAAAATTTTCTCATAGAAAATGTAAATTTGCAGACGAAGAGATGATTAGTTTTAAAAATGTATCACTAGAATGACTTGCACGGTTATCGAGCCAGTCAGTCATTCCAGTTGTAAAATTTTAAAAATAGTCTTCACTCATTGCTCTGTAAATGGACATTTCTCAAGACCACTGGAGAAGTTATTTTTGTCCAGCCATTGGCTAACCCTTAAATGGTCAATCTATTACAATAAAATCTTAACCTTTGCTCAATGACTGTCCATTTGCAGAGCAAAACATTGTTTTTGACAACTTATCCCTGGAGTGACTGGTTCGATGATTGAGACAGTCATTCCAGTGTTACATTTTCAAAAATATACCTCTTTAGGCCAAAAAAGGCCTATCATGATCCAATCTTAAGTTGATTATAGAAGCTGATTTTGGCAGCGTGACCAGTAAATGGTTAACCCGTAGAGCTCTGATGTCAAAATCTTTAATTTTCAAATTAAATTAAAAGACGAACAAGTGTTCATTTTTCAACAAATTTGGTGGAAGATGGTGCTGGCGTAGACAGCAACATCATCCACCAAAATTGTTGAAAAATGTACACCAGTTCCTTTGCAATTTATACAGTAAAAGAGAATATTGACATCAGAGTGGTAAGGGTTAGAGACTGAATTTTTACCAATAAAATGTGAAACATAATTTAAACCTAACAGGCAAATGAAATCTTCTCTCGTACTTTACAAAAATATCTTACTCACCTCATTACAATGTATAATCCTGATCTTGTTCCCGATTAAGATCCAAAACAGTCCTGATTGTGATGCGCTAAGATCCAAAACAGTCCTGATTGTGATGCGCTAAGATCCAAAACAGTCCTGATCGTGTTCCAGATTAAGTTCCAAAACAGTCCTGATCGTGTTCCAGATTAGGTTCCAAAACAGTCCTGATCGTGTTCCAGATTAAGTTCCAAAACAGTCCTGATCATGTTCCAGATTAGGTTCCAAAACAGTCCTGATTACGTTACAGGTTTAAGTTCCAAAAAGGTCGTGATCGTGTTCTGAGTTAAGTTCCATCACAGGCATAGTAAGTCATTTCATTGTTTCCAGTAAAATTCTGTTGAGGAAAATAAAGAAGATATTAAGAATGGAGGGATCCGATCTGTCAATCAAATATCTGATGTCATAATCACATATTACTGGAAAATACAATTAAATGATATATTGGTCCATTACAAAAATCGAAACGTCTGCCACTACAGTACCAACTGAATGTTGTTGATCAATGTACAATTTAATAAACATTCTGTTGAATATTTTGAAACTAATTTGACTGGGAGTTGTTGCTGCCATAGGCAGCTCCCAGGCAAATTAGTTTCAAAATATTCAACATCTTACCTGTAGTTACCTGAAATTTAGAATCAGGAAATCAAGGTTTCAAAGTTTAATATCAATTCCAACATGCATAACAATTGGGCGGAGCTTTGTTAGAAATGTGTGGGGCAGAGCTAGAAATGGATCTCTTTATTACCATTTTGTTTTCGAATGATTTACTGACCTAGAATATTGTCACTACGAAACACGCTAAGCCGTGAAACATGCAAGAATCCACACAAGAGTATTTTTGGATGCAGTTTCCGCATATATCAACCTTTCTACTGACCAATATTAGTTCCGTTGGAATTCGTCTAATTTACTTCTATATTTTATGCACTGTAACTCCTCGATACGCAATTACCAGCAGAGCATCAGTCCTTGGTTCGAATGAGATAACATGAAGCTTCGGGCGATTCCCGAATTCAAAACACTTGTCCAATCAAAGCATCTGTCCTGGCATTCGACCGACAGTTGGCTTATGGTTAGAAGTAGGAAGAAATAGCGGGACTTGTAGGAAAAGCATGCAATTATAACTACGGCCGTACTCCCGCTACAAATCCACACCACACACTGAAAGAGCTACGAGTTCAGTATGCTTGAAGTTTCAATCAATGCTTTTGGGATTGTCAGCGTGAAATCATCAGTTGTCAGATATTAGTTGTACCCAACCGGACAGCTCTCTCTCTCTCTCTCTCTCGCGCTTGCCATTCACACGCGCAGCGCTGGCGACTGGCAGATTGTCGTAGTCGCAGAGGTATCGTGGAAAAGAAAATCAATCCAGTGATCAGACTGATGAAGACTGTTAATTCCAAAGGCACATGCATATTGATATGAGCGACCTTGTATCGTGAAGCACTGAGCACACAAAATCCCTACTACAAGTAGCGCACCATTCCACATAATCAACAAATACTCGGTGTGTGTGTGTGTGTGTGCCACTGACGAACCAATATTCAAGCTCAAGAGGTGATCATTTCCAAAGATCGTTTCCAAAGACGAACAAAATTTGACCCGACTTTATTGATAATAAGCCAACATTATACGGATAGAATTTGAAGCTGATGATAGACCAAATATGGATGAAAAACATCAATCATGTATTAAACAGCACATTTTCATAAATGTATCCATTGAAATTTTAACTGTTTGACTACTGCAAGCCACCAGACAATAAATCCAATGAGGTTTAACTCTGGATGTGCTGAATATTTTGAAAGCGATTTGACTGAAAGTTGTTGGTGGCTTAGCAAATTGTTTTAAAAATATTCAGCATGGAAAATGTAGTATGCAGAAATTCAGCAGACAAACAGTTAATGAGTATATATTGATATACAAATGTAGTACAATTGAGGGATATGAAATGGTCCTCAAGTACATGTATCTGATGTCGTAATTAAATACGCAACATATTAGCTGATGTCACAATCAGCCGTAATGAAAATCCAACACTTCTATCACTAAAGCATACGAATTGTAGGTCTTTCATGAATTTACAATTTAACAAACATTCCGGTGAATATTTTGAAACTAATTTGACTGGGAGTATGTTGTTGCCATTAGTTACCTTGAAATTTAGATGCTTGGAATTCAGGTTTTACGGTTTCAAATCGATTCCAACACGCGCAAAATATGGGCGGAGCTTAGATAGCAATGTGCATGGCATAGTTAGAAATAGTCCACTCCACTACCTAATAAGGTAATCCATTACTAGTTTGACTGGAAGCTGTTGATTATAGCGGCAACAGGTTCTTGTTAAACTTATTTTAAATATTTAACAACTAATTAACTGTATGATTGTCTTAAACATGAGCTTCTTAGAATTCAGGAACAAAAGCATTAAATTTGACATAAAACCCATTCAAAGCAAAGACGTGCATGGTTAGGGCAAAGATGTGCATGGTTAGGGCAAAGATGTGCATGGTTAGGGAAATTACTGTGCATTTCTGCACAAAGAAACATCAATAGTTGTAGAAATAATGAAAATGTCAATAGTGCTAATTGCAATGAAACATGATGTTCAATTACTTCCTTTAGAGCTACCAATCGGAAGGGGAGTTCCTAACAAACATCTCACCCATTTTTAAGATAGTTACCCGGATAGTGTGTGCGTGCGTGCGTGCGTGCGTGCGAGAGAGAGAGAGAGAGAGAGAGAGAGAGAGAGAGAGAGAGAGAGAGAGAGAGAGGGAGAGAGAGGGAGAGAGAGAGAGATGGTTCAGTCACCAAATCGCATACTATGTGAGATCACTAAAGTGCCAAATATATCACATTTTAGACAAGGCAACATCATAATCAAAAAGCTCCAGCAAGAAAATTGAAGTCTGTCACAAAATTGTAACATGCACGCTCGCAAGCGCGCACGCACGCACGCACGCACGCACGCACGCACGCACGCACGCACGCACGCACGCACACACACACACACACACACGTTTTGGGCAGTACAAACTATTTGGCAAATTATTTTCGAATTATTCAACAGGTATCACATTTACGACATGCGTCTTTCAATTCAGAAGGAAAGGGCTTAATTTTAAATACCTAGACAATGAATTTCCCTTTAGAATGGCGACTCGGGTGTTCATTTTGGAAACAATGTTGGTGTAAGCTGTTGCTCTCTAACATGGCAACAGCTTTCTGGTGCTGTCTAAAACAGCAACAGCTTTCAGCAACATTTTCCCCCAAAATATTCACCAATCCTTCTTCTACTAGTTCCTTAGAAATCAGATTTCTGACATCAACATAATAAGCGTTAACGAACCTGATAAGCGCATCAGAGAGAGGAAGAACCCGACATCACTTTAACAAACAGGTGTCTAATTTCCTAAAGTTCAACAACAGTTTAGCAAATGTAATATTAAGTCGTAGCTCGGCCTCCAGCCACTCAAAAACGGAACGCTATTAATAGCAGGAATATTTAAGCATATTTTCATGTGGATTCCTCTAGAACCGATATTCTGTCAACTTGCTTAAAAAGCTCCATGCATTACTCCCCATTTCCATTTCCTGTTCTGAGCCGGCGCATATCCGCCGCTGCCCAAGTCGGTAAACTCAGACTACACGCGGTACATGCCTGTCCACAATGTTGCATGCACCTAAGTACTTAAAGCGGGTGCGTATATTGCAGAGCTTCGATGAATAAGACTTCGCCTTACAGAGCAGTAAATAATCGACGAGTTACACCATCAAGGGCAACACTAGAGCACGAGCAAACGCTCTAATGAACGAATCAACACTAACTCGATGCCAAACAGTCGCTCATCATCGTCATCATCAGCATCAGTGTTAGAAATATTGCCGCGAGCGGTGCTTATGAGAGGCAGGGAGATAATAATTCCAATTATATTTGCATCTTTTCAAACCAATATCCTGCCACGATGACTATATTTCCTACTCACACTACATATGTCTTGAAATGCCGATGGACAGGCATACCAATAGCGGGTGTATGACAGAAAGCAGTAGCTTTGGCACGGCTAATGATTTGCTATAGAAAACAGCTCATAAACTTCCCCCGCGCAGCCAGCATATTAATTGTTGCTGTATTTTATTGGAAAATGAATCCAAATTGCAATAAGACATCTAGTGTAACCCATTTCAGTGTCAATGTTCAGTTGTCTACAACCCTAATTATGCAGGATACAAGGCTGGTACTGGGCCAATATGGCCTGGCCCAACATGGCCCAGTAACCTGCGCTATCAGTAAGATGTGTGACCACCCAGTATATATGTCATGTCATACTATTATTAATGTTTAATTTAATTCAGTGAAGATGGTCAAGTTCAACTCCTAACCATAGTTAGCTGTAGCTAACTAGATTCCCAGTTGGACTTGAAATAGTTAACTAGCTAGTCAACTATATACAACTGAGCACACGAGCGCAATTCAGATGGTTGGTGCAAAATTTACGTTAATTTCAAAATGGTGGACACCTAATGCTTGCCACAAATAAATGCATATAAAAGTGTAAATCTTTCACTAAATAACTTAGGTTTGATGAAATTATGCTTTCCCTTTGTATGTCAATGTTCCCAAGTCCCTATTCCCTCCCATTTTATGTCATATGGATGCATTTTGATGTCTTAGCGGACAAAAATAACCTATTTTTGTAGGCCATCAAAATACACAACAGAAAGGGTTAATGGAGACTGGTACCTGGCTCCAAATTTTCTGCAATAATAATTCAATCAGGAATCGGGTACCAACAAAATACATTTAACCATCCAGCGTTTGGCTGGGCATAGGAACTGCGCATGTTCAGTAAACCAGCAAACTGACTATAGTTAGCGAGTCGAACTTGACTCTAGTATTAACACTTATTCCCTCACCACTGTCCATGTATTCCATATCTATTATCAAAACTAATCAATCGATCATTTCTGATTGGATAGATCCTGATTCATATGCTAATAGACCTTTCCACCGTATCCATCCATCATATGACGTCATAATTAACTATGTGATGTGTAGAATGACATCATAATCAGTGACATCATTATGATGTCATGAATGACGTAGATAAGTACGTCACGAACGCATAATTGAAGACGGACTATGCATTGTTGTACGAATTGTATGGATTTACTATTTAATAACGATTCAGGTGAATATTTTGAAACTAAATTGACTGGGCGCTGTTGCTGCCATAGGGTTCAAAATATTTTAAGTTTATCGGTAGTTTTTCTGGAAATTGATAGACGGGGAGTTCAGGGGTCGATCGATCCCAACACAAGTGAGGTGTGGGTAGAGCTTAGCTAGAGGTGGGTGGGGCTTAGCAAAAACTGGAAAGTTCCATTAGGCTGTGAATGGTAAGCACAGAGCAGAGAATAGTATGATCTGTCCTATTGGCCTAAGTCCACACCACTATGTAACTCAAATATTACTGCCTTTCATTGACTCGAGACCTTGTGACAGGAAAATAATTGGTGTGGATTTGAAGTATATTAGCGAATTTAATTGTATAATTATCAACTTTTCAAACACAATTATTATTTTTGATTTTCAATTTTTGAGTGTTTTATAAAGTTTTGGTATAATACGTCAGCATGTTAGGCACCATATGAACGTCGGTGTATTTATACATCAAATCGTGTGCCTGGTCATCACTCACGTGACACTGTGTTTTGGTGAGAACCTCGCCAACGCCCACTCATCAGTCTGTCTTTAAGCAGCCCTCACGTCAGCCAAGTCGCTTATCTTAGTCTTCGTACTCGTCATGTAAAAATGTTAATTTAAAAAAAAAGTTATATAGTGTTCCAGGTTCATGTAGCCTTGATCAATGTCTCAATGTATTCATCATCATTTACCCTCATCGACAAATTTCATCCAGACAGTGCTTCTTGTTCCTGAACTGGGAACACAAGCTACATGGAACCTGGTGCCTAGCTTGGCCGGGTAGCATTCCATTCCTCTACCCATAATCTCAGGACCCCGCGGGCAACATATTCAACAAGTTTGATTAACATTAACAAAAACTCTTGAAACATACAGCCTGTGAAAAGACAGACCGACTGGCTGACCGACCGACTGATCAACGAAATGACCATGACGGTTCATTGAATTAACACTTTAACATTTAAGCTGATGAAAAATGGCCTCTGTGATGGAGCTGAGGAATGTCCATTTGCAAGCAGAGGGCTATTTTTGAAGATGTACTACTGGAATGACTGGCTCAATCACCGAGCCAGGCATTTCAGCGGTAAATATTAAAAAATAGTCTTCACTTGGCTTGCAAATGGACATTCGCTAAGCAAATATTTATATTTTCTTGATAAATCTTGATTTAATCATAATCAGCCTCTGCAGTGATCTTGAGCGATGTCCATTTGCAGGTCAAGATAAGACAAATTCGATAATTTACCACTGGACTGACTGGCTCAGTTATCAAGCCAGCCTTTACAGTGGTAAATTGTCAAAAATCGTCTTTTCTTGGCCTGTAAATTGACATTCAAAAAGCAAAAATTAAAATTTTTGTGATAAATCTTGACCATTAAAGTGTTAAAGACTGAATATTTAGGCATGTAAATGATAACTTCAAAATGTTGCCGTTAACTAAAACTTGTTGCTGCATTTACTCAAATTATCTTCTGATAATTTATTGTACCAAGATTCATTGTTTAACCCCTCTTGTGTTAATGTAACCTTTTAATGGTCAAACTGACCAAAACAACTCTGCAGTGGTCTTGAGGTATGTCTATTAGCAGATAAACGAACCAGTCATTCCAGGGGTAAATTTTCAAAAAAACTCTTCTCTTGACCTGCAAATGGATACTGGGTAAGCCAAAGCTTTAATTTTCTTTACCATTACCCCTTTAATGGTCAGGCTGGTCAAAGATTTCAAAGATAAATTTACAACAAAATAGTCTTCTAATATTAACATTTCTTGAAGAGTCTTGACCATTAAAATGCTTAATTGATATAAGTACTATCTTAGGGTTTTGAGGCGCCATTGACACAAAAGGGGTTAAGATTCTATGTAAACGTGTTAATTATAAGAGATGCAGTAGGCCTAATAAGCGCTAACCGAGAGAGATTGCGGTCTGATCGCGGACATTATTAAATCCTCCAATTATGACACGAATGTATTGAAGATGATGTCTTATTATTCACATAATGTGAAGGTCAATCAATTACGGGTAACATAGCCTATAAATATCTGTCTGGAACATGATCGTGATTATATACATGTGCTTAATAGAAATCGATTTCTCTTATTTAAAAAGATCGTTTAATTAAAGCTGAACTGACGCTGGTCAGGGGTGGGTGGGTGGGTGGATGGGAGGGAGGGAAAGAGGGAGGGAAGGAGGGAGGGAGGGTGGTTTTTTTGGGGGGTGGGTGGATAGATGAATGAATGGAGAGGGAGAGAAAGGCAGGGAGGGAGGGATGGAGGGAGGGAGCAATAGAGAGAGGGAGGAAGTGATGGAGGGATGTTGATCCATCGGACAGACAGACAAGACAGACAGACAGACAGACAGACAGACAGACAGGCAGGCAGGCAGGCAGGCAGGCAGGCAGGCAGGCAGGCGGGCAGACAGACAGACAGACAGAGACAGACAGACAGACAGATAGATAGATAGACATTCTACAAGTACAAAACACTAATATAATTGTTACATTAAGAAAGGATTGCTTGGAGAATGATCGGGAGCAGAGCTATTACCTCGTGAAGTACACTCACATTGGACGAATTTAAGTATCAGCTTTTTAGACAATCCCACCGAGCGCTGAGCCAGAGACATGTCCTTGGTGTGGTCGAAATTGCAGCGAAAGCGGATTACAGTTTTCCAATTGTCGGATGTCAGGAAATTTGTAAATAACATCCACTGTGGTGTCTAGAAGTCTGTGGAGGTTTGCCGGAATCCAATCTCCCGGGAACAGCTGAAGATTTACCACCGGATAAGGGCGAAGGTGATGAGTTCAATTCTAATTTTTCTTGTAGATTTTAACAATCAACCTTTCTTTAAAGATATGGGGTTCACTCTTTAATGGTCAAGCATGCCAAAAATGGCTTCTACAGATGTCTTTGTGAAAATTGACCAAAAGATTATTTTCTGAAATTCGTACTATGCATGTGGATTGTAGGTGCCCTCAATAATAGACCCAGTCATGTCCGTGGTACATTAAAAAAAAATTATAGTCTTCTCTTGGACATTCGCTGACTGAGCATGAATTCTGATTTTCTCGACCAATCATGGCCATTTAACCGTCTGTCTGCTGTATGTCTGCAGACTATATTTTCCAACGATTTAACTCGGGATCTTCAGAACATTTTGAAAACAATTTGTCTGAAAGGTATTGGTGGCTAAGCCACCAACACTTTTCAATCAAATTGTTTTCAAAATATTCAACAGGTCCAGAATTATTGCTCATTGAAATTATTGTCTGGTGGCTTGTAGCATTCAGATGCTAACGGATTAAGAGAGGAAAATATAGAACTTGTCTGTTAAGATTTTAAGAAAGTCATTGTTGCCTCACGCAAATTTTCAGCAGGAGTTTGAATCTACCACGCAGTAAATCGTGAATATCGATTATCTTCAAGACTTGAGATTATATGGGTTAAATCGGGTCATATACAGCTGGCTGGAACAGACAAGGTATTCCTAAATATAAGGTATGTTTGGCTGCCTATAAGCGGTGGAGTATCTCGCTGCCATTGGAAACATGGGCAATCTCATTCTCTCTGCGCCTCTCTCCACCCAAGACTGTACATGGGTGCCAGTGTAAAAACTGCAGAAGATATAAGTCATAATGGCGCAATAGACTGAAAATAAAAATACTGTAATAACGACATAGTGTCCCATAATAGGCAGTTGGGATACCATCAAATTTCCAATCTGTTTCCATCGTGTGGGGTTTGTGGATCTTGTGGCATTCTGTTGCCTTCTCCACATATTTGGTCCCGGATCTGATGGATCTGGAGATGGGACTGAAGGAAATTTCAATTTCCCTTTCTCCGAGATCTAACAATACTTACCATTCTATTACTTCTGAAAGCTAGGAAGCTAGCTGGCTCTAGGAATCTAGATTTAGTAAGCTTTACCGACTCCTGGAACCGGGTACCAGTTCCCAACAAACGGGTACTCGTCTGCCAGTGAGGCTCATATTGTTTGCACAGCTACCAAACAAGAGAATACCTATGGCTTGCCTCCGTGGGGCTGGGAGGCAGGGTCCGTAATAGAATGGTAAGTTTTGTTAGATTTCGGAGAAAGGGAAATTGAAATTTGCTTCATTCACCTTCGATCAATACTTACCATTCTGTTACTTCTGATAACACCAGATTTAAACAGTAACCTGGTGGGAAGGAGCAAGCCATCGATTGCTTCTTTTGCCCATGGACAAAGATCTTAGACTTAAACTTGACATACAGAGACCTAAAAGGACCGACAAGTTTAGGGACCGAATCACATTCGCAATCACCACCACCCCCCCCCCCCCCCCCCACCCTCCAACCCTTTTTTCTCCTAAGAAAAGGGAGAGAACTCAGGAACATGCATCTCACCTGAAACACGAATATGCTAAGAGGGTTAACTGCTCTTAGCATATATTAGCCTGGGAATGAGCATGAATATATAAGATGAATGATCATGATATATAAACATAATACAAAAAACTCTCAAACTTGAATTACCTTATGATTATTGGATTCTAGAAGTGGAGCCTTCAACCAATCACTTGTTTGACCATCCGTGACACAATCTTGGTTGTAATCTCCTCGCTTGACCATGTCTGCCCCTAACTTTTGCATTTTCAAGTACCAAAAGGGAGAAGAACAGTGTGGCCGTTTAACTATCATCTCAAAACAGCTAAAGCGAGTGGATTGGGGGAGTTTGACACATCCCTCAC
Organism: Chaetoderma sp. LZ-2023a; assembly: GCA_034401795.1. NCBI lineage: Eukaryota > Metazoa > Mollusca > Caudofoveata > Chaetodermatida > Chaetodermatidae > Chaetoderma > Chaetoderma sp. LZ-2023a. The sequence goes on from CM067371.1 coordinate 3,598,392, forward strand.
ATAGTAATCCATGAAAGAGGACTCACAGTGCCATTGTGCAACAGCCATGATGTCCTTTAATGGAACACCATTGTAGAGGGCGGTCAAGGCGGCTATTCCTCTGACATCGTGTGCCCTTGCGCATTGCACCTGGTGCCCAGTCAGAATCTCATGGGTAGTTTTGATGCATTCTACCACCCAACGAGAGATAGAATCCATACATGCGGCGCCATATGGCTTCTTATGGCAGATCCACGGATGTCTATCATTCGACCGTAATGAGACCGTTCATTTTTTGTACTTAGTCAAAGCACAGACTGGGCACCAGACACTGGCATCATGATCAAACCTAGCTAGTTTTGGTATAATGATCAGTTTACCGGGATATTTCAAAGATTGATTCTTTGACATAAACTCTGCTCTTGGCAGTAGTCTCAGACCCTCTCCGGAGACAATAAATTGGTCACTCTCTGCTTGAAAGTGCATGGATCTCACTGCACCTTCTCGCTGAGGAAGCTGCCAATAGAAAAAACGCCTTTAGAGTCAAATGCTTTAGACTAGCCAAACCCAAGGGTTCAAAAGGATGCTTGGCCAGTACATTAAGAACTAAAGATAGACTCCAGGCTGGAATGACTACCGGTTGTCTCGGTCGACGATTGCTCATTCCCTTCACCATCACATTTAACTGGGCCACCTCTGGACTATGCCTGTTGGCTAGACATGGGATATCTGATGCCAAAGCTGACTTGTATCCAGCAATTGTGACAGGAGCTAGTCCTGAAAAGAACAGCTCACAGAGAGAGTCTGCTATTTACTGAATAATGGATTGAAAGGTATTAATACACTTTCCTTCACACCACTCTGCAAATTTGTTAACCTTGTGGTTATATGATTTGAAGGTTGACCGTCTTCTCGCAGCTGCGATGAATTTCGCAGCCTGTCGAGAAAAACCCTCCGACGTGGAACATTGTTTGATAACATTGACACAGTCAATTTGAACATTTCGGGACGCTCATGTAGGAAGCGTCCCTTGGCCTGGGAGATTATGTTCGGTATCTCGGGTAACTGCACTGGATTGTCCACCAGAAGATCCAGAAGATCTGTGAACCACACCATGCTGGGCCAATATGGCGCTATTAGCAGGACCAGACACGGTTCCTCTCTGATCTTCACCAAAACCTTCGGCAGAAGATTGGTGGGTGGATACGCCTAAGCATGCATCCCTCTCCAGCTTATCGCCAGAGCGTCTGTATCAACGGCATTTGGATCTGGAATCAGCGAGACATAAGTCATGATTTGAGCATTTTCATTTGTGGTGAGCAAGTCCACGTTTGGTTTGCCCCAATGCTCAACAATCCTGTGAAGAACTGGAGGGTTGAGAGACCATTCCATTGGTAGAATCCTCTGTCTGCGAGACAAAGCATCTGCCAGAATGTTCAATCGCTCAGGAATGTGAGCTGCTTTCAAAACAACTGACTAATTCCTGCACCATTGAATCAAGTGCCACACCTTCATACACAGTGTGGGTGACCTGGTCCTGCCTTGGCAATTTATGTATGATACTACTGTCGAGTTGTCCGACCGTATCAATATCACCTTGCCCCTGACTTTTGGAAGAAACTTTTCCAATGTCAGTTCCACTGCCATCATTTCCAACAGATTGATATGTGGCTGGCTCTCTTGAAGAGTCCATGTGGCCAAGACCTGGTGTTCTCCCAGGCAGGCCTCCCCCCACTCCTCCAGCGATGCATCCGTATACACGGATAGGTAGGGGGGGGGTGGGGAGGTAGGTGCAGCGAAACTCCTATTAGGAGATTCTGACGCTTTTTCTACCATACAAGATGCGACATTATTGGCTCCAAAACTGGTACCAGCTTTGACAGGGGTTCTGTTCTCTGTTTCCACAGAGACATCAGATACAACTGCATAGGTCTTCGCATCAGAGCAGCATATGGGATTACCTGCTCCATGGAGACCATCATGCCCAGCATCTGAAGAAACCGCCTCGCCTGAATGTGGTTTCCCAATCGAAAACTCTTGAGGATGGCTAACAGAGACACCACTCTGGGCTCTGACGGGTACAACCTGCCTCCCTTGAGATCGAATCGCATTCCCAAATAAACAAAATGTTAAGTGGGTGTCAATTCAGATTTCTCCTTGTTGACTATCCAGCCTAGATCTGAAAGTAAATTCAGAGTCAGAGCAGTATCCACTCCTAACCTAGCTGGCATGTCCGCCTTGATAAGCCAATCGTCTATGTAGGTGTGAAGCACCACGTTCTCTCTTCTGAGAAATGCTGTCACTGCAAGGACCATTCTGGTGAAAACCCTCGGAGCTGTCAACAGGTCGAATGGGAGGAGTACAAACTCCCATACCTGATTCTGAAACGCGAATCTCAGAAACCTGTGACAACCCCTGTTCATTGGAATGTGGAAATATGCATCTTTCAGATCGATTGAAACACACCACATTCCTTTCCTCAATCCTGCCATTACCGACCTCGGAGTTTCCATCTGAAACCGAGGTGTATGGATGAACCAATTCAATGGCCTGAGATTTAGTATGGGTCTCCACACCCCTGTGCTCTTGGGGACAAGGAACATGTTTGAATAGAAGCCTGAAGTGTTCTGGTTTGCTGGTTTTATTGCTCCCATCAGACGCAAACCTGACACTTCATTTTGAATGGCTTCTAACTTGTCTGGCTCCCTTGGTACAGGTGTCCAGACAGGTGCCAAAGACAGATTTTGCGGTGGAAAATCCCACCACTCTGACATGTAGCCCTGGGATATCCATCCCAGGACCAGACTGTCTAATGTCACACCTCGCCAAGCCTTAAAAAACGCATGAGCCTTCCACCCACTATAGATGCATTAATGCCTAACGTGGGTGTCTGGCTCGCGATCCGCTCCCCACCCCTTTCTTGACGAGAGAGAGAACCATTTTGGGCTTGGCTTGACTGGTCTGACTGGTACCACTGTTCCTGTCGCACAGGCGCAGTCCAGGTAGATACGAAGGGAGCTTCCATACCCTCAGGTACGATCAGCTCCCTTCCTTCCGCCCATTGAGGATTTACCCTTGCCTTTCCCCTTGCCCTTCCCACCTCTCGGGCGATCAGCAGCAACAGTGGGGTGGGCAGGAACCTCCACAACCTTCTTCGCCTTCTTAGCCAGAGGCGGCTGCGAAGACCCAGCAATAGTAGAAGAAGCTGGCTTGGCTTTTGCCTTGCTCTTATGCTTTTTCTGTTTCTTGGAAGATGGTTGTACTGTCAACGGCTTGGCCCCTAGTGCGTGCGCCTGTCGCACTAGTTCTAGCTGTAGATTCACAGCGAACTGATTCTGCGCGATATTCGCCGTGTCCTCTAGGATGGCCCGCGCTTGGCCACCAAAGATGCTAGGGCTGTTCAGGGCCATTCCAAGCAAATGCTCCCTGATGGCGGTAGCCGGACGCATATGGTCTAGGACAATCTGCCTCCTGGACTTGGTTACACTTGCTTGCACCCTTGCCAATGCGTCCATTGACATCACCAGGCCATCATTAACACATGATAGCGCCACAGGTGGCACAGGGCCACCTGTCCCAGCTTCAGCCAACACAGACTGAAGCAGGCGATAAGAGTGATTGACAGCACTCATTACTGCTCTCACTCCCTCATCGCACAGGACAAGGACTTCCTCATGGTGTGCCTGGGACCTGTCCACAAGTGCCAGAGTAGGGCCACCCGCTCCAGCACTCTGAACTCCAAGCACCCAGTGGTCATCCTCAGTGACCGCTGGCACCACACCATATCTGTCATATTCCCCACAGGGAATACGGCACCTTGCCCGCAGCTTCATGGAGGCCACAGGGAGCTGACTCTTGGCCAAGAGTTGCTTGCTATAAATAGCATCTAACAACTCTTTAAACCATGGATCCAATTCAATGGACTGGATCCGAGCCGCGGGCAAGACCCCCCATCCTAATCGACACAACCATGGCCGAAACCACAGACAGGTCCTCCCTGGCCAGCCAAGCCAGAGCCTCGGACCAGTCTGTCCCCGAAGAAGACATTCCCGTGAAAACATCACCCATTGATGTATGCACGGTTTTACCAGCAGCGGCCTCCCGGCTAGGAGCCACCACTGGTAAGCCAGAAACACCGGTACCGTATGGTTCCGCCGCCACCCCATAGTTCACAGGTCCATAGAGTAGGCCGCATGGAAAACCGTGCGGACCCGTAGTGATTTTGGAACCGTGGCCATACACGGGCGCCAATGGCACCCCATGTGTGACCGCCGGACCAGGCGAGATAGGCATATACCCAGCCTGGCCAGCAACACCCGTCACCATGTCGGTTGGTGGCAAACCAACCAGCACTGGACGGGTGCCCGGTACTGGTGTGGCCCTAACCACGGGCGGAGCGAGTGTCCTGGCTTGCGCCAAGCATGACAGATGGAGGGCGGTTCCATCCAAGGACGGAATCAACCTCCATGCACTCCACCCACAGCATCTCAGGCCATAACAGTCTCTCCTCCTCGGCCTCCTCATCTTCAGACCCTGAAGAGTCGTCAGCTGATGAGGAGACACTGGAGCCGTCCTGGCGAACGGCTTCCACGACGGACCAGCCACCGATACTGAACCACCCGGAGGTGGTCACAGAGAGGACAAGGACAGGGTCCGTACTGGACATGGGAAGTCTGTCCCACAACTTTCAGGATCAGGGATGACACCAACGTGGGCAGGACGCCATGCAAGAAGCCTTGCATAGTGGGCCCGAACCACGCTGGAGGTGCCATCTCCAAAACCTCTGGTTGCAGACGTGCAGCGGCCCCAGGGGCTGAAACGGACACTCCACAATTTGACTTCAAACCACCTGACCCCGCATCAGACCCAGCCACGTCCTTCTGGGAAAGGAACTTGACCAACATTTTGACCGGCCACACTGAACATATGTTGCACCTATTATCGACACTACACAGCGAACAACGGTAACAGACATGATCTTTGTAAATGACTTTCACAAATTTGTGGCACTCCAGGCATGATGGCGGGGTAGGTTTGACCTATAAAATAAGCACAAAACCTAAAATAAACAAGCGGAACGAAACAGGAATGGAAGGCAGACAAATAATTTTCAAATATGTTGACCATAAATTAATTGTTATAAACATTCCAGCACCCCACTCAGAACCGCAGAACACGCAACTTAAATCAAGAATTTTGAAACCACCGATCAATGCAAATAGATCGTGATTACCGCGCAAAACTTGACATAATTCAAAAGTTTTTCTGGTACAAAAAGTACACAGCACCCAGAACAAGATGCGCGAATAAATTAAACCTTTTCTTCATCATAAAAATCCAACAAACATGGGTGTGACGTCACCCGCTCGGATAATACGGAGAACGACGTCAGCCCATTTTCATGTTAGGAACACACATCCCAGATTCGGGGTCAGAAATTGGAACATGCGATACAGGCAAAATTTTAAAGACCCAAGTCTCTATACTATAGAATAACATGAAATAGTACAACCTGGGTTTCAACGGCGCCTTCCATGTTAATCCAATAATCCTTGAAGCAAAACAGCTAACACAAGTACAGAAAAGACTTAGAAAAAACTTTAATTAATTCTAAGAAACTTCAAATGCAAAAGCATGTATTTCTCTTGTTGCTATGCAAACAAGAATGAGCCTCACTGGCAGACGGGTACCCATTTGTTGGGAACCGAGTAGCCGGTTCCAGGAGCTGGTAAAGCTTACTAAATCTAGATTCCTAGAGCCAGCTAGCTTCCTAGCTTGTTATCAGAAGTAATAGAATGATAAGTATTGATCGAAGGAGAATTGTATGTTCCGATAGTGTATGTCATTTCTGTAGTCACTAGGTCAGGGGTTATATAAGGAAGCGAGCTCCATAGCTTAGATCATTCAGACTTTTGGATATGACAGTAACAGACCAAACATCTGGCAATTATTCCCTCTGCTGAATCAGTATCTCAGACCATGTCAGTATTACCATGAAAATGAAAATAGTCTGGCTATCAGAAATAGAAATTATGGATTCAATAGGCCATTCAAACAACAGTTAACTATACACTAAATGGCTAAAATGGCAACCAATGCCAACATCATGAGAGCATTTAATTTAGTTTGAAAGCATTGCAAATAGTAGATAATATTTCTACCACCAAATTCATGGAGTAGCTATGGGCTCCTCAGTGTCACCAGTGATCGCAAACCTTTATATGGAATCCTTCGAGCAACAAGCACTTAGCACAGCCACAGACCCCGCAAATTTCTGTTACCGTTATGTGGATGACACGTTCACATTCCTGCACCACTACAACATCCAACCTTTCACTGATCACCTCAACAGTATCGACCAATGCATCCAATTCACCAGCGAAGTCGAAGAAGATGGCCAGATTCCCTTCCTGGACGTCTTGGTACATGTTAGTGATTCCGGAACTACCAAACTTACAGTGTACAGAAAACCCACAAACACAGATCAATATCTAAATTTTCACTCTAATCACCATTTGGAACACAAAAGGTAGGTCGTCAGAATTCAATTTCACCGCGCAGACGCCTTCATCACAGAATCATCAGATAAAAAATAAGAACATCATCACATCCAACCGTCTCTCCTAGCCAATGGCTACACTTCATGGATGAGAAAACCACCTCCCCAACCTCGTAATAAACAACCCGATGTCGAAAAACTTCCACTAGTCGGACTTCCGTACATCAAAGGCATATCAGAACACCTTGGCAGACTCTTCAAACAACACCACATCAAAACTTACCACAAGCTTGTCAACACCTTAAGATCACAACTAGTAAGACCCAAAGATAAACTGACCACAGATGAACGCTCTGGAGTCATCTACAAGATCGAATGTGACCAATGTGAGGGTACATATATAGGCGAAACCAAAAGGCCTCTCAGCACCAGAGTCACAAAGAACATCTTAAAATCAATTCCAACTCAGCTGTGGCAGAACACACATAATCCACTGGCCACGTCATCCCCGCCAGCAGTGCCTCGGTCATCAACATCGAGACCAACTTATTTAAACGGAAAGTTAGAGGCCCTAGAAATCTACAAGCATCAACCAACCATGAACCGAAATGAGGGCTACCACATACCGGCAGTCTACCAGTCACATGCTGTCATGTGACTCCACAAGAACTGACCAGAGTGACATTGCCAGTGACCATCAGTTAGTGCTGAAGAAGTGACCAAGATGGTCACGAAAGCTACACTCAAACAATTTCTACATCCCGGAGAGGTAACTAATTTTTCCTTATTAAGTAGATAATATGTTTGGCAGTCAAATGCGCTAGCTGACAGAACAAACCCACATCCAGGAGAAATGTAATGACTGCTGCAATCCAACAGACAATAATTCCAATTTGCAATAACTCATGACTTACTGAACATTTTGAAAACAATTTGACTGAAAGTTTCAGTCAAATTGTTTTCAAAATATTCAGCAGGTATAGAGTTATATCCCATGGAATATGTAAGCTGCAAAAATACAGCAGGCAGACAGTTAAATGAAAACTCACCTCATCTTATACAAATCATTCAGGTGATACAATGTGCTACATGTACATATAATTTATGCATGATCGTTTTTGTTTTTTATCACACCATCAAAATACAATATTCAGCCTTGAATAACTAAACGTTGATACATTTCTCCAATATATGAAGGCTGGCATAATTTACTTTTCAATCAATCAGCAAAAACACCTACTCTCTCTGTCTCAATATACATAGAGGATTTGGAACGAGTTCTCATTTCATATGACGATTATCAACAGAATAAAAAATTATCACATCGCACGAGCTTTAGCGAGTGCAATGTGATAATTTCTGATGAGTTTGATAATAGTGATATGAAATGTGACTGAAACTGATATTTTGACACATTTTTAGAAATGCTCATGCAATGTGATAACTTTGTTGATAAATGATATGAAATGTGAACTTGTTCCAGATCCTCTATGTATATTAGATAAAGTTGATCCCGGAAACCTGGTTTCAACGAAGCATTTTGCGCTGTTCATTTTCATCGCTGCAACGCATCTCTTGATAAGAGTTCTGACCAATGCGTCGCAAAAAATTATGACAAACAAAACATTGTTATTTCTGACTTGAAATTACATTTAAGACAATTTTGTATTTTTCTGTGTCTATCAAATTTACAAACTAGGTAGTATAAGTATTACAAAATTTAAATCAATAACATAATGTATCCTGTCTTGTTTACATTTTCACCATTGTCATCGCTAGGAAACATTTGCGGTGACACATAGCATGTGGGATTATTATGTGTTACCTAACCAATCAAACTATTTCTTATGCATTATCTAATGAATGAAACTATTTCTTATGCATTATCTAACGAATGAAACTATTTCACGTACGTTATCTAACTAATGAAACTATTTTTTATGCGTTATCTAACCAATGAATCTATTTCACATGCGTTATCTAACTAATGAAACTATTTCACATGCGTTATCTAACTAATGAAACTATTTTTTATGCGTTATCTAACCAATGAAACTATTTCTTATGCCTTATCTAACCAATGAAACTATTTCTTATGCATTATCTAACCGATGAAACTATTTCTTATGCGTTATCTAACCGATGAAACTATTTCTTATGCCTTATCTAACCAATGAAACTATCTCTTATGCGTTATCTAATGAATGAAACTATTTCACTTGCGTTATCTAACTAATGAAACTATTTTTTATGCGTTATCTAACCAATGAAACTATTTCTTATGCCTTATCTAACCAATGAAAGTATTTCTTATGCATTATCTAATGAATGAAAGTATTTCTTATGCATTATCTAATGAATGAAACTATTTCACTTGCGTTATCTAACTAATGAAACTATTTTTTATGCGTTATCTAACCAATGAAACCATTTCTTATGCGTTATCTAACCAATGAAACTATTTCTTATGCCTTATCTAACCAATGAAACTATTTCTTATGCCTTATCTAACCAATGAAGCTATTTCTTATGTGTTATCTAACCGATGAAACTATTTCTTATGCCTTATCTAACCAATGAAACTATTTCTTATGCGTTATCTAACCAATGAAACTATTTCTTATGCCTTATCTAACCAATGAAACTATTTCTTATGCGTTATCTAACCAATGAAACTATTTCTTATGCCTTATCTAACCAATGAAACTATTTCTTATGTGTTATTTAACCAATGAAACTATTTCTTATGCCTTATCTAACCAATGAAACTATTTCGTATGCCTTATCTAACCAATGAAACTATTTCTTATGTGTTATTTAACCAATGAAACTATTTCGTATGCCTTATCTAACCAATGAAACTATTTCTTATGTGTTATTTAACAAATGAAACTATTTCTTATGCGTTATCTAACCAATGAAACTACTTCTTATGCCTTATCTAACCAATGAAACTATTTCTTATGCCTTATCTAACCAATGAAACTATTCCTTATGTGTTATCTAACCAATGAAACTATTTCTTATGCCTTATCTAACCAATGAAACTATTTCTTATGCATTATCTAACCAATGAAACTATTTCTTATGCGTTATCTAACCAATGAAAATTTTTCGTTCAATATCACACGCGGGTTCATATCAAGAAACATGGGAGCCGTCTTTATATGATAAAGATGTATACTCAATCATATACAGGGATAATAATTTTGATGGAGACTATATGCAATGATGGTATAGATCAAATCTCTAAAGCTTTATATGATCTGATAAGTCCTTGATGAATTAACTGTCCATTAACTCTTACCACTCTGATGTCAGAGATAGAATATGCTGATGATGTGGACTTCATAGATGTGGACTTTATAGATGAGGAAAAGAAACCCCCTGACGAACTTCTCCCTATAGCTGCAAGCAAACTAAAAATTCAGAATCTCTTTATGAATGAATCCAAAACAGAGTTCACCCACATATACCTATCTACAAAGCAAGAAACTAAAGAAAATGACGATCTGCTTCGTGGCGGCGAACTATGGAGGAAAAGTAAAATCCTGTGCTCACTGCTTTACAGTACGGCTGACATTGCTGCACGCTGCGTCATGGGGAACACAGCTTTCCAGTCCCTCCGAAAGCTATGGATTCCCAGATCAAAGATGCCCTTGATTAAAAGGCTACGTTTATACAATGCAACCTGTGTATCCTTATGTTGTATAACTGTAACAGCTGGGCAGCTCCAAAGGCAGTTCTAGACAAACTCGATGCCTGCTACCACAAACACCTATGCACCATTACTGGACACCGATGGCCAGACAACATAATTTCCAACGATGCACTATACAAGATGTGTAATACGTCGCTGCTGTCTGTAAAAGTCACCCAGCAAAGATGGTCCATGTTTGGTCATGTGCCAAGGATGCCAGAAGAGACACCAGCATAGAGTGTTGGAATTTGCCCTACTCAGAGCAAGGAGAGGATGTCATTCCATAAATCTGCTAAGCATGCTATGAGGTGACCTCAAGAAAGCAGGACTCGGTACACTCAGGTGAAGAATGGACCTGACGAAGCTAAGAATAATGGCTGGGGACAAGACACAGTGGGCAAAAATGAAGGACTGATTGCAGCTGTAGGATGTTTCTACTACTACAGCCGCAGAATACAGTAATCATACCTCATACTCTGATGCCAATATTCTATCTTTTACTGTGTCAATAGCTCAGAAACCCCCCACAGACGCCCCTTGTGGGTTGGTCTGTTGTTTTATTAACCACTATAAAAACATACTTACCGTTCAATCACTACTTGCTAAATCAATTATCTGCATTTAGCTATCAGAATAAGATTTTTATGCTTGCATACACACCTCCCCATGCCTATTCCTATTAATATGGACCCTCAACCAGCCTACTGTTTAAGTCCATCTCCAGCATACTGACAGATATAGACTGGCACCAGTCTATACTCACCCCATAGTGACGCCTGTCACTAAGCGCGCTTGCGCATGCACACTGGAGCCCAAATAGGAAACAGATTCACTTTTCTAAATTTAAGTGCTAAAATTAAAGGCCAATTCTCAAATCTTATCATGCAGGGTGGCTGAGGCCGGGTCGTAGTGATTGAATGGTAAGTATGTTTTTATAGTGGTTAATAAAACAACAGACCAACCCACAAGGGGGGTATGTGGGTGGTTGTTATTACACCACAAAAACATCCATTACCATTCAATCACTACTTGCTAAACCCGTAAATCTGGTCAGATTTGAGAATCAACAAACAAGGACCAATCTTATGCAAACGTTAATAACATAACATAATAGTGCATTTAACTTAATCACACCGTGATTAACAAATAAGGAAAACTTGAACTTAAAAGAAATAAATAAAAACCAAAAGAAGACTCTCACCATTTCTCACAGATGCACAGTCTTAACGAAAATGGTTGGAAGTGCTTGGTGAATGGTCTTCGGCTTTTTTAGTTAAAATAGTAATGTTGCGAAAGAAGGAGGCTGCTGCACTCTGGTCTTTGAGATAAAAGGATGTAAAAGTGGATTCAGATTTCCATCCTGCCACCTGCATGACCTCATCTAAAGACGAACCGGCAAAAAGAGCGAAAGAAGTACCCATACCTCTAACGTCATGGGCTTTAATATGGGAGAAGTTAATTTGATCCGGTGAGGCTATCTCATAACAAAGCTTAATTGTCTCACAAATCCATCTGGCAATCGTAGATTTTGAGACCGGCTTAGATAACTCTTCCGCGTAGGAAACCCATAAATGGGATGGATCGACTCTTAAAATCGGTTCGCTGTTTGTAGGTTCTTAATGCCCTAACAGGACACCAAAATTTATCGGATGGCGAAAAAGACAATAAAGATTTTAAAATGATCGGACTAGCAGGAAAGCGGTTAGACTGAGTTTTAGATAAAAAGTCCCTTCTGGGATATAAAACCAAACCGTCTCCTGAAACTATAAATCTATCCATTACAGCAGAAAGAGCATGAATCTCTGAACGTCTTCTAGCAGAGGCAGCAGCAACAAGGAAAACAGGTTTGAGAGTTAAAAGCTTAATACTGATAGAAGAAATAGGTTCAAAATGGCAACCTGCCAAAACTTGAAGAACCAAAGCCAAATTCCAGGAAGGTAAAGGCTTAGCAATTGGAGGATGAATATTACCTAGACCTCTAATAAAACTATTAAGAGTCTTAGTATCCTTGACATCGGCATTCAGAAGACAAGGAAGGGAAGATGCCAGAGAAAATCTATACCCCCTAACCGTATTAGCTGACAAATGTAAACAATCAAACAGATAAGATAAAAAATCTAATACTTGGGGTATACAAACAGATTCGGGCACAAAACCTTGGTCTGAACACCATTCTCCGAAAATTTTAAGTCGACCCTTGTAAACTTGACGGGTCGACTCTATTCTGGCAGAATCAATAATTTCCTGAGATTTTGAAGACACTTTATTTTCGAGGACCTCACTCGAGATTCTCCAAATGAACAGATTGAAAATTTCTGGGTTTGGATGAACACAAAGACCTCTTACTTGAGATAGAAGATCCTGGGATACTTTAAGAAGACGAGGGAAGTCTATCAGAAGATCTAGAAGGTCTACAAACCAAATCCTCATGGGCCAAAAGGGAGCTATCATAAGAATCTAACAAACTTGATCCATGACCTTCTTCAAGACAACCGGAATCAAAATTGTTGGAGGGAAGGCATAGGCGAACATTCCTGTCCAGGATTGAGACAGAGCATCCACCGCCAGGGCTTGACTGTCCGGAAAAGGAGACATGTAAGAGGAGATCTGAGCATTCAGAGAGGTCATGAACAGATCTACTAGAGGACGATCCATAAGAGTGAAAATCGCACTGACAACCGACCTCTTTAACTGCCACTCTGTGTGGGCGAACTTGCTGGGACGCGACAGCTGGTCCGCCAGAAAATTCAGACTACCTGGGACATGGGAGGACACTAGAAAAATCTGCTTCTTGCGGCACCACAAGAGAAGATTCCACACTTCTAGACAAAGGAGACCTTGTACCTCCCTGCCTGTTGATATAAGACACCACTGTCGAATTGTCCGACCGAATCGAGACTTTGAGACCTATCACAAGATCTGACCATGAAAGGAGAGCCTTCTTGACAGCCCACAACTCTAGAATGTTGGTATGAGCTGTCGACTCCTCCAGGGACCAAAGGCCGGAAACCAACAGGGAGTCCCAGACCGCTCCCCATCCCTCCTGGGAAGCGTCTGTGAATATAATCGCCTGAGGGGAGGACTTTACCAGTGGAACACCCAACTGAAGCCTAGAACGATTCTTCCAAAAATCTAGATGAGGGATCAAATGTTCTCTGATGGGAATCTGATGGTAAATAGAGTGAATTGACTGCTTCCAAAGCGACATTAAATACATTTGGAAGGGTCTTCTCATCAGCGCTGCCCAAGGAATTACATTCTCCACGCTGACCATCAAGCCTATCACTCCAAAAAAGAATCTTGCTCTTACCATGGGAGAGGAAGACAGGATTTCCATTGCCACTGATAAAGCCTCTATCCTTGGATCTGAGAAGAATACTAGACCCCAGACCAGGTCGAAAGAAACGCCTAGATGCGTAAAGATTTGAGATGGAACTAGGCTTGATTTATTTAAATTTAAAATCCACCCTAGGTTGCATGCCAGACTGCAAACTTCTGGAAGAATTCCTGAGAGAATTGAGGATGACCTTGCTTTTACCAACCAGTCATGTATATAAACGTGAAGATGGATAGAACGACGGTGTAAAATTGCCACGGCTGAAACTAGCCGGGTAAAAAGGGAGCCGTGGTCAGGCCGAAGGGCATGGCACAGGCCGAAGGGCATGGCACGGAACTGCCAAACTCGATCCTTGTAAGCAAACCTCAGGAACTTTCTGAAGGCAGGGTGAATAAGAACATGAAAGTAGGCGTCCTTTAGATCGATGGAAGACATCGACATTCCCTGATCTAAACTGGAAATGATCTGGGAAATTGTATCCATCTTGAACCTGGCGGTGAGACTCATAAGATTTAGCTTTTTCAAATTTATGATGGGACGCCAGCCCCCTGTTTTCTTGGAAACTAAAAGGATGATCAAGTAGTAGCCTGAGTCTACTCTCCAGTGGGGAACTTCTTCTATTGCCCTCTTTACATTAATGAATTCCAACTCCTCTTCCAAGGCAACCAATTTTTCCGGATTGGAGGGAACTTGAGTCCAAACTGGGAGAAAAGAGAGAAGAGGAGGATGACGGATCCATGAAGGTGCATAACCCCAACATATCTGAGACAGTAGCCAGAGGTCCTGAATGAGGGCTTGCCAATTCTCCCAAAACAGAGAAAGGCGCCTGCCTACTGGCACGCTGGGTAACAGGCACTGGCCCGACTTATCCGAAGGGACAAGAAGAGGGGGAGGGATGAGGAAGGGAAGGGAGAAGGTTGGACATACCCGGGAATAGTCCACACCTTCAAACTCTCTTTCCTTGATACCCTCTAAAGGAAGAATGACCTCTGGACCTGGAACCAGCACGCTGAGAAGGCGTCTGACCCCCTCTCGCCAAAGAAGAAGGAGACTGCCTCCATTGAGACCGGGAATGATGTGAAGAAATAGAATCGAAACGATCCTCCATGGATCAATCTTGACGATTGGAAGAAGAAAGATTGGAATTATGAATAATCCTAGAGGTTTGAGGCTCTTTCTTCTAGGAGAAGAATTCGGACTCTTCACAGAAGAAACATCTCTTTTCAAGGAAGGATTGGTGAAAGAAATCTGAGCCTGAAGCTCCCTAGAGGCCTTCAGGTCCTCAGATTCCGCACGAATTAGACTAAGAGCCGACTGTCCAAAAATATCTTGACCAAACGGAGGTTCTACAACAAGACTATTCTTCAAAGAACTAGAAATCTTAACCTCAGAGCTTCCTGGATCAACGCTTAGAGGTAATGAAACCCAAGGACTTACAGACTGAATTGAGGGAGCCACGAGACAAATCTGCCAAAGAACGAAAAACTGACAAAGGATCACCACGTGCTTCAGCCTTAAGATCAGCCTCAGATAAAAGAGCAAGGAAATTAGATGACTTAAGCTGAGATCTGCAAACAGACTCCCATCTAGAAAGATCATTGGAAAACTCAACTTTGGAAGAATCTTTTAACTGAGAAGAAAGAACATCCCAAGTGGAACCAGAAAGAGACTGAGTGGAGGCAACCTTCAAATAATCCTCCTTGGGAATTTGAATAGGGGAATCATATTTAGAAACAAGAGAAAAGTCATTATTGACGAATCATTAACAAAGAAATCGCGCATATCAACTACTAAGTTATCAATAGGCAGCTCCTGAGGAGAGGAAGAAGAGGAAGAATCAGATGTAGAGAGAGCGGATCTGAAAGAAGGAGGATCCATAGCAAATTCCTCCTTAAGAGGAAGAGAAAGAGTAGATGTGATCCACCTGTGAGCCATAGACCAGTCTTCCGAAGAGGCTCTAACCGGACAAAACCCTGACTGACTTGGGAGCTGACAGAAGAGAAGGAAGAAGAGGAAGAGAAGAAGAAGAGATGAGAAGAGAGGAGTCACCTGAAACTAAAGATTCACCTGCCCTAGAGGAAACAGGAGAAGAGGGCCTTCTAGCAGACTCAGGAAAGGAAGAAACTTGAGAAGAGGAAAAGGAATCCCTACCCTGATCCTGACTAGAGGACAAGAAAGGAAGAACCAGAGAACTGGCAGAAACCTCGAAAGAATAGCAAAACTAGCAGAAACAAACGAACGATCTAAAGAAGAATCCCTAACCACAGAAAACAAGGAAAAATCTAAACCCGAATCAACAATTTGAAATTCTAGCTCAGGGGAAAGGACAACGGAAACAATCGGATCAAGATGATCAAAAGAAGAAGAAGAGGAGGAAGGAGGAAGAGAAGAGATTGAATGAGAAGATGAAGAAGACGAGGAATGACCTAACGGACCCTGAGAGGAAAGAGGAGAAGGAAGACGGGAGAACCCCGGAGTAGAAGGAAGAGAAGATTGAAAGAGAGCAGATGAGTTAGACACATGACTGGATGAGAAATCCTTAGCAGAAAGAGAAGAAATAGGATTAAAACTTGGAGAGTGAGAAGAGGAGGAGAAAGAAGAAGGCCTAGAGGAAGATGAATTCAAAACGGCATCACGAAAGGAAGGAGAAGATGGGGAAGATAAATCAACATCAACTACCTGAGAAGGAAGAAAAGAATTATACTTGGAAGCTACAGAATCCTGAAAAAACACCCGTTGAGATATTTCAGAACCAGAATCTACAAAACTCCTCTCCTATCATCACAAACCTTACGCTTATCCTCGGTAAATTTCTCAGAATCTAACGAGGAAACTGAAAACGGAAGCGTAAGATGATGCTCGGGTAAAAAATTAGACGACACTAAGTGATTATGATCTCCCGCTATCCCAGAAGTTACCTCCCAACCGGAAGCGGAAGCCGGAAGTCTATCCGGATCTGCACGACCCGGAAGTACACCTCCAGAACTGGAAACGGAAGTGTACAAACAAGAATCCAAACTGGAAACAGAAGCGCTTCTACCGGAAGTCGAAAAATAGTAGACCTCAGACCCCGGATATCCGGTATGACCGGAAGCACTGCCGAAACCGGAAACGGAACCGGATCGTGAAGACCCGGATGTCCTACAAAAACGGAAGTCATACCGGAAACGGTCGGAACGGAAGTAATAACCGGATTTTGAAGACCTGGATTTCCTACAAAACCGGAAGTCCTACCGGAAATGGACGCAACAGAAGAAAGAACCGGATCCTGAAGACCCGGATGTCTTGCTAAACCGGAGGTTAAAATGGAAATGGACGGAACGGAAGAACCGGAAAATGGAAGTAAACCTGAGTCCAGAGGACCCGAGTCCACCACAATGGAACCGGCAGAACTAGCAAGACTAGAAATCAAACTCTTAGCTATAGGCAATCTACGAAGAACCTTGACGACCGGTATGACTGAAAAACTGGCATTAGCATTAGCATAAGGCTTTTGGACATCAGCTTCTGCCTCCGCCACCACTGCTTGAGGGTTATGCCTGTCACCCTCAAGTCTAATGTGGGTTTGACCCAGTGAACTACACGAGCCCACCTTCGAGAGCTTAGTCGCTCTAGACTTCTGCTTAGGAGACTTTGTAACCTGCATAGAGGTTAGAGGGATCGGTTTCCCCCATTTGCAGGAACGCCCGCTAGCCCTCGGGCTATCGTCGGAACCGGAAGAAACATCCTGTTTCTTTGCCTCCTTAATGGCAGAAGATATCCTTTCATCCAGAACAGACGCGAAGGACTCAAATCTCGCAAATAATGCTAAAACGGCATCTGAATTCGCCGAAAAGGCTCCCCCCTCCATTGCTACCTGTATAGATACATTAGTTTTTGTAAAAGACACAGCTCTTGTCTTACTAGCAACGGAGGTAGGGGAAGGACGACCAGAGGGCAGCGGTTGTTTAGATGGTAATTCCTTAAAAAAGGCCTTTGAAACCGAGACTGGCCACCCTTTACAAATCCCACACATCATTGTGGGGGTGCAAGAAGTATATTTCACACAGACATGTCCACCAAAATCAGCTGAGTGAAGGCGATCACATTTAGCAGACGCGCATTTCGTCTTATCTGACGATTTACCAGACTCCTAAAAACGAAAAAAGTGTAACAATGAAGCATACCGCTTAGAAAATCGTAAAAAGGAGACTATAAACGTAAAACGCACTTATAAACAGGCTGGAAAGTTCAAATTAGAAATCAAAATCCCTACCGACAAGAAAACAAACTTGCATAGGGATAAATGAAAATCCTTATAATGCACTAGAAGTAAATTGATAAGGGCTCTTGGTTGAATGCTAGAGAATTAATATGATGATGATGATGATGATGATGATGATATAGGCATTGTAACTAAGTTACCACGAAACGAGAATGATCTTTCACGAAAACCGGTAACACTATATACATAGTTATAAAATACAATATAACCATGAATATACTTCCTAAACGTAACATAGGGAGGATTGACTTCATAGTAGGCATATTCCTTAGTAATATGAAAGACAATAAGTGTAGCTGACACAGCGCAAAGCACAAAAAAACTCTTGTAGGATATTTTAGCAGTTGTTCTGCAAGCAGAATAATTGAAAAGTGAATCTGTTTCCTATTTGGGCTCCAGTGCGCATGCGCAAGTGCACTTAGTGACAGGCGTCACTATGGGGTGAGTATAGACTGGTGCCAGTCTATATCTGTCAGTATGCTGGAGATAGACTTAACCAGTAGCCTGGTTGAGGGTCCATATTAACAGGAATAGGCATGGGGAGGTGTGTATGCAAGCATAAAAATCTTATTCTGATAGCTAAAGGCAGATAATTGATTTAGCAAGTAGCGATTGAACGGTAATGGATGTTTTTGTGGTGTAATAACAACTGGTGTACATTTTCCAACAATTTTGGTAGACAGCAACATCTTCCACCAAATTTGTTGAAAAATGAACACCAGTTCATCAGTTATTTAATTAGAACAATTTTTTATTTTGACATCATAGTGTTACGGGTTAAAAAAATAACATTTGCCTAATTCTTGGTGTACGTCACGTGCCACTTGTCACTTTGCGTATGGCTCGACAAAAACACTCCTATTGCTCTGCAAATGGACGTTTCTCAAGACCATGGCTACTAAGCCCGGTTATAGCTGGCTTAAACATTAATTTATTAAAAGAGCTTTCTGTCAAACGCAGATATATATGTCCCTGAACGCAAACAGCGTGGATACAGAAGAGAAAATACCTTAATTATTAATGCCGATTCGGTCAACATATTTGTATGTCCAGGCTATTTGTAATTTGATATGTTAGATAGAGGGATTGCAGTTCACTACTTCCATGGAGAGCAGTCTTTATGGAAATATAGCGAACCATTTCTAGCTATGCCCCAGGCATTTCTATAGCTAAGCTCCGCCCACACTGCATGCCTGTTAGGATTGATTTATATACTTTGAAGCCTAAATTACCAGAATTTCAATGGACCTTTCCAGTTTATCTATCAATCATATGACATCATAATCAACTACGTGATGTGTAGGATAACGTCTTGATCAATTACGTCATGCCTGATGTTGATAAGTTCATCACGAATGCTTAATTGATGACGGACTAAGCGTTGCTGTATGATTGTAGGTCTTTACTATTTAATAAACATGCCGTTGAATATTTTGAAACTAGTTTGACTGGGCCATGTTACTGCCACAGGGCGCCACAACACCTATTCAAATTAGTATCAAAATATTCAACAGCTTACATGTATAATTTTCTGCAAATTGATAGTCAGAGAGTTCATGGATCGATTGATCCCAACATGGTCAAAGTGTGGGTGGAGCTTAGCTAGGGATTGGCAGGGCATAGCTAACACTGGATCCCAAATTTCAGGGTAGTAACTAACTATACATGCAAGCATCCTGAACTCAATCAAAACTTGGTTAACATCATGTGCATACTAGAAACCTTAAGAAAGTTTGCTATAACTATACAAGTAAGCTGTTGAATATTTTTGAAACTAATTTGACTGGGCGCTGTTGCTGGCAGCAACAGCTCTCAGTCAAATTAGTTTCAAAATGGTCAACAGAATGTTTATTAAATTGTAAATTCATCTCAAAAACATACAATTCCTACACTTAATCCTTTACTGGTCAAGCCAGTCAAAACCGGTCTCTGCAGTGGTCTTGAGGAATGTCCGTTTGCAGGCCAAGAGAAGGGTATTTTTGATAATTTGTCACTAAAATGACTGGACTGATAAACATGCCAGTCATTCCAGTAATAAGGTTTCAAGAATAGTCTTCTCTGGATCTGAAAATGGACATTTACTAAGCAAAAATATTAATTTTCTCGAAAAATCTTGACCATTAAATGGTCAAATGGATATGTCCTGCTTCATGACAGAAATATAACATGCTATAATGATTGTGACCTCAGCCTAACATGTGATGTAATTGATTATGATGTTATATACTTGAGTGACAGATCGGATCACTTGAGTCTTGAAGTCGATGAACAGTGAGTATGGTTAGTGGTTAATCGCTACTAAGTAAGCCAAGTTCTAATCAGGTAACACTTTAATGGTTCCATGGTCAAATCTTGTCACCAAATTGAAAGTTGTCCTCATTTACGTGCCAAGAGAAGTCTATTTTTGAAAACTAACCACTGGAATAACTGTCTCACTTACCGAGCCAAGCATTCCCATTGGTAACAGTTTAAAAATAGTCTCTTGTCCTGCAAATGGACATTCCTCAAGAGGCCGATTTTGGAGGGCATCCCAATTAAAGGGTTAAATCCGACTTTACAGGAAAGCTGTTGAATATATTGAAAGTAATTTGACTGGAACCTGTTGCTGTCATAGATAGGAACATGTTCCAGGCAAATTAGTTTTAAAACATTCAACAGCATATTCCTTAGCCCTTTAATGGTCAAGCCGGCCAAAACCGGCCTCTGCAGTAGTCTTGAGGAATGGACATCTGCAGGTAAAGAGAATAGTAATTTTGAAAATTTACCACTAGAATGGCTGGCTCAATAATCGAGCCAGTAATTCCAGTAGTAACTTTTCAAAATTACTCTTATCTTTACTTGCAGATGGACATTCAATAATTAAACATTTAGATTTTCTTGACCAAACTTGACCATTAACCCTTAGCACACTAATGTCAATATTCTATCATTTACAGCGTCAATAGCAAAGAAACCAGTGTACATTTTTCAACAATTTTGGTGGAAGATGTTGCTGTCTACGACAGCACCATCTCCCACCAAATTTGTTGAACAATAAACACCAGTCCATCTTTTACTTTAATTTGAAAATTTAAAATGTTCACATCAGAGTGGTAAGGGTTAAAAGGCTAATGGTTCACTGCTGCTCAACACTGGGCCTAACTAAGCCTAAGTGTCACTGCATCGATGGTATATGGAACAAAAGCTCTTATCCAATCCGTAGAATAAAAATTCTGCGCAGGACATCAAAACAACCCGCTTCGATTGCATGATATATTTGCTTATTAATTCCTGGAGAATAATAAGTAATGACGCAGGACATCGTACAGCACGCCTCAAAGCGGCCACGCAAGTTTGATTATGCAAGACGACTTTATGACATCATAAAATCCGGACTGGTGTTCGTTATCAGGGCATTTGGCATAAAACAGTCATGAAAAACATGCGCAGAGTTGTATCACGCAACAAACAATGCTGCATCAAAAGAACTTCTGTATTCACACGCAATGATATCATTTCTAATTCTGCGGATCGCGACCACCTTATGAAACAATAGGAAACTGGTTTTGAAATGGGATAATTTAATCCTTGATCTAAGTTATGTGCCGTATAAAATTTGTTTTGAAACCACAAGATATTAGTTCTTCAAGACAGGTGGCCGAAAACCACCTGTTCTGTAAGAAGCAATATCTTTTGTCCCGGAGAGCTAACTATATTTAAACACTGGTCTGAATGAGCACAATATCAAAGCTAGAAACTCTAACGGGTTTTTTTTTTCAAACGGATAACTTTTTTGTCGTTTCCCCAGAAAGATTAATTGCCTATAAATATATCCGCACGATCAGCTATCACCACTACATCTTTCATGAACGTTGTCGTTAATTTCCGAAAAACGCTCACTAGACAATATTAATAACATCAAAAGTAGCAATACAATTAGCAATACTTAGTAATTTACAGAGCATATTTAAGTAATTAATAATTTTAAAAACCTTTGAAATTCAGTGACCAGCAACAGTTTCAAGTCAAATTAGTTTCAAAATATTCGGCAAAATGTCCCTTAAATCATAAAGAAGTTGTTGTTTCTGGTCAGTAAAGATCAAATGGTTAACTTGACATTAGTGACTCAGCTTTTTAAGCAAATGGAATATTTTAAAACTAATTTGACTCAAAGCTGTTGCTGCCATAACCACCAACAGCTCCAAGTCAAATTAGTTTCAAAATATTCAACAACATGTCCCCTAAATCATAAAGAAGTTGTTGTTTCTGGTCAGTAAAGATCAAATGGTTAATTTGACATTTGGTGCCTCAGCTTTTTAAGCAAATGGACTGTTAGAGTGGCTTTGAGCTATAGATTATATTTACATTATTTGAAAATTATTTGGAAAAAGACATATAACTGTAAATTTTAATTTATGGCTTTTAGTGACACATTGTTGTTCAAATGAGATGACATGGGTACACATAGATATATTATTGAAGAAATGTCCAGGCATGCGTGCACATGCATGCGTGAGTGCATTTGTGATTGCATGTCCAGAGCTCATAATATCACAAGACTCTAATTTCACTCAAATTTTAACATTACAAATGATTTTTTTTTTTAATCTGATCAGGGTACAACAAAATTCTGGATCTATTGGTCAGCTTAAGCTCAAATTTGTACTCAAGGAACAATACACTAGAATTCCAAAATGTAAAGTAAATTGGGAAAATCTGAAAAACAAATGTTACAATGTGAAATAAAGAATGACACAGTGACAGTCTTCAATCTCTGTCTGATTGCACTTGTTGAGTTGTTGTTCAGGAATTTGTGCATGTGTGAGCATGTTCATGTGCATAAGTATGCACGTAAAGCATGCATTATCATCTTTAAAGCAATTTCACTGAAAGCTGTTGCTGCCTTTCAGTAAAATTGCTTTAAAAAATATTCATCATAAGTATTACAGCATATAGATGATAATAGATATCGCCTACACGATCCAAAATGAAAAATACATTAAATACGTGATCAGGACGTTCCTGTGGATATATAAATTAATGATCCCGTGTTTCTGACAGTGAACAAATTCCTTATAAACATGTAAATAGATAATTCATCCGTAATAAACGGATCAAAACTGGATTAGAAATATATCGAATAATATCGACTAATATAATACACAAGCATCATGCAGAGTTATCTGGAATTATCGTAAAAGTGCGGAACATGGCATCTGCGGAATCGGCTAGTGATCGTCGCTGCGCAAAACCAATCACGACAGGCTAATGGAGTTAGTGCACTTATTGACGAAGCAAGCTGTCATACACGATAGGTCCTTAATTCACCTTGCATACCGGATTAAGGAACACAATTCCGTTTCCTCTGAACCATGGGTCAGTAGTGGTCACTACTATATCGTAAATGTTATCAATTTTGAGAACTTATATTGCAAAGTATATATATATATATACATGTTGTTCATCATTATTAAGATGGATGGCTGTGTACATTGACCAGATAACTGGTGGATGGGCGCGATAGCGTGAATGGGTGGGTGGATGATGGATGGATGGATGGATGGGTGGGTGGGTGGGTGGGTGGGTGGGTGGGTGGGTGGGTGGGTGGGTGGATGGATGGATGGATGGATGGATGGATGGGTGGATGATGGATGGATGGATGGATGGATGGATGGATGGATGGATGGGTGGGTGGGTGGATGGATGGATGGATGGATGGATGGATGGATGGATGGATGGATGGGTGGGTGGGTGGGTGGGTGGGTGGGTGGGTGGGTGGATGATGGATGGATGGATGGATGGATGGATGGATGGATGGATGGGTGGGTGGATGATGGATGGATGGATGGATGGATGGATGGATGGATGGATGGATGGGTGGGTGGGTGGGTGGGTGGGTGGGTGGGTGGGTGGGTGGATGATGGATGGATGGATGGATGGATGGATGGATGGATGGGTGGGTGGGTGGGTTGGTGGGTGGGTGGGTGGATGATGGATGGATGGATGGATGGATGGATGGATGGGTGGGTGGATGATGGATGGATGGATGGATGGATGGATGGATGGATGGGTGGGTGGGTGGGTGGGTGGGTGGGTGGGTGGGTGGATGATGGATGGATGGATGGATGGATGGATGGATGGGTGGGTGGGTGGGTTGGTGGGTAGATGGATTAACCCTTTCACCGATGAATTGCCCGTATCTTATTTTTCAAGGCAACCGTACAACAAAACCATTGAACATTTTGAAATCAATTTGACTGGAAGTGGTGGGTGGGTGGGTGGGTGATGGATGGATGGATGGATGGATGGATGGGTGGGTGGGTGGGTTGGTGGATGGATGGATGGATGGATGGATGGATGGATGGATGGATGGATGGGTGGATGGGTGGGTGGGTGGGTTGGTGGGTGGATGATGGATGGATGGATGGGTGGGTTGGTGGGTAGATGGATTAACCCTTTCACCGATGAATTGCCCGTATCTTATTTTTCAAGGCAACCGTACAACAAAACCATTGAACATTTTGAAATCAATTTGACTGGAAGTGGTGGGTGGGTAGGTGGGTGGATGGATGGATATGGATGGATGTGTGCGTGGGTGGATGGGTAGCCATATGGATTTGTTGAATAGATGGATGGATAGTGAGCAAGTGGATGGATGCATAGATGGATATTGGAATGGGTGGGTGGGTGGAGGGGATGAATGGGTACATCAATGGATGAACAGATGGGGATAATAAATACAACAATCGATGGCAAGAAAATATGATCGATGCCTTAAACTGATTGATTATTGTATGGATAGATTGGCGCTAAAACACAAGAGAAAGACTGATGAGCGGATGATGGATAGAAATTTAACCAAAAGTTTCAGCTGCTCCAATATATTATCGCAAATAATTACAGGCCATTATTGGTAAATTAATAATTCCTATCCCTAGCACATATTCTATTGAATGTAGTAAATCATTTTGAATACATTACAACCAATTTGACTGGCAGCTGTTGCTGTCTTCGGTGGCACCAGTTTCCAATCAAATTAATTTAAATCTCTTCAGCAGCTTTAACCCTCAAATTGATCAAGAAAATTTAAATTTTCTCATAGAAAATGTCCATTTGCAGACTGCTTTTTTATCGAGCCAGCCATTTCCAGTGGTTAATTTTTTTAAATTGTTTTCTCTTGGTATGCACATGTACATTTCTCAAGACCACTGCAGAAGGCATTTTGGCCGATATGAGGGTTAACTCTTAGCACACTGATGTCAATATTCTATCTTTTACTGCGTCAATACAAGAGAAACTGGCGTACATTTTTCCACAATTTTGGTGGACGATGTTGCTGTCTATGACGGCACCATCTCCCACCAAATTTGTAGAAAAATGAAAACCAGTTCATCTTTTAATTAAATTTGAAAATTAAAAATTTTAACATCAGAGTGCTAAGGGGTAAAGGGTTAACCAGATATATGGCTATTGTGAAAACTTTATTTTCCACCACACTGGAACAATGTGATTTCCTGTATTGCGCTACACTGATCAGTGCTACACAATCCTAAAAGCTTGTACTCTCATGCTAGCCAGCGGTCAAGTGTCCTGCAACTCCTTGCAGCCCATGACAGCTTGGATTCGGCAAATTCCCAATAATGCCTGGTCCGTAATTAGAAATTTAATAAAATTCTTTTAGTTCTAAGTGTTCACATCTTGCATCAAGTAGTTCAATTAGTGTTCGTCACATTTTACACGCAGTCACTGTTCATGGTTGGTCATATTTTCTTACTTTCTTTCTATACAAACACGACATGAAGCTGCAGACACATTAAAAACAACGCGTGCGTGCATGCATGCATGTGCCTGTATATTTATGTGTGCACACATGCATGCGTGTGTGCCTGCATGTTTATGTGCGTGCGTGTGTGCATGCTTCAATTTATCAGCTAATTCAACCATGTAAACTCTCAGAATTTGCCAGGATCAGCATCTACCAGTGAGATGTGCTCTTGCTAGTCACATGAGTCTATATAGATATATATATAATAGTAAAATGGCTGGTTGGCTACCTGGATTGTACAGAGATTATTTAAAAAGTGGCATAAAATTGCCTATTTTCAACTGATCATTGGTGACAAAAAACAACGGAAACAACCTTTAGTACTCATCTGTTGTGCTTATGTGTAACTTCCCCATTATGAAAGACATAATTAGGGATCCATTTCTAGCTATGCCCCGCCCATTTCTAGCTAAGCAGCGTTCACTTTTTTTAACATTTTGGAATCGATTTAAAACTATGAAACAGTAATTACCATACTCTTAAATTTCAGGGTAACATAATACAGGTAAGTTATTGAATATTTTGAAACTAATTTGACTCGAGGTTGTTGCTGCAAGCTCCCAGTCAAATTAGTTTCAAAATATTCAACATAATGTTTGTTAAGTTACAATGTCACAAAAGACACTTCATGAGTGGCAGAGCTTTATACATCATTGCCTTTGTGATGTCAGCTAATCGGTGATGGATTTGATTATGACATTAGATATTTGATTGACAGATTGAATCTCTCCATTATGCAGATAGCTAGACTGTCCGCACACTTGATCTTTTCTCCACACTTCAACTGGACAAATAAGCCAAGAATAAATATATTCCACAATTTCCTCAAATCAGGAACAATGTGTACAAAGACACACTGAATCGAAGATCAAGTTTCCGAGTAATGTCACTCAATTCATCGATCAAACAGTCTGTAATGTCAATATTCTGGACATTGCTGGCAATATTCCGCTGAAATTAATGGATATGTTATGTAGTATATGCCGTGGAAAATAACAGATGAATGATCTGATACACAACAGAGGCCATATTCATGAAGATACAGTAAAGTATGCCTAAATTGGGTGTAAGTCCAAAAATCACATAAGTCGCTATTCACTTATGTTAAATTAATTTTTACCTGCCTCTTTAAGCTAGGATTCAATTAGCGTGTAGTAGTAGTAGTAGTAGTAGTAGTAGTAGTAGTAGTAGTAGCAGTAGTAGTAGTAGGTAGTAGTAGTAGTAGTAGTAGTAGTAGGTAGTAGTAGTAGTAGTAGTAGTAGTAGTAGTAGTAGTAGTAGGAGTAGTAGTAGCAGTAGTAGTAGGTAGTAGTAGTAGTAGTAGTAGTAGTAGTAGTAGCAGTAGTAGTAGGTAGTAGTAGTAGTAGTAGTAGTAGAAGTAGTAGGTAGTAGTAGTAGTAGTAGTAGTAGTAGTAGTAGTAGTAGTAGTAGTAGTAGTAGTAGTAGTAGTAGTAGTAGTAGCAGTCCACTTGATTGGTCTAGAATTGAATAAAATCACTGCTTTCGGACATGTATATGCATATGCATACGCACAAATGGAATCACCCATTCGGATATGCATATGCGTTAATGGAATCCTAGCTTTATACGCCTGCTCAGAAAGCACTAGATTTGCAGTCGGACATGTCAACAGGGATCAGGCACGCAAAGGAGGCCACAAACTAATTTTTCAGAGTATTTTGTGATCAGACATCAAAGAATGTAATTTATGACCACTAATGACAAGAAAGAAGCTAAAGGAGGTTAGAACGCTTGCACTGAACAAGGCACAGCAGAGATGGTTAAAGAAACTCATTTCAGCTGAAAGATGTTTTCACTTCTTTATAGCTGCAGAACGCAGTCACTCATCATCATCATCTTTTAGAGAATACGATGTAGTCGTGTCTACTAAATAGGTGTGGGCAGTTAGGGGGGGTGCGTAAATTAGCTACTCTTCATGAATATACGCAGTGATGAAAATTATCAGGGGCCCAGTAGCCATTTAAATTTTGGGCTGGGCTACCAAAATTTCAAACTCACTATCCGAGGTGGCGACCTGAAATTTTCCATTCATATTTTATTTTTTCACGGATGTGAACAGAAAATCATTTTATATATCTGATGACTCTATAGCAGGTTGAATCAGGTTCATTAACACTTTCAATCGTTAAAAAGTTAATTTTTGATGATGTATCGTATATTCTGTTGAATATTTTGAAATTAAAATTACTGGAAGCCATTGCTGCCTACGGCAAACGTGAATGGCTGCCTAAGGGCAGCAATGGATTCCTGTCATATTAATTTCAAAATATTCAAAAGATTTTCTGCTTGCCATAAAAAAATGCAATTGAGATACATGTAATTGATCCATGGCAGAGTTAAGCTTGAAAGCAATGTATTTAACACATTCTACATTACTCAATCCTAAATTACTATATCCTGTTTCTAAAAGTGGAATCTTGTGCGCCAATGCATCCTAATTAAATAAGATTGGGCTCTTGAAAAATGTACTGGGCATTTTAAGTTTTGCTTTTAGGGGCCCAGGTGGCTACATGGTTAAAATGCTAAAACTTTATCACTGAATACATAAGCCTCCGATGTGATAAAGAAGCCAGATGACAAACACAAGAGTTCATTATGAAGATGCGAAAACATTCTTAGAGATATACATGATCCCATCTATAGACCACTGACATCTCCATACTATGGGAGGAATCATAGTGAGTGCCAGTTACCTCAGTTCAGTAAAACATAAATGCACATGGCTGGGTATCTAGACACAATGAACCAGTAATAGGTCTACACCTGATGACAGAGTTAAACTATAACAAGCATTCTGTAAGTATTGCTTCGCAATACATGTCCCCTACATGGTGATATAAATTTTTAGAGATTGACAGTCAAAGAATTCATTAAAAATTGTCAAAAGCAGCTGAAACTCAAACTTGATCTGTAACTTCTCATAACAACGCAATAAACAAAGCCTCAGTTAAATATGGTGAAGGAGAAGGAAAAAGTCTTGAAAGCTGATATGTTTGTATTTCATAAGTCGAAAGGGGACATAGCTCCATCAAAAAATGACGCAAACGCCTGAAACTCGAACTTTGTCTGTAATTTCTCATAATAAAGTAATGTACCAATTCTCAGTTGAATATCTTGAGACTGCGAGAAAAAGAGCGGAAAAGTAATATTTTGTGTTTTTCATAGGTTGAAAGGGGGCATAACTCCATCAAAAATGTACGCATACGCCTGAAACTCGAACTTGTTCTGTAACGTCTCAGAACAAAGCAATGTAACAATTCTCAGTACAATATCTTGAAAGACTGCAAAAAAAAGTGCGGCAAACTAATATTTTTTTGCATTGTATAAGTCGAAAGGGGGCATAACTCTATGAAAAATTGATGAAAATCTCTGAAACTCGAACGTACTCTGTAACTCCTTATACTAAAGCGATGCACCGATTTTCACTTAAATATCTTGGAGTGCGAAAAAAGTGCAGAAAGCTGATATTTTTGTATTTCTTAAGTCGAAAAAGGGGCATAATTCCATAAAAAATTGACGCATATGGCTGAAACTCGAATTTGGTCTGTAACTTCTCATAACAAAGCAATATACCAATTCTCAGTTGAATACCTTGAAGGACTGCGAAAAAAGTGCGGAAACCAACTGCGACAGACGGACAGACAGAGTGCAAACCTATAGTCCCCCCCAGTTTTACCGGATGGGGACTAATAAGGATCATCATTGAAATGTGTTGCCTCAACTTATAATAGGCGGGGCATAGCTAGAAATGGGTGTGGCATAGCTAAAAATGGGTGTGGCATAGCTACAAATGGTGGTGTATAGCTACAAATGGGTGGGGCATAGCTGGAAATGGGTGGGGGGTATAGCTGCAAATGGGCGGGCATAGCTAGAAATGGGTGTGGCATAGCTAGAAATTGGTGTGGTATAGATAAAAATGGGTGTGACATAGCGAGAAATGGGTGGAGCTTAGCTAGAAATGGGTGGGGCATAGCTAAAATTGGTGGAGCATAGCTAGAAATTGGTGTGGCATAGCTAGAAATGGGTCGAGCTTAACTAGAAATGTGTGTGGCATAGCTAGAAATGGGTGTGGCATAGCTACAAATGGTGGTGTATAGCTACAAATGGGTGGGGCATAGCTGGAAATGGGTGGGGGGTATAGCTGCAAATGGGCGGGCATAGCTAGAAATGGGTGTGGAATAGCTAGGGTGTGGTATAGATAAAAATGGGTGTGACATAGCGAGAAATGGATGGAGCTTAGCTAGAAATGGGTGGGCATAGCTAAAATTGGTGGAGCATAGCTAGAAATGGGTGTGGCATAGCTAGAAATGGGTCGAGCTTAACTAGAAATGTGTGTGGCATAGCTAGAAATGGGTGGGGCATAGCTAAAAATGGGTGGGACATAGCTAGAAATGGGCAAGGCATAGCTAGAAATTGGTGGGACATAGCTAGAAATGGGCGGGGCATAGCTGGAAATGGGTGTGTCATAAATAGAAATGGTGTGGCATAGCTAGAAATGGGCAGGAATAGCTAGAAATGGGTGGGCCATAGCTAGAAATGGGCGAGGAATAACTAGAAATGGATCCCTCTTTGCAGTTGTCGCTCTTGACATTAATTTGGACAGAATTTCAGATATGTGACAAAAAGTTGCACATTGACAAGATGACCCTTATCGCAATCTCTCTGTGACTCTCTCAGCTATGAACCAATTCCCTATAAACCGGTTGCCTTTGCAATTGATTCTGTGCTAAATAACACTTGCCCTTATGACATTTTCCAATGATATTGATAACCCTAATTAACGGATGTAAGCTTGGCTATAAACATATCACCTTTATAGAGCAATATTTAACTAAATAAGATTCACGATGAATCAATGGATGAAGATGTGAGAGCATGTCACACTCAGGAAGTCTGAGGACCTTGGCTTAACTTACCGCCAGACAAATAACAAGCACAAGCGTAATCACAAAATTGCTTAGAAAACATTATGCTTAACTCTGTAAGGTCTAAATTTGGTCAAGAATGTTAAAATAAATGCTTATTAAATGTCCATTTACAGGCCAAGACAAGACTATTTTTAACAATTTTTCACTGGAATGATTGGCTCGGTTACTGAGCCAGTCATTCCAGTGCTAAATTCTCAGAAATAATCTTCTCTTGGCCGGCAAATGGATGGTCCTCAAAGACCACTGCTTCATCATGAAATGGTTAATGGCTAATCTGCCCCCAAACTGACCTTTGTATTGGTCATGAAGAATGTCTATTTTCATGTTAAGAAATTTTTTTTAATTTTCCCACTGGAATGATTGGCTTGGTAACCATGACACTCATTCCAGTGGTAAATTAAAAAAAATTGTTTTGTCTTGGCCTGTAAGTGCACATTTCTTTAAGAAATAATCAACATTTTCTTAACCACTGTTGACAATTAACTACTTCAGGGATAAATTCCAAGTATCTCTATCTCAGTTCCAGAAATTTTCAAGAAATTCAAGATGGCTGACGGAAATATTAACCAATCAAAATTCTCAATCGAAGTGTTGAAGCTTACCAGTATAGAATTAGTCCACCAAAGTTTCATAAGTTGGGCCATTTATATTTGATGAGTAGCGTTTTAAATGATTTCAAGATGGCTGCCAGAAAAATTTACCAATCAAAATTCTGAATAGGATTTCTGGAGCCTACCACCATAGGATGCTTGCAGGTAAGTTTGGTTGAAATCAGTCAAAGCATAAATGAGGAATTGCGATTTGACGGATGGACAGACGACGGATGGATGGATGATCGCCAGCTGCCATG
This sequence comes from Chaetoderma sp. LZ-2023a, assembly GCA_034401795.1. Taxonomy (NCBI): domain Eukaryota; kingdom Metazoa; phylum Mollusca; class Caudofoveata; order Chaetodermatida; family Chaetodermatidae; genus Chaetoderma; species Chaetoderma sp. LZ-2023a. Next base: position 3,629,773 of record CM067371.1, read on the forward strand.
GAATAAGCTCACTTGACCCAAAGGGCCAGGTGAGCTAATAATTAGAATTTTTAACAAACGATATTTAGTTGGAAATTAATGATAGACACTGATCACACAATCAGATTGAATGTTAGCTTCCACTCAGCCAACAAAATAGCCCAATATGGCCACCAAACCTAAAATTTTGATTGGTATATGACAAGCATGTTTTATCAAGGATCCAGTTCTCTTGAAAAACTTTAATCACCCTTGGTTATTGATGAAATTAAATCTAATGAGTTTCAGCCTGATCTGTACAGCAGTTACTGAGATGTCATTTTCGAGAACAAGATGGACACTGGAGCAAGCGGCTAATGAGGAGTAGCGTTTAAAAAAATTTCCCCCTTGGGCCAGGTGAGCTAATAACCATTTAAAGGACAAGAAGATTATCTTTTGAAAATTTACCACTGGAATGATTGCGTCAATAAACATTATGATTTCTATTTAGCATGATGACCATTGTTGAAAATCATGTTGAGGCAAGCCGCAGTCCAAGATAGCAAAATCTAACACCAGCATGTTCGAAATCTGCAATCATATGGGTTACCGGCTTAAATTTTGGTTGAATTTCACCAACTATTTTAGAAGATACAGTTACCAATAGACCGACTGACCGACCGCCCGACCGACAGAGACAGACAGACAGACGCGATTGACTTATCCCCTGACAAAGGTGTGTACCTCTGTCGGGATAATAATCAAATCATGGCTCTTTGTATGTAATGAAAGTGACCATGCTGCGGGATGGCCTTTATTGACCACTGTTATCACTGTGGTTAATTGTATTGCGGATGTAATGCTAGGTCTGTTGATGGCCAATGTAATTGGAATCACATCAGTGATCGTCTAAACCATACTTATGTTCCCTATTTATACCAGATTAATAATGAATGCCTTAACCCTTACCACACTGATGATAAAATATTTTAATCTTCAAATTAAATTAAAAGATGAACTGGTGTTTAGTTTCCAACAAATTTGCTGGAAGATGGTGCTGTCATAAACAGCAACATCATCCACCAAAATTGTTGAAAAATGTACACCAGTTTCTTTGCTATTTACGCAGTAAAAGATAGAATATTGACATCAGAGTGGCAAGGGTTAACATGTTAAAAGCCACAGACCGGAAATGACAAATTTTTATATGATGTAAAGTATATCTTATTGAATATTTTGAAACTAATTCGACTGGGAGCTGTTGCTGCCATATATGGCAGCAACAGCTCCCAGTCGAATTAGTTTCAAAATATTCCTCAGCTTCCCTGTAAATTTGTATTGAATTTGAGAAACTTTAATTTACACGGTTATATGGTTAATAATGAATACATTCATTGCTGATACATCTAAGGTAACCATGGTTTGTATTGCTGTTGACCCTGGAGGCGAGCCTGTGACTATACGTTCTGTCGGATGGAGTGACAGACAGACAGACTGATGAATGTCTATTAGACTATTTACTGGATAGACCGATGTTATTTTCTCTATTCTGAAGGTTGACTATAATTATTCCAGAGAGCGACAACAACGCAGTCTTAACTTGTACTTTGTTTTTCAAATTCAAATTCAATAACTTTACATAGCAACTTTATATATTCAAAATTCTACATAACTCTCTGCATTTACAAACTTACTCCCTGACATGCTCTCCTAGCTCTCAACTTCCCCTTTTTAAAATAATTTCACACATATATAGCATACTAGTTTCCAGGCAAACAAACTTTCACCATTCAAACATGTCTGTTCAATAATTTGTAAAAACATGAATTTTCAGCAATATATTCAATTAAATACAATCCTTAATAATATCAGGCTTAAACTTCATGTAGCTACTTAACCATTGTAATGGTGAATTTATTGAATTAAATTATTGTTGCAGGCAGACTGGTCTGCCAGCAATATGGATTCCATTTTATAATTATAAATTGCTAATATCTGGGTTCAGCAGTATAATGGTTAAATCTCTATATTTAAAAATCTATATCCATAGTATGAGGATTTACCCTTTCATTTCAATGCTGTACTAATTGTATTTACTTTTTATAACATTCATACAAAGCAACTATTGAATATTTTTCAAATAATTTCACAGAAAATGTTTGCTGCCTCTGGCAGCAACAACCTTCAATTAAATCATTTCCCAAATGTTCAGCAGAATAAGTATAACATCATAAATTGCAATACATATATGTATGCCGTAAGGCTCAAAGGGTTAATACTCTCTTGTGCTGGTTGTATGTTTCTTCAAACACAATGGGTCAATTAATGACTTAGTAGCTGGCTCTCTGTAGTAAGCCCAGCAGATTATTTAACAATTAAACAGTTCAATAATAACTGGTAATATGTCCATGTAAATATGCTATGGTTCCTTGATGAGCTGCTTAGTGCCACTGACTTCAAACCAGTGTAGACTGTACACAATGGGGTTTTTTTTTTTGATAAAATTATTTTTACATTAAATATAAACAATATTATAATATAGTCAAATATTTCTTGGGCACGATACATCATAGCCGCCATTAACATTGTGTCTCCTGTAATGGCATCATGTGTCTATTATCTGGTCAGTCAATCAAGAATGGTCATTAATTAAGGAAGAGCTGCTGCTGTAACAGTATTTAATGGCATTATTACTGGTTTGATTGACTTACAGTAAATACATATTAACCAGGTAACCCTTTAATGGTCAAGATTTGTAAATAAATTTACATTTTCTGCTGAATGAATAAATGCCCATTTGCCGGGTAAGACTTTTTTTTAAACCCTACCACTGGAATGACTTGCTCAATAACCAAAGCCAGTCATTTCAGTGATAAATAATCAAAAATAATTTTCTCTTGGTCAGCAAATAGACATTTTCTATGAGACAACTGGAAATTTTCTTAAACAAACTTGAAGGTCAAAGATTTAAGCTGTCAAGAGAAGCATCAGATTTGGGTATTGATGCGACTAATATTTATTTTAAACACACATTTGGATATACGTTGACGGGGAATTGGACCTACAACTGGAAACATTGGCTGCATCATAGCCCACATACGCTCCCACCAGACCAACTGCCACAGGACAAAAATCCTACTTTGTCGGCGAAGATTACCAAGACTAGTGAAAAGCACACTCGCGAAAGCCTCACTGGCAAAGCAGTATTTTTGTCCTGCGCCGTTGGTCTGGTGGAAGCATTTGTGGGCTATGAGGGTAGACACTGGCTCTAGTTGTGGGTTCGATTCCCCATCAATGCTAAAATACTGCAATGCCATGAATACTTCTAAAGGACATCTGAGTAATGAAGCATTTATAAGTGCAATTAATATGTTAAGCCGACACGTACTGAGAGTCGCTGGAACCCTAAAAACAATACATTCTTTTATCGCACCTTGCAAGCACTTTACCGAATAAGATCAAACCAATCTAAATATATACAATGTGCTCAAAGATGTCTGAACTACGTACTTTGTTGCTAAAATACTTGACCATTAATCAATGATGTGAATGAGTGTATTCGTAATTGCACTACCACAATGGCAGGAAAACAAATGTTTAGTATAAATTATTAGGAGAAAACATTAACAAAGACGAGTTCTATGACAAGAAAAAAATAATTAATCATTTAATGGTGAAATTTGGTCAAGAAAATGTAAAAATTTTCTTATTGAATGTCCATTTACAGGCCAAAAGAATACAATTTTAGAAAATTTATCACTGGAATGACTGGCTCGGTTATCAAGTCAGTCATTCCAGTGAAAAATTTTCAAAAATTGTATTCTCTTGGCCTGTAAATGGACATTCCACAAGACCATAGCAGAGGCCGGTATGACCATTAAAGGGGTATACATATATATTATATGAATCTTTCATTCTTTATTCATATATATGCATCTAGCGATCATGGCCATAATGATTCTAGTTAAATATGTTTCAGAGACATATGCTAGTCAACATCTCGAATGTGTATTATTATATTGACAGTATATTTTTTATAGAAATAGAAACATTAATTTTTTTTAATTTTTTTTCAAGCGAGCGAAAAATCGAGATTATTCTATTGATTTTCTATTAAATAGATTTCAATAAATCACTTGTTTAGTGAAGTGACATTTGTTTTAAAAACATATGTGCTACACAATATATAGATATATCTATGGGAATTTGTCACAAAATGTCAATATGAAATGACTGGCTCAATGCAGACATTTAGTATATTTGACTAAGATTGTGACATCTTGGAAAATTATAATTCCTTGCTCCGAGATATGTTTAATGTTTTGTGAAAATAGTTCTTTATATTTGAAATTGTCTTTGTGTGTCAATTTATATGGCTGACATTTGAGGGACGAACATTTAGCAGTGGAGCTGGAATTAAATTTTGGTTTGGAGTGGGGGACACATTGGGGGTATCCTCTCCCTCGAATGTGGGGTGTCCGGGGGACCTCGTCTGGAAAATAATTTGAAATCCAGGTGTTCTTATATGGCATATCTCAAGGAAAATAGATCTCTAAGACAGTATTCACACTAGAGAGTTTATCCAGAACAATGGCATACTCAAATTAGGGTTTGACCTACCACTAAATGCAACAAGGATTAAAGCACTTTTATTTTGTCTATTTAGGTCTTAGAAATGATGCATAAAAAAATCTAATAAAATGTTGAATTGAAGATGGATGCCAAGATGGCCACAATCGAGTATACTATAACATATGAGTAGATTGAAACATGTCTCCAATCTATGGAAAAATATATCTCTTCTTCAACGCATGGTCGATATATGACATCACAACCCAATAGTTGACATTGAAGTTTGATGGCTGCAAACCATTTCTACATTCACTGACAGTGTTTAGTTCTCATTATCATCCAAGTTATCATTGACATGTTTTGACAAATAACTCTGCATCAAGAATAAGCCACCAAACAATCAATCCATAATGACTGCACCAGATCCACATAGATCCACACCCTGACTTCCTGGTGCATCTAACTCATTCGGGAAGGGACTGTGGGCAGGATCCAAGTTCGAGTGTACTTGTGTCATTATTCATTCAGAAACTTTCCACACTCAAGAGGCTGTGGTACTTTATCGTTGCAGATGTTGGTGGAAACATGTTTGGGTGGATGGACTTTTTGCTGATGATAAAGAGCTCCTGCAAACTCTGCTGCCTCATCGTGTCAAGATTGTCATTCTGCGTTCCTTTATGCAAAATGGCCATGGCCTTCTCACCAACTGCTATGACATCATACTTTGATGAGTGTGCACTTCCGATTATTTTGGCATGTACACGGAATAACTCTTGAGCCTCAGTCCAATAGCTTTGCCTATTTCAAATACCCTGGATGTTTCATCGCACCCGAAGGAAGCACGTACAAAAAGACTTTCTTCCAGACGTTCTTACCTAGTGCATGTCAGCTTATTTTCCTCATACATCTTTATGGAGGAAATGAGCATAATATCCACTCTCTCCCCGAAACAATGAAATGAGCAGCTCTCAAATGTATCAGTGTCAATTTAATCAGGCATGTACTGAGGTCATAGCGGTGAGAAGGCCATATACTCATTTTGCATAAAGCATCGCACAATGACAATCTCAAATGATGACATGGATGATAATGAGAACTAAACACTGCCAGTGAATGTAGAAATAGCGTGTAAATAGTGAACTTCAGTGTTAAATGTTAGGTTGTGACTTCATAGAGTGGTCATGGGGTTCAGAAGACAATTTTTTGATAGATTGGGGCATGTTTCTATCTACTTGTAATACATTTACGTCATCTAAAATGAACCATTTTCGAGATATGTGCCATATTATACTCAACTGGCGGCCATCTTGGCAGGCATTTTAAATTCAACATGTTCTACTCAAAAGATTTTCTTAGATTTTTTATACATCATTTCTAGGACCTAAATACATAAAATACATGTGGCATGATTACTGTTGCAATTAGTTGTGGGTAGAAATCGTTTGCAAACATTGAACATCAGAGTCAACTGTTGGGTTGTGTGTCATAGAGTGGCCGGGGTGGCAGACATAATTTTTTGCTAGATTGAGTTCATGTTTCTATCTACTCATAGTACGTTTATGTGATCTAATATGAACAATTCTCGAGATGTGTGCCATATTATACTCGATTAGCGGCCATATTGGCAGCCATCTTGAATTCAACATGCTTCACTCAAAAGATTTTATTAGATTTTTTATCTATCACCTACCGAGCAGATTCTACATGGTTTCATCTCTGTTGCAATAGTGGTAGGTTTTGTCTAATTTGTGTTATTTTTACTGGACTATTACTCTGGAGTAATTCGCTAGTGTGAACATGGCCTTCACCCTTTTGAATAAATTTACCATTTTTTGGAAGACTAAATATTCCAGGCGACAGGAGTATAAAATTTGGATTAGTGAATCTCCATTTGGTGGCCAATGGATGATTATTTTTTTAAATTGATCAGTGAAATAACTTGCTCACTTATCAAGCTAGTCATTTCAATGGCAACTTTTCAAAATTAGTCCTCTTATCCTGCAAATTAACATTATTTAAGACCAGTGTAGAAGTCATTTTTGGTCAGCTTGACTGGTAAAGGACTAAAAGAGCTTCTGTGACTTCCATCACATTAAACAACCATTTAATGGTCAAGCCGGCCAAAACCAGTCGCTGCTGTGGTTTTAGGGAATGGCCATTTGCATACTAATAGAAAAACCCTTTTTGAAAATTTACCACTGAAATGAATGGCTGGATAAGCAAGCCAGTCATTTTAATGGCAAATTTTCCAAAATACTTTTCTTTTGGTCTACAAATTGACAATTTGTGTGAAATTTTGTTAAATTTTATTTGTCTAAATTTGACCATTATAAGGATAATGATTAAAACATTATAAGGAGTACTGGACCCATGATATATCACCATTATCATCACCATGTATTACTCAAACCATTCAGTGCAGAGCCGACACCGTACTTCCCACACTGACAACAATGAGACAATAACAGACAATGCGGCTAGCTTATTTGACTACGTCATGTCGCTGCCTGCGGGAGTTTATCAGTTGCCGATGTTTGTTGTTTTAATCATAGGTGTTCCCGCAAATACAATCCTCATATAGTATCTGTTCAAATCAGGTAAATATCGCTCTCATACATTCTGTACCATGACAAGTTTAGCAATGGCAGATTTCACAGCATGTTCAGCATGGACGCTGTGTTATATATTTATATATCCTGAAATGTTACCATATGTGCCATCAGTTCTGTGTACGCTGTTTGAGTTTGGCACTTTTACCGCATTGGCCGTCAGTATATATCATTTAGTGCTATTTTCCGCAATTAGATTCTATCAATTGCTTTATCCATTAAAGTCAAAACTCAATCTTACATTGAAACTAATCGTTTCTCTTTGCGTATCAATTTGGATAATTGCTATTGCCGCCAACCTTCCATTTTTATGGTTCGTCAAGCCTGGCTACCTATCTCACAATAGAAGACTTGTCCGGGTGTGCGAATTCATGGGTAGTTACAAACTACGAGACCTTCTTAGTCATATCTTTCTATATGCCGTACCCTGCTCTACCATGTTAACCCTCCATGTTATCAAGTTCATCAGACGTAATACCAGAACTACGGGTACTTCAGAAGCGATAAACAAACAACAGAGCGGAAAGGGTACTGTCCATAAAGCTATGTATATGATGATCGCTGCGTTCTTCCTAACATGGCTTCCATCATTATTCCACGACATCACGCATGAAATGATCGGAGTTCCATACACTTACTATCACATGTTTCTGTATCTTATTACAAACATAGTGTTTAATAATTGCGCAAATCCATATATTTATATGTTAATCGCGAAGCCAATCAGAGAAGATATTCTTAGTTACATATGTCCGTCATAGTGTAGGAAAAACTGATGACATCAGTGACTGAATGATTCTAAATTAAATTTAATAACTTCTATTTTTTTTTGTGATCAAGAAATTTCGAGTTTGTGAACTAAATGTCTGCCTGCTGACTTTCTGCAGACTACATTTTCTATGGGGTATGCTGAATATTTCGAAAACTATTTGACTGAAAGTTGTTGGTGGCTTAGCCACCATCAACTTTCAGTCAAATTGTTGTCAAAATATTCAGTAGGTCCAGAGTTATTGGACATCGGAACTTATATTATCCAGTGGCTTACAGCAGTGAAACATGTAAAGATAGTTTGACTATTATTCAGCAGTTGTACTGCCATTCGAAATGACGACCAGATATTTCAACACGGCTGCTAAATCAAGATTATTTTGTAATTGACGATTCATAGATAACAATTTATTCCAGCAATCGCATCACTTGTAGACGATATTGTAACTAGACTAATCTACAAGGTATTACTTTCAAATTTTATATTAACACATTCAGTTTTGGACATAATCTGACCAAAAACGCGAAAGATAGGAGTTATCACCAATAGAGGGATGTGATCTGTTATTCTGATATCATAATTAAATACGTAACGTGTTTGCACTGAAAAAGAAAAGCAAGAGGGATGTTGTCTGATTATTCTTATTCCTATTGGTACGTTAAATTCTCTCCTCCTCTGACTTATTAAAGCAAATACTGTGATTAAGGATCAAAACCTATGATGTAATACAACTCATAATTTTGCAATAAAAACTTAATTAAACTGTCTGTTGCCTGCATTTCTGCAGACTACATTTTCCATGGGGTTTAACACTAGGCAAGCTGAATATTTTGGAAACAATCTGCCTGAAAGTTGTTGGTGGCTAAGCCACCAACAACTTTCAGTCAAATTGCTTTCAAAACATTCAACCTATTCAAAGTTACACCCCATGGAAAATGTAGTCTGAAGAAATTCAACGGGCAGACAGTTAATTATCAAGAATTGTCAAGAAACATGTAATCTTCGTGAATGTCCGTTTGCAGGCCAAGAGATCATTTTATGAAATTTTACCATTGAAATAGCCGGCAGATGACAATGTCTGAGGCATGACATTCCATGAACAAAACACTTTGAAAGATTATCTTTGATAAATACTAAATGTTTGCTAGTTCCATGTCATATTGAATTATTTCAATAAATCGACCCAGACGTATATACTGGTCTGGCGTTTTGTTAGCTTACTAAAATACTTACCACTCAATTCACTGTTTGCTATAAGTCACCTGACTTAGATATCTCAGAAAATTTTAACCTATCCATTCCCATGGTGTGGGTTCCCTTGTAAACAAGGTTAGCAGCGATACATCCCTCCAGTGGGTCGTCGTGATAGTATCTCTTTAACTCTAAAGCAGTTATTGCTCTTGGGAACCGGTTCCTCTATTCCTATAGAGAACATATAACTGAGTCTGTGAGCATGCGCACTTATGCTACTATGTATGCGATCGAGTCCAAGCCGTCATTAACTAATTCCACAAATTTTTAATAATGATTTACAATTTAACGATGCAGGGTGGCCGAGGTGGGCCACAGTGAATTGAGTGGTAAGTATTTTAGTAAGCTAACAAAACGCCAGACCAGTATATATACGTCTGGGTCGTTTTGTAACACAACAAAAATACTAAGCCACTCAATTCACTGTTTGCTAAAACATAGAATTGGTCAGAGCCCAAATACTAGGTGGGTTGGTAAATTGCAAATCAGGAATGAAAGGTTAATCACCAAAAATACTAAAACCAACTAAATCGCTGAAGTGCTGAAAGAGCACGAACAAACACATGTTCTAAATAAAATACAATAATATAATGATAATTAGAAAATCTCAGCAAAGAGAATTTAAAAACAGACGTGAGATGGTGAAGAAGACGGCTGACTAAAGAATCTAGGCAATTGAGCCTATGTTTGAGTGGCGAAACTAAAAATGTCAGATTGTGAATTGAATCTGATCTTTCAGATAAAAATAATGTAGAATCTGACATTTATACTGCAACTTACATAATGTCGTCCACTGATAGATCTGCATAGAATGCGAAGGAGAAGGCCATACCATGAACATCGTGTGCCTTAACACAAACTGAGTGTCTCCTGGAGATACATTCTAGTGTCAATTAATGGTGTCTGTAATCCAGTTGATGAGATGCGCGCTTACTAAACAAATTTGCATAAGTAACCTGAACGGTGTTTCAAAAAGATCTTTTAAATTGGGCATAGTTTTCGGAAAGGATTGAAAACAATTAATTAGGTTTTATATATATAAGATCTCTTCAAGGGCAAAGAATGAGGCCAGATCTCCTACCACCTAGAAAAGATCATTCACAAAAAGAATATGAATATCAAAATGCCATCTAACAAACGCGGCCGCTAGTACAAAAAGAATGATTTCAGAGTTATACAATTAAACAGATGGACCCAAGAATGAATTAATAGAGGAATTTATTATAGGTATTTGCCTTTGTGCTATACCCTAAAAATACCGGTACCATGGATAAATGATGTAAATACTTAATAACTCTCAAACCGGCTTCTAGAAAACAAAGAAGGATAGATGCTAGTGAAAACGATAACACCACCCCAGCATACAGGGATTTAAATCATCAAAAAATATGCCATGAATCTATGACTTGATGATGGGATGCAGAATCGGGCGAGATAATGTGCTGTTCTAACAACCATTTGAAAACCTTAAATATACTCTGGTAAATTCTCCTGTAACAGATAGTTTGAATTGATTAAGAATACTAAAGTTCAGACAAAAAATCAATTTCTGAAAAACAGGTCTCTTGGAAAATACCATATATACATATTGAAGATTTGTGGAATGATGAACTGAAAGCTGCTGTTAAACGAGATAGAAAATCAGCAAAATTGGTAAGACGCTTTGGATTTCCACAAAGAGGACTACGAGATCCACTGAATAACTCTCATTGGGCCAAGCAGGAGTGATTAAAGGGATAATACATTCTGCTGACAAAAGTTCTTAAAGACAATTGTACTAGAAACCGCTGACAAAAGTTCTTAAATACAATTGGCACTAGAAAGTTAAATTGAAGATAATTAAAAAAATGTGAAGTCTATGACTGGGCCAGAGCATCTACCGCCAGAGCCTAGCCTGGAGGAAGAATATGAACATCAAATCTGGACACTATACTGAGTAGAAACTTAATGGGATGTAATAAATGAGCTACAAGGAAAATCATTCTACCTGGAATGTGAGCTGCTGAAAGTTTTCCTGACATCTCCACCGCAGGAGGAAGACCAAGACTCCAGACAAAATATAATAACCTCAACTGCCCTGCTTGTTGATGAAGGTCACTACTATAGAAATGACTGCATGAGCAGATAGGTGCTTGTGAAAGAGACAATATCTCTTCATTCTCCAATATTCCAGAGTATTGAAGAGGAATACTAGACTATTAGTTCCTGTTCTAGTTCCTGAAAAGGAAGAGAGTAGTAAGACTACTTTTTCTGATTCCATAGACACAAGAACGGGAGGAAATTCTATAGCGATCCCCTCCCCCAAACACGTAAGAACAAGACATCAAACTGGACCTGCAGATGGATAAACTGGTGAATTGGACCGATGACACCCAGCGAATGAAAATGCAGTGTATGCAGTCGTGGTGAGGGACAAAATTCTGAATTACCAGACTTGACCTTCGTACACAAAACTGACTCCATTCGGCCCAAATTTTAACACAATTAAGCAACCTTCCAAGCCAGAGGAATCCCAGACTGGCTATGATGTAATTAAAAGAACCCAGATCCAGTTAGGATCAATTCTGTATATATAGAAATATCAGAAAACACTGTCCCTTATCCTTGACGAGACCAGTGATGACTAGGCAAAATGACTCCATGTCCATATTATTCCTTTCATCGATGAACTCCATTTCTGAGACAACATAGTAGGAAAAGAGTTGAATATAAAACGATTGACTAAATAATTTTTGTCTCAAACAGTATCAAAGCAGCCATGGGTTCCAGACAAAATAATTCCAAAATATACAACAGAATTAGTATTAAATCATGAAGTGTAAATTTTTTGGAAGTTGTCAGAAAAGGATAAATATATGAGTTGAAGATAAGAGCCGAGACCCTATAAAAGATGATCTGCCAGCACCTCATAATCCTTAAAGTCTGGATTCTGCCATTCCTCCACTGTATCCTACTTGAAAAGAGCAGAAAATTATTGATCAGGAACAGAAGCAGGACTAATGTCAAAGGAGACCAACATGGTTTGATAGAAAAAAGGGGGATTCAATGACTACATTGATTGTACCTTATATGTAGGAAATCTGCTACCTAAGACATGCATGAGGCTAGCTATACCCATCCCACCCCTGATAGAGTAGAGATTATATAGAAGCGCTTAAGCATGACAGCTAGGACCAGAATAAACCTGCAGAATCTTATTTTACAAATCTAATTTTAAAACAAAGCTAGTATGATATGAGCCCAATTGTTAATATCTTTATCAGATGATTAAACAGGAAAGAAGTCCATCAAACCTGTGACCAGATCAATGATGGATAAGGACAAAGGACTGAAACTACACAGAAGGGCGAAAGGAAAAAACCATATTCCACAATCCATGCGAAGGCAATAATCCAATCATCTTGGTTAGGCCCCCTTGAGGAATTTATTTAATAATGCCTGGGAAAGTTAGAATTTAGAAGAATAAAAAATAGGCTTGAATAGATAAGGCTGAGAAGACATCTCCATATGACAATAATAGAAATAGACATATCCCTAGACAAATAAAAAGTTCAAAATTTCTACTGAACTCGAGAAAGGAGCGGTGTAAATCTTGTTAAGACAAAAAAGATTTTGTTATTGTGACAAGCTTACATTCACCCATAGATATGCTTCATCATGGCGAGGGATCCTACTGATAGAAAAGAAAGACTGAAAAACTATGTTAAAAATAAATCAGGCCAGATATGATACTAAAAGATAGCAAACCACTATTCACAATTAAAATAATAAAGTCTGACACACTTATTTGCAGATTGATATTAGGAGAATCGAAAGATGATTGATTCCAATTTTTTGAGAGAACAGGTCGAAAGATGGAGGCTGATAGGAAGAGTGTAATACATGAGAAGATTCAGGAGCAAAACGAAATCTAGTGAAATCAAAACGACAAAAGCACTGTTAGGATCATAAGAAAAAATTAAATCATTCCTAGACGATAAATGCGAAGAGTTGGGTGTACACAAGGTTTCGAAGGATGAGGATAATTGGATGGTTCAGCCATTGCACTAAGAGCAACTAATAAAGAATTAAAGAATTAAAAATAAGAGCCCCTGAAATAGGGCATTTAAACTGTCAAGTGATTTAGAAACAAACAATACCAGCAAAACAACAGAAGTGATTTGATTTGGCATACCTAAACCAGAAGTTTAATTATAATCAGTTGCTATGCCATAAAAATTGAGTTATAATCTAGGTAATAATACTGAGCACAGGACAATTAGGCCTCATGGTCATCTCTTCTTCATTTATCTCCATGCCTGTGCCGTCACTTCTAGTCATGGGTCGCGTGTACGGTGTAGTCATACATTGGCTTGACTATGCCAAAGCCTACCTAAACCATTTTCGAATGTTTTAAGAGATGGTGTGGAAACAACATGTTCAGACCAACATTTCACAGTTTACACACCCCTTAGAGAAAATTTTTCTTACTAGGTTAGTTCTCCCCCTCTTCTGGTAGACTTTCAGATGATTTCCACGAGTAATAGTCCATTTGCAAGCAGAATGTTATATTTGACTATAACAATTAATCGATTGAGAGCCGATAGAATGAGCCTGGGTACGTGCTCTATATATCCAATTTCACCCAAGTTAAGTACCCGCAGAAAGAATTTCCAAAATGATGAGAGATTAGATTATACATTAAGTAGGGAAAAACCCCATCTTAGGGCTAATAAAAGTGGCTGATAGTCAAGAACTTTCCTGATCCAAAGGCTATGCTTGCTACTAAAACACTGAGATCAACACACATCTCTGATATAGTAAAACTTGGTCATCAAAGTTTGTAGCGTTTACTATCAAAATATCAACCATTTAACTCTCGAAGTTATTAGTCATAAGTTGCAACTGAAATAAGTTGAATTTGAATGAGTACCAGCAAATATGGGAGTGGCGTATTTACTTAAAAATCCATAAATAGGTCGCACATTTATGCTCAATTTACATGTTCTAAAAGATTTGCGCGCACTATATACAAGGATAAAACTTATTTTCCTCTGAATTTTTAAACATCTTAACGTCTGAAGATACCACGAAAAAACCCTTCACAAATCTTGTCACCTCGCGGCTATGCTTAATGTGTACCTCAAAACATCATTCGCAGAAGTGAAATTATTAAATTGAGCAGCCTAAATATTGCGTATCCTTTAATAAAGATTGTTTGGGTTTTTTTCCATCAAAATTAATCCTAACTTGACATAAATGTCCTCTTTATAATATATAAATCAGAATCACGTGATAATCACATGATATAAATCACGTGATATTATCTGACCAGATTAGGTTAAAGCAAATTTTAATGAAGTAGCTTAAGCGAGTACTCGGATATAGATATCCTGGAATCGGAAATTCGGCAATGAGATCTACGCTTCTCGTCAGCGCCTCCAAACGGAGATTTACTTTGCCACTGTCCGGCTCGCTAACAATAGACGCGGGCTACCCAGTTTAATTATCGGCCGTTCATGCAATTTTTCTAGAACATCGCATTACGTTTTAGATCATTTTATGTTGGTCACTCACATTACAATATAACCATGCAGTAATATATATGATAAATTTTATCGCTAGACTTAGAAATCAAGTGAACGCAAGTTTCTCGCTAGATTTACAAATCAAGTGAACCTGATAATCTGGCACAGGCTTAATAGCCTATCTAACAAAAGAGGGTTATACGATTACGAGGATTCAAATCAGTATCGTAATTTTGAACATCCGGGCATTCCGAGATCGTCCAACATTTGCCAATTTACGACACACTAACGAGGATATCCCATAGCAATGCAATGTTTAAATTTTTCATGAAACTAAGGCCATAAAAAATACTTGCGTCGAATAACCCCGCCAGGTATTAGAAAACATAAAATCTCGAATAATTTTTATAAGATATTAAATAAATGGTAAAAAGGTTTCACGGCCCATTGCTAGTAATGTTAAATTAGCCTGCAAAAACGCCGCCAATTGAAAGCGAACACCGAATCGCGAATTAATACTGATGGTCTCGTCTTTATTGTAATACGACTGACATGACTGATCATCATGAAGTAATTGCGAGTTTCATGTTAGTTGGTTAGTAACGGTCCTTAGAAGGACCACTCGCTTTTCTTCAGGGGATGATCGTGGTGTATCCTTGTGGTGTTCATCCGGTCCACCACGCCTGTTTGCACCACTGTCACATTCTTAATAGATCCAATAACTTCCCAACCGGTATATGACATAGTTATGTAGGATACCTTATGTAGGATTCGATCCAAACCGGTATGTAGTATACCTTATGTAGGAAAGAATGACGCTCGGAAATACGTACCTAGTCAAAACTCTTAATTGATCCACTAACTTCCCAACCGGTATGTTACATATGTTATGTAGGATACCTTTCGTAGGAGATGTTCCAAACCGGTATATAGTATACCTTTCGTAGGAACGAGCCTCGTGGCTAAAAAAGGATCAGAGTTATTGACTCCACCTGGCTTGTAATGTGAAGCTGGCGCCATTTTCTTTCAACTTGGTCACAACGAACTTTCCGTTCATATTCACGTAAATTATAAACATTTTACATAAGTACTATAACTTATTCAACAAAGACCGCTTGTACTGTGGTATTCATGAAAAATCAAATGTGGATGTAGCTCCACAAGATTATGGAATGAATAGGATTTGTTGAGATAAAAGTTAGGTGTTTCCCGTAATACAGAAAATTAATTAATGACGGCTTGGACTCGGTCGCATGCATAGTAGCATAAGTGCGCATGCTCACAGACTCGTTTATATGTTCTCTATAGGAATAGAGGAACCGGTTCCCTAGAGCAATGACTGCTTTAGAGTTAAAGAGATACTATCAAGACTACCCAATGGAGGGATGTATCTCTGCTAAACTTGTTTCAAGGGAACCCACACCATGGGAATGAATAGGTTAAAATTTTCTGAGATATCTAAGTCAGGTGACTTATAGCTAACAGTGAATTGAGTGGCTTAGTATTTTTGTTGTGTTACAAAACCATGGCTTATAATGACTGTCTGCAGTAAACTTGAGTTAAAATATGCTTAGCAATGCTATTGAAGGTTGGCCGAGGTGGGGTCATATGGTAGACATAGGTATATGAAATTCTTACAACAGACGACCAACTCCATAACCCTTGGGTGTCTTGGTCATTTTATCCCCAGGAGAAGAGTAGTGCTAGATGGGTCATGTCTAACTATAAATCCCCGGACTCCCATAATGGCCAAATACGCAAAAGTTATGCATATTTGTCAAATTATTTAACTCCAGTATTGGTTAGAATTAAATTATTTAACTCCAGTATTGGTTAGAATTAAATTATTTAACTCCAGTATTGGTTAGAATTAAATTATTTAACTCCAGTATTGGTTAGAATTAAATTATTTAACTCCAGTATTGGTTAGAATTAAATTGTTTAACATAGCATTAAACCTTTACCCCTCTAATTAAAAACAAATATCTCAATTTCCTCAAACCCAATATCCATTGGCAGAACAAGAGAAGACTATTTTTTTTAAAGATTTACCACTGGAATGACTGTGGAATGACTGGCTCTAGTCATTCTAGTCGTAAACTTTCAAAAGTCTTCTCTTGGCCTGAAAATGGAGATTCTCCCCAAGATCATTGCAGAAGCTGTGTTTGGTTGGTTTGTGTGATAAAGGATTAACAAACTGAGAATTTTGAAAAGAACATTGATCAACATACCTGTTGTTAGTTTGATGAGTCTAGCGATAGAAGAAATCTAATTCCTTTAATCCTCCCGGGACCAGAGTCACCAGAACCACGCTAATAAGCTTTTCCTTGCAATGCCATCTGGGGGAAAAAAGCCCCAAATAATTAAACATTGCTTTATTTATATTATGGGAATAACTACATGTATAAGCAATGTAACAGTCAGTATTATGGTCGTTATTCCTGGTAGAACCTTAATCTTGTTGACATTTGACAGTATATATGATGATTGTTACTCCCATGTCATTGCAATTTAATGTGAGATTGATCTAGCATGCAAGTAAGGTTCATCTTCCATTGCTGAATTTCTCCAGATCTTCCATTTCCATGGGGGTTTAACACTGGATATGCCGAATATTTTGAAAACACTTTGACTGAAAGTTGTTGGTGGCTAAGTTATTGAGCAGAGTTATTGTCTATTGAGATTAATTCCTGATGGTTCACAGAAGCTAGACAGTTAAAAATAGGCATAGTTTAACCATTTCCCTGATGAATTTACCATATCTTATTTTTACCACAACCATACAGGAAAACTATTGAATATTTTGAAATTAATTTGACAGGACGCTTCTTGTCAAATTAATTTCAAAATATTCAACAGAATAAGTTTTATATCGTAAAGAATATATTTTTTTCAGGGATTTGTCAATGAAATGGTTAATGAAGCACAGTAGACTATGAGATATATCACTAGGTTTTAACCCCTACCACTCTGATGTCAATATACTATTATTTACTGTGTCAATTGCAAAGAAACTTGTGTACATTTTTCAACGATTTTTGAGGATGATGTTGCTGTCATCTTCCAGCAAATTTGTTGAAAAATGAACGCCAGTTCATCTTTTGATTTAATTTGAAAATGTAAAATTTTGACATCAGAGTGGTAATGGTTAAAGAAATGGTTTGATAGAGCCTAAGATTATTTTAATTAAATTTTGTTTATTTATATCACTGACAAAATATGGATTGATTACCAGGAATCAACTGACTAGATATCATGTATCGAAATGTCTATCGAACTTGATACAATGAACATACGCATGTTACATCTGTGTTTAGCGCTTTAAAAATAAGTGTTGAAATTGTATACTTTTACATCCTTAAATTGTGTGCCTCGATGGAAGGAAACGAAATAAATCTTAACATATGATTTCATTCCGCATAAATAAATTTTGTATTTTTAGTTGCGAATTTGTAATAGAGGCAATGAGTCCCTAATTCAAATTCACAACTAAAAAAATGATATGAATTTATACATTTGTACATAATGAAATCATCATATGTTAAGATTTATTTCGTTTCATTCCATCTAGACCCACACTTTAAGCCTCTAAAAGTATACAATTTAAACAATTTTATTTTCAGTGATTTGGCTGTGAATATGTACCTTTAATGTCTCTATTGTGTCAAGAAAATCACAATATTGCTTATTAGATGTCCATTTGCAGTCCAAGAGAATACTATTTTTGAAAATTTACCAATGGAATGATTGGCTCGGTTAACAAGCCAGTCATTCCGGTAGTAAATTTTCAAAAGTAGTATTCTCTTGGACTGCAAATGAACATTCAGCAAGACCACTGCTGAGGTCATATTTGGCCGGCTTAGGCATGAAATGGTTAAATCATATGAAAAAAACCCAAATTGACAGAGCAGCAAAATTTTATCATTAAATGCAACAACTTCCTGCAACAGGTTCCGATCGACAACTAGTACCCCCCACAGACCCCCCCTTGTGGGTTGGTCTGTTGTTTTATTAACCACTATAAAAACATACTTACCGTTCAATCACTACTTGCTAAATCAATTATCTGCATTTAGCTATCAGAATAAATTTTTTATGCCTGCATACACACCTCCCCATGCCTATTCCTATTAATATGGACCCTCAACCAGGCTACTGGTTAATTCCATCTCCAGCATACTGACAGCCATAGACTGGCACTAAGCGCGCTTGCACATGCGCACTGGAGCCCAAATAGGAAACAGATTCACTTTTCTAAATTTAAGTGCTAAATATTAAAGGCCAATTCTCAAATCTTACCACGCGGGATGGCTGAGGCCGGGTCGTAGTGATTGAATGGTAAGTATGTTTTTATAGTGGGTAATAAAACAACAGACCAACCCACAAGGGGGGTCTGTGGGGGATTGTTATTACACCACAAAAACATCCATTACCGTTCAATCACTACTTGCTAAACCCGTAGATTTGGTCAGTGCCCCATTTAAACATTAGGTGGGAGGAGATTTGAGAATCAACAAACAAGGATAAAAATCGAACCAATCTTATCCAAATGTTAATAACATAACAGAAAAGTGCATTTAACTCAATCACACCGTGATTAACAAATAAGGAAAACTTGAACTTAAAGAAATAAATAAAAACCAAAAGAAGACTCTCACCATTTCTCACAGATGCACAGTCCTAACGAAAATGGTGAAGTGCTTGGTAAATGGTCTTCAGCTTTTTTAGTTAAAATAGTAATGTTACGAAAGAAGGAGGCTGCTGCACTCTGGTCTTTGAGATAAAAGGATGTAAAAGTGGATTCAGATTTCCATCCTGCCACCTGCATGACCTCATCTAAAGACGAACCGTCAAAAGAGCGAAAGAAGTAGCCATACCTCATGGGCTTTAATCTGGGAGAGATTAATTTGATCTGGTGAGGCTATCTCATAACAAAGCTTACTTGTCTCACAAATCCATCTGGCAATCGTAGATTTTGAGCCCGGCTTAGATAACTCTTCCATGTAGGAAACCCAAAAATGGGATGGATCGCCTCTTTTAAAATCAGTTCGCTGTTTGAAGGTTCTTAATGCCCTAACAGGACACCAAAATTTATCGGATAGCGAAAAAGACGATAAAGATTTTAAAATGATCGGACTAGCATGAAAGCGCTTAGACTGAGTTTTAGATAAAAAGTCCCTTCTGGGATATAAACCCAAACCGTCTCCTGAAACTATAAATCTATCCTTTTCAGCAGAAAGAGCATGAATCGCTGAATGCCTTCCAGCAGAGGCAGCAGCAACAAGAAAAACAGCTTTGAGAGTTAAAAGCTTAAAACTGATAGAAGAAATATCTTCAAAATGGCGACCTGCCAAAACTTGAAGAACCAAAGCCAAATTCCAGGAAGGTAAAGGCTTAGCAATCGGAGGACGAATATTACCTAGACCTCTAATAAAACTATTAAGAGTCTTAGTATCCTTGACATCAGCATTCAGAAGACAAGGAAGGGTAGACGCCAGAGAAAATCTATATCCCCTGACCGTATTAGCTGACAAATGTAAAGAATCAAACAGATAGGATAAAAAATCTAATACTTGTGGTAGAGAAACAGAATCGGGCACGAAACCTTGGTCTGAAAAGCACTCACCAAAAGATTTTAAGTCGACCCTTGTAAACTCGACAGGTCGAGTCCCTTCTGGCAGAGTCAATAATAATGAAGAAGCCTTATTCTCGAGGACCTCAGACTCGAGATTCTCCAAACGCACAGATTGAAAATTTCTGGATTTGGATGCACACAAAGACCTCTTACTTGAGATAGAAGATCCTGGGATACTGGAAGAAGACGAGGGACGTCTACCAGAAGATCTAGAAGGTCTATAAACCAAATCCTCTTGGGCCAAAAGGGAGCTATCAGAAGAACCTCGCAATCTTGGTCCTTGACCTTCTTCAAGAATAACAGAAACCAAATTGTTGGAGGGAACGCATAGGCGAACATTCCTGTCCAGGACTGAGACAGAGCATCCACCGCCAGGGCTTGACTGTCCGGAAAAGGAGACATGTAAGACGAGAACTGGGCATTCAGAAAGGTCGCGAACAGATCTACTAGAGAATGATCCATAAGACTAAAAAACACTCTGACAACCGACTTCTTTAACAGCCACTCTGTGTGGGCGACCTTGCTGGGATGTGACAGTTGGTCCGCCAGAAAATTTAGACTGCGTGGGACATGGGAGGACACTAGAAAAATCTGCCTCTTGCGGCACCACAAGAGAAGATTCCACACTTCTAGACAAAGGAGA
Source organism: Chaetoderma sp. LZ-2023a (assembly GCA_034401795.1). Taxonomy (NCBI): domain Eukaryota; kingdom Metazoa; phylum Mollusca; class Caudofoveata; order Chaetodermatida; family Chaetodermatidae; genus Chaetoderma; species Chaetoderma sp. LZ-2023a. Next base: position 3,650,717 of record CM067371.1, read on the forward strand.
GACAACCTTGTACCTCCCTGCCTGTTGATATAAGACACCACTGTCAAATTGTCCGACCGAATCGAGACTTTGAGACCTATCACAAGATCTGACCATGAAAGGAGAGCCTTCTTGACAGCCCACAACCCCAGAATGTTGATATAGGCTATCGACTCCTCCAGGGACCAAAGGCCGGAAACTGACAGGGAGTCCTAGACTGCTCCCCAACTCTCCTGGGAAGCGTCTGTGAAGATAATCGCCTGAGGGGAGGACATTACCAGTGGAACACCCATCAGAACCAGAGAACGATCCCTCCAAAAATCTAGATGAGGGATCAAATGTTCTCTGATGGGAATCTGATGGTAAATAGAGTGGACTGACTGCTTCCAAAGGGACATTAAATACATTTGGAAGGGTCTTCTCATCAGCGCCGCCCAAGGAATTACTTTCTCTACGCTGACCATCAGTCCTATCACTCCTAAAAAGAATCTTGCTCTTACCTTACGTTTAATAGGATGTCTTGCTAAACCAGAAGTTAAAACGGAAAAAGGAAGTAAACCCGAGTCCAGAGGACCGGAGTCCACCACAACGGAACCGGAAGAACTAGCAAGACTAGGAATCAAATTCTTGGCAATGAGCGATCTACAAAGAACCTTGACGACCGGTATAATCGAAAAATTGGCATTAGCATAAGTACCAGCCTTATGGACATCAGCCTCAGCCTCCGCCACCACGGCTTGTGGGTTATGCCCATCACCCTCAAGTCTTATGTGGGTTTGACCCGGTGCACTACACGAGCCCACCTTCGAGAGCTTAGTCGCTCTAGACTTCTGCTTACGAAATTTCTTAACCTGCATGGAGGTTAGAGGGATCGGTTTCCCCCATTTTCGGGAACGCCCGCTAGCCTTCGGGCTATCGTCAGAACTTGAAAAAACATCCTGTTTCTTAGCTTCCTTAATAGCAGAAGATATCCTTAGCGGACTCCTAAAAATGAAAAAGGCATAAAAATGAAGCATACCACTTAGAAAATCGTAAATGAAGACTAGAAACATAAAACGCACTTCTAGAATGGCGGGAAAGGTCAAATTAGAAATCAAAATCCCTACTGACAAGAAAACAAACTTGCATAGGGATAAATGATAATCCTTATAATGCACTAGAGGTAAATTGATAAGGGCTCTTGTTTAAATGCTAGAGAATTAATATGATGATGATGATATAGGCATAGTAATTAAGTTATCACGAAACGAGAACGATCTTTCACGAAAACCGGTAACAATATGAACATAGTTACAAAATATAATATAACCACGAAGACACTTCTTAAACATAACTTAGGGAGGATTGACTTCATATTAGGCATATTCCTCGGTAATATAGAAGACAATAGTGTAACTGACACAGCGCAAAGCACAAAAAACTTGAAAAATATTTAAGCAGTTGTTCTGCAGAATAATTGAAAAGTTAATCTGTTTCCTATTTGGGCTCCAGTGCGCATGCGCAAGCGTGCTTAGTGACAAGTGTCACTATGGGGTGAGTATAGACTGGTGCCAGTCTATAGCTGTCAGTATGCTGGAGATGGACTTAACCAGTAGCCTGATTGAGGGTTCATATTAATAGGAATAGGCATGGAGAGGTGTGTATGCAGGCATAAAAATCTTATTCTGATAGCTAAATGCAGATAATTGATTTAGCAAGTAGTGATTGAACGGTAATGGATGTTTTTGTGGTGTAATAACAACCTGTATTTTTCACTTAAAGTTTAAATGATGGGATTTGAAGGCGCATTAAGATCAAGCGTGATATGTTAAATTATAAACAGCTGTTATTGAGTTTCTGCCTCATATGATATTAATTCTTAACACCTTTAACCATCGAATTTGTTAAAAAAATTAAAAATTTTTAAAATAGAAAATGTCCATCTGCAGACCACGAGAAGACTATTTTTGAAAATTTACCACTGGAATGACTGGCTCGGGTTATGACAGCCAGTCATTCCGGTGGTAAATTTTCAAAAATAGTCTTCCCTTGGTCTGTAAATGGACATTTCTCAAGACCACTGCAGAAGCCGTTTTTGGCTAATATGAGTGTTAAAACATAAATGGTCAAGTCAGCCAAAATCACTTCTGCATTGGTTTGAGAAATGTCGATTTGCATACCAAGAGAAAAGTATATTTGAAAATTACCACTGGAATGACTTGGTCGGTAATCGATCTAGTCATTCCAGTGGTAAATCTTCATAAACAGTATTCTTCTGGTCTACAAATTACAAATAAACATTTTTATTCACCAAATTTGAACATAAAAGGGTAGCTATCATATTTGAAGGGTGAAATGTATAGGAGACGACCAAATGTTCTGAAAATACTTATATTTTCTCACAATTGGCACAGATTGGTAGGATTACAGTGATATTATCTAATTGAAATCAAAAGACACCCTGCAGAGTACAACATAAGTTTATGACATTTACATATATTATCAACTAATCTCAACCGAGGAATTTTGTGAAATGTTTATAAATAACAGCTGATAGGCCTGAATCCCACCCACACAGATTTGTACATAGATATAGGATCTGTGGATAATTGAGGAAACAGGTTTATCCAACAATCATATTACATCATATTCAACGATGTCACAATCAATTACGTCATGAATGGTGTGATTGAGTCCATCACAAACGCTTAATCGTCTATCAAGTTGAACGAATTGTATGTCATTACTTTTTAATAAACATGTTGAATATTTTTTAACTAATTTGACTAGGCGCTGTTGCTGCTTATGGCAGCAACAGCACCCAGTCACATTAGTTTCAACCTATTCAAACTATTCGACAACCTATCTGTATAGTTTTCTGGAAATTGAGATTCAGAGTACAGGGATCAATTGATCCCAATACGGGCAAAGTGTGGGTGGAGCTTAGCTAAAGATTGGGATGGGTATAGCTAAAAATGGATTCATCACTTTCCTGATCATCGGAAAACAGACATGTGCCTATCATGCATATCAAAGTTTATATATATATATGTCCTTGTCTACGGCAACAACAGCTCCCAGTCAAATTAGTTTCAAAATACTCAATAAAATGTTTATTAAATTGCAAATTCATTGAAGACAACAGACATGCAATAGATACGCTGTCGCGATACTGCCTTTTCAATTTTCGTCACAGATTTATGTTATTTTGATTTTGTGATGTCAGTTAACAAGTGACGGTTAAGTGACATATTTGATTATGACATCAGCTACTTGAGTAACAGATCAGATACCGTCATTGGTTAAGTATGCTTGCAAGAGATTGTATTAGATACGGTGAGCTTTCCTTTAACACTCATTCACCGACAAATCCTGCAAGACAAAGTATATTCTTTACAATATATAATTTATTCTGTTGAATATTTTGAAATTAATTTGACTGGAAACCGTTGCTGCCTAAAGCAGCAATGGCTTCCAGTCAAATTAATTTCAAAATATTCAACAAATTTCCTGTATGGTTGCCTTGAAAATGAGATATGGAGAATTCCTCGGTGACTGTTAGAGGAAGAATTATAAATAAACAACGCAATATTCAATTATTTCTTGGTTTTAATAAACTAAAATATCTCAAGTGTTGTGCAGGTGTGCACTGAGGGCGAACATCAACATCTATTGTCTATTTATTGACAGACATGGGGAATTATTGTCACTGAAAGAGCTCCTCAGGGCACGGACTGGCAGCTGTCTGAAGCGGACAACTGATGGTGATGATGAAGATGGTCATCTTCTGGTTAGTGGTCAGTCTATATTGACCAAACATTAAACATGTGCCAAATTCCTGCATGAACACAAACACATTACCCCTTTTAGCCGCATAGGTCAGGTATGAGATTTTTAGTTGGTAGTCTGTTAATCGGTCTTTGATTGTCCGTTGGTCCATCCATCTGTCTACATTTCTGACATGATTGTTACAATCTATAGTGTCGATATCCATTCAACTAGTTACTACGTAAAGGCTAGGTTTGTAAATACTCTGTTGAATATAGTATAGTAACAAATTCAACTGGAAGCGGTTAAAATAAAAGTGATCAAACACTTTTCTGTATGTCTGCCGTGAAATAATTGCAATAATGGGATGAAAGTATTGATGAAAATGATTGATAGCTGACCAGGAATTGGTTCTCGGGTGATGAGGGCGAGAGTGGGTTGGGGTATATGAGTGTAATTTACAATAGCGTTAGTGATTAACAGTTTTATCAATGAATTATCCATATCTTATTTTCAAGGCAGTCATACAGGAAAACTGTTCAATATTTTTTAAATGAATTTGACTGGAAGCAACAGCTTCCAATCAAATTAATTTCAAAATATTCAACAGAATAAGTTTTATATGGCAAAGAATATACTTTTCTGCGATTTGTCCATAACAGGGTTAAGAGACTGAAGCTTTGCATTTATTCAGCTGATAATCTGAAACCAGTCAGATTCATTAATTTCTGAGATGTGATGAATTTTCTATCAAATCATCACTAATATTCTATTAACGACGATCAAAATATGGCGATTCTCAATCACATAATGTCATGGAAAATTCTCAGAAAGCTCTCTGAAACAGTAAAACTGATTACAAATCGTGGTCAATACACATTCGGTAGCACCAACCTTTAGTAATATCGATTCCTGAATAACCAGCACAATTACACCAGACACTAATTTCAATGAGCAAAAAAAAACCTGGACCTGATGAATATTTTGAAAACAATTTGACTGAAAGTTGTTGGTGGCTTAGCCATCAACAACTTTCAGTCTAATTGTTTTCAAAATATTTAGCATGTCCAGAGATATATCCCTTGGAATATGTCACCTGCAAAAACACAGCAGTCAAACAGTTAATGCTTTGAGACATAAATGCATAAATTATTAAATTATTAATTATTTATTACTAAAATATAAATACATGTTAGCGATACTAATGACGTTATTGTTGTATATCCTATGGCAGCAACAGCTCCCAGTCAACTTAGTTTCAAAACATTCAACAGAATGTTTACTAAATTGTAAATCATTCAAAGGCATACAATTCATACACCTGAGTGACTTTTTAATTTGCATGACAGATTTATAATATGTCATTATGATTATAACGTCAGCTACCTAGTGACATAATTAATTATGATGTCAGATACTTGAGTGACAGATCAGATCCCTCCATCATTGAATTATTACAGAAAGTCTCCTTATATATCCACCCAGAACTAAATAACAAAGCTATTTTTCGGATGACAATTAATTTTTTGGATTTACAAACCCGCCTAACTTAATTTGTCCATATCTAGACAAAAAAGAATTCTGGAATTTTAAGGCATTATTTTCAACATTTTTTCCATCTAGCAATTTTTCGCACCCAAATCCTTGCATAATTGCTCGGAATTCCTCAGAATTTTCTTCAAATCTTTCTGTTGTTTTCTGTAGTTTTGTTAACCATTTAATGAGAAAAGTCCATTTGCAGGCCAAGAGAAGACTATTTTTGAAAATTTACCACCAGAATGGCTGGCTCACTAATGAGCCATGATGAGCCTCGTTAATGAGCCACCCACCCATGGTTAATTTTCAAAATTATCTTCTCTTGACATGCAAATGGACAGTCACTGAGAAAATGTTTTGTATTTTCTTGATCAATCTTGACAATTAACATGATCAAAGGATTAATGCTGTAATAGCTTAAAACCTCTGAACTTGAAATTGTGCATTATTTTAATTTTTATTCCCATCTCCGATCTTGTGTTTTGGGAATTTTCAGAAGACAAAACATTCAATTGGTCTGGCCTAAATATTGAAGACATTTTCGGACAATGACATTAACAGTTAAAACATCAGAGGCTTCAATACATTCTCGTAGGATTGAGTCAAACCACGACTCAAGACTCCAGCGTTACTATAATCAAATTCACTAAAACTGGAGAGAAAACTTATCAAATTTTGACAGAATATAAAGATTAAGCACACAAATTTGACAAGGAAGCAATTTTCTGTCGAATTGACTCCACACTCCCGGCAGATGCTCACCCAGAATTGAGCGCATTTCAGTGATATAATCCATCCTAGAAGATATTCATTGAAGATCACATTCAATCTTCTATGCAACTATGTATCAAGTTCATAAGACTTTTAGGGAATATCTCTAAACCCTTTAACCATTGAATTTGTTCAAGAAAATAAATTTTTTTCCTACAAAATGGCCATTTACAGACCAAGAGAAGACTATTTTTGAAAATTTACCACTGGAATGACTGGGTCTGTTATGGACACTTTTTCAAAGAAATTTTCAAAAATAGTCTTCTCCTGGTCTAAAAATGGACATTTCTCATGACCACTTCAGAAGTTGTTTTTAGCTGATGAATGTTAAAGAGTTAAAACCATAACAGGAAGATGGCCTCTGCGGATAACGGAGTCATTAATAACAGGAGCCGGTGGAGAGACCCTCCATCCCACCCGACCAATGGTTGGTAGAAAGCAGAGGACAGAGTCATTTATCAGACAACAATGGGCTATTTACAAGCAGGATAGAGCAATATCGCCTGTCCAAAACGTCTTGTGAAATTATCTGTGAGAAATTCCAGAATATTACGCTATTTCGCAGATGACAATTTCTAAGATAATTTGAAAGATGTGAAGGAAATCGGCGGGACAGAATCAGTGCATCTGACGAGATGGATTACAGGACAGGCATCTCTTCACACACATAACTTCCGACATGTGATGTTTCTTTGATGCTATAGGAATAGAGGGATCCGATCTGTCACTCAAGTACACGATGTCATAATAAATTACGTCACATGTAGGCTGGCACCACAATCATAATTGACAGAGAATATTTTGTCATGAAAACGGAATAGTCTGTCAATTATATGACTTTGATTGATTTAGTATTTAATAGACATCGTGTTGAATAATTTGAAACTAATTTGACCGGGTGCTGTTGCTGCTATAGGCAGCAACAGCACCTAGTTAAATTAGTTTAAAAATATTCAACAGTTTACCTATATAGCTAAGTTAAGACTTCACGGCTCAGAGTATATAAATCTATCCTAACACGCACAAAAAGTGGGCGGAGCCGGAACATAGCTAGAAATCAATCACTTAATAACACATAGTCCTCAAATTTGATCTAGAAAGTTTTTATTTACTCATACAAAATGTCAATTTGTAGACCAAGCGATTATTTTTGAAAATTTACCACTGGAATGACTGGGTCTGTTATGGAGACACTTTTTCCAGCACATATGTATTATATTATATATACATATATGCACATACACATACATATAGATGCAGCGACCCAATAACCAATTTGACCCATTTGTAAATGGTGCAGGACCATTTGTAAATGTTGCAGACCCCTATAATAAGTAGTTATCGGGACACCCAGTTGTAAACACCGCAGACACATATACCAATTTGTTATTGGCGCGCCTGTTTGTAAACAATGCAGACCCATATGTCAATTGGTTATCAGCGCGCCCGTGTGTAAACAGTGCAGACCCATATGTCAATAGGTTATCAGCGTGCCCGTGTGTAAACAGTGCAGACCCATATGTCAATAGGTTATCAGCGCGCCTGTGTAAACAGTGCAGACCCATATGTCAATAGGTTATCAGCGCGCCCGTGTGTAAACAGTGCAGACCCATATGTCAATAGGTTATCAGTGCGCCCGTGTGTAAACACTGCAGACCCATATGTCAATAGGGTATCCGTGCACCCGTGTGTAAATGGAGCATGCCCCATGTCAATAGGTTATCAGTGCGCCCGTGTGTAAACAGTGCAGACCATATGTCAATAGGTTATCAGTGCGCCCGTGTGTAAACAGTGCAGACCCATATGTCAATAGGTTATCAGCGCCCATGTGTAAACAGAGCATGGCCCATATGTCAATAGGTTATCAGTGCGCCCGTGTGTAAACAGTGCAGACCCATATGTTAATAGGTTATCAGTGCGCCCGTGTGTAAACAGTGCAGACCCATATGTCAATAGGTTATCAGCGCGCCCGTGTGTAAACAGTACATACCCATATGTCAATAGGTTATCAGTGCGCCTGTGTGTAAACAGTGCAGACCCATATGTCAATAGGTTATCAGCGCGCCCGTGTGTAAACAGTACATACCCATATGTCAATAGGTTAAACGAAATCAAGGATTTCTTTTTTCACGAGAGAGTTGATACTTACCTCCCTAATACTTTTGATATTGCTAAATATTGGCTTTCACTCAATAAACACTCAGATTAAAACAGTTAGGTGCCCCTACTGGGCAGGGAGTCAGAGCGTAGTCTGGCGGATGCCAGCCCCACCACCGCGCATGCGCAGACTAGCACTTCCTCTGACTAATTTATTGGCTGATACACATGCAACTATAAAGAGCCTGAAGACCGAGCCTCTGTGGGGTGGAGAGGCCGGGTCCGTATCTAGGGAGGTAAGTATCAACTCTCTCGTGAAAAAAGAAATCCTTGATTTCGTTTATTTCACATCAAGAGTATACTTACCTCCCTAATACTTTTGATATTGCCAGAATTCGACAGTGAATTCGGCGGGAGGGAGGCGAGGTCAAAAGACCAGCTCATCCCTATACGCTTTTCTGCGTTTAAGGCACTTAAACTTCTGAAACTGTATGAAAAAACAGTCAGGATTTGACTAACCATCGGATAACACCACCGATGTATGAGAGATGACTGAATGTCATATGCGCTCCCCCCCCTCCTTCCTGGGAGGAAGAGTCGAATGACCTCAATGTCCTATACGCTCTCTACGTACAAGTGCCATGTACTACAGGACAGAGACGAAAAAACTCCATTTTCGTATACTCTCAACAATGAACCACATAAATACACAAAACCATCATCATATTAATAACGGGTAACGTGACAAGACAATCAACAATGGACAACACATACACAAGACTGACCTTGTTGAAATGGCTGCTGACATCCTCTTCCCATTGGTGAAGAACGATGCAGTCCCAAATTAGTGTTTTTTTCCATAAATTAATTGTGAAATATATAAGCAATGAGGAAACCCCATCAAAAATATATGCCTAGTTATTTTTTCAAAATCGACAAGGCGAGAGGATTAGAGGTGTCACGGAGATAATGGTCTGTAAAACTTGACTCACAGTGCCACTGAGCCACCGACATAATATCATCCACAGGGACCCCATTAAATAGGGCAGTGGATGTCACTACGCCGCGGACACTGTGAGCCTTGGCCACGTCAACCTGCTTCCCGGTGACGGATTTATGGCAAAACTGAATGCATTCTACAATCCACCTGGAAATGGTGTCCTTAGTAGCCCTGCCATGGGGTTCAATATAAGACAACCATAACGCTGACTGGTCGGTGCGCCACTCCGCCGTACGTTGTTTGTACCGGCGAAGCGCCCGGACGGGACACCATGCTTTAGAATTAGGATCATATCTAGTTAAAGCAGGCAAAACAATAGGTTGACCTGGATATTTCAACGACTGATTTTTAGCCAAGAAATTAATCCTAGGTAGCAGCTTAAGGCCTTCCCCTGAAACCACAAAACGGTCATCCTCGGCTGATAAGGCATGAATTTCACTCCTACGCCTAGCCGAGGCCGCAGCAATTAAAAACACAGTCTTCAGTGTTAATAGTTTCATAGAAATGGAACTCAGTGGTTCAAACGGCTTATCACCTAGTACTTGAAGCACTAGCGATAAACTCCAAGACGGAATCACAGGTGGATTCCTTGGTCTTAGATTGCCCATGCCTTTAATTAATACATTTAATGTATTTACTTCATCACTTCCCCTCTTAGCCAAGCAAGGAATAACAGACATTAAAGCTGACTTATAACCAGCAATAGAGTTAGGCTTGAGGCTATAGGCATCATAGAGGTGACAGAGGAAATCAGCTACTACCTGAATAGATGAATCCATTGGATCAATACATCTTTTTGAGCACCATTCTGCAAATCTGTTGATTTTATAATTATATGCTCTGGAGGTTGACCCCCTCCTGGCTTTGGCCATAAACATGGCTGCTTGCTCAGAAAAGCCCTCCTTAATTCTAGATTCCTTGACAACATCCACGCAGTCAATCTGAACATTGACGGATTGTTGTGAAGGGCCTTGCCCTGGAAGATAATATCGTCCATCAGAGGCAGAGTAACCGGATTGCAGACCAGAAGGTCCAGCAGATCCGTATACCATGATCGGCTTAGCCAATCCGGGGCGATCAGAAGCACTTGGCATTCCTCTTGTCTGATTTTCTGAAGAATTTTTGGAATCAGGATTGCTGGAGGGAATGCGTATGCATACATTCTCCCCCAGCTGATAGCTAACGCATCTGTTGCGAAAGCGCTTGGATCCGGAATCGGAGAGACGTACGTCGTCATCTTCGCATTCTTCTTCGTTGCGAACAAATCGATGTTGGGTTTCCCCCAATGGTCGAACAGACGATCCGCCACACATTGATTTAGTTGCCATTCCGTGGGTAAAACACTCATCCTTCGGCTCAATGAGTCTGCTAGCAGATTTAACCTTCCCGGAATATGAACTGCTTTCAAGGTAATCTGGTGATCCAGGCACCAACAAAGCAGTCTCCATGTCATCATACAGAGACTGGGCGACTTCGTTCCGCCCTGGCGGTTTATGTAAGTCACAACTGTTGAGTTGTCTGAACGAATAAGAACAATCTTGCCCTGAACTTTCTGTAAGAAATGTTCCAGGCCCAGGACTACTGCTCTTAGCTCCAGTAGATTTATATGTTCCTTTGACTGTTCCAGATTCCAAAGCCCTGATATCGTGGACTCTTCCAGGCAAGCTCCCCAGCCCTCCATCGATGCATCTGTATACACAGTCACCTGAGGGTGGGGAGGGGTTAGCATAACCCCCACCAAGAGATTCTCTGTGTCCAACCACCATTGCAGGTGATGAATCAGAGGCGCCAACACTGACACATTCGAGTCCAGCGAACCTGTACTCTGGGTCCATTGTGTCATGAGAAATAACTGGATCGGCCGCCTGCGTAAGGCGGCCTGAGGAATGACTGGTTCCAATGAAACCATCAACCCCAGCATTCTCAAGTAAACCCGTGCCAGGACATGACGACTGTCGCACACTGATTGAATTAATGAGATGAGTTTCTGAACTCTCTCCTGAGTAGGATAAACATATCCTGTCTCTAGATCGAAGAACATCCCCAGGTAAACAAACTTCTGGGATGGAGTCAGCTCTGATTTTGGGAAATTGATCATCCAGCCTAAGTCTGTGAGAGTTTTCAAAACAATCTCCAGACTGGCCGATAAACTTTCCCGGGTGTGTGCTTTCAACAGCCAGTCGTCTATGTACGTGTGGACTGCTATGCTTCTCCTGCGGAGGTATGCGGTGATCGCAAGAACCACACGGGTGAAAACCCGAGGAGCCGTGGAAATTCCGAAGGGTAGCACCCTGAATTCCCACTGTCTGCCCTGGAATGCAAATCTCAGGAAGCGACGGAAACTCCTGTGTACGGGGATGTGGAAATAAGCGTCCTTCAAATCTATCGACGCTGTCCACATTCCCCTCTCTAACCCCGCCAACACCGAGCGCACAGTCTCCATCTTCAAACTGGGCGTCTCTATGAACTTGTTCAATGGCTTGAGGTTGAGAATTGGTCTCCACCCTCCGGTGTTCTTTGTTACTAAGAACAGGGTTGAATAGAAGCCCGGACACCTCTGTGCCGGCTGAATAGCTCCTTTTTATATGAGGGAATTTATTTCCTCCTCGATACACAACCTTTGATCTGGATCTCTCGGATTTGGAGTCCAGATCGGCACTAGAGACAGTCGCGATGGCGGGCCTGTCATCCAATCGGGATGATACCCGACTGAAAGCCATCGCAAGACTAAACAGTCCTGAGTTAACCGTTCCAACTCTTGCAAGTGGTCGGCTAGCCAGCCTCCCACCGGTCCACCTAGGGATAGAGGTGGACATAAGGAGTGCAAGAGCGGCACTGTCTCCTTTGCCAGAAACACCGGCGTGGTTCTCACCGCGGTAACCGTCCCATCAGGAACGATTACCCCGCCCAGATCCTCGCGCGCCACGACCAGCACTGCGCGCACCTCGGTGCGCGGGCGGCTGCCTGCGCCTGAGGAGCCTGCGCCCCCCTCGCTGCTGGCCGAATCGCATGCGGCCGAGGCCGACGCTGCGATGGTGGTTGGCCTCTGACCTGGCCACTACCACCTCGAGCCTGCAGGAGACGATACGCAGGGGGTGCGGCGCGAACGTTGGCACGACGAAGCACCTCAAACTCCTTGCGCAGCGCCCTCTGGTTATTGACCAGAGTAACCGTCTCCTGGAGGTGCCTACATCCCTCACCTCCAAAGAGACCAGGACCTGTCATAGGCGTACGTAGTAGCCTATTGTATAGGTCCTGGGACGGGCACAGATTATCCATGGCAAAAGTGCGCCTTGCCCGGACACTCCTGGTCACCGCCCGCGTCATACAGTCCAGCGCCAGGTTGATACCATCCTGGATGGCTCGCTGGACTGTGACCGGACTTGGCTGGCGCGATGCGGATGCTGTTAGTACCCCTTGTAACAGCTGGGAGACGTGGGACAGAGCGGCAATCGAAGCCCTCCCACTCTCCTCCGCATCACGCAACGCGGTATTTGCTGAACGCAACGCGTTCGAACACAAGACTCCCGTGTCAGAACGGGAGCCTGGCCGCGCATCCTCACCCAAAGCCGCGCGGTCATCCACGCTCGGCTTAGGTACCACACCGTACCGCTGGTAGTCCAGGGGCACGATGCGGCAACGCCTGGCCACCTCGCGCGGGGCCTTAGCGAGACGTCCACTCGACTTAATGGACGTCTCCGCCGCCTCGAACATGTCAACGACATGCTCTGCCAGCGGCAGAGAAGGCATAGCGTTAGCAGTAGGCTTACCAGCTAACCACGGCCTGTGATCACGCTGGCTAGCCGACTGCTCCACGGGCAGATCTGGTCTAACACTCACCAACCACTGGCAAGCGTCAGACCAATCCTCCTCCGTGGCTAGCTGCGAGCGCTCTACAAGGCGGGGGCCTTCGTCTTCCTCCTGAGCGCAAGCAATAGAGCTTGACGGCGGATACGCTGATATCCCTGGCAAGCCAGGGAGAGCATGCGGGCCTGACAATACCGGCATGCTAATCTCACTGGCTTGACCAGGAGCAGGCGCCGTGGTAGAGCGCGGGGCATATACCGCTCCACCACGGCCCCGGCCAGCACCAGCGACACTCTCGGCAAGCCGAGGTATGCGGTAACGCTGGCCTTCAGCGCCCAGGGCCACAGTCTGAACCGTGGATTCTACCCCTGGGAGAGTAGAACCGTGGAATAAGGCGCCTGTATTCCCCGCGAGGGGTGCACAGACGTCATAATCCATGGCCACGTCCTCAGACGGCGACTCCAACAGGTAATCCTCATCCTCCTGGCCAGACAGATTAGACTCCGGGTCAGCAAAGAGAGCTAACCCGGACTGGCCAGGGAAGGTGCCATACGAGGTACTGGCACCCGCGGTGTGCGGATAGCCCTGGACTGATAAGCAGCCCGCGGGTTCCAGCGACAACCGTCCACGGTCCCTATTGGGCGCGGCAATAAGCCTGCTGCCAGGGTCGTGGAACGCCCCCTCTAATGGGGCCACCTCTGAATCTTCAAACAACGGAAGCGTACTAAGGAACGATGATTCAGAGGCGGGGATTACCTGCTCTGAAGCAGATGATGAGGCCAACAAAGGATTTGGTCCAGGAAGCATGCCACGAAGCAACTCTGGAACCAAATCCTTTATTGTCCTCCTGATCTCTCCCAACATCTCGGTCCGGAAGGCCTCCATGTCCACCGCGGACGAGGCCTTCCTCTTACCCTTCTTACTTACAACCTCTTTTTTCAGCTTCTTCTTCTCCTCCTCCACCACCTTGTCCTTCGCCTGCAAGCACAAGAATTCGGACATTAGCTCGCCCCCCCAGTGCTTACATATCTCGCAATTAAGCAAGGGACCACAGGGGCTACACTGAAAACAGAGATGAGGACCAAACTTGTCCCTCAAAAATCGTCCACAGGACGCACAACCAGGTCTCTGAAAAAGGCCAAAGGACGAGGAGTATGAGCAATCTAGTTAAGCTTAGAAACTCAACAACTCAAGAGAAGGAAAAATTATCATAAAGATCATAATTTATCAGAAAACCAGCTTCGGACAACTTTAATTGTTAATAAAGAGCAAGGCTGATTATGACGTCATTAATCCTATGACAGGAAAAAATCGATCCCCAACAAACATCCCAGTGCAAGGACGAATTGTATCTCTAACCAGAACATGTGCAGAATGGACATTTCGACTACACAACCATCAGATATATACTGATAACAATGGCAAATACTGTTAATTATCTCCCTTTCCTCTAAATAATTAACATTACCTCATATCAATAATTAGATACCTGACACCTTGTCTAGACAAACCATCCAACCTGATGAACTGGAGCACTCCACCAACTGAACGCCTCTTAACTCTCTCCACCTCTAGGGGAAGGAATTGGATCAAGAGGGCAAAGTGAGAAGACCTTTATAATAGGCCTTCAACTCACTGGACATAGAATTTTTGGTTAGATAACCTAACAGTATTAGTAGGAAATGGAACCATGGTGGAGAGACACAAACCCTCTGCTGATGTGATGTCCATTATATTTCTTCACACAGACCTGTGGACATAAACACAAAGAGAGATTAGTCTTATATAGCACCTAGTTGAAATAAACCAACTAAACAAGGCGCTTATCACGTTTAGCGCGAGTCCCGGAAACACATTACAACGGGACAAAACTCGCTAATTTTACTAGAAGTCACCTGATTTAAAGGTCCTGGGCCCTCCTCTGGCGAAGTCACTCTTCCTGCCATCTTTATCAGGGATAAACACTTAGAATTGAGCCACGAAAAGCACTAGCACAAAAGCATGTGTAGACTCTCTGCCAATAAATTAGCAAAGAGGTAGTGCTAGTCTGCGCATGCGCGGTGGTGGGGCTGGCATCCGCCAGACTACGCTCTGACTCCCTGCCCAGTAGGGGCACCTAACTGTTTTAATCTGAGTGTTTATTGAGTGAAAGCCAATATTTTGCAATATCAAAAGTATTAGGGAGGTAAGTATACTCTTGATGTGAAATATCAGTGCGCCTGTGTGTAAACAGTGCAGCCCCCATATGTCAATATGTTATCAGTGCGCCCATGTGTAAACAGTGCAGACCCATATGTCAATAGGTTATCAGTGCGCCCAATGGTAAACAGTGCAGCTCCCATATGTCAATAGGTTATCAGTGCGCCCGTGCGTAAACAGAGCATGGCCCATATGTCAATATGTTATCAGCGCGCCCGTGTCTAAACAGTGCAGCCCCCATAGGTCAATAGGTTATCAGTGCGCCCGTGTGTAAACAGTGCAGACCCATATGTCAATAGGTTATCAGTGCGCCCGTGTGTAAACGGAGCATGGCCCATATGTCAATAGGTTATTAGCACGCCCGTGTGTAAACAGTGCAGCCCCATATGTCAATAGGTTATCAGTGCGCCCGTGTGTAAACAGTGCAGACCCATATGTCAATAGGTTATCAGCGCATCTGTGTGTAAACAGTGCAGACCCATATGTTAATAGGTTACCAGCGCGCCCGTGTGTAAACAGTGCAGACCCATATGTCAATAGGTTATCAGCGCGCCCGTGTGTAAACAGTGCAGACCCATATGTCAATAGGTTATCAGCGCGCCCGTGTGTAAACAGTGCAGACCCATATGTCAATAGGTTATCAGTGCGCCCGTGTGTAAACACTGCAGACCCATATGTCAATAGGGTATCCGTGCACCCGTGTGTAAATGGAGCATTGCCCATGTCAATAGGTTATCAGTGCGCCCGTGTGTAAACAGTGCAGACCAATATGTCAATAGGTTATCAGTGCGCCCGTGTGTAAACAGTGCAGACCCATATGTCAATAGGTTATCAGACCCCATGTGTAAACAGAGCATGGCCCATATGTCAATAGGTTATCAGTGCGCCCGTGTGTAAACAGTGCAGACCCATATGTTAATAGGTTATCAGTGCGCCCGTGTGTAAACAGTGCAGACCCATATGTCAACAGGTTATCAGCGCGCCCATGTGTAAACAGTACATACCCATATGTCAATAGGTTATCAGTGCGCCCGTGTGTAAACAGTGCAGACCCATATGTCAATAGGTTATCAGCGCGCCCGTGTGTAAACAGTACATACCCATATGTCAATAGGTTATCAGTGCGCCTGTGTGTAAACAGTGCAGACCCATATGTCAATAGGTTATCAGCGCGCCCGTGTGTAAACAGTACATACCCATATGTCAATAAGTTATCAGTGCGCCTGTGTGTAAACAGTGCAGACCCATATGTCAATAGGTTATCAATGCGCCCATGTGTAAACAGTGCAGCCCCCATATGTCAATAGGTTATCAGTGCGCCCATGTGTAAACAGTGCAGACCCATATGTCAATAGGTTATCAGCGCGCCCATGTGTAAACAGTGCAGCCCCCATATGTCAATAGGTTATCAGTGCGCCCGTGTGTAAACAGAGCATGGCCCATATGTCAATATGTTATAAGTGCGCCCATGTGTAAACAGTGCAGCGCCCGTGTCAATAGGTTATCAGTGCGCCCATGTGTAAACAGAGCATGGCCCATAGGTCAATAGGTTATCAGTGCGCCCGTGTGTAAACAGTGCAGACCCATATGTTAATAGGTTACCAGCGCGCCCGTGTGTAAACAGTGCAGACCGATATGTCAATAGGTTATCAGCGCGCCCGTGTGTAAACAGTGCAGACCCATATGTCAATAGGTTATCAGCGCGGCCGTGTGTAAACAGTGCAGACCCATATGTAAATTGGTTATCAGCGCGCCCGTGTGTAAACAGTGCAGACCCATATGTTAATAGGTTACCAGCGCGCCCGTGTGTAAACAGTGCAGACCCATATGTCAATAGGTTATCAGCGTGCCCATGTGTAAACAGTGCAGCCCCCATATGTCAATAGGTTATCAGTGTGCCCGTGTGTAAACAGTGCAGCCCCCATATGTCAATAGGTTATCAGTGCGCCCGTGTGTAAACAGAGCATGGCCCATAGGTCAATAGGTTATCAGTGTGCCCGTGTGTAAACAGAGCAGACCCATATGTCAATAGGTTATCAGCGCGCCCGTGTGTAAACAGTGCAGACACATATGTCAATAGGTTATCAGTGCGCCCGTGTGTAAACGGAGCATGGCCCATATGTCAATAGGTTTTTAGCGTGCCCGTGTGTAAACAGTGCAGCCCCCATATGTCAATAGGTTATCAGTGCGCCTGTGTGTAAACAGTGCAGACCCATATGTCAATAGGTTATCAGCACGTCCGTGTGTAAACAGTGCAGACCCATATGTTAATAGGTTATCAGTGCGCCCGTGTGTAAACAGTGCAGACCCATATGTCAATAGGTTACCAGCGCGCCCGTGTGTAAACAGTGCAGACCCATATGTCAATAGGTTATCAGCGTGCCCGTGTGTAAACAGTGCAGACCCCATATGTCAATAGGTTATCAGTGTGCCCGTGTGTAAACAGTGCAGCCCCCATATGTCAATAGGTTATCAGTGCGCCCGTGTGTAAACAGAGCATGGCCCATATGTCAATATGTTATCAGTGCGCCCATGTGTAAACAGTGCAGCGCCCGTGTCAATAGGTTATCAGTGCGCCCATGTGTAAACAGAGCATGGCCCATAGGTCAATAGGTTATCAGTGCGCCCGTGTGTAAACAGTGCAGACCCATATGTTAATAGGTTACCAGCGCGCCCGTGTGTAAACAGTGCAGACCGATATGTCAATAGGTTATCAGCGCGCCCGTGTGTAAACAGTGCAGACCCATATGTCAATAGGTTATCAGCGCGGCCGTGTGTAAACAGTGCAGACCCATATGTAAATTGGTTATCAGCGCGCCCGTGTGTAAACAGTGCAGACCCATATGTTAATAGGTTACCAGCGCGCCCGTGTGTAAACAGTGCAGACCCATATGTCAATAGGTTATCAGCGTGCCCGTGTGTAAACAGTGCAGCCCCCATATGTCAATAGGTTATCAGTGTGCCCGTGTGTAAACAGTGCAGCCCCCATATGTCAATAGGTTATCAGTGCGCCCGTGTGTAAACAGAGCATGGCCCATAGGTCAATAGGTTATCAGTGTGCCCGTGTGTAAACAGAGCAGACCCATATGTCAATAGGTTATCAGCGCGCCCGTGTGTAAACAGTGCAGACACATATGTCAATAGGTTATCAGTGCGCCCGTGTGTAAACGGAGCATGGCCCATATGTCAATAGGTTTTTAGCGTGCCCGTGTGTAAACAGTGCAGCCCCCATATGTCAATAGGTTATCAGTGCGCCTGTGTGTAAACAGTGCAGACCCATATGTCAATAGGTTATCAGCACGTCCGTGTGTAAACAGTGCAGACCCATATGTTAATAGGTTATCAGTGCGCCCGTGTGTAAACAGTGCAGACCCATATGTCAATAGGTTACCAGCGCGCCCGTGCGTAAACAGTGCAGACCCATATGGCAATAGGTTATCAGTGCGCCCGTGTGTAAACAGTGCAGACCCATATGTCAATAGGTTATCAGTGCACCCGTGTGTAAATGGAGTATGGCCCATATGTCAATAGGTTATCAGCGCGCCCGTGTGCAAACAGTGCAGACCCATATGTCAATAGGTTATCAGCGCGCCCGTGTGTAAACAGTGCAGACCCATATGTCAATAGGTTATCAGTGCGCCCGTGTGTAAACACTGCAGACCCATATGTCAATAGGGTATCCGTGCACCCGTGTGTAAATGGAGCATTGCCCATGTCAATAGGTTATCAGTGCGCCCGTGTGTAAACAGTGCAGACCAATATGTCAATAGGTTATCAGTGCGCCCGTGTGTAAACAGTGCAGACCCATATGTCAATAGGTTATCAGACCCCATGTGTAAACAGAGCATGGCCCATATG
The DNA here is from genome assembly GCA_034401795.1 of Chaetoderma sp. LZ-2023a. Lineage (NCBI taxonomy): Eukaryota > Metazoa > Mollusca > Caudofoveata > Chaetodermatida > Chaetodermatidae > Chaetoderma > Chaetoderma sp. LZ-2023a. The sequence continues at coordinate 3,669,711 of CM067371.1, forward strand.
TCAATAGGTTATCAGTGCGCCCGTGTGTAAACAGTGCAGACCCATATGTTAATAGGTTATCAGTGCGCCCGTGTGTAAACAGTGCAGACCCATATGTCAACAGGTTATCAGCGCGCCCGTGTGTAAACAGTACATACCCATATGTCAATAGGTTATCAGTGCGCCCGTGTGTAAACAGTGCAGACCCATATGTCAATAGGTTATCAGCGCGCCCGTGTGTAAACAGTACATACCCATATGTCAATAGGTTATCAGTGCGCCGGTGTGTAAACAGTGCAGACCCATATGTCAATAGGTTATCAGCGCGCCCGTGTGTAAACAGTACATACCCATATGTCAATAAGTTATCAGTGCGACTGTGTGTAAACAGTGCAGACCCATATGTCAATAGGTTATCAATGCGCCCATGTGTAAACAGTGCAGCCCCCATATGTCAATAGGTTATCAGTGCGCCCGTGTGTAAACAGAGCATGGCCCATATGTCAATATGTTATCAGTGCGCCCATGTGTAAACAGTGCAGCGCCCGTGTCAATAGGTTATCAGTGCGCCCATGTGTAAACAGAGCATGGCCCATAGGTCAATAGGTTATCAGTGCGCCCGTGTGTAAACAGTGCAGACCCATATGTTAATAGGATACCAGCGCGCCTGTGTGTAAACAGTGCAGACCGATATGTCAATAGGTTATCAGCGCGCCCGTGTGTAAACAGTGCAGACCCATATGTCAATAGGTTATCAGCGCGGCCGTGTGTAAACAGTGCAGACCCATATGTAAATTGGTTATCAGCGCGCCCGTGTGTAAACAGTGCAGACCCATATGTTAATAGGTTACCAGCGCGCCCGTGTGTAAACAGTGCAGACCCATATGTCAATAGGTTATCAGCGTGCCCGTGTGTAAACAGTGCAGCCCCCATATGTCAATAGGTTATCAGTGTGCCCGTGTGTAAACAGTGCAGCCCCATATGTCAATAGGTTATCAGTGCACCCGTGTGTAAACAGAGCATGGCCCATAGGTCAATAGGTTATCAGTGTGCCCGTGTGTAAACAGAGCAGACCCATATGTCAATAGGTTATCAGCGCGCCCGTGTGTAAACAGTGCAGACCCATATGTCAATAGGTTATCAGTGCGCCCGTGTGTAAACGGAGCATGGCCCATATGTCAATAGGTTTTTAGCGTGCCCGTGTGTAAACAGTGCAGCCCCCATATGTCAATAGGTTATCAGTGCGCCTGTGTGTAAACAGTGCAGACCCATATGTCAATAGGTTATCAGCACGTCCGTGTGTAAACAGTGCAGACCCATATGTTAATAGGTTATCAGTGCGCCCGTGTGTAAACAGTGCAGACCCATATGTCAATAGGTTACCAGCGCGCCCGTGTGTAAACAGTGCAGACCCATATGTCAATAGGTTATCAGCGTGCCCGTGTGTAAACAGTGCAGACCCCATATGTCAATAGGTTATCAGTGTGCCCGTGTGTAAACAGTGCAGCCCCCATATGTCAATAGGTTATCAGTGCGCCTGTGTGTAAACAGAGCATGGCCCATAGGTCAATAGGTTATCAGTGTGCCCGTGTGTAAACAGAGCAGACCCATATGTCAATAGGTTATCAGCGCGCCCGTGTGTAAACAGTGCAGACCCATATGTCAATAGGTTATCAGTGCGCCCGTGTGTAAACGGAGCATGGCCCATATGTCAATAGGTTTTTAGCGTGCCCGTGTGTAAACAGTGCAGCCCCCATATGTCAATAGGTTATCAGTGCGCCTGTGTGTAAACAGTGCAGACCCATATGTCAATAGGTTATCAGCACGTCCGTGTGTAAACAGTGCAGACCCATATGTTAATAGGTTATCAGTGCGCCCGTGTGTAAACAGTGCAGACCCATATGTCAATAGGTTACCAGCGCGCCCGTGTGTAAACAGTGCAGACCCATATGGCAATAGGTTATCAGTGCGACCGTATGTAAACAGTGCAGACCCATATGTCAATAGGTTATCAGTGCACCCGTGTGTAAATGGAGTATGGCCCATATGTCAATAGGTTATCAGTGCGCCCGTGTGTAAACAGTGCAGACCCATATGTAAATTGGTTATCAGCGCACCCGTGTGTAAACAGTGCAGACCCATATGTCAATAGGTTATCAGCGCGCCTGTGTGTAAACAGTGCAGACCCATATGTCAATGGGTTATCAGCGGGCCCGTGTGTAAACAGTGCAGACCCATATGTCAATAGGTTATCAGTGCGCCCATGTGTAAACACTGCAGACCCATATGTCAATAGGGTATCCGTGCACCCGTGTGTAAATGGAGCATGGCCCATGTCAATAGGTTATCAGTGCGCCCGAGTGTAAACAGTGCAGACCCATATGTCAATAGGTTATCAGTGCGCCCGTGTGTAAACAGAGCATGGTCCATATGTCAATAGGTTATCAGCGCGCCCATGTGTAAACAGTGCAGCCCCCATATGTCAATAAGTTATCAGTGCGCCTGTGTGTAAACAGTGCAGACCCATATGTCAATAGGTTATCAATGCGCCCGTGTGTAAACAGTGCAGACCCATATGTCAATAGGTTATCAGCGTGCCCATGTGTAAACAGTGCAGACCCCATATGTCAATAGGTTATCAGTGTGCCCGTGTGTAAACAGTGCAGCCCCCATATGTCAATAGGTTATCAGTGCGCCCGTGTGTAAACAGAGCATGGCCCATAGGTCAATAGGTTATCAGTGTGCCCGTGTGTAAACAGAGCAGACCCATATGTCAATAGGTTATCAGCGCGCCCGTGTGTAAACAGTGCAGACCCATATGTCAATAGGTTATCAGTGCGCCCGTGTGTAAACGGAGCATGGCCCATATGTCAATAGGTTTTTAGCGTGCCCGTGTGTAAACAGTGCAGCCCCCATATGTCAATAGGTTATCAGTGCGCCTGTGTGTAAACAGTGCAGACCCATATGTCAATAGGTTATCAGCACGTCCGTGTGTAAACAGTGCAGACCCATATGTTAATAGGTTATCAGTGCGCCCGTGTGTAAACAGTGCAGACCCATATGTCAATAGGTTACCAGCGCGCCCGTGTGTAAACAGTGCAGACCCATATGGCAATAGGTTATCAGTGCGACCGTGTGTAAACAGTGCAGACCCATATGTCAATAGGTTATCAGTGCACCCGTGTGTAAATGGAGTATGGCCCATATGTCAATAGGTTATCAGTGCGCCCGTGTGTAAACAGTGCAGACCCATATGTTAATAGGTTATCAATGCGCCCGTGTGTAAACAGTGCAGACCCATATGTAAATTGGTTATCAGCGCACCCGTGTGTAAACAGTGCAGACCCATATGTCAATAGGTTATCAGCGCGCCTGTGTGTAAACAGTGCAGACCCATATGTCAATGGGTTATCAGCGGGCCCGTGTGTAAACAGTGCAGACCCATATGTCAATAGGTTATCAGTGCGCCCATGTGTAAACAGTGCAGCCCCCATATGTCAATAGGTTATCAGTGCGCCTGTGTGTAAACAGTGCAGACCCATATGTCAATAGGTTATCAGCACGTCCGTGTGTAAACAGTGCAGACCCATATGTTAATAGGTTATCAGTGCGCCCGTGTGTAAACAGTGCAGACCCATATGTCAATAGGTTACCAGCGCGCCCGTGTGTAAACAGTGCAGACCCATATGTCAATAGGTTATCAGCGTGCCCATGTGTAAACAGTGCAGACCCCATATGTCAATAGGTTATCAGTGTGCCCGTGTGTAAACAGTGCAGCCCCCATATGTCAATAGGTTATCAGTGCGCCCGTGTGTAAACAGAGCATGGCCCATAGGTCAATAGGTTATCAGTGTGCCCGTGTGTAAACAGAGCAGACCCATATGTCAATAGGTTATCAGCGCGCCCGTGTGTAAACAGTGCAGACCCATATGTCAATAGGTTATCAGTGCGCCCGTGTGTAAACGGAGCATGGCCCATATGTCAATAGGTTTTTAGCGTGCCCGTGTGTAAACAGTGCAGCCCCCATATGTCAATAGGTTATCAGTGCGCCTGTGTGTAAACAGTGCAGACCCATATGTCAATAGGTTATCAGCACGTCCGTGTGTAAACAGTGCAGACCCATATGTTAATAGGTTATCAGTGCGCCCGTGTGTAAACAGTGCAGACCCATATGTCAATAGGTTACCAGCGCGCCCGTGTGTAAACAGTGCAGACCCATATGGCAATAGGTTATCAGTGCGACCGTGTGTAAACAGTGCAGACCCATATGTCAATAGGTTATCAGTGCACCCGTGTGTAAATGGAGTATGGCCCATATGTCAATAGGTTATCAGTGCGCCCGTGTGTAAACAGTGCAGACCCATATGTTAATAGGTTATCAATGCGCCCGTGTGTAAACAGTGCAGACCCATATGTAAATTGGTTATCAGCGCACCCGTGTGTAAACAGTGCAGACCCATATGTCAATAGGTTATCAGCGCGCCTGTGTGTAAACAGTGCAGACCCATATGTCAATGGGTTATCAGCGGGCCCGTGTGTAAACAGTGCAGACCCATATGTCAATAGGTTATCAGTGCGCCCATGTGTAAACAGTGCAGCCCCCATATGTCAATAGGTTATCAGTGCGCCTGTGTGTAAACAGTGCAGACCCATATGTCAATAGGTTATCAGCACGTCCGTGTGTAAACAGTGCAGACCCATATGTTAATAGGTTATCAGTGCGCCCGTGTGTAAACAGTGCAGACCCATATGTCAATAGGTTACCAGCGCGCCCGTGTGTAAACAGTGCAGACCCATATGTCAATAGGTTATCAGCGTGCCCATGTGTAAACAGTGCAGACCCCATATGTCAATAGGTTATCAGTGTGCCCGTGTGTAAACAGTGCAGCCCCCATATGTCAATAGGTTATCAGTGCGCCCGTGTGTAAACAGAGCATGGCCCATAGGTCAATAGGTTATCAGTGTGCCCGTGTGTAAACAGAGCAGACCCATATGTCAATAGGTTATCAGCGCGCCCGTGTGTAAACAGTGCAGACCCATATGTCAATAGGTTATCAGTGCGCCCGTGTGTAAACGGAGCATGGCCCATATGTCAATAGGTTTTTAGCGTGCCCGTGTGTAAACAGTGCAGCCCCCATATGTCAATAGGTTATCAGTGCGCCTGTGTGTAAACAGTGCAGACCCATATGTCAATAGGTTATCAGCACGTCCGTGTGTAAACAGTGCAGACCCATATGTTAATAGGTTATCAGTGCGCCCGTGTGTAAACAGTGCAGACCCATATGTCAATAGGTTACCAGCGCGCCCGTGTGTAAACAGTGCAGACCCATATGGCAATAGGTTATCAGTGCGACCGTGTGTAAACAGTGCAGACCCATATGTCAATAGGTTATCAGTGCACCCGTGTGTAAATGGAGTATGGCCCATATGTCAATAGGTTATCAGTGTGCCCGTGTGTAAACAGTGCAGCCCCCATATGTCAATAGGTTATCAGTGCGCCCGTGTGTAAACAGTGCAGACCCATATGTCAATAGGTTACCAGCGCGCCCGTGCGTAAACAGTGCAGACCCATATGGCAATAGGTTATCAGTGCGCCCGTGTGTAAACAGTGCAGACCCATATGTCAATAGGTTATCAGTGCACCCGTGTGTAAATGGAGTATGGCCCATATGTCAATAGGTTATCAGCGCGCCCGTGTGCAAACAGTGCAGACCCATATGTCAATAGGTTATCAGCGCGCCCGTGTGTAAACAGTGCAGACCCATATGTCAATAGGTTATCAGTGCGCCCGTGTGTAAACACTGCAGACCCATATGTCAATAGGGTATCCGTGCACCCGTGTGTAAATGGAGCATTGCCCATGTCAATAGGTTATCAGTGCGCCCGTGTGTAAACAGTGCAGACCAATATGTCAATAGGTTATCAGTGCGCCCGTGTGTAAACAGTGCAGACCCATATGTCAATAGGTTATCAGACCCCATGTGTAAACAGAGCATGGCCCATATGTCAATAGGTTATCAGCGCGCCCGTGTGTAAACAGTACATACCCATATGTCAATAAGTTATCAGTGCGCCTGTGTGTAAACAGTGCAGACCCATATGTCAATAGGTTATCAATGCGCCCATGTGTAAACAGTGCAGCCCCCATATGTCAATAGGTTATCAGTGCGCCCATGTGTAAACAGTGCAGACCCATATGTCAATAGGTTATCAGCGCGCCCATGTGTAAACAGTGCAGCCCCCATATGTCAATAGGTTATCAGTGCGCCCGTGTGTAAACAGAGCATGGCCCATATGTCAATATGTTATCAGTGCGCCCATGTGTAAACAGTGCAGCGCCCGTGTCAATAGGTTATCAGTGCGCCCATGTGTAAACAGAGCATGGCCCATAGGTCAATAGGTTATCAGTGCGCCCGTGTGTAAACAGTGCAGACCCATATGTTAATAGGTTACCAGCGCGCCCGTGTGTAAACAGTGCAGACCGATATGTCAATAGGTTATCAGCGCGCCCGTGTGTAAACAGTGCAGACCCATATGTCAATAGGTTATCAGCGCGGCCGTGTGTAAACAGTGCAGACCCATATGTAAATTGGTTATCAGCGCGCCCGTGTGTAAACAGTGCAGACCCATATGTTAATAGGTTACCAGCGCGCCCATGTGTAAACAGTGCAGACCCATATGTCAATAGGTTATCAGCGTGCCCGTGTGTAAACAGTGCAGCCCCCATATGTCAATAGGTTATCAGTGTGCCCGTGTGTAAACAGTGCAGCCCCCATATGTCAATAGGTTATCAGTGCGCCCGTGTGTAAACAGAGCATGGCCCATAGGTCAATAGGTTATCAGTGTGCCCGTGTGTAAACAGTGCAGACCCATATGTCAATAGGTTATCAGCGTGCCCGTGTGTAAACAGTGCAGACCCCATATGTCAATAGGTTATCAGTGTGCCCGTGTGTAAACAGTGCAGCACCCATATGTCAATAGTGCGCCCATGTGTAAACAGTGCAGACCCATATGTCAATAGGTTACCAGCGCGCCCGTGTGTAAACAGTGCAGACCCATATGTCAATAGGTTATCAGCGTGCCCGTGTGTAAACAGTGCAGACCCCATATGTCAATAGGTTATCAGTGTGCCCGTGTGTAAACAGTGCAGCACCCATATGTCAATAGGTTATCAGTGCGCCCGTGTGTAAACAGAGCATGGCCCATAGGTCAATAGGTTATCAGTGTGCCCGTGTGTAAACAGAGCAGACCCATATGTCAATAGGTTATCAGCGCGCCTGTGTGTAAACAGTGCAGACCCATATGTCAATAGGTTATCAGTGCGTCCGTGTGTAAACGGAGCATGGCCCATATGTCAATAGGTTTTTAGCGTGCCCGTGTGTAAACAGTGCAGCCCCCATATGTCAATAGGTTATCAGTGCGCCTGTGTGTAAACAGTGCAGACCCATATGTCAATAGGTTATCAGCACGTCCGTGTGTAAACAGTGCAGACCCATATGTTAATAGGTTATCAGTGCGCCCGTGTGTAAACAGTGCAGACCCATATGTCAATAGGTTACCAGCGCGCCCGTGCGTAAACAGTGCAGACCCATATGGCAATAGGTTATCAGTGCGCCCGTGTGTAAACAGTGCAGACCCATATGTCAATAGGTTATCAGTGCACCCGTGTGTAAATGGAGTATGGCCCATATGTCAATAGGTTATCAGCGCGCCCGTGTGCAAACAGTGCAGACCCATATGTCAATAGGTTATCAGCGCGCCCGTGTGTAAACAGTGCAGACCCATATGTCAATAGGTTATCAGTGCGCCCGTGTGTAAACACTGCAGACCCATATGTCAATAGGGTATCCGTGCACCCGTGTGTAAATGGAGCATTGCCCATGTCAATAGGTTATCAGTGCGCCCGTGTGTAAACAGTGCAGACCAATATGTCAATAGGTTATCAGTGCGCCCGTGTGTAAACAGTGCAGACCCATATGTCAATAGGTTATCAGACCCCATGTGTAAACAGATCATGGCCCATATGTCAATAGGTTATCAGTGCGCCCGTGTGTAAAAAGTGCAGACCCATATGTTAATAGGTTATCAGTGCGCCCGTGTGTAAACAGTGCAGACCCATATGTCAACAGGTTATCAGCGCGCCCGTGTGTAAACAGTACATACCCATATGTCAATAGGTTATCAGTGCGCCCGTGTGTAAACAGTGCAGACCCATATGTCAATAGGTTATCAGCGCGCCCGTGTGTAAACAGTACATACCCATATGTCAATAGGTTATCAGTGCGCCTGTGTGTAAACAGTGCAGACCCATATGTCAATAGGTTATCAGCGCGCCCGTGTGTAAACAGTACATACCCATATGTCAATAAGTTATCAGTGCGACTGTGTGTAAACAGTGCAGACCCATATGTCAATAGGTTATCAATGCACCCATGTGTAAACAGTGCAGCCCCCATATGTCAATAGGTTATCAGTGCGCCCGTGTGTAAACAGAGCATGGCCCATATGTCAATATGTTATCAGTGCGCCCATGTGTAAACAGTGCGGCGCCCGTGTCAATAGGTTATCAGTGCGCCCATGTGTAAACAGAGCATGGCCCATAGGTCAATAGGTTATCAGTGCGCCCGTGTGTAAACAGTGCAGACCCATATGTTAATAGGATACCAGCGCGCCTGTGTGTAAACAGTGCAGACCGATATGTCAATAGGTTATCAGCGTGCCCGTGTGTAAACAGTGCAGACCCATATGTCAATAGGTTATCAGCGCGGCCGTGTGTAAACAGTGCAGACCCATATGTAAATTGGTTATCAGCGCGCCCGTGTGTAAACAGTGCAGACCCATATGTTAATAGGTTACCAGCGCGCCCGTGTGTAAACAGTGCAGACCCATATGTCAATAGGTTATCAGCGTGCCCGTGTGTAAACAGTGCAGCCCCCATATGTCAATAGGTTATCAGTGTGCCCGTGTGTAAACAGTGCAGCCCCCATATGTCAATAGGTTATCATTGCACCCGTGTGTAAACAGAGCATGGCCCATAGGTCAATAGGTTATCAGTGTGCCCGTGTGTAAACAGAGCAGACCCATATGTCAATAGGTTATCAGCGCGCCCGTGTGTAAACAGTGCAGACCCATATGTCAATAGGTTATCAGTGCGCCCGTGTGTAAACGGAGCATGGCCCATATGTCAATAGGTTTTTAGCGTGCCCGTGTGTAAACAGTGCAGCCCCCATATGTCAATAGGTTATCAGTGCGCCTGTGTGTAAACAGTGCAGACCCATATGTCAATAGGTTATCAGCACGTCCGTGTGTAAACAGTGCAGACCCATATGTTAATAGGTTATCAGTGCGCCCGTGTGTAAACAGTGCAGACCCATATGTCAATAGGTTACCAGCGCGCCCGTGTGTAAACAGTGCAGACCCATATGTCAATAGGTTATCAGCGTGCCCATGTGTAAACAGTGCAGACCCCATATGTCAATAGGTTATCAGTGTGCCCGTGTGTAAACAGTGCAGCCCCCATATGTCAATAGGTTATCAGTGCGCCCGTGTGTAAACAGAGCATGGCCCATAGGTCAATAGGTTATCAGTGTGCCCGTGTGTAAACAGAGCAGACCCATATGTCAATAGGTTATCAGCGCGCCCGTGTGTAAACAGTGCAGACCCATATGTCAATAGGTTATCAGTGCGCCCGTGTGTAAACGGAGCATGGCCCATATGTCAATAGGTTTTTAGCGTGCCCGTGTGTAAACAGTGCAGCCCCCATATGTCAATAGGTTATCAGTGCGCCTGTGTGTAAACAGTGCAGACCCATATGTCAATAGGTTATCAGCACGTCCGTGTGTAAACAGTGCAGACCCATATGTTAATAGGTTATCAGTGCGCCCGTGTGTAAACAGTGCAGACCCATATGTCAATAGGTTACCAGCGCGCCCGTGTGTAAACAGTGCAGACCCATATGGCAATAGGTTATCAGTGCGACCGTATGTAAACAGTGCAGACCCATATGTCAATAGGTTATCAGTGCACCCGTGTGTAAATGGAGTATGGCCCATATGTCAATAGGTTATCAGTGCGCCCGTGTGTAAACAGTGCAGACCCATATGTTAATAGGTTATCAATGCGCCCGTGTGTAAACAGTGCAGACCCATATGTAAATTGGTTATCAGCGCACCCGTGTGTAAACAGTGCAGACCCATATGTCAATAGGTTATCAGCGCGCCTGTGTGTAAACAGTGCAGACCCATATGTCAATGGGTTATCAGCGGGCCCGTGTGTAAACAGTGCAGACCCATATGTCAATAGGTTATCAGTGCGCCCATGTGTAAACACTGCAGACCCATATGTCAATAGGGTATCCGTGCACCCGTGTGTAAATGGAGCATGGCCCATGTCAATAGGTTATCAGTGCGCCCGAGTGTAAACAGTGCAGACCCATATGTCAATAGGTTATCAGCGCGCCCGTGTGTAAACAGTACATACCCATATGTCAATAAGTTATCAGTGCGACTGTGTGTAAACAGTGCAGACCCATATGTCAATAGGTTATCAATGCGCCCATGTGTAAACAGTGCAGCCCCCATATGTCAATAGGTTATCAATGCGCCCATGTGTAAACAGTGCAGCCCCCATATGTCAATAGGTTATCAGCGTGCCCGTGTGTAAACAGTGCAGACCCCATATGTCAATAGGTTATCAGTGTGCCCGTGTGTAAACAGTGCAGCACCCATATGTCAATAGGTTATCAGTGCGCCCGTGTGTAAACAGAGCATGGCCCATAGGTCAATAGGTTATCAGCGCGCCTGTGTGTAAACAGTGCAGACCCATATGTCAATAGGTTATCAGTGCGTCCGTGTGTAAACGGAGCATGGCCCATATGTCAATAGGTTTTTAGCGTGCCCGTGTGTAAACAGTGCAGCCCCCATATGTCAATAGGTTATCAGTGCGCCTGTGTGTAAACAGTGCAGACCCATATGTCAATAGGTTATCAGCACGTCCGTGTGTAAACAGTGCAGACCCATATGTTAATAGGTTATCAGTGCGCCCGTGTGTAAACAGTGCAGACCCATATGTCAATAGGTTACCAGCGCGCCCGTGCGTAAACAGTGCAGACCCATATGGCAATAGGTTATCAGTGCACCCGTGTGTAAACAGTGCAGACCCATATGTCAATAGGTTATCAGTGCACCCGTGTGTAAATGGAGTATGGCCCATATGTCAATAGGTTATCAGCGCGCCCGTGTGCAAACAGTGCAGACCCATATGTCAATAGGTTATCAGCGCGCCCGTGTGTAAACAGTGCAGACCCATATGTCAATAGGTTATCAGTGCGCCCGTGTGTAAACACTGCAGACCCATATGTCAATAGGGTATCCGTGCACCCGTGTGTAAATGGAGCATTGCCCATGTCAATAGGTTATCAGTGCGCCCGTGTGTAAACAGTGCAGACCAATATGTCAATAGGTTATCAGTGCGCCCGTGTGTAAACAGTGCAGACCCATATGTCAATAGGTTATCAGACCCCATGTGTAAACAGATCATGGCCCATATGTCAATAGGTTATCAGTGCGCCCGTGTGTAAACAGTGCAGACCCATATGTTAATAGGTTATCAGTGCGCCCGTGTGTAAACAGTGCAGACCCATATGTCAACAGGTTATCAGCGCGCCCGTGTGTAAACAGTACATACCCATATGTCAATATGTTATCAGTGCGCCCGTGTGTAAACAGTGCAGACCCATATGTCAATAGGTTATCAGCGCGCCCGTGTGTAAACAGTACATACCCATATGTCAATAGGTTATCAGTGCGCCTGTGTGTAAACAGTGCAGACCCATATGTCAATAGGTTATCAGCGCGCCCGTGTGTAAACAGTACATACCCATATGTCAATAAGTTATCAGTGCGACTGTGTGTAAACAGTGCAGACCCATATGTCAATAGGTTATCAATGCACCCATGTGTAAACAGTGCAGCCCCCATATGTCAATAGGTTATCAGTGCGCCCGTGTGTAAACAGAGCATGGCCCATATGTCAATATGTTATCAGTGCGCCCATGTGTAAACAGTGCAGCGCCCGTGTCAATAGGTTATCAGTGCGCCCATGTGTAAACAGAGCATGGCCCATAGGTCAATAGGTTATCAGTGCGCCCGTGTGTAAACAGTGCAGACCCATATGTTAATAGGATACCAGCGCGCCTGTGTGTAAACAGTGCAGACCGATATGTCAATAGGTTATCAGCGCGCCCGTGTGTAAACAGTGCAGACCCATATGTCAATAGGTTATCAGCGCGGCCGTGTGTAAACAGTGCAGACCCATATGTAAATTGGTTATCAGCGCGCCCGTGTGTAAACAGTGCAGACCCATATGTTAATAGGTTACCAGCGCGCCCGTGTGTAAACAGTGCAGACCCATATGTCAATAGGTTATCAGCGTGCCCGTGTGTAAACAGTGCAGCCCCCATATGTCAATAGGTTATCAGTGTGCCCGTGTGTAAACAGTGCAGCCCCCATATGTCAATAGGTTATCATTGCACCCGTGTGTAAACAGAGCATGGCCCATAGGTCAATAGGTTATCAGTGTGCCCGTGTGTAAACAGAGCAGACCCATATGTCAATAGGTTATCAGCGCGCCCGTGTGTAAACAGTGCAGACCCATATGTCAATAGGTTATCAGTGCGCCCGTGTGTAAACGGAGCATGGCCCATATGTCAATAGGTTTTTAGCGTGCCCGTGTGTAAACAGTGCAGCCCCCATATGTCAATAGGTTATCAGTCCGCCTGTGTGTAAACAGTGCAGACCCATATGTCAATAGGTTATCAGCACGTCCGTGTGTAAACAGTGCAGACCCATATGTTAATAGGTTATCAGTGCGCCCGTGTGTAAACAGTGCAGACCCATATGTCAATAGGTTACCAGCGCGCCCGTGTGTAAACAGTGCAGACCCATATGTCAATAGGTTATCAGCGTGCCCATGTGTAAACAGTGCAGACCCCATATGTCAATAGGTTATCAGTGTGCCCGTGTGTAAACAGTGCAGCCCCCATATGTCAATAGGTTATCAGTGCGCCCGTGTGTAAACAGAGCATGGCCCATAGGTCAATAGGTTATCAGTGTGCCCGTGTGTAAACAGAGCAGACCCATATGTCAATAGGTTATCAGCGCGCCCGTGTGTAAACAGTGCAGACCCATATGTCAATAGGTTATCAGTGCGCCCGTGTGTAAACGGAGCATGGCCCATATGTCAATAGGTTTTTAGCGTGCCCGTGTGTAAACAGTGCAGCCCCCATATGTCAATAGGTTATCAGTGCGCCTGTGTGTAAACAGTGCAGACCCATATGTCAATAGGTTATCAGCACGTCCGTGTGTAAACAGTGCAGACCCATATGTTAATAGGTTATCAGTGCGCCCGTGTGTAAACAGTGCAGACCCATATGTCAATAGGTTACCAGCGCGCCCGTGTGTAAACAGTGCAGACCCATATGGCAATAGGTTATCAGTGCGACCGTATGTAAACAGTGCAGACCCATATGTCAAAAGGTTATCAGTGCACCCGTGTGTAAATGGAGTATGGCCCATATGTCAATAGGTTATCAGTGCGCCCGTGTGTAAACAGTGCAGACCCATATGTTAATAGGTTATCAATGCGCCCGTGTGTAAACAGTGCAGACCCATATGTAAATTGGTTATCAGCGCACCCGTGTGTAAACAGTGCAGACCCATATGTCAATAGGTTATCAGCGCGCCTGTGTGTAAACAGTGCAGACCCATATGTCAATGGGTTATCAGCGGGCCCGTGTGTAAACAGTGCAGACCCATATGTCAATAGGTTATCAGTGCGCCCATGTGTAAACACTGCAGACCCATATGTCAATAGGGTATCCGTGCACCCGTGTGTAAATGGAGCATGGCCCATGTCAATAGGTTATCAGTGCGCCCGAGTGTAAACAGTGCAGACCCATATGTCAATAGGTTATCAGCGCGCCCGTGTGTAAACAGTACATACCCATATGTCAATAAGTTATCAGTGCGACTGTGTGTAAACAGTGCAGACCCATATGTCAATAGGTTATCAATGCGCCCATGTGTAAACAGTGCAGCCCCCATATGTCAATAGGTTATCAGTGCGCCCGTGTGTAAACAGAGCATGGCCCATATGTCAATATGTTATCAGTGCGCCCATGTGTAAACAGTGCAGCGCCCGTGTCAATAGGTTATCAGTGCGCCCATGTGTAAACAGAGCATGGCCCATAGGTCAATAGGTTATCAGTGCGCCCGTGTGTAAACAGTGCAGACCCATATGTTAATAGGATACCAGCGCGCCTGTGTGTAAACAGTGCAGACCGATATGTCAATAGGTTATCAGCGCGCCCGTGTGTAAACAGTGCAGACCCATATGTCAATAGGTTATCAGCGCGGCCGTGTGTAAACAGTGCAGACCCATATGTAAATTGGTTATCAGCGCGCCCGTGTGTAAACAGTGCAGACCCATATGTTAATAGGTTACCAGCGCGCCCGTGTGTAAACAGTGCAGACCCATATGTCAATAGGTTATCAGCGTGCCCGTGTGTAAACAGTGCAGCCCCCATATGTCAATAGGTTATCAGTGTGCCCGTGTGTAAACAGTGCAGCCCCATATGTCAATAGGTTATCAGTGCACCCGTGTGTAAACAGAGCATGGCCCATAGGTCAATAGGTTATCAGTGTGCCCGTGTGTAAACAGAGCAGACCCATATGTCAATAGGTTATCAGCGCGCCCGTGTGTAAACAGTGCAGACCCATATGTCAATAGGTTATCAGTGCGCCCGTGTGTAAACGGAGCATGGCCCATATGTCAATAGGTTTTTAGCGTGCCCGTGTGTAAACAGTGCAGCCCCCATATGTCAATAGGTTATCAGTGCGCCTGTGTGTAAACAGTGCAGACCCATATGTCAATAGGTTATCAGCACGTCCGTGTGTAAACAGTGCAGACCCATATGTTAATAGGTTATCAGTGCGCCCGTGTGTAAACAGTGCAGACCCATATGTCAATAGGTTACCAGCGCGCCCGTGTGTAAACAGTGCAGACCCATATGTCAATAGGTTATCAGCGTGCCCATGTGTAAACAGTGCAGACCCCATATGTCAATAGGTTATCAGTGTGCCCGTGTGTAAACAGTGCAGCCCCCATATGTCAATAGGTTATCAGTGCGCCCGTGTGTAAACAGAGCATGGCCCATAGGTCAATAGGTTATCAGTGTGCCCGTGTGTAAACAGAGCAGACCCATATGTCAATAGGTTATCAGCGCGCCCGTGTGTAAACAGTGCAGACCCATATGTCAATAGGTTATCAGTGCGCCCGTGTGTAAACGGAGCATGGCCCATATGTCAATAGGTTTTTAGCGTGCCCGTGTGTAAACAGTGCAGCCCCCATATGTCAATAGGTTATCAGTGCGCCTGTGTGTAAACAGTGCAGACCCATATGTCAATAGGTTATCAGCACGTCCGTGTGTAAACAGTGCAGACCCATATGTTAATAGGTTATCAGTGTGCCCGTGTGTAAACAGTGCAGCCCCATATGTCAATAGGTTATCAGTGCACCCGTGTGTAAACAGAGCATGGCCCATAGGTCAATAGGTTATCAGTGTGCCCGTGTGTAAACAGAGCAGACCCATATGTCAATAGGTTATCAGCGCGCCCGTGTGTAAACAGTGCAGACCCATATGTCAATAGGTTATCAGTGCGCCCGTGTGTAAACGGAGCATGGCCCATATGTCAATAGGTTTTTAGCGTGCCCGTGTGTAAACAGTGCAGCCCCCATATGTCAATAGGTTATCAGTGCGCCTGTGTGTAAACAGTGCAGACCCATATGTCAATAGGTTATCAGCACGTCCGTGTGTAAACAGTGCAGACCCATATGTTAATAGGTTATCAGTGCGCCCGTGTGTAAACAGTGCAGACCCATATGTCAATAGGTTACCAGCGCGCCCGTGTGTAAACAGTGCAGACCCATATGTCAATAGGTTATCAGCGTGCCCATGTGTAAACAGTGCAGACCCCATATGTCAATAGGTTATCAGTGTGCCCGTGTGTAAACAGTGCAGCCCCCATATGTCAATAGGTTATCAGTGCGCCCGTGTGTAAACAGAGCATGGCCCATAGGTCAATAGGTTATCAGTGTGCCCGTGTGTAAACAGAGCAGACCCATATGTCAATAGGTTATCAGCGCGCCCGTGTGTAAACAGTGCAGACCCATATGTCAATAGGTTATCAGTGCGCCCGTGTGTAAACGGAGCATGGCCCATATGTCAATAGGTTTTTAGCGTGCCCGTGTGTAAACAGTGCAGCCCCCATATGTCAATAGGTTATCAGTGCGCCTGTGTGTAAACAGTGCAGACCCATATGTCAATAGGTTATCAGCACGTCCGTGTGTAAACAGTGCAGACCCATATGTTAATAGGTTATCAGTGCGCCCGTGTGTAAACAGTGCAGACCCATATGTCAATAGGTTACCAGCGCGCCCGTGTGTAAACAGTGCAGACCCATATGGCAATAGGTTATCAGTGCGACCGTATGTAAACAGTGCAGACCCATATGTCAATAGGTTATCAGTGCACCCGTGTGTAAATGGAGTATGGCCCATATGTCAATAGGTTATCAGTGCGCCCGTGTGTAAACAGTGCAGACCCATATGTTAATAGGTTATCAATGCGCCCGTGTGTAAACAGTGCAGACCCATATGTAAATTGGTTATCAGCGCACCCGTGTGTAAACAGTGCAGACCCATATGTCAATAGGTTATCAGCGCGCCTGTGTGTAAACAGTGCAGACCCATATGTCAATGGGTTATCAGCGGGCCCGTGTGTAAACAGTGCAGACCCATATGTCAATAGGTTATCAGTGCGCCCATGTGTAAACACTGCAGACCCATATGTCAATAGGGTATCCGTGCACCCGTGTGTAAATGGAGCATGGCCCATGTCAATAGGTTATCAGTGCGCCCGAGTGTAAACAGTGCAGACCCATATGTCAATAGGTTATCAGTGTGCCCGTGTGTAAACAGAGCAGACCCATATGTCAATAGGTTATCAGCGCGCCCGTGTGTAAACAGTGCAGACCCATATGTCAATAGGTTATCAGTGCGCCCGTGTGTAAACGGAGCATGGCCCATATGTCAATAGGTTTTTAGCGTGCCCGTGTGTAAACAGTGCAGCCCCCATATGTCAATAGGTTATCAGTGCGCCTGTGTGTAAACAGTGCAGACCCATATGTCAATAGGTTATCAGCACGTCCGTGTGTAAACAGTGCAGACCCATATGTTAATAGGTTATCAGTGCGCCCGTGTGTAAACAGTGCAGACCCATATGTCAATAGGTTACCAGCGCGCCCGTGTGTAAACAGTGCAGACCCATATGGCAATAGGTTATCAGTGCGACCGTATGTAAACAGTGCAGACCCATATGTCAATAGGTTATCAGTGCACCCGTGTGTAAATGGAGTATGGCCCATATGTCAATAGGTTATCAGTGCGCCCGTGTGTAAACAGTGCAGACCCATATGTTAATAGGTTATCAATGCGCCCGTGTGTAAACAGTGCAGACCCATATGTAAATTGGTTATCAGCGCACCCGTGTGTAAACAGTGCAGACCCATATGTCAATAGGTTATCAGCGCGCCTGTGTGTAAACAGTGCAGACCCATATGTCAATGGGTTATCAGCGGGCCCGTGTGTAAACAGTGCAGACCCATATGTCAATAGGTTATCAGTGCGCCCATGTGTAAACACTGCAGACCCATATGTCAATAGGGTATCCGTGCACCCGTGTGTAAATGGAGCATGGCCCATGTCAATAGGTTATCAGTGCGCCCGAGTGTAAACAGTGCAGACCCATATGTCAATAGGTTATCAGCGCGCCCGTGTGTAAACAGTACATACCCATATGTCAATAAGTTATCAGTGCGACTGTGTGTAAACAGTGCAGACCCATATGTCAATAGGTTATCAATGCGCCCATGTGTAAACAGTGCAGCCCCCATATGTCAATAGGTTATCAGTGCGCCCGTGTGTAAACAGAGCATGGCCCATATGTCAATATGTTATCAGTGCGCCCATGTGTAAACAGTGCAGCGCCCGTGTCAATAGGTTATCAGTGCGCCCATGTGTAAACAGAGCATGGCCCATAGGTCAATAGGTTATCAGTGCGCCCGTGTGTAAACAGTGCAGACCCATATGTTAATAGGTTATCAATGCGCCCGTGTGTAAACAGTGCAGACCCATATGTAAATTGGTTATCAGCGCACCCGTGTGTAAACAGTGCAGACCCATATGTCAATAGGTTATCAGCGCGCCTGTGTGTAAACAGTGCAGACCCATATGTCAATGGGTTATCAGCGGGCCCGTGTGTAAACAGTGCAGACCCATATGTCAATAGGTTATCAGTGCGCCCATGTGTAAACACTGCAGACCCATATGTCAATAGGGTATCCGTGCACCCGTGTGTAAATGGAGCATGGCCCATGTCAATAGGTTATCAGTGCGCCCGAGTGTAAACAGTGCAGACCCATATGTCAATAGGTTATCAGTGCGCCCGTGTGTAAACAGAGCATGGTCCATATGTCAATAGGTTATCAGCGCGCCCATGTGTAAACAGTGCAGCCCCCATATGTCAATAAGTTATCAGTGCGCCTGTGTGTAAACAGTGCAGACCCATATGTCAATAGGTTATCAATGCGCCCGTGTGTAAACAGTGCAGACCCATATGTCAATAGGTTATCAGCGTGCCCATGTGTAAACAGTGCAGACCCCATATGTCAATAGGTTATCAGTGTGCCCGTGTGTAAACAGTGCAGCCCCCATATGTCAATAGGTTATCAGTGCGCCCGTGTGTAAACAGAGCATGGCCCATAGGTCAATAGGTTATCAGTGTGCCCGTGTGTAAACAGAGCAGACCCATATGTCAATAGGTTATCAGCGCGCCCGTGTGTAAACAGTGCAGACCCATATGTCAATAGGTTATCAGTGCGCCCGTGTGTAAACGGAGCATGGCCCATATGTCAATAGGTTTTTAGCGTGCCCGTGTGTAAACAGTGCAGCCCCCATATGTCAATAGGTTATCAGTGCGCCTGTGTGTAAACAGTGCAGACCCATATGTCAATAGGTTATCAGCACGTCCGTGTGTAAACAGTGCAGACCCATATGTTAATAGGTTATCAGTGCGCCCGTGTGTAAACAGTGCAGACCCATATGTCAATAGGTTACCAGCGCGCCCGTGTGTAAACAGTGCAGACCCATATGGCAATAGGTTATCAGTGCGACCGTGTGTAAACAGTGCAGACCCATATGTCAATAGGTTATCAGTGCACCCGTGTGTAAATGGAGTATGGCCCATATGTCAATAGGTTATCAGTGCGCCCATGTGTAAACAGTGCAGACCCATATGTTAATAGGTTATCAATGCGCCCGTGTGTAAACAGTGCAGACCCATATGTAAATTGGTTATCAGCGCACCCGTGTGTAAACAGTGCAGACCCATATGTCAATAGGTTATCAGCGCGCCTGTGTGTAAACAGTGCAGACCCATATGTCAATGGGTTATCAGCGGGCCCGTGTGTAAACAGTGCAGACCCATATGTCAATAGGTTATCAGTGCGCCCATGTGTAAACAGTGCAGCCCCCATATGTCAATAGGTTATCAGTGCGCCTGTGTGTAAACAGTGCAGACCCATATGTCAATAGGTTATCAGCACGTCCGTGTGTAAACAGTGCAGACCCATATGTTAATAGGTTATCAGTGCGCCCGTGTGTAAACAGTGCAGACCCATATGTCAATAGGTTACCAGCGCGCCCGTGTGTAAACAGTGCAGACCCATATGTCAATAGGTTATCAGCGTGCCCATGTGTAAACAGTGCAGACCCCATATGTCAATAGGTTATCAGTGTGCCCGTGTGTAAACAGTGCAGCCCCCATATGTCAATAGGTTATCAGTGCGCCCGTGTGTAAACAGATCATGGCCCATAGGTCAATAGGTTATCAGTGTGCCCGTGTGTAAACAGAGCAGACCCATATGTCAATAGGTTATCAGCGCGCCCGTGTGTAAACAGTGCAGACCCATATGTCAATAGGTTATCAGTGCGCCCGTGTGTAAACGGAGCATGGCCCATATGTCAATAGGTTTTTAGCGTGCCCGTGTGTAAACAGTGCAGCCCCCATATGTCAATAGGTTATCAGTGCGCCTGTGTGTAAACAGTGCAGACCCATATGTCAATAGGTTATCAGCACGTCCGTGTGTAAACAGTGCAGACCCATATGTTAATAGGTTATCAGTGCGCCCGTGTGTAAACAGTGCAGACCCATATGTCAATAGGTTACCAGCGCGCCCGTGTGTAAACAGTGCAGACCCATATGGCAATAGGTTATCAGTGCGACCGTGTGTAAACAGTGCAGACCCATATGTCAATAGGTTATCAGTGCACCCGTGTGTAAATGGAGTATGGCCCATATGTCAATAGGTTATCAGTGTGCCCGTGTGTAAACAGTGCAGCCCCCATATGTCAATAGGTTATCAGTGCGCCCGTGTGTAAACAGAGCATGGCCCATAGGTCAATAGGTTATCAGTGTGCCCGTGTGTAAACAGAGCAGACCCATATGTCAATAGGTTATCAGCGCGCCCGTGTGTAAACAGTGCAGACCCATATGTCAATAGGTTATCAGTGCGCCCGTGTGTAAACGGAGCATGGCCCATATGTCAATAGGTTTTTAGCGTGCCCGTGTGTAAACAGTGCAGCCCCCATATGTCAATAGGTTATCAGTGCGCCTGTGTGTAAACAGTGCAGACCCATATGTCAATAGGTTATCAGCACGTCCGTGTGTAAACAGTGCAGACCCATATGTTAATAGGTTATCAGTGCGCCCGTGTGTAAACAGTGCAGACCCATATGTCAATAGGTTACCAGCGCGCCCGTGTGTAAACAGTGCAGACCCATATGGCAATAGGTTATCAGTGCGACCGTGTGTAAACAGTGCAGACCCATATGTCAATAGGTTATCAGTGCACCCGTGTGTAAATGGAGTATGGCCCATATGTCAATAGGTTATCAGTGCGCCCGTGTGTAAACAGTGCAGACCCATATGTTAATAGGTTATCAATGCGCCCGTGTGTAAACAGTGCAGACCCATATGTAAATTGGTTATCAGCGCACCCGTGTGTAAACAGTGCAGACCCATATGTCAATAGGTTATCAGCGCGCCTGTGTGTAAACAGTGCAGACCCATATGTCAATGGGTTATCAGCGGGCCCGTGTGTAAACAGTGCAGACCATATGTCAATAGGTTATCAGTGCACCCATGTGTAAACACTGCAGACCCATATGTCAATAGGGTATCCGTGCACCCGTGTGTAAATGGAGCATGGCCCATGTCAATAGGTTATCAGTGCGCCCGAGTGTAAACAGTGCAGACCCATATGTCAATAGGTTATCAGTGCGCCCGTGTGTAAACAGAGCATGGTCCATATGTCAATAGGTTATCAGCGCGCCCATGTGTAAACAGTGCAGCCCCCATATGTCAATAAGTTATCAGTGCGCCTGTGTGTAAACAGTGCAGACCCATATGTCAATAGGTTATCAATGCGCCCGTGTGTAAACAGTGCAGACCCATATGCCAATAGGTTATCAGCGTGCCCATGTGTAAACAGTGCAGACCCCATATGTCAATAGGTTATCAGTGTGCCCGTGTGTAAACAGTGCAGCCCCCATATGTCAATAGGTTATCAGTGCGCCCGTGTGTAAACAGAGCATGGCCCATAGGTCAATAGGTTATCAGTGTGCCCGTGTGTAAACAGAGCAGACCCATATGTCAATAGGTTATCAGCGCGCCCGTGTGTAAACAGTGCAGACCCATATGTCAATAGGTTATCAGTGCGCCCGTGTGTAAA
Source organism: Chaetoderma sp. LZ-2023a (assembly GCA_034401795.1). Taxonomy (NCBI): domain Eukaryota; kingdom Metazoa; phylum Mollusca; class Caudofoveata; order Chaetodermatida; family Chaetodermatidae; genus Chaetoderma; species Chaetoderma sp. LZ-2023a. The sequence goes on from CM067371.1 coordinate 3,691,598, forward strand.
CGGAGCATGGCCCATATGTCAATAGGTTTTTAGCGTGCCCGTGTGTAAACAGTGCAGCCCCCATATGTCAATAGGTTATCAGTGCGCCTGTGTGTAAACAGTGCAGACCCATATGTCAATAGGTTATCAGCACGTCCGTGTGTAAACAGTGCAGACCCATATGTTAATAGGTTATCAGTGCGCCCGTGTGTAAACAGTGCAGACCCATATGTCAATAGGTTACCAGCGCGCCCGTGTGTAAACAGTGCAGACCCATATGTCAATAGGTTATCAGTGCACCCGTGTGTAAATGGAGTATGGCCCATATGTCAATAGGTTATCAGTGCGCCCGTGTGTAAACAGTGCAGACCCATATGTTAATAGGTTATCAATGCGCCCGTGTGTAAACAGTGCAGACCCATATGTAAATTGGTTATCAGCGCACCCGTGTGTAAACAGTGCAGACCCATATGTCAATAGGTTATCAGCGCGCCTGTGTGTAAACAGTGCAGACCCATATGTCAATGGGTTATCAGCGGGCCCGTGTGTAAACAGTGCAGACCCATATGTCAATAGGTTATCAGTGCGCCCATGTGTAAACACTGCAGACCCATATGTCAATAGGGTATCCGTGCACCCGTGTGTAAATGGAGCATGGCCCATGTCAATAGGTTATCAGTGCGCCCGAGTGTAAACAGTGCAGACCCATATGTCAATAGGTTATCAGTGCGCCCATGTGTAAACAGAGCATGGTCCATATGTCAATAGGTTATCAGCGCGCCCATGTGTAAACAGTGCAGCCCCCATATGTCAATAAGTTATCAGCGCGCCCGTGTGTAAACAGTGCAGACCCATATGTCAATAGGTTATCAGCGCGCCCGTGTGTAAACAGTGCAGACCCATATGTTAATAGGTTATCAGCGTGCGCGTGTGTAAACAGTGCAGACCCATATGTCAATAGGTTATCAGCGCGCCCGTGTGTAAACAGTGCAGACCCATATGTCAATAGGCTATCAGCGTGCCTGTGTGTAAACAGTGCAGACCCATATGTCAATAGGTTATCAGTGCACCCGTGTGTAAATGGAGCATGTCCCATATGTCAATAGATTATCAGTGCACCCGTGTGTAAACGGAGCATGGCCCATATGTAAATTGGTTATCAGTGCGCCCGTGTGTAAACAGTGCAGACCCATATGTCAATAGGTTATCAGTGCGCCCGTTTGTTAACTGCTCAGGCCCATATATCAATGTCAAACTTGCACCAATAGACAATCCATCCTTCTATTCATTAACTCTGTCTTACTGATCAATACAGCAATTCATTCAGTTGTTCAGAAACCTGTCCATGTGTTGCTAATGTATTTGTTCATCTGTCAATCCATCTGTTCATTCATTCACTCATTCTCAAAGAATGAGGGCATATATGATTGTGTATACAGCGTCAAGCACGGGCCAATTGAATTGATTGAAACTGCCGATTAATCCATTGTTTTGTGATTACACATAATGTCTGTCTGTACTTAAGTATCAAGGTGATTAATGAGAAGTCTAATAATGCAAGGATCAAAGAAAGTGACTAACATTGAGTAGAATTCGTGTGTTATTAGGTACATTCATAAACACTTTAAATAATGCTCACATCTATTAAAGAAATTTTAAATCTTCTCATAGAAAATATCCATGGGCAGAGTAAGAGATTATTTTGGAAAACTCAACAGCACCTGCTTATGCAAACTTAAGACAACACCTTCATTCAAACAAGAGGCCCAAGTGACACTCATAGTATAGTCTGCTATGTCAAAAATTATGCTCCCGTGCAATTTTCATATAGATTTTTGCAAACATAATTTTTTGGATAGTTTGAACAATAAACATTACAAAAAGTGATGTTTACATTTTTTTCTTCAGGCATCTTCATGGTATGGCGACCATTTTAAAAAATGGCGGCCGCAAAAGTGAAATGCGCTATATTTTTGGTCCAAATCGACTTCAGAGTGCTGTAAAATACATGTATTTCAGACCTTTCAGATGAGGAAGACGCATATCATAAATACCACTGCAAAACTGATATAGTTTTTTGAATTTTTGCTGCAATTTGTGCTGAATTTAGGCCATTTTCTGTTTAAATAACATAAACAGTACCAAAATAGCGATTCTCAAAATGAATGGTCAAATTATAATGAACGGCCACTGCCACAGTAACCATGGTAGTAGTACTGATTGTGGTGGCGGCACGACAGCAGCAATAGTCACCTCGCATCACACATTAACTAAGCTTACATGGAACTTGTACCGACTTTATCGACATTCAGGTCATCACTACATTGTTCAACAGTTGTATAGAACTGCACATTAAAATTACTGAGCGTCTTGTACTATATAATTGAATTACTTCACAAACTTTGTTGTAGATCGTTAATCATGAGAATAGATGTATAGTCAGCTACATTAGTAATGGAACATGTAAGCATACATCGACAGAGTCGTCATCCTTATCGTCTGTGTCGATGACTGTATATTCAACATTCTCACATTTATCACAGTCCGAGTATAATTACTGAGTGTCAGGCACTATATGATTGAATTACTTCACACAGTTGTTGTAGATCATTAATCATGATAATAGATGTATAGTCAACTGCATTAGTAATGGAACATGTCGGCATATGCAACATCAACAGAGTCATTGTCCTTGTCATCTGGATTGATAACCGTATATTCAACATTCTCACATTTGCCCGAGTCCAATTCACATTTACATAACTCTGTACATACAATATTGTTCTGCCTACAGCTACAGCGACCTCCATACTCACTGGACTTCCATCCACACTTAGTAAGCTGAATGAGGACATCTGGGACTGGTGGATTTGTAGAGAGAATTGGTTCAAATCCATCCTTGCATTTCTTCCATCCAAGTGTGAGCGGATCGAGAACAACTGGGCATGCATCAAGTGATTGTCTCCAAATGTTGCATTGCAGATGGGCTTGCAGCACTAGTTGTAGGATGGCACCTTGTGTAGGGGGTAAGCGTTCAACTCCTTGATGAGATTTCAGTTGACGGAACATGTACCATCTCAGATTTTCAGGACTGTCAAATTGCATCTGCCTTGAATCATACAGGTTGCAGACATACTTTGTACACACCTGGACAACGTCATCTGTGGGTTTAGCTCCAACACCTAAGAGTGCCAATCCTTTACTAACCTCTTCACTTGACTTCATATACACATGGAAACATGTAAGTTTTCCTTTTCCGTGAATACGACCAGGCGTATCACAATCGGTGAGTGCATGCATCCCACATAGACCAGGTATCTTTCCGGATCCTATTTTATCAAAGATGGGTTGGAGTTCAACTCGTCGTCGCTTTTAACCAGTTCCCATAATCAGCTCTATATCAGGCCCTGGTTGAGGTAACACTGACAAGGCAAGGACTAGCACATCCGTATCCGATGAGTAAATGTTAACATTGTATCCTTGCGTACGAATTGCTGCTGCATACAAAATCATCTTCGTGTCTGCTTCTTCATGAGTGCTGCTTATACGAACGACATTTTATGTTGCTGATACATTATCAAGAACTCCCTGTCTGCTAACTATAACAATAGCTGATTTCGCATAGCGAATTAATTGGTCAGCGGGAAATAAGGTTAGACTATCCTTGGTTGCGGTGCTTGCCAGAAACGCAGTAAATTCTCGAATAGGCGTGAATTCGCCTACTTTGAATCCTGCACTTGAAGATTTCTCCGCGGTTCGACGTTTTCGTGTAACATCTTTTAGAGAGTTTGGAACACTGTGATCATCAAATATGATGTAGGCAGTGGTGTATCCATTAGCTTTGTAATCAATTGCCCGGGTAACGACATCCGATAAGTCTTTACAGGTTTTCATTCGTTCTTTGTTCACGACCATCTCTTGCACAACAGCCATCCCGTAAAATATGATGCATGTGTTATCATGCGGAACAGCATTTGGTGGTTCATCTTTTGGTACCTGCTGTGGTTTAACTAAGTTTTCAAGCGCTTGAATGAGGTTTGACTTATCAGTGCATGGGTGAAGTTTTCCATTGTGTTCCATAAGTACGTGATTGATCGTTGAGAATTCATAGTTGCCAATCGCATCTTTGAGATCAATATCCTCACGAGCAGAACAAGCGGTGACAAGAAGATGTGCAAACAATGAGTTTGTGGCTTTTAATGTTGTCTTTTCTGTACCGGCTTTCACTTTGAACTCTTTGCTGTCTGCATTCCATTCTGGCAATTTAATTTTTGTCATTTTATCCCACAGGTTCCATTGTCCAATAATGCGCTCATCTACAAACTCTTTCAAAGCAGATTGGCCACGACTTTCAGTCTCTACGATGTTTTTCTCTATTTCATCTGTCATGATTGACTTTGTCATCAAATTGTACAGTTTAGCTGGTTCTCCATCATGTGACTTAACGGTTTTGAAGAAGATAAAACTGTCTTGATTCTCTGTATGTAACTTTCCTGGCATGAAACGATAGATTCAAATAGCTGATGATGCGTTTGTCGTGATCCACTTGTCATGCCGAGCATGCCCTTTGTCTCAGATGATAGTCGTGTCAATACTGGTGCACTTAAGCAATACCTCAGAAGAGCTTCTGAATTTGTTGTTATACCTGAAAGTCCTCCTTCTCCTTTGTGGATTTTGTTCATATGTTCTTGTGCATGGTCAACTCCAATTGCGGTAAATGGGATCTTATTCTTTTGCACTGTGAATGATCCATTTTCGAATGTCTTCCATATCCCTGGATGAGCATCTTTCAAATTGTGCATCCAAGCCAAATATTCGGGAATGTTTTGAGCGTAGTCCAGTCAATCATATGCCATAAAGTAAACACACAACTTCTCGAGAGAACCCAAGTGCAAACACCATGAACATTGAATCGTTACATTAAAAAAGATGGGAAACAAATTTTCACAGGAAAAAATCTACCAATCAAAATTCTGAATGAATATTCTGGCGCCTATGATCATAGGATCATTTTAGCGAAGTTTGGTTGAAATTGCTCAAAGTAGTAAGAAGAAGCAATTTGACTATTTCCAGTAAATTTGTAATAAAATTTAAGATTTTTAGCAAAAAAATTTGATGAATCAAACTTCTGAATGCAAGTTCTAGAACCTATGATCATAGGATCCTTTTAGTCATATTTGCTTGAAATCAGTTAAGTTGACAAGCAGAAAAAACAATTTGACAATTTCCAGTGAATTTGTCATAAAATCTAATATTTTCAGCCAAAAAATAGTTTGATCAAAATTCTGAATGGAAGTTCTGGAGCCTTAGCACGATAGAACCCATCTAACCAAATTTGGTTGAAATATGTCAAAGCAGCTATGGAGGAGTAGCATTTTGAACATTTCTGCTCAGAATGGCAAGGGGAGGAAATCTAAGATGTTCACCCAAAAAATTGAGGAAACAAAATTCCCAATGGAAGTTCTGGAGCCTACGACGATATGGTCCTTCCAGTAAAATTTGGTTGAAATCAGCCAAGTGGTTAATGAGGAGTAGTGTTTAAAAGCAAAAGTTGATGGACAGACAACGGATGGATGATGGATGGTTGCCATGGCATAAGTTCACTTGGTCCTTCTGACCAGGTGAGCTAACAATGTGTTCATCACACATTGATTGTTCACACATGTCATACAATGAGTCAGCGAATGACCGCCACCTTGTTTGATAGATGGTGTTTCTTTCAGTAAGACATATCAAATAATGGGCGATATATGGGATGACCATAGATTCCAGTATTGTCATGTAATATATCGCTGTTCTAATCTGTACCTGGGACGACCACATCTCCCAGGGGTTGCTAATACAAATAAATTGACCCAGACGTATATACGGGTCTGGCTTTTTGTTAGCTTACTAAAATACTTACAATCACCTGACTTAATTCTTAAATTTTAACCTATTCATTCCCATGGTGTGTGGGCTCCCGAGTAAACAAGGTTAGCAGTGATATTCATTGCTCCATTGGGTATTCTTGGTAATATATCTTTAACTCTAGGGCAGTCATTGCTCCAGGGAACCGGTTCCTCTATTCCTATAGAGTACATATAAACGAGTCCATAAGCATGCACGCTTATGCTACTATGCCGTCATTAATTAATTCCACAAAATTTAATGATTTGCAATTTAACGATGCGGGGTGGCCGAGATGCGCCATAGTGAATTGAGTGGTAAGTATTTTAGTAAGCTAACAAAACGCCAGACCAATATATACGTCTGGGTCATTTTGTAGCACAACAAAAAACTAAGCCCCTCAATTCACTGTTTGCTAAAACATAGAATTGGTCAGAGCCCAAATACTAGGTGGGTTGGTAAATTGTAAATCAGGAATGAAAGGTTTATCACCAAAAATACTAAAACTAACTAAATCGCTGAAGTGCTGAAAGAGCACGAACAAACAAATGTTCTAAACAAAATACACTAAAATAATGATAATTAGAAAATCTTGGCAAACAGAATTTAAAAACACACGAGATGGTGAAGAAGACGGCTGACTAAAGAACCTAGGCAATCGAGCCTAGGATTGAGTGGCGAAACTAGAAATGTCAGATTGTGAATTGAATCTGATCTTTCAGATAAAGATAATGTAGAATCTGACATTTATACTGCAACTTACATAATGTCATCCACTGATAGACCTGCATAGAATGCGAAGGAGAAGGCCATACCGCGAACATTGTGTGCCTTAACACTTATGTAGTGTCTCCTGGAGATACATTCTAGTGTCAATTAATGGTGTCTGTAATCCAGTTGATGAGATGCACGCTTACTAAACAAATTCGCATAAGTAATCTGAATGGTGTTTCAAAAAGATCTTTTAAATTGGGTATAGTTTTCGGAAAGGATTTAAAACAATTAATTAGGTTTTATATATAAGATCGCTTCAAGGGCAAAGAATGTAGCCAAATCGCCTACCACCTAGAAAAGATCATTCACAAAAAGAATATGGATATCTGAATGCTATTTAACAAATGCGGCAGCTAGTAGAAAAAGAATGATTTCAGAGTTATACAATTAAACAGATGTACCCAAGTCATGAGTTAATAGGAATTTATTTTGACCCTTTGTCTTTGCGCTATACCCTAAAAATATCTGTACAATGGATAAATGATGTAAATACTTAAAAACCCTCAAACCGGCTTCTAGAAAATAAAGAAGGATGGAGGCTAGTGAAAACGATAACACCACACAAACATACAGAGATTTAAATCATCAAAAAATATCCCATGAATCTATGACTTGATGATGGGATGTAGAATCAGGCGTGATAATGCATTGTTCTTACAACCATTTGAAATTGCACTAGAAACCGCTGACAAAAGTTCTTAAAGACAATTGGCACTAGAAAGTTAAATTTAAACAAAATGTGATGTCTATGACTGGGCCAGAGCATCTACCGCCGGAGCCCAGCCTGGAGGAAGAATATGAACATCAGATCTGGACACTATACTGAGTAGTAACTTAATGGGATGTAATAAATGAGCTACAAGGAAAATCATTCTACCTGGAATGTGAGATGCTGATAGATTTCCTGACATCTCCACCGCAGGAGGAATACCAAGACTCAAGACAAAATATGATAACCTCAACTGCCTGCTTGTTGATGAAAGTCACTACTATAGAAATGACTGCATGAGCAGATAGGTGGCTTGTGAAAGAGACAATATCTCTTCATTCTCCGATATTCCAGAGTATTGAAGAGGGAATAAGACTACTTTATCTGATTCCATAGACACATGAACGAGAGGAAATTCTATAGCGATCACCTCCACCAAACTCTTAGTAGAAAGGATCAAAGGATTTGTCTGAAGTCTATGGGTTCAAACATATGATGAATTTAAATGAGACTTGTAAAAGATATGGCTGAGGAATCCTCGAACTGGCCACGAGACTGAAGAAATTCTGAGGAAGAAGCTTAAACATACGCATATATTCTGGAGAAGAAAATACATCATGCTTGATATCGAGTCCAACATGAGCTTATAGAAAAAATATCCAAACAACAGATCAAATTGATATATGTTGATGAAGGATTGGTATGGAAATATACTCAACTTTTTCTCAATCTTTTATCCTGTCTAAGAATGGACTGAAAAATGTGGGTGATTTGATGACGCCACTTAAGAACAAGGCATGAAAAAGGACCTGCAGATGGATAAACTGGTGAAGTGATACCGATGATACCAAGCGAATGAAAATGTTGTGTATGCGGTCAGGGTGAAGAACACAATTCTGAATTACCAAACTTGACCTTCGTACACAAAACTGACTCCATTCGGCCCAAAATTTTAACAAAACTAAGGAAACTTCCAAGCAAGAGGAATCCCAGACTGGTCATGATGCAGTTAAAAGAACCCAGATCCAGTTAGGATAAACTCTGTATGTATGGAAATATCAGAAAACACTGTCCCTTATCCTGGACAAGACCAGTGATGGCTAGCCAAAATGTCTCCATGTCCATACTATTCCTTTCATCTATGAACTCCATTTCTGAGACAACGTATCAGGAAAAAAGTTGAATATTATAAAACGATTTGACTGTTAGTCATCTTTGTCTCAAGCAGCAATGAATCAGCCTGTCAAAATAATTCCAAAACATGCAACAGAATTAGTATTAAATCATAAGGACATGAAGTGTAAAATTTTTCTGGAAGTTGGCGGAAAAGGATAAATATGTGAGTTGAAGATAAGAGCTGAGACCCTATAAAAAGATGATCTGCCAGCACCTCATACTCCTTAAAATCCTTGGATTCTGCCATTCCTCCACTGTATCCTACTTGAAAAGAGCAGAAATTTATTGATCAGGAACAGAAGCAGGACTAATGTCACAGGAGACTAACAGTTGATTGTACCTTATATGTAGGAAATCTGCTACCTATGACATGCATGAGGCTAGCTAAATCCATCCCCATCCCTGAGAGAGTAGCGATTATCTAGAAGCACTTAAGCATGACAGTTAGGACCAGAATAAACCTGCAGAATCTTATTTTACAAAATCCAGTTTTAAACAAAGCTAGTATGATATGAGCCCAATTGTTAATATCTTTATCAGATGAGGAAACAGGAAAGAAGGCCACCAAATCTGTTACCAGATCAATGATGGATAAGGCCAAAAGACTGAAACTACACAGAAGGGTGAAAAGAAAAAACATATTCCACAATCCATGAGAAGGCAATGACCCAATCATCTTGGTTAGGCAAACCCCACCCCCCCCACCCAACACCCCCTTGAGAAATTTATTTAAGAGTGTGTGGAAAAGTTTAAAGTTTAAAAATAGGCTTGAATAAATAAGGCAGAGAAAACAGCTCCATATGAAAATAACAGAAAGACATCACTAGTCAAAGAAAAAGACCAAAATTTCTACTGAACTCAAGAAAGGAGCAGTGGAAGTCTTGATAAGAAAAAAAATTAGAGGAGGTACCTTATGTAGACTAACTTATTGTGAACCCCTTACTTTCACACATAAATATGCTTCATCATGATGAGGGATCCTACTGACTGACAGAAAGGAAAGTCTGATGTAAACAAGAGGCCCAAGGGGCCTATATTGCTCACCTGCATCATAGACATTTCAACCAGAAAGGCCATCAACAATAAGTAGATCCCTACAGAGTTGAGCAGAATCATAACAAGAAAACAGAAGCCATGTTTCTTTATGTATCAACTACTTTTGAACAAAACTTAACAGCCCTTAGTCCCTTATCATATCTCCAAAAATTTCGGCCCAATCCGTTCAACGATTCTGGATATGAAGTTGTTTTCGCGAAAACTAGGTCATCCAAGATGGCCACCAAGCCAATGGACCAATCAGGTTCTCTTAAACAAATTGGTTCTCCTCCTGCATTAGATGATGTTTCATGAGTTTTGAATCAAACCCCAAGACGTTTCGGAGATTTTTAAAGACATTTCTAAAAATTGGCTGGTTTAGCTGGTGGCCATCTTGGATTTTGGCCGATCAGCTTCATTTGAACAAACTTAGACCTCTATGCCCTAAGGCTGCATTTTGGCAAATATAATTGAAATCGGCCCAGTGGTTCTGTGAAGTCGTTTAAAGAATTTACTATGGGCTCATTGCTTTACTATGGGAGCCTATGGCAGGAAAGCAAACCAAGATGGCAGTCAAACCACTTATCCAACAGTCTCAAAAGTGGCATATTTGAACTCGCCACCCTGATAAGCATATATACAGCAATTTTCGCTATCAAAATACATCAAATACTAAAAAGCCAATATGACAAAAAGCTAAATTTTGATTTGTTGATGCCGGCCATGTTTTTTAACGTACAACCTTCCTTTGAACAAATTTGAATGGCCCTTGGTCCCTAAGCATATTTACCAAATTTCAGCACTATCCCTTCAGCAGTTCAGGAGAAGTAATTTTCGTGAAAACTATGTTATCCAAGATAGCCGCCAAGCCAATAAGGTTGGCTTGAATAAACTTGGATCTACCGTTGCCACAGATGATGTGTTATGAGTTTTGAATCAATTCCTCCAGCGGTTTAAGAGAAGACTTTTTAAAGTGTTTCTAAAAATCAGCCGGTGGCCATCTTGGATTTTGACCGATCTACTTCGTTTGAACAAACTTAGATCTCTATGCCCTATGAATGCTTCCTCCAAAATATAATTGAAATTGGCCTAGTGGTTCTTGAGAAGAAGTCGTTTAAAGAATTCCCTATTGCTTTACTATGGGCCCATTGCTTTACCATGGGAGCCAATGGTGGGAAAACAAACCAAGATGGCAGCCAAACCGTTTATCCAACAGTCTCGAAAGTGGCATATTTGAACTCGCCACACTGATAAGCATATATAAAGCAATTTTCGCAATCAAAATACATCAAATACAAAAAAGCCAATATGACCAACAAACGCTAAATTTTGATTGGTTGATGGCGGCCAGGTTTTTTAATGTATGAACTAATCAATTCCTCCAGCGGTTTCAGAGATTTAAAAAAAATGTTTCTAAAAATTGGCTATTTTGACCGGCGGCCATCTTAGATTTTGGCCGATCGGCTTCGTTTAAACAAAGTTGAATCTCTATGCCATAGGGATGCTTCCTGCCAAATATAATTGAAATCGGGCAAGTGATTCTTGAGAATTCGTTTAAAGAAAAAGTTGACGAACGGACGATGGACGGTTGCCACGGCATAAGCTCACTTGGCCTTTCAGGCCAGGTGAGCTAAAAACTAGAAGGAACCACAGCTGTCCTATGTGAGAAATAAGATATGATAGTAAGAGATAGCAAACGACTATCCACAATTAAAATGATAAAGACTGATGCACTGATTTGCAGATTGATATTAGGTGAATCGAAAGATGATCGATTCCAATTTTTTGAGAGAACAGGTGGAAAAACATGGATTTGACTAAATGAAGGCTGGATTTTGAAACATCTTAACGTCTGAGGATACCATGAAGACTTAACAAAATTTCTCCTGCACAAATCTTGTCACATCACGGCTATGCTTAATGTGTACCTCAAAACATCATTCGCAGAAATTAAATTATTAAATTGAACAGCCTAAATATTGCGTATCCTTTAATAAAGATTGTTTATTCCATCAAAATTAATCCTAACGTGACATAAATGTCGTCTTGAAAATATATAATTAAAAGTCATGTGATAAATAAATCATGTGATAGTATCTGATCAGGTTAAAGCAAATTTTAATGAGGTATCTTGAGTGAGTACTCGGATATAGAGTTTTGTAACACAACAAAAATACTAAGCCACTCAATTCACTGTTTGCTATAAGTCACCTGACTTAGATGTCTCAGAAAATTTTAACCTATTCATTCCCATGGTGTGGGTTCCCTTGAAACAAGGTTAGCAGAGATACATCCCTCCATTGGGTAGTTTTGATAGTATCTCTTTAACTCTAAAGCAGTCATTGCTCTAGGGAACCGGGTTCCTCTATTCCTATAGAGAACATATAAACGAGTCTGTGAGCAGGCGCACTTATGCTACTATGCATGCGACCGAGTCCAAGCCTTCATTAATTAATTTTCTGTATTACGGGAAACACCTAACTTTTATCTCAACAAATCCTATTCATTCCATAATCTTGTGGAGCTACATCCACATTTGATTTTTCATGAATACCACAGTACAAGCGGTCTTTGTTGAATAAGTTATAGTATTTATGTAAAATGTTTATAATTTACGTGAATATGAACAGAAAGTTCGTTGTGACCAAGTTGAAAGAAAATGGCGCCAGCTTCACATTACAAGCCAGGTGGAGTCAATAACTCTGATCCTATTTTAGCCACGAGGCTCGTTCCTACGAAAGGTATACTATATACCGGTTTGGAACATCTCCTACGAAAGGTATCCTACATAACATATGTAACATACCGGTTGGGAAGTTAGTGGATCAATTAAGAGTTTTGACTAGGTACGTATTTCCGAGCGTCATTCTTTCCTACATACGGTATACTACATACCGGTTTGGATCGAATCCTACATAAGGTATCCTACATAACTATGTCATATACCGGTTGGGAAGTTATTGGATCTATTAAGAATGTGACAGTGGTGCAAACAGGCATGGTGGACCGGATGAACACCACAAGGATACACCACGATCATCCCCTGAAGAAAAGCGAGTGGTCCTTCTAAGGACCGTTACTAACCAACTAACATGAAACTCGCAATTACTTCATGATGATCAGTCATGTCAGTCGTATTACAATAAAGACGAGACCATCAGTATTAATTCGCGATTCGGTGTTCGTTTTCAATTGGCGACGTTTTTGCAGGATAATTTAACATTACTAGCAATGGGCCGTGAAACCGTTTTACCATTTATTTAATATCTTATAAAAATTACTCGGGGATTTTATGTTTTCTAATACCTGGCGGGGTTATTCGACGCAAGTATTTTTTATGCCCTTAGTTTCATGAAAAATTTAAACATTGCGTTGCTATGGGATATCCTCGTTAGTGTGTCGTAAATTGGCAAATGTTGGACGATCTTGGAATGCCCGGATGTTCAAAATTACGATACTGATTTGAATCCTCGTAAATCGTATAACCCTCTTTTGTTAGATAGGCTATTACGCCTGTGCCAGATTACCAGGTTCACTTGATTTGTAAATCTAGCGAGAAACTTGCGTTCACTTGATTTCTAAGTCTAGCGATAAAATTTATCATATATATTACTGCATGGTTATATTGTAATGTGAGTGACCAACATAAAATGACCTAAAACGTAATGCGATGTTCTAGTAAAATTGCATGAACGGCCGATAATTAAACTGGGTAGCCCGCGTCTATTGTTAGCGAGCCGGACAGTGGCAAAGTAAATCTACGTTTGGAGGTGCTGACGAGAAGCGTAGATCTCATTGCCGAATTTCCGATTCCAGGATATCTATATCCGAGTACTCGCTTAAGCTACTTCATTAAAATTTGCTTTAACCTGATCTGGTCAGATAATATCACGTGATTTATATATCATGTGATTATCACGTGATTCTGATTTATATATTATAAAGACGACATTTATGTCAAGTTAGGATTAATTTTGATGGAAAAAACAATCTTTATTAAAGGATACGCAATATTTAGGCTGCTCAATTTAATAATTTCACTTCTGCGAATGATGTTTTGAGGTACACATTAAGCATAGCCGCGAGGTGACAAGATTTGTGAAGGGGTTTTTCGTGGTATCTTCAGACGTTAAGATGTTTAAAAATTCAGAGGAAAATAAGTTTTATCCTTGTATATAGTGCGCGCAAATTTTTTAGAACATGTAAATTGAGCATAAATGTGCGACCTATTTATGGATTTTTAAGTAAATACGCCACTCCCATATTTGCTGGTACTCATTCAGATTCAACTTATTTCAGTTGCAACTTATGACTAATAACTTCGAGAGTTAAATGGTTGATATTTTGATAGTAAATGCTACAAACTTTGATGACCAAGTTTTACTATATCAGAGATGTGTGTTGATCTCGGTGTTTTAGTAGCAAGCATAGCCTTTGGATCAGGAAAGTTCTTGACTATCAGCCACTTTTATTAGCCCTAAGATGGGGTTTTTCCCTACTTAATGTATAATCTAATCTCTCATCATTTTGGAAATTCTTTCTGCGGGTACTTAACTTGGGTGAAATTGGATATATAGAGCACGTACCCAGGCTATGATGGATCATTCTATCGGCTCTCAATCGATTAATTGTTATAGTCAAATATAACATTCTGCTTGCAAATGGACTATTACTCGTGGAAATCATCTGAAAGTCTACCAGAAGAGGGGGAGAACTAACCTAGTTAGAAAAATTTTCTCTCTAAGGGGTGTGTAAACTGTGAAATGTTGGTCTGAACATGTTGTTTCCACACCATCTCTTAAAACATTCGAAAATGGTTTAGGTAGGCTTTGGCATAGTCAGCCAATGTATGACTACACCGTACACGCAACCCATGACTAGAAGTGACGGCACAGGCATGGAGATAAATGAAGAAGAGATGACCATGAGGCCTAATTGTCCTGTGCTCAGTATTATTACCTAGATTATAACTCTCAATTTTTATGGTATAGCAACTGATTATAATTAAACTTCTGGTTTAGGTATGCCAAATCAAATCACTTCTGTTGTTTTGCTGGTATTGTTTGTTTCTAAATCACTTGACAGTTTAAATGCCTTATTTCAGGGGCTCTTATTTTTAATTCTTTAATTCTTTATTAGTTGCTCTTAGTGCAATGGCTGAACCATCCAATTATCCTCATCCTTCGAAACCTTGTGTACACCCAACTCTTCACATTTATCTTCTAGGAATGATTTAATTTTTTCTTATGATCCTAGCAGTGCTTTTTGTCATTTTGATTTCACTAGATTTCGTTTTGCTCCTGAATCGTCTCATGTATTAGTCTCTTCCTATCAGCTTCCATCTTTCGACCTGTTCTCTCAAAAAATTGGAATCAATCATCTTTCGATTCTCCTAATATCAATCTGCAAATAAGTGCGTCAGACTTTATTATTTTAATTGTGAATAGTGGTTTGCTATCTTTTAGTATCATATCTGGCCTGATTTATTTTTAACATAGTTTTTCAGTCTTTCTTTTCTATCAGTAGGATCCCTCGCCATGATGAAGCATATCTATGGGTGAATGTAAGCTTGTCACAATAACAAAATCTTTTTTGTCTTATCAAGATTTACACCGCTCCTTTCTCGAGTTCAGTAGAAATTTTGATCTTTTTATTTGTCTAGGGATATGTCTATTTCTATTATTGTCATATGGAGATGTCTTCTCAGCCTTATCTATTCAAGCCTATTTTTTATTCTTCTAAATTCTAACTTTCCCAGGCATTATTAAATAAATTCCTCAAGGGGGCCTAACCAAGATGATTGGATTATTGCCTTCGCATGGATTGTGGAATATGGTTTTTTCCTTTCACCCTTCTGTGTAGTTTCAGTCCTTTGTCCTTATCCATCATTGATCTGGTCACAGGTTTGATGGACTTCTTTCCTGTTTAATCATCTGATAAAGATATTAACAATTGGGCTCATATCAGACTAGCTTTGTTTTAAAATTAGATTTGTAAAATAAGATTCTGCAGGTTTATTCTGGTCCTAGCTGTCATGCTTAAGCGCTTCTATATAATCTCTACTCTATCAGGGGTGGGATGGGTATAGCTAGCCTCTTGCATGTCTTAGGTAGCAAATTTCC
The DNA here is from genome assembly GCA_034401795.1 of Chaetoderma sp. LZ-2023a. Lineage (NCBI taxonomy): Eukaryota > Metazoa > Mollusca > Caudofoveata > Chaetodermatida > Chaetodermatidae > Chaetoderma > Chaetoderma sp. LZ-2023a. The sequence goes on from CM067371.1 coordinate 3,707,282, forward strand.
TACATATAAGGTACAATCAATGTAGTCATTGAATCCCCCTTTTTTCTATCAAACCATGTTGGTCTCCTTTGACATTAGTCCTGCTTCTGTTCCTGATCAGGATACAGTGGAGGAATGGCAGAATCCAGACTTTAAGGATTACGAGGTGCTGGCAGATCATCTTTTATAGGGTCTCGGCTCTTATCTTCAACTCATATATTTATCCTTTTCTGACAACTTCTAAAAAAAAATTTACACTTCATGATTTAATACTAATTCTGTTGTATATTTTGGAATTATTTTGTCTGGAACCCATGGCTGCTTTGATACTGTTTGAGACAAAAATTACTTAGTCAATCGTTTTATATTCAACTCTTTTCCTGCTATGTTGTCTCAGAAATGGAGTTCATCGATGAAAGGAATAATATGGACATGGAGTCATTTTGCCTAGTCATCACTGGTCTCGTCAAGGATAAGGGACAGTGTTTTCTGATATATCTATATATACAGAATTGATCCTAACTGGATCTGGGTTCTTTTAATTACATCATAGGCAGTCTGGGATTCCTCTGGCTTGGAATGTTGCTTAATTGTGTTAAAATTTGGGCCGAATGGAGTCAGTTTTGTGTACGAAGGTCAAGTCTGGTAATTCAGAATTTTGTCCCTCACCACGACTGCATACACTGCATTTTCATTCGCTGGGTGTCATCGGTACCAATTCGCCAGTTTATCCATCTGCAGGTCCAGTTTGATGTCTTGTTCTTACGTGTTTGGGGGAGGGGATCGCTATAGAATTTCCTCTCGTTCTTGTGTCTATGGAATCAGATAAAGTAGTCTTACTACTCTCTTCCTTTTCAGGAACTAGAACAGGAACTAATACTCTAGTATTCCTCTTCAATACTCTGGAATATTGGAGAATGAAGAGATATTGTCTCTCACAAGCACCTCTCTGCTCATGCAGTCATTTCTATAGTAGTGACCTTCATCAACAAGCAGGGCAGTTGAGGTTATCATATTTTGTCTGGAGTCTTGGTCTTCCTCCTGCGGTGGAGATGTCAGGAAAACTTTCAGCAGCTCACATTCCAGGTAGAATGATTATTTATTACATCCCATTAAGTTTCTACTCAGTATAGTGTCCAGATTTGATGTTCATATTCTTCCTCCAGGCTAGGCTCTGGCGGTAGATGCTCTGGCCCAGTCATAGACTTCACATTTTGTTTAATTATCTTCAATTTAACTTTCTAGTGCCAATTGTATTTAAGAACTTTTGTCAGCGGTTTCTAGTACAATTGTCTTTAAGAACTTTTGTGAGCAGAATGTATTATCCCTTTAATCACTCCTGCTTGGCCCAATGAGAGTTATTCAGTGGATCTCGTAGTCCTCTTTGTGGAAATCCAAAGCGTCTTACCAATTTTGCTGATTTTCTATCTCGTTTAACAGCAGCTTTCAGTTCATCATTCCACAAATCTTCAATATGTATATATGGTATTTTCCAAGAGACCTGTTTTTCAGAAATTGATTTTTTGTCTGAACTTTAGTATTCTTAATCAATTCAAACTATCTGTTACAGGAGAATTTACCAGAGTATATTTAAGGTTTTCAAATGGTTGTTAGAACGACCCAGACGTATATATACTGGTCTGGCGTTTTGTTAGCTTACTAAAATACTTACCACTCAATTCACTGTTTGCTAAAAGTCACCTGACTTAGATATCTCAGAAAATTTTAACCTTTTCATTCCCATGGTGTAGGTTCCCTTGAAACAAGTTTAGCAGAGATACATCCCTCCATTGGGTAGTCTTGATAGTATCTCTTTAACTCTAAAGCAGTCATTGCTCTAGGGAACCGGTTCCTCTATTCCTATAGAGAACATATAAACGAGTCTGTGAGCATGCGCACTTATGCTACTATGCATGCGACCGAGTCCAAGCCGTCATTAATTAATTCCACAAATTTTTAATGATTTGCAATTTAACGATGCGGGGTGGCTGAGGTGGGCCCCAGTGAATTGAGTGGTAAGTATTTTAGTAAGCTAACAAAACGCCAGACCAGTATATATACGTCTGGGTCGTTTTGTAACACAACAAAAATACTAAGCCACTCAATTCACTGTTTGCTAAAACACAGAATTGGTCAGAGCCCAAATACTAGGTGGGTTGGTAAATTGCAAATCAGGAATGAAAGGTTAATCACCAAAAATACTAAAACCAACTAAATCGCTGAAGTGCTGAAATAGTACGAACAAACAAATGTTCGAAATAAAATACAATAATATAATGATAATTAGAAAATCTCAGCAAAGAGAATTTAAAAACAGCCGTGAGATGGTGAAGAAGACGGCTGACTAAAGAATCTAGGCAATTGAGCCTAGGTTTGAGTGGCGAAACGAGAAATGTCAGATTGTGAATTGAATCTGATCTTTCAGATAAAAATAATGTAGAATCTGACATTTATACTGCAACTTACATAATGTCGTCCACTGATAGATCTGCATAGAATGCGAAGGAGAAGGCCATACCACGAACATCGTGTGCCTTAACACAAACTGAGTGTCTCCTGGAGATACATTCTAGTGTCAATTAATGGTGTCTGTAATCCAGTTGATGAGAATGCGCGCTTACTAAACAAATTCGCATAAGTAATCTGAACGGTAGATCTGCATAGAATGCGAAGGAGAAGGCCATACCACGAACATCGTGTGCCTTAACACTTACTGAGTGTCTCCTGGAGGTACATTCTAGTGTCGATTAATGGTGTCTGTAATCCAGTTGATGAGATGCGCGCTTACTAAACAAATTTGCATAAGTAACCTGAACGGTGTTTCAAAAAGATATTTTAAATTGGGCATAGTTTTCGGAAAGGATTGAAAACAATTAATTAGGTTTTATATATATAAGATCTCTTCAAGGGCAAAGAATGAGGCCAGCTCTCCTACCACCTAGAAAAGATCATTCCCAAAAAGAATATGAATATCAAAATGCCATCTAACAAACGCGGCCGCTAGTACAAAAAGAATGATTTCAGAGTTATACAATTAAACAGATGGACCCAAGAATGAATTAATAGAGGAATTTATTATAGGTATTTGCCTTTGTGCTATACCCTAAAAATACCGGTACCATGGATAAATGATGTAAATACTTAATAACTCTCAAACCGGCTTCTAGAAAACAAAGAAGGATAGATGCTAGTGAAAACGATAACACCACCCCAGCATACAGGGATTTAAATCATCAAAAAATATGCCATGAATCTATGACTTGATGATGGGATGCAGAATCGGGCGAGATAATGTGCTGTTCTAACAGCCATTTGAAAACCTTAAATATACTCTGGTAAATTCTCCTGTAACAGATAGTTTGAATTGATTAAGAATACTAAAGTTCAGACAAAAAATCAATTTCTGAAAAACAGGTCTCTTGGAAAATACCATATATACATATTGAAGATTTGTGGAATGATGAATTGAAAGCTGCTGTTAAACGAGATAGAAAATCAGCAAAATTGGTAAGACGCTTTGGATTTCCACAAAGAGGACTACGAGATCCACTGAATAACTCTCATTGGGCCAAGCAGGAGTGATTAAAGGGATAATACATTCTGCTGACAAAAGTTCTTAAAGACAATTGTACTAGAAACCGCTGACAAAAGTTCTTAAATACAATTGGCACTAGAAAGTTAAATTGAAGATAATCTTAAAAAATGTGAAGTCTATGACTGGGCCAGAGCATCTACCGCCAGAGCCTAGCCTGGAGGAAGAATATGAACATCAAATCTGGACCCTATACTGAGTAGAAACTTAATGGGATGTAATAAATGAGCTACAAGGAAAATCATTCTACCTGGAATGTGAGCTGCTGAAAGTTTTGCTGACATCTCCACCGCAGGAGGAAGACCAAGACTCCAGACAAAATATGATAACCTCAACTGCCCTGCTTGTTGATGAAGGTCACTACCATAGAAATGACTGCATGAGCAGATAGGTGCTTGTGAAAGAGACAATATCTCTTCATTCTCCAATATTCCTGAGAATTGAAGAGGAATACTAGAGTATTAGTTCCTGTTCTAGTTCCTGAAAAGGAAGAGAGTAGTAAGACTACTTTATCTGATTCCATAGACACAAGAACGAGATCCCCTCCCCCAAACACGTAAGAACAAGACATCAAACTGGACCTGCAGATGGATAAACTGGTGAATTGGTACCGATGACACCCAACGAATGAAAATGCAGTGTATGCAGTCGTGGTGAGGGACAAAATTCTGAATTACCAGACTTGACCTTCGTACACAAAACTGACTCCATTCGGCCCAAATTTTAACACAATTAAGCAACCTTCCAAGCCAGAGGAATCCCAGACTGGCTATGATGTAATTAAAAGAACCCAGATCCAGTTAGGACAAATTCTGTATATATAGAAATATCAGAAAACACTGTCCCTTATCCTTGACTAGACCAGTGATGACTAGGCAAAATGACTCCATGTCCATATTATTCCTTTCATCGATGAACTCCATTTCTGAGACAACATAGTAGGAAAAGAGTTGAATATAAAACGATTGAGTAAGTAATTTTTGTCTCAAACAGTATCAAAGCAGCCATGGGTTCCAGACAAAATAATTCCAAAATATACAACAGAATTAGTATTAAATCATGAAGTGTAAATTTTTTGGAAGTTGTCAGAAAATGATAAATATATGAGTTGAAGATAAGAGCCGAGACCCTATAAAAGATGATCTGCCAGCACCTCATAATCCTTAAAGTCTGGATTCTGCCATTCCTCCACTGTATCCTACTTGAAAAGAGCAGAAAATTATTGATCAGGAACAGAAGCAGGACTAATGTCAAAGGAGACCAACATGGTTTGATAGAAAAAAGGGGGATTCAATGACTACATTGATTGTACCTTATATGTAGGAAATCTGCTACCTAAGACATGCATGAGGCTAGCTATACCAATCCCACCCCTGATAGAGTAGAGATTATATAGAAGCGCTTAAGCATGACAGCTAGGACCAGAATAAACCTGCAGAATCTTATTTTACAAATCTAATTTTAAAACAAAGCTAGTATGATATGAGCCCAATTGTTAATATCTTTATCAGATGATTAAACAGGAAAGAAGTCCATCAAACCTGTGACCAGATCAATGATGGATAAGGACAAAGGACTGAAACTACACAGAAGGGTGAAAGGAAAAAACCATATTCCACAATCCATGCAAAGGCAATAATCCAATCATCTTGGTTAGGTCCCCTTGAGGAATTTATTTAATAATGCCTGGGAAATTTAGAATTTAGAAGAATAAAAAATAGGCTTGAATAGATAAGGCTGAGAAGACCTCTCCATACGACAATAATAGAAATAGATATATCCCTAGACAAATAAAAAGATCAAAATTTCTACTGAACTCGAGAAAGGAGCGGTGTAAATCTTGATAAGACAAAAAAGATTTTGTTATTGTGACAAGCTTACATTCACCCATAGATATGCTTCATCATGGCGAGGGATCCTACTGACAGAAAAGAAAGACTGAAAAACTATGTTAAAAATAAATCAGGCCAGATATGATACTAAAAGATAGCAAACCACTATTTACAATTAAAATAATAAAGTCTGACGCACTTATTTGCAGATTGATATTAGTCGAAAGATGGAGGCTGATAGTTAGAGTGTAATACATGAGAAGATTCAGGAGCAAAACGAAATCTAGTGAAATCAAAACGACAAAAGCACTGCTAGGATCATAAGAAAAAATTAAATTATTCCTAGAAGATAAATGCGAAGAGTTGGGTGTACACAAGGTTTCGAAGGATGAGGATAATTGGATGGTTCAGCCATTGCACTAAGAGCAACTAATAAAGAATTAAAGAATCCAAAATAAGAGCCCCTGAAATAGGGCATTTAAACTGTCAAGTGATTTAGAAACAAACAATACGAGCAAAACACCAGAAGTGATTTGATTTGGCATACCTAAACCAGAAGTTTAATTATAATCAGTTGCTATGCCATAAAAATTGAGTTATAATCTAGGTAATAATACTGAGCACAGGACAATTAGGCCTCATGGTCATCTCTTCTTCATTTATCTCCATGCCTGTGCCGTCACTTCTAGTCATGGGTTGCGTGTACGGTGTAGTCATACATTGGCTTGACTTGACCAAAGCCTACCTAAACCATTTTCGAATGTTTTAAGAGATGGTGTGGAAACAACATGTTCAGACCAACATTTCACAGTTTACACACCCCTTAGAGAGAAAATTTTTCTAACTAGGTTAGTTCTCCCCCTCTTCTAGACTTTCAGATGATTTCCACGAGTAATAGTCCATTTGCAAGCAGAATGTTATATTTGACTATAACAATTAATCGATTGAGAGCCGATAGAATGATCCCTCATAGCCTGGGTACGTGCTCTATATATCCAATTTCACCCAAGTTAAGTACCCGCAGAAAGAATTTACAAAATGATGAGAGATTAGATTATACATTAAGTAGGGAAAAAACCCATCTTAGGGCTAATAAAAGTGGCTGATAGTCAAGAACTTTCCTGATCCAAAGGCTATGCTTTCTACTAAAACACTGAGATCAACACACATCTCTGATATAGTAAAACTTGGTCATCAAAGTTTGTAGCGTTTACCATCAAAATATTAACCATTTAACTCTCGAAGTTATTAGTCATAAGTTGCAACTGAAATAAGTTGACTCTGAATGAGTACCAGCAAATATGGGAGTGGCGTATTTACTTAAAAATCCATAAATAGGTCGCACATTTATGCTCAATTTACATGTTCTAAAAAATGTGCGCGCACTATATACAAGGATAAAACTTATTTTCCTCTGAATTTTTAAACATCTTAACGTCTGAAGATACCACGAAAAAACCCTTCACAAATCTTGTCACCTCGCGGCTATGCTTAATGTATACCTCAAAACATCATTCGCAGAAGTGAAATTATTAAATTGAGCAGCCTAAATATTGCGTATCCTTTAATAAAGATTGTTTTTTTCCCTCAAAATTAATCCTAACTTGACATAAATGTCGTCTTTATAATATATAAATCAGAATCACGTGATAATCACATGATATATAAATCACGTGATATTATCTGACCAGATTAGGTTAAAGCAAATTTTAATGAAGTAGCTTAAGCGAGTACTCGGATATAGATATCCTGGAATCGGAAATTCGGCAATGAGATCTACGCTTCTCGTCAGCGCCTCCAAACGGAGATTTACTTTGCCACTGTCCGGCTCGCTAACAATAGACGCTGGCTACCCAGTTTAATTATCGGCCGTTCATGCAATTTTTCTAGAACATCGCATTACGTTTTAGATCATTTTAGGTTCACATTACAATATAACCAGTAATATATATAATAAGTTTTAACGCTAGATTTAGAAATCAAGTGAACGCAAGTTTTCAAGTGAACCTGATAATCTGGCACAGGCTTAATAGCCTATCTAACAAAAGCGGGTTATGTGATTACGAGGATTCAATTCAGTATCGTAATTTTGAACATCCGGGCATTCCGAGATCGGCCAACATTTGCCAATTTACGACACCTAAAGAGGATATCCCATAGCAACGCAATGTTTACATTTTTCATGAAACTACGGCCATAAAAAATACTTGCGTCGACTAACCCCGCCAGGTATTAGAAAACATAAAATCTCGAGTAATTTGTATAAGATATTAAATAAAAGGTAAAAAGGTTTCATGGCCCATTGCTAGTAATGTTAAATTAGCCTGCAAAAACGCCGCCAATTGAAAGCGAACACCGAATCGCGAATTAATACGATGGTCTCGTCTTTATTGTAATACGACTGACATGACTGACTGATCATCATGAAGTAATTGCGAGTTTCATGTTAGTTGGTTAGTAACGGTCCTTAGAAGGACCACTCGCTTTTCTTCAGGGGATGATCGTGGTGTATCCTTGTGGTGTTCATCCGGTCCACCACGCCTGTTTGCACCACTGTCACATTCTTAATAGATCCAATAACTTCCCAACCGGTATATTACATAGTTATGTAGGATACCTTATGTAGGATTCGATCCAAACCGGTATGTAGTATACCTTATGTAGGAAAGAATGACGCTCGGAAATACGTACCTAGTCAAAACTCTTAATTGATCCACTAACTTCCCAACCGGTATGTTACATATGTTATGTAGGATACCTTTCGTAGGAGATGTTCCAAACCGGTATATAGTATACCTTTCGTAGGAACGGAGCCTCGTGGCTAAAATAGGATCAGAGTTATTGACTTCACCTGGCTTGTAATGTGAAGTTCAAGCTGGCGCCATTTTCTTTCAACTTGGTCACAACGAACTTTCTGCTCATATTCACGTAAATTATAACCATTTTACATAAGTACTATGACTTATTCAACAAAGACCACTTGTTACTGTGGTATTCATGAAAAGCAAATGTGGATGTAGCTCCACAAGATTATGGAATGAATAGGATTTGTTGAGATAAAAGTTAGGTGTTTCCCGTAATACAGAAAATTAATTAATGACGGCTTGGACTCGGTCGCATGCATAGTAGCATAAGTGCGCATGCTCACAGACTCGTTTATATGTTCTCTATAGGAATAGAGGAACCGGTTCCCTAGAGCAATGACTGCTTTAGAGTTAAAGAGATACTATCAAGACTACCCAATGGAGGGATGTATCTCTGCTAAACTTGTTTCAAGGGAACCTACACCATGGGAATGAATAGGTTAAAATTTTCTGAGATATCTAAGTCAGGTGACTTTTAGCAAACAGTGAATTGAGTGGCTTAGTATTTTTGTTGTGTTACAAAACAGCACATTATCTCGCCCGATTCTGCATCCCATCATCAAGTCATAGATTCATGGGATATTTTTTGATGATTTAAATCCCTGTATGCTGGGGTGGTGTTATCGTTTTCACTAGCATCTATCCTTCTTTATTTTCTAGAAGCCGGTTTGAGAGTTATTAAGTATTTACATAATTTATCCATGGTACCGGTATTTTTAAGGTATAGCACAAAGGCAAATACCTATAATAAATTCCTCTATTAATTCATTCTTGGGTCCATTTGTTTAATTGTATAACTCTGAAATCATTCTTTTTGTACTAGCGGCCGCGTTTGTTAGATGGCATTTTGATATTCATATTCTTTTTGTGAATGATCTTTTCTAGGTGGTAGGAGATCTGGCCTCATTCTTTGCCCTTGAAGAGATCTTATATATATAAAACCTAATTAATTGTTTTCAATCCTTTCCGAAAACCATGCCCAATTTAAAAGATCTTTTTGAAACACCGTTCAGGTTACTTCTCATCTCATCAACTGGATTACAGACACCATTAATCGACACTAGAATGTATCTCCAGTAGACACTCAGTAAGTGTTAAGGCACACGATGTTCGTGGTATGGCCTTCTGCGAATTCTATGCAGATCTACCATTCAGATTACTTATGGGAATTTGTTTAGTAAGCGCGCATCTCATCAACTGGATTACAGACACCATTAATTGACACTAGAATGTATCTCCAGGAGACACTCAGTTTGTGTTAAAGCACACAATGTTCGTGGTATGGCCTTCTCCTTCGCATTCTAAGCAGATCTATCAGTGGACGACATTATGTAAGTTGCAGTATAGATGTCAGATTCTACATTATTTTTATCCGAAAGATCAGATTCAATTCACAATCTGACATTTCTCGTTTCGCCACTCAAACTTAGGCTCAATTGCCTAGATTCTTTAGTCAGCAGTCTTCTTCACCATCTCACGGCTGTTTTTAAATTCTCTTTGCTGAGATTTTCCAATTATCATTATATTATTGTATTTTATTTAGAACATTTGTTTGTTCGTGCTCTTTCAGCACTTCAGCGATTTAGTTGGTTTTAGTATTTTTGGTGATTAACCTTTCATTCCTGATTTGCAATTTACCAACCCACCTAGTATTTGGGCTCTGACCAATTCTATGTTTTAGCAAACAGTGAATTGAGTGGCTTAGTATTTTTGTTGTGTTACAAAACGACCCAGACGTATATATACTGGTCTGGCGTTTTGTTAGCTTACTAAAATACTTACCACTCAATTCACTGTGGCCCACCTCGGCCAACCCGCATCGTTAAATTGCAAATCATTATTAAAAATTTGTGGAATTAATTAATGATGGCTTGGACTCGGTCACATGCATAGTAGCATAAGTGCGCCTGCTCACAGACTCGTTTATATGTTCTCTATAGGAATAGAGGAACCGGTTCCCTAGAGCAATGACTGCTTTAGAGTTAAAGAGATACTATCAAGACTACCCAATGGAGGGGTGTATCTCTGCTAACCTTGTTTCAAGGGAACCTACACCATGGGAATGAATAGGTTAAAATTTTCTGAGATATCTAAGTCAGGTGACTTATAGCAAACAGTGAATTGAGTGGTAAGTATTTTAGTAAGCTAACAAAACGCCAGACCAGTATATATACGTCTGGGTCGTTATCCTGGAATCAGAAATTCGGCAATGTGATCTACGCTTCTCCTCAGCACCTCCAAATGGAGATTTACTTAGCCACTGGCTGGCTCGCCAACATTACAAGCGGTCTACCTCAGTTTAATTCTCGGGCGTTCAAGGAATTTTTCTCCAACATCGCATTTTATTTTGGATCATTATATGTTGGTCACTTACATTGCAATATAACCAGTTATATATGATACACTTTCTAGCTAGATTTAGAAATCAAGTGAACGCAAGTTGCTCGCTAATTTTTAGAAATCAAGTGAACCTGATAACCCGACACAGGCTTAATAGCCTATCTAACAAAAGAGGGTTATGTGATTACGAGGATCCAAATCAGTATCGTAATTTTGAACATCCGGGAATTCCGAGATCGTCCGACATTTGCAAATTTACCACACATTAAAGAGGATAGCCCATAGCAACGCAATGATTACGTTTTCCATGAAGCTAAGGCCATAAAAACTTGTATCGAATAACCACGTCTAGTATTAAAAAACATAAAATCTGGGGAGATTTTTGCAAGATATTAAATAAAATGTAATATGTTTCACGGCCCATTGCTTGTAATGTTAATTAGCCTGCAAAAACGGCGCCAATCCCAGGGTATCTGATATAAGAAATTTAAATGTGATGACTGAACTACGAATTAATATGATCGATCGATGACCGAATTGTGAATTAATATGATGGTCTTGTCTTTATTGTAATGTGACTGACATGACTGATCATCATGAAGTACTTGCGAGTTTCATGTTAGTTGGTTAGTAACGGTCCTTAGAAGGACCACTCGTTTTCTTCAGGGGATGATTGTGGTGTATCCTTGTGGTGTTCATCCGGTGCACCACGCCTGCTTGCATCACTGTCATGTTTTTACTAGATCCAATAACTTCCCAACCGGTATGTTACATAGTTATGTAGGATACTTTATGTAGGATTCGATCCCAACCGACATGTAGTATACCTTATGTAGGAAAGAATGACGCTAGGAAATACGTACCTAGTCAAAACTCTTAATTGATCCAAGAACTTCCCAATCAGTACGTTACATATGTCATGTAGGATACCTTATGTAGATGTTCCAAACCGGTATATAGTATACCTTATGTAGGAACGAGCCTCTATGGCTAAAATACGATCAGAGATATTGACTTCACATGGCTTAATCGTACCGCGAAGCTGATTGCTGACACCATTTTCTTTGTAGTCACGAAATTCGCAGACCAAGAGAAAACTATTTTTATGAAAATTTACCACTGGAATGACTGGCTCGGTTATCGAGCCAGTCATTCAAGGAGTAATTTTTCAAAAACAGTCTTCTCGTGGTCTGCAAATGGACAATTCTCAAGACCACTGCAGAAGCCGTTTTTGGTTGATATAGGCCGTGGGCCGAGTACCAAATATGTAGCTAGAAATCCAATGTCGTTGCAACTTTTGCAGGGCAACTTGAAAACCATTGTTTCCAAACAATAAATATATGTAGATTCCAAAAATAAAAAGTTCCCACTAATTGAGACCATTCTTTACCACCTACTATCTCGTCATAAATGACGCAATAAAGTCACATTCTAAATATATGGTTAAGAGATTTATGTTATATTTCCAACAAATAATCAGTTAAAAAGCATATACCTTCTAGGTTGGTAAGTTTTTTAATAACACCAGGCACGGTAGACACATTTTCCTATTAGGGGCGGGGTGGGGGAGCTGAACTGTGTTGTGTCAAGGGGAGGTTCGCCCTCCTTTTGCAAGGGGTGTCCAGGAAAACTATAAAATTATAAACTGTCAAATATGCTTTCAAATCTAAAGACCATTTTTATTAAACGAGGCACCTTCATTAATAAACCACTTTCCTCAATTCCCAAATTCAATTAAACAATACATTTGACCTCTACTAAATGACCACCTGTCTTAATAGCCCGCCCTTTGATTCTCGGATTCTCCCTTGGCTATTTTATAATTGCAAGATTTATTTAACCCGAAACCTGAATTCTCAGAACCTAAATTTCAGGTTAATTATACAGGGAAGTGGTTGAATATTTTGAAACTAATTTGTCTTGGCGCTGTTGCTGCCTATGACATCAGCACCACCCCACCCCAGTTCTACCATGCCTGGCCTGAAAATAGAGATATGCGACTTAATGTTAACAATCCAAGTCCTCATCCGAGTCACTATCGCCATCTCCACCTAGTTCGGGCATTGTACATGTAGAATTTTGACAGTCATCACAGCTACAAAGGTCGGTACAGATTAATGCTGCTTTTCGGCATGAACAGACCTGGGTCTGACAGCCACGTTTTCGACACTTACAATGCACATGTTTCAAAACTTTTATGGGTGCAGGTGCTAGTGACATCCACTCACACGTAAGCGCACCTTCGTCATCTAGGATCCATCCATAACCAACAGGAGATGGAGCAGATATAATGTTCTGAAGTGCCCTGCGATATATAGCAGCCTGGTACGTAGCACGCATTGCATGAAATTGTAAACAGTCTTTATTTGGTGGAAGAGCCGCATCAGTGGAACATTTAAGTCTGAATACATTGTATCGAGCGTAATTTATATCACTACAGTTCTTCTGTCCATACAGAAGCGAAACAAATGGTTCCAACCTTGATAAAATCTCATCTGATAAAATCCAATCAGTCCCAAGCTTTTGGAAATCGTCACAGGCTTCAGGAGGATCAAGCATACGTTTCAAGGCTTTCACCTTCCCTTTCCCTCTGAATGCACTAACAGTATCACATCCTGTAAACACATGAACTCCGAGAATAGCCTCACATTTCTTATACCCATAACTCTGAGATATGGTGGTGACATTCACGATCCTTGTACTTGTACCACTTCCGGTCAAGAAGTAAAGTGCTAGGAATATTGTGAGCAAATGCAACTGATAAGATCAGGACATCAGTATCTGGGCTCCTAATCACAATATGCTGATGTGTTGCCGAAGCATGCGTTGCATGCAACAGAAGCCTGGTGTCAGCTTCCTCGTGGTTACAGTGGAGTTCTGGTACTTCAATAACCCTTCCAACATTGGTAGCAGACAGCGAATGGCAGTGTTCACCATGGCAGATTAAGATTTCGATGTCCGAAAGAAGTTCTATGTCACAGTTTTTCCAAGTCATGAAAAGAAACTCAATTAATGATTCCTTATTCTCTCCATTAGAAAGGAATTTCTTGAATTGTTTTGGTTTTTTTTGGTTGGGGTTGTTAATGTGGATAACTTGAACACCAGTAATTGCACGTTCACAGTTTTTAATACTAATTGTAGGATATCGGTCAACTACAAAATCAATTCGCTTGCAACAATATTGTCTACCAAGAGATGAGCGATTTAAGTAATTGTTCAGCTAGTTTTCCAAATGTCTTTGGTACTTGATTAATTGTCTGGAGAAAGGCCATTGCATCAATGACTAAAACACAATTGTGCGGCACTGCATCTAGATGAACATTAGGCACACTGCTCTCTAATTCATGCATTAATTTGGCTTTGTTTGTTTTCACATTTAGCCCATCATATGTAGTGAGTGAAGCTGGAACTGGAGTGAGAGAATGTGACAATAGCTCGCGAAGATCAATATCTCGTGATTTACCTACTAGCAAAAGTCGACTGAATAGCTCACTACTGGCTTTCAATGTTACAGTTTCAGATTGTACCTTAGAGATAGATCGTTTCCCTGTAGTTGTACTGAAGGTTTGAAGCTTCTGGCTTTTAATAGGTGTAAATAAGTCGATAGTTGAATCACTCTGAAGTCTTTCAGCACAAAAATTGTTTGCGGCAGTCTTCCCGGTATCAGAAGCATTAAGGAGATTGGCCGTAGTGCCATTTGGTGCAACAACTCCAGAAGAAATGTTGATCAAATCCTCTCCCTCATATGTAAAGGGATCACCCATCGACTCAATAGTATCTGTGATGGCTTGAATGCTAGATTCGTCTCTGCTCATGCCAGATTTGTCCAGATCCTTTCTCAGTCTAGAGTTGTCGTCTCTCTCCGCCATTATCTTACATGCCTTTGATATTGCAGCTCTTTCATGGTGGGACAGAATCCACCGATTCACAGCACCTTTATTCATTGTTATCCCGGTCATTCCTCCTTTAGTTTTTGAGTCACGGTTGAAGGTTTGCTCAATTAACTGATCGCAAGCAATCTGACTAAATCCGTACCTGCCTTGTCGTTGTACAGCAAAGTCTCCGTCCAAGAAAGCAGAATGTATTTCTCCATGGTCACTTTCAAGCTTTTCCATCTCAGCGATATAAGCAGGAAGATACCTTGCATAATTTATACGGTCATATGCAAAATACCATGGAACCATTGAATTGAGTGCAGCCAAATGAAGATTCCATAATCCCTCCCTTGTGGCACGCAAAAACTGAAGGAGAACTCCAACCATGTCCAAGTACGAACTCCAGAAATCAAATGTAGGATTAACTTCTCGTTCCTTTTGGATGAAAGCCTCATACCTTTCAAACAAAGCTGACACGTGTGTCTCTTTTAGTAGCTCAGAAAATGTGGAGCATGGCCCCTCATGATTCAATTGTTTTGTGACATTTATGGCTGCAGCCGCCTCTTCGGTACTAAGAACTTTAATGAATGCTTGCCACCTCAGTCTCTGTAATGCCTCAAACATCAGCTTATGGGCACGCATAGCTCTGTTGTAATGGTGACCTGACATAACACCATTCACAGATCCAGATGACACTATCTCTGACTCTATTATAATATCCTGAAATCCAGAGTCCTGAAAACGCTTCCCTATAATGGCAAGAAATGACATGGAAGTATGAAAATCGCCTAACCGCACTACCAATCGCTGTTGAAAAACTGGATTCTGCCACCTAATTTGCTGTGCTTTAGCATAACTTGCCTGATCAAATACGACAACAATAGTTTTCAGTTCCAGACTATCTGCAATAGCTACACTGCGTAATAGAATGGTGTAAACCGTTGACATATTGGTGGGGCTGGCATCAATTACAGGTAGATATGCTATCTTGGATAAAGGTGGAATGTCTGTAGATTTCAACAAAGTGTTAAATCCTGTCCAACTTGGAAGAACCTGTTCACTGACCTCAGGCAACTTTGACAAACAAAATGCAATGTCTAGTGTAAGGTAAGACCGTAGAACCGAAGCCCTGTCTGTCGTGCGCATATCCATCTTCAATGGCCCATGTCGCTTGGTGCTACTAAATGGTTGAATGTCAATTAATGGAGGGTCAACAGAACGTTTTCTAGTTTTATCAATGTTAATAGAATCACAAGCATTCGTTGAAATATCCATACGAACACGCTGGACTAAAATGCCATTTGTATTATGTGTCGATCCTTCTTCAGACCGAGTTTCTTCAGTGAAGTCGTAGTTGTCCCAAATTAAAGTTGCTGGTAAATTCTTTGTGAATCCATTAGGAACAATTTCATCTCTGTTAATTTGAACAGTGGCTATGGCGGTATCATGTTCTAGGACCTTGGAATGAGATACACAATGTCCCAAGCCATTCAATAAGCTGTTGAGACTGGCAGACCCTGTCCAATGTCGAATTGTCATCGCTAAAGCATAATGTTTCGGAGTTGGTGTTCTTCCTTTTGATACCAAATATAGAACGTCTTGTGATATTGACAGCAATTTGCATTTAACATCTTCTGAAGTATTCACAAAACGATCTAGGCAAATATCGTCTGATGCTCCGATCATCCAAGCTAACACATTATATAACGATACAGGAATAATTTGTTCTGCTCCTTCCAGGGAAAGATCATCAGCTGTAGGAGCCAAATCTTACATCCCGTCAATTCAGACAATAACCTCCTAATGTATAATGCTGAGAAATAGAGATTGCGCATTGTCTCCTGATCAGAAAATCGGTTGTTGCTGACTTCTTCAATATCATCTTCATTGCAGCTTGCTTGTGAATCACTCTCTGATTGCCAATAATCTGCTAATAATGTTTCATTTCCCTTTGCATGTACAACTTCACTTATGTTTCGATTGGATGGTTTCACAAACTGAAGTGTGGGGTAGGCTATTGCAAGTTTTTGTTTAAGGTATGAAGCTCTAACATTAGCACCTACATCAAGATTGTAAGTTTCCTTAACTGTATCAATAAACATTGCCCGCAATTTCACCATACGTATCACGTTACCCTGTTTTAATATTTTCTCTTCAATGACAGACTTACAAAACTTTTGGGACGCTTCACCATACAATGCCTCGCCGCGATCTTTATCATGACGTTTCTCTGTTAGGAAACCAGTATAGTCCTTGTAACATGATCGATGGTAACGTACTTCAATTGCTACCATATCCTGCCCTTTTATCTGAAGAAGCATAAGTTCGTCATTCAAAATCTCCGCTGCCTTTAACAGTAGACCACCTGAAATGTAAATACATTATCGGTGATAATGTATCATTATTGACACTTTGAAACCAAAAGGACAAACACGAATAATCATTTATAACTAAGAAATATTATGTTGAATATTTTGAAACTAATTTGACTGGAAACTGTTGTTGCATATGGCAGCGACAGGTTTGCGTCGAATTTGTCACAAAATATTCAACAGCGTATATGTACTTGTATGGTTGTCTTGAAATTGATATAGATACCCCCCACCCACCCCCGGATATACAGATGGACATACAGATGGACATACAGATGGACATACAGATGGACATACAGATGGACATACAGATGGATATACAGATGGACATACAGATGGACATACAGATGGATATACAGATGGATATACAGATGGACATACAGATGGACATACAGATGGACATACAGATGGATATACAGATGGATATACAGATGGACATACAGATGGACATACAGATGGACATACAGATGGACATACAGATGGACATACAGATGGACATACAGATGGACATACAGATGGACATACAGATGGACATACAGATGGATATACAGATGGATATACAGATGGATATACAGATGGACATACAGATGGACATACAGATGGATATACAGATGGACATACAGATGGACATACAGATGGATATACAGATGGATATACAGATGGACATACAGATGGACATACAGATGGACATACAGATGGATATACAGATGGACATACAGATGGACATACAGATGGATATACAGATGGACATACAGATGGATATACAGATGGACATACAGATGGACATACAGATGGACATACAGATGGATATACAGATGGACATACAGATGGATATACAGATGGACATACAGATGGACATACAGATGGATATACAGATGGATATACAGATGGACATACAGATGGACATACAGATGGATATACAGATGGATATACAGATGGACATACAGATGGACATACAGATGGACATACAGATGGATATACAGATGGACATACAGATGGACATACAGATGGACATACAGATGGATATACAGATGGACATACAGATGGACATACAGATGGATATACAGATGGACATACAGATGGACATACAGATGGACATACAGATGGATATACAGATGGACATACAGATGGACATACAGATGGACATACAGATGGACATACAGATGGACATACAGATGGACATACAGATGGATATACAGATGGACATACAGATGGATATACAGATGGACATACAGATGGATATACAGATGGACATACAGATGGATATATAGATGGACATACAGATGGACATACAGATGGACATACAGATGGACATACAGATGGACATACAGATGGATATACAGATGGACATACAGATGGATATACAGATGGACATACAGATGGACATACAGATGGATATACAGATGGACATACAGATGGATATACAGATGGACATACAGATGGACATACAGATGGACATACAGATGGATATACAGATGGACATACAGATGAACATACAGATGGACATACAGATGGATATACAGATGGATATACAGATGGACATACAGATGGATATACAGATGGATATACAGATGGACATACAGATGGATATACAGATGGACATACAGATGCATATACAGATGGACATACAGATGGACATACAGATGGATATACAGATGGACATACAGATGGACATACAGATGGATATACAGATGGACATACAGATGCATATACAGATGGACATACAGATGGACATACAGATGGATATACAGATGGATATACAGATGGATATACAGATGGATATACAGATGGACATACAGATGGACATACAGATGGACATACAGATGGATATACAGATGGATATACAGATGGACATACAGATGGACATACAGATGGATATACAGATGGACATACAGATGGACATACAGATGGACATACAGATGGATATACAGATGGACATACAGATGGATATACAGATGGACATACAGATGGACATACAGATGGACATACAGATGGACATACAGATGGACATACAGATGGACATACAGATGGATATACAGATGGACATACAGATGGATAAACAGATGGATATACAGATGGACATACAGATGGATAAACAGATGGATATACAGATGGACATACAGATGCATATACAGATGGATATACAGATGGACATACAGATGGATAAACAGATGGATATACAGATGGATATACAGATGGACATACAGATGGATATACAGATGGACATACAGATGGATATACAGATGGACATACAGATGGATATACAGATGGATATACAGATGGACATACAGATGGATAAACAGATGGACATACAGATGCATATACAGATGGACATACAGATGGACATACAGATGCATATACAGATGGACATACAGATGGACATACAGATGGATATACAGATGGACATACAGATGGACATACAGATGCATATACAGATGGACATACAGATGGACATACAGATGCATATACAGATGGATATACAGATGGACATACAGATGGACATACAGATGCATATACAGATGGACATACAGATGGACATACAGATGCATATACAGATGGATATACAGATGGATATACAGATGGACATACAGATGGACATACAGATGGACATACAGATGGATATACAGATGGATATACAGATGGATATACAGATGGACATACAGATGGATATACAGATGGACATACAGATGGACATACAGATGGATATACAGATGGACATACAGATGGACATACAGATGGATATACAGATGGACATACAGATGGACATACAGATGGATATACAGATGGAGATATTGATGGACATACAGATGGACATACAGATGGACATACAGATGGATATACAGATGGATATACAGATGGATATACAGATGGATATACAGATGGATATACAGATGGACATACAGATGGACATACAGATGGACATACAGATGGACATACAGATGGACATACAGATGGACATACAGATGGATATACAGATGGATATACAGATGGATATACAGATGGATATACAGATGGATATACAGATGGACATACAGATGGACATACAGATGGATATACAGATGGACATACAGATGGATATACAGATGGACATACAGATGGGCAAAGAACCAATGGACTGTATGATAAGGGACATGTTGAATAAATTATACATTTTTGCATAAACATATGTTCTAGTTGTCATGCTAGAGCTGATGTCAAGAGCAGTGATGCTGATACTGGGCAAGTGTTATAATTTAACCATTTGATTGGTCAAGAGAGTTCAAATTTCTTATTTGTGAATGTCCATTTGTAGGTCAAGAGAAGATAACGAGCCAGTCATTCCAGTTGTAAATTTTCGAAAAACACCCTCTATATACATACCATTGCACATGCGTTTACAAGCACCTGAGTATTTCACGACACATGTATGCACGCACGCACACACGCATGCACACACACACTCAACGAGCAACATACACACCAACGCACATGTGTCTACAATCACCTGAGTATTTCACGACACACACGCGCACGCACGCACACACACCAAATACAAATGGAATTGATTAAGACTTAGTGAGTAAAATATTCATCTTCTGATTGAACCCACATCGAGGTGGATCAGCTGCCATGACCGGCTTAAGATCAAGATCAATATAAGACAGAATGATGAGATTAGAATCCAGAAATATCTGCTGCTACATCAGGATTCCAATACAATCCACATGTACATCTATCTACCGCCACCACATAAGGAATGGGATTAATAACCATTTTCACCCTGAATTTCTGATTCTAGTTTCGAAAAAATGTCCAGGATATAAAATCTACTGACAATTTTTAAAACAATTTGACTGAAAGTTGTTGCTGTCTCATGTAGTAACAACTTTCAATTTTTTATTTTTTAAATATTGGGCAGTAGTTTGACAAGAGTGCATAGTAAGTGACGTATGCTACGCTAAACCATAAAACTGCTGAAGATCTTTAAAACAATTTGATTGAAAGTTGATGCTGACATACGCCATTACAACCCAGTCAAATTGCTTTCAAATTCTTTAATAAAGCTGTATTTATTATAAACATGGCGTAAATATTATATAAAATTTGCACTGTGTAAACTGATTAGAGATTTCAGCTAGAGTACCAAAAGACATCTGATGTGCACCCACCTAATTGGACTCGACCTCCGTAAGACGTGATCCGGCCCAACTCCCCATGCCAGCTGATTTCAACCCGTCATAAGTATGCTTATAATTACGGTCAGCATCAGGAGCGAGAACAATGCACATATCAATACTGAACTGCTGTTAACTGTCTGTCTGCCTGATGGAAGCCACTAAACAGTAACTTCAATGAGCAATAACTCTGGACCTGCTGAATATTTTGAAAACAATTTGACTGAAAGTTGTTGTTTTGTTTTCAAAATATTCCACAGGACCAGAGCTAAACACCATTGAATATGTAGTCTGCAGAAATTCAGCAGCCAGGGAGTTAATCCAGGGTAGGTCATAAATACACATGTTTTTCTGATTTAATTAACCCCGTAACAGTCAAGTTGACTACAACCAGCCTCTGCTGTGGTTTAAAAGCCCTTAATCCTCAAATTTGATCCTAGAAATTTTTTTTTTCTCATCGTTTGTCGTGTCTGCTAAGTAAGGGTAACATGGCTAAATTCGACAGATGGGAAATAATAAAGAAATACAAAATTAGAACACTAATAGAGTTGAATAAGTCAATTAGTTCAAATACGTACCAAAGCCTGGAGACTGATCCAAACTTGATGCTTATAATCCAAATTATGTAAAATCAAAAGTAACTTCGACGCTACACAAACCACTAAGACATGTCAACGAGTATAATAGTTTATTTTTACTGGATTAACAAAACTAATTAATTAAAAAACCTGTTTTCATAACCTCATTTTGTTATTGTCATCAAAATTATTTCAGTATGATTGTGGTTGTCTTGACAACCGATAAGTTTTTCTCACAGACTTAATTTAAATTTAATTATGACCACTGCATTTCATTGTCGTATTAATTATCCCCTTATAAACTTAATCTCAATGTTTAAATGTATATCATAAACTTTTCAACATAAAGCTAAACTTCCATGAAATACTCGTAAAATTTAATGATCAAAATGAACAAAATTAAGTATTTTACCATGTTGGCGCTAGACTTGATTTGATTATTACACTTCTGAGAATATTCTCCTACATATTTTGACACTAACTCTCCCAACGACAAATCCCTGGAAAAGTATATTCTTTACTATATAAAATTTATTATGTTGAATATTTTGAAATTAATCTGACTGGAAGACATTGCTGCCTAAGGCAGCAATGTCGTCCAGTCAAATTAATTTCAAAATATTCAACAGTTTTCCTGTAAGGTTGCGTTGAAAATGAGATATAGAGAATTCATCAGTGAAAGAGCTAATTTGACTACAACACTGAACAGCCAGTAAATTAGTTTCAAAATATTCACCAGCTTACCTCTGTTTGCTTTCAAGTTGCGGTACCGTTACTTCCCATTTCTGGGGTGACGAAGAATTCATTCAGAAAGCCAACAGCTTTCAGCAACATTGATTTCAAAATATACAGTAGGTTTTCTTCTAGTGACTTTGTAACAATTAACCATTTGCCACCAGTGTAATAAGGGTTAAAATTGATGCTTAACTATTAACCTGGCTCCATATGAAACTGCAACCTATTCTAAATTGAAGAATCTGAAATTTAATTCCGGAATTACCAACTTTAACAAAGACTTGGTCTTAACTCCTGAATACTCCAATTTGTCTTAAAGAAAATGTCGATTTGCAGACCAGGAGAAGAATATTTAAGAAAATTTAACACTAGGATGACCGGCTCTGGTATCAAACCAGTAATTCCAGTGATAAATTTTCAAAAATAGTCTTTTATTCTACATATTGTCAGTTCCCCATCAGACAACTGCAAAAGCAGTTGAGCATAGTAAAGGGTCAATGATAAGCTAATTAATACCTATATGTATAACAACCACAGTGGTCAAGCGGTCAGTCATTATTTAATTAAGAGCTTTACAAATAAACAATACACGACTAATAAGAGCTGATGTGGTCACCTGCTTCAGATCACAGTGGAGAGAGAAAGAGAGAGAGAGAGAGAGAGAGAGAGAGTGTAAACACGCTGAAGAAAATGTTTGTTTCTGCTGCGCCTTCCTTGCAAATCAAACTCTAATACAGCGACTTAACACACACACCCCCCACCACCCAGCCACCCCCACCACACACACCCCCCTCCCCACCCTAGTGAATTAACCCTTTGACACTTGAGCTGGCCAAAAATGGCTACACTGGTCTTGAGAAATTCCCATTTGAAGATCAAGACAAGACTATTTTTTGAAAATTTACCACTAGAATGACAGGCTCGATAACTGACACAGTCATTCTTAGTAGTAAATTTTCTAAAATAATCTCTAGGCCTGTAAATGGACATTTTCTATGAAAGATTTGACGGCTAAACACCCTAACCCTTTAACCATTACAGAGTATAAAGGACAAAATATTCATGATTAAGGGAATATCTTGTTGAATATTTTCAAACTAATTTGGCTGTGAGCTGCAGAACAGTAAAAAATTAGTCAAATTAGTTTCAAAATATTTAACCAGATTTCTTGCACGGTTATCTTAATCTGCTGTCTTGAAATTGGGGGCACTGGAGTTTCATGGGTTAAAATAACACACAATTCTATCACAAGATGCAGGAATGTCTCCTACACACGATTGTATTAGTATATTTACTTCCATATATTAATTTTACATTAAGGCATACAGTATAGCTACATCCAATACATTTTCTAGCTGATTATTTTGAAAATAATTTAATTCAATGTCGTTACTGTCTATAAGGAAACTTATTTCCAGAATAATCAACTTGTTTAATTCTGACTTCTGCATAGCCACCAACAACAGTCAAATTGTTTTCAAAGTATTCAGCAGGTCCAGAATTAAACCCCATGGAAAATGTAGTCTGCAGAAATTCAGCGGGCAGACCATTAATAATTACCGTAGGAACGGTTTTCAGTTAGGATCTAATAAAAAAAACAAAAACCCACCAATAATTATCTCAAATCACTGAGCCTAGTTCATTCTTCCAGGTTTTAAAGTCACGGTAGCTTATATTCCATTACCGATTTTCATTATATTCCCCTAGACGTTTTCATCCGAGTAATTTCCTGCATATATATATATATATATATATATATATATATATATATATATATATATATATATATATATATATATATATACCTCTGACTTTCGCCACCAGCGTAAACACTTCTAATAGGATGAAGCGAGAATTGTTTGTGGAAAAAAATCTTGCAGAAATTGTCAGCACAGGTGTGATCGGTTAAGTGTGTTGTCCATTTTTAAAGAAATATTTATGCTAGAACATCTTGTAGATGTATATTTGGCAGTGGTCAGTATACAATCAATCAATTCATAGTGAAATATACAAGTATTGTAATTATAGATGGTCATTATAAGTTTGACCAATATACGCCTTTGTGTAGATATCTATTTATTTGCTGTGGCTAAAATTATAATTTTGACTATTTATCTAATATTTTGACTGAAGGTTGTGGCAGCAGCAACCTTCAGTCAAATTATTTAAAAAAATAATCAACAACTTTTCGGGGGGGGGGGGGGGGGGGGGGGGGGGGGGGGGGGGGGGGGGGGAGAGGGGTTTGTGTGAAGAGTTAATTAACTTCAAGGCACCAAGGTATATTACTGGTACAGATCGAGCCGCTCATTATCACAATTATAACCACAACAACCATCTCCATCAATAATTCAAAGGTGTTACCGACATCAGTATCAGCTTCTAGGAGCTTACCGCTCGGCATCATTAAGCCATCATCATATGACTTATTCTTCAATTATCAATTCTATGTACATCTAGAACCTCTCAACAAGTACTTCAGATAAATTAGAGGATTTGTAAAAAGTTTTTATTTAAGATCAAAATTATTAACTGTCTGCCTGCGGAATTTCTGTAGACTACATTCTCCATGGGGGTTTAACTCCGGATATGGTGAATATTTTGAAAACAATTTGACTGAAAGTTTTTGGTGGCTAAGCCACCAACAACTTTCAGTCATATTGTTTTCAATATATTCAGCAGGTCCAGAGGTATTGCCCATTTAAATCATTCTCTAGTAGCCAGAATGTTCAGATTTAAGATCAAAATTATTAACCATTTAATGGTCAAGACTTGCAAAAGTGTACGTCCATTTGCATGCCAAGAAAACTAATTTTGTAAATTTATCAGTGGGAATGACTCTCTTCATCAGTAGGCAGGCATTCCAATGAATATTTTTAGATGCTCTTCTTATAGTCTTCCCTTGGCCTGTAAATGGAAATTCCTCAAGACCATTGTAGGGGGCCTGTTTTGACCTGTATCCAGGTCTTCAGAGATTCAATCAAGTTCAACACACAAAGAGAAAATACACATTACAGAACGTTAGCACGCACGCACGCACACACCACACACCAAACAGATAGAGAAACAATCAGACCAATCGAAAGAAACAAATACAGAATTATCTTTCCCCTACAGGTTGAGAGTTAATCTAAACTAGGTTAATAAATTTGAAATTTAGCTGTCTACCTGCTGAATTTCTGCAGACTACATTTTCCATGGGTTTTCACTCTGGATATGCTGAATAATTTGAAAACAATCTGACTGAAAGTTATTGGTGGCTAAACCACTAACAACTTACAGTCAAATTGTTTTCAAAATATTCTGTAGGTCCAGAGTTATTGCCCATTGAAATTATTGTCTGCTGGCTTGCTGCAGTCGGACAGTGAAAGCTAAACTCTCATATTAACCCATCTTGTGTCAACTTAACCATTTAATGGTAAAAGTGGCCAAAGCAGCCTCTTCTGTGGTATTGAGGAATGTCCATTTGCAGGCCAAGAGAAAATTTTTTTGAAAATTTTCCACTGGAATGACTGGCTCGGTTACCCAGCCATTCATTCCAGCGATAAATTTCCAAAAATAGTCTCCTCTTAGCCTGCAAATGGATACTGATTATGCACAACTGTGAACTTTCTTGACCATATAATGTTCAAACAGCCATTTACAGGACAACTGAGACTTTTTTGTAAATTTCATTGGAAAACTTTTAAAAATTGTCTTCTCTTGGCCTGCAAATGGATTGCATTCAATGAGCAACATTTCTTCTTTTTTACAAATCTTGACCGTTAAATGCTTAATTAATAGGCCTATATAAGTGGTATATTGAGTGCTTTGAGGCGCTGTTGACACAAGAATTAGAAGATTAAAAACTAACCAACCCATCGCTGTAAAAGATGGTTATTAAATAAAATCCCACATCAAATTATCAAACGATATTATTGGCACGTACATGCCATATACCCTATTTACCTAATAACAATGGCCGGCATGATGGTCAGCTTACTAAGAACCAAGCGGTCAGTTGAGAGTCAGATCCATGAGAGGACGCGAGAGGCAGCGTTGTCGAGGTTAATAAAGCTCTATATATACAATCATTGCCAGAAATATCATCTGCTACCTAATATCAGAATAAACATCCCTAATGGCGCGCCGAAATACGCTACTGACACAAAACCATCCGGCAAAAATTCTGACCACGATCCGATCATGAACATGTCTATAGCGCCAAGGGAAAAGTATATAATTTTGTCTCCGTTATTTACTGACAGAGAAAACATGGGATCAGTATCCGGTAAAGTTACATGTAAATGTTATTAGCGTTGTAAGAAGTCTACAGACCAGAGTGTGGCCATTTAACCCTTTAAGGCTTAAATTTGTTCACGAAAATTTACATTTTTTCCAAGAAAATGTCAATTTACAGATCAAGAGAAGAATATTTTTTAAAGCTTAGCGCTGAAATAACTGGCTCGGTTATCGAGCCAGTCATTCCAGTGGTAAATTTTCAAAATAGTCTTCTTTTGGTCTGAAAATTGACATTTCTCAGGACCACTGTAGAAGCAGTTTCTGGCTGATATAAGCATTAAAGAGGTAACCTTTTTGCTACAGAAATTCCAGTGTCTCCAAACACAAGACAACTATACAGGTCAGTTGTTGAATATTTTGAAACTAATTTAACTGGGAGCGGTTGCTGTGAAAGCCAGCAACAGTTCCTGGTTAAATAAGTTTCAAAATATGCAACAGAATATTCCTCACATTAAAAGAAATTGTTTTTCTTAATTGTTTCTGTTCTGTAGGATTAAAGAGTTAAATCCTGAAAATCATAAAAGAAAGTTGTGGAATATTTTGAGAATAATTTGACTGGAAGCTGAGTTGATGGCTAAGGCATTGATGACATCTAGTCAAATTATTAACAAAATATTCAATACAATAGAATATTACTTGCATTGTGAGGAATTTGTTGCACATTTTCTGCAAAGCTAAGTGGTGTAAATATTACATATTTACTGATTCAACATGCACACGCACACGCACACGCACACACACACAGGCACACGCACACACACACAGGCACACACACGCACGCACACATGCACGCACACACACACACAGGC
The DNA here is from genome assembly GCA_034401795.1 of Chaetoderma sp. LZ-2023a. Lineage (NCBI taxonomy): Eukaryota > Metazoa > Mollusca > Caudofoveata > Chaetodermatida > Chaetodermatidae > Chaetoderma > Chaetoderma sp. LZ-2023a. Next base: position 3,734,690 of record CM067371.1, read on the forward strand.
ATGCACGCACACACACACAGGCATGCAAGCTTCATTTCATCACTACTAAATATGATATGAGTTAAAGGGTTTGAAATCGCTTTAGTTGATAGATGTTGATATTAAAGACAACTCTGTGATATGGTTCCCACCCGTGGACACAGGAATTTTAAAAGTTATATCCAGAGGATACCAAAATGGCCAAAACATACAGACATGTATGTACAGGTGCATGCACATACACGCACACACACACACACACACACACACACACACACACACACACACACACACACACACACACACACACACACCATACACACACACACACACACACACGCACACACGCAAACACGCACACACGCACACACGCACACACACGCAAGCATGTATGCACGCAACATCCACATTTTAATATTAAATCCAGTGAAGACGCTTTTCTAGCTAAGGTCTGTCCACATTATATGCGTTTGAATCGATTTTAACAAGTTTGAACCATGAATTCCCAGAATTTCACTTTCAAGTTAATTATGCAGGTTATAAGCTTATGGCAGAACAGCTCCCAGTCAGATTAGTTTCAAAATATTCAACAGAATGTTTGCTAAGTTGCAAACATAACAAAAACATACAATATATATTTGCCATTTTATGCTTGATTTACCTGATTATGATTGTGATGTTAGCTAACAAGTGATATAGCTTAATTGTGACATCAGACACTTGAGTGACGGATCGGCCGGATAACTCCATTAGCACTTACCTGAATAATAAATATTATCTTCAACATATATGAGGAAATGTGTGATAAAAATCTCTCATCCAGTCATTCGTAGTGCATGGATGGAAACAATTTTTAATGTTTTTATTGAGTCGAGACATGTGCCTCTAAGTATCTGGAGAATAGACAACAATCATCCCCACCCCCCCACCCCCCCCCCCCACCCCACCCCCCCCGCTGGCGGACATGACATTATTTATCGGTCTGCCTGCTGAATTGCTGCAGACTACATTTTCCACGGGTTTAATTCTGGTTATGCTGAATATTTTGAAAACAATTTGACTGAAAGTTGTTGGTGGCTAAGCCACCAACAGCTTTCAGTCAAATTGTTTTCAACATATTCAGCAGGTTCAGAGTTATTGCCCTTAAAATTCCACGATCAGACCGACATACTTCTTACACACTGTGCAAAATAAAATTGTGCAACTGATGGCATTAGAGGATACTCAGAAACTTACCCGACGAATTGTCAATGATAGAAACAAAGATGTCTGTTAGTGGTGGTATTTGTTGTACGTGTTCAACAAAGATTAATTTTGGTATTTTTACTTGACCTGTGTGGTTTTCTAAACAGATAGAAAATGGTGGAATTTCCTGCAGTCTATGCAAAAGAATGTGTTGAAACGTCGATGGAAAATGCGATATTCTTTGATATATCTAGTTAGCTTTGGAAGTTTAACTGTAAATGTTTACTGTTTACGCAATGCTACTTATACTATCTAATTCAGACCATCAATAAATAATAAGACAAAATAAATTCTTTATGCCAACTTCAGGACTTGTGCCATGGTAAACAGTATTTAAATATCAAATGGTAGAGGATTGCATGTACAAGCACAAGTTCTGATGATGTCAGAGGAGGAATGCATGTACAGGCACAAGTTCTGATGATGTCAGAGGATGATTGCATGTACAAGCACAAGTTCTAATGATATCAGAGAAGAATTGCATGCACAAGCACAAGTTCTGATGATGTCGGAGGAGGATTGCATGTACAAGCACAAGTTCTGATGATGTCAGAGGATGATTGTATGTAGAAGCACAAGTTCTGATGATGTCAGAGGATGATTGCATGTACAAGCACAAGTTCTGATGATGCCAGGGGAGGATTGCATGTACAAGCACAAGTTCTGATGACATCAGAGAAGGATTGCATGTACAAGCACATCTTCTGATGATGTATGAGGATTGGATTGCATTATATAAGCACAAGTTATGATGACATCAGAGGACTACACTGATGATGTCAGTGGAGGATGTATGAGGATTAGATTGCATTATATAAACACAAGTTATGATGACATCAGAGGACTACACTGATGATGTCAGTGGAGGGTGTATGCGGATTGGATTGCATTATATAAGAACAAGTTATGATGACATCGGAGTACTACACTGATGATGTCAGTGGAGGATGTATGAGGATTAGATTGCATTATATAAGCACAAGTTATGATGACATCAGAGGACTACACTGATGATGTCAGTGGAGGATGTATGAGGATTGGATTGCATTATATAAGCACAAGTTATGATGACATCAGAGAACTACACTGATGATGTCAGTGGAGGATGTATGAGGATTGGATTGCATTATATAAGCATGAGTTATGATGACATCAGAGAACTACACTGATGATGTCAGTGGAGGATGTATGAGGATTGGATTGCATTATATAAGCACAAGATATGATGACATCGGAGTACTACACTGATGTCAGTGGAGAATTGTATTACAAGTACAACCTCTAATGATTTGATGTTACAGGATTGTAGATACAAGCAGAATTCCTAATGATGTAAGAAGATGACGGAATGCACATAGGCGTCCAACTTTGTTTTTCACAGTTTTATAGATCTCCTCATTGCCAGGATCTGGTTTCTCATATTATTTACAACTTTTCACAAATATTTACAAAGTGGTGCCTTTGAACCCAAGGAGTATGATTAGTTCCCAACTTTCTACTAGCTATACATGCTGTAAGTGGCAGGGGCATTTTGTGTATATGCTACCGTTATCCCTCATTGGTTTGAACATAACCTTTACGGACTCGATGCTGGGATAACTTAGGCAGCCTCAGCCCTGCATACTTATGCCTTTCAATTCCCTACAATATCATCTTTCAACAGACAAGTGTATCTTGAAGAGAATTGTTATTTTTTTTACTAATGTCTACTAATGCCATACATTTTTAACAAACTACAAATTAACATGGATAACACATTACCCATTTTAACTCCACATTCCAAGAATGCAGGAAATCACTGGAATTAAAACTGAAATTGGCCGGATATTTTGAAAACAATCCGTCTTTCAAAATCAAATTGTGTTCAAAATCTTCAGCAAGAGATACAACTATATAACAACAATAATAATAACACCTTCCATCTGTAGAAGGATACAGAATGAAATATGATAACCCTGTCACTGATGAATTCCCAATATCTCATTTTCAAGCGAACCATACATGAAAACTGTTCAATATTTTGAAATTAATATGACTGAAAGGCATTACTGCCTTAGGCAGCAATGGCTTCCAGTCATATTAATTTTTAAATATTTAACAGAATATGTTACACATTGTAAAGAATATACTTTCTGCAGGATATATCGAAGAATGTACTGAAAAAGTACCAACATTAATTCCATATGTAAATAAACAAGCGAGACGTATCCATGTATCATAGCCATAGTACCAGATGTTGAAGGATTTCCATGGTGACTCGACTCAGTAGGGAATCAGGTCATGACCTCTGAGTCCAGTTACACTATTTGATATGTGTCTGGTAAGACTTAAAGCACTACAAAGTTTCCCCACAGCAGGCAGTAGATATCATAATCCATATATCCTGCTGTGAACATGGATCATATTTTGTATAATACGCTGGAATGTCTGTGCTAATTGTACAAATACAGATGCTGTCTAGCAGCCCGATAGTCGGATCAGAGGAAACTAAATTCTTGACAATTATATAAGAAATATTCTATAGACGCTGGAACGCCATAGCAAATCCCAACGTTTTCACCAATGTTGCCGTTCTCCCCACCGCACACACATACACACCACTCCCATCCCCACCGGGATGGAGCCTAATCTAAACATTGCCTCACAAACCGCAATTCTATGAGTAACTTACTTACCAAATTTGGTTGCATTCCACCAACCTTGTCATTATGCCACCCACCTCCACCACATTGCCATGGTGGTGGAGTCTAATGTTAATGTTTTGCAATCAGCAATCACATGGGTAACTAACATCGTAAATTTGGGTGAATTCTGCCCAACTTTGATTTTCTGCACCCAGAGGGACAAGTGAGGGTGCAGGGAAGCAGAAAGGTGGTGTGTAAGATATCAACTTAAAATTTATTTCAACACATTCAAAAGCATAGTCATTGTCAGCCAGTACAAATTTCAATTTCTTTGACAAATTTTGACTATGAAATTGTTAACAAAAACGTAGTATAGCGTATTCTTCTGTCAATCACCATGAACAACTGCCAGGTGATAGCTGCAGATTAGGAACCTTCTAGTTTAACTCTCTGCCTGCTGAATTTCTGCAGACTACATTTTCCATGGGGTTTAACTCTGGATTTGCAGAATAGTTTGAAAACAATTGGACTGAAAGTTGTTGGCGGCTTTCAGTCCAATTGTTTTCAAAATATTCAGCACATCCAGTTAATGCCCATTTAAATTATTGTCTGATGGCTTGCAGCTGTCAGAAAGGTAATTGTCATTGTTCTATCATATTGACGGCCTTGACCGCTAAAGATATTTTGGACCCCATCATCAATAAGGTTTTCCAAGGGCAACCAAAGACCCCCATTCTACATTCTGGTGAAAATACTTTTGCCATAAAATGGGCAAAGGTGAAAATACTTTTGACATAAAAAATCAAGTTACACTCTCTCTGCTGAGTAAATTTCTATAATTGGCATCCCACGACCTTGTCCTTACAGCTGTTGACCCCCTAGAAATCTACATGTATGAACCTAGGCTTAGTAGTAAGATTCTTCATGCTATCAGGTTTAATGCAAATCCTTTCAGCAGAACTGGAGCTATTTATTACACACTAAGTTCGAATATGTTACTGAGGTACCCCGCTTACATATCTGAACATGCCCGAGAGTATAATTGGATAACTGTATCACATTGTATAAATTTTACTTGATTACTCCTGCTTCAAGCGAGAGTAAAAGTGCATGAATGTGTAGACAGGTAAACCAACCATGTGATACCTTTGATTGGAGTACCTCGATAACATATCCGAACTCAGCCTGAGTCACCAGATGAAGATTCATAATTACCTCAAGAATAAACATTGACGGAGACTTCCTTGCTTGTATTTTTTTCTCATGTCAAGGTTGAATCACATCTCAAGAAGTTCCAATCTGCAAGAGCAAACAAACAAACACATCGGTGATGTAATATTGCACCAATTTCAGCTGTTTTAGGTGGCTCGCAGTGCATTACCAGCAATCTGCACCAGATCATGGTATATGGTGTGAATATGTAGTTACCCATGACTAAATAAATGACACAGAAACATTTGCAAAATTAGGCAAGAATAAACAAAGTTAGGCAGGAAAAAACAAAGTTAGGCTGGAATAAATTATGAACATATTACAACATGTCGAGATGTAAAATGCTGGGTTTCGGAAACACAATTTGTGTAAGCTGTTGATGTTGCAGACAGTAACAGCTTTCAGTTACACTGTTTCCAATATGTACACCATCCTTTTCTTTTACACATTTTGACCTTGGTGACGTGATAAACATTAAGTACTTAGACTTATTAAGCCTACATACCAGATATGACTATATCTTGAGCTTTAAGAGTCAAGTGAAGGAACCACACACAGTCTGCTCAACAAAATTAACTGTCTGACTGCTGAACTTTTGCAGACGACATATTCTGTTGATTATATCTCTGGTTCGGCTAAACATTTGGATAACAATTTGACTGAAAGTTATTGGTAGCTAAGCCACCAACAACTTTCACTCAAATTGTTTTTAAAATATTCAGCAACTAAGGAGTGACAGTTAGGTAATGAACAGCTGTATTTTGGGTACATCTGCAGATGGGGCAGGGACAGATATGTAGAGAAACAGTCTAATGCTGGAAATGGCACCTGAAAGGCGATGGAAAGGTTCACTGAGACACAGTCGGTGCGATGACATCACCCAATCCACATCCAGTAAGCTGCTGGAGCTTATAACTTTGACAAGGGGAAGATCGCACATTAATAACTGGAGAAGGCTTGGCATCGAGCCCACAAGTGCTTGGATCACAGCCTGATGGACTAGAAGAATTTGATAGAGCTGGGGTTGCCTAAAATATTCAACATCTTATCAGTGTCTGATGATTTGAAATATGCTGATAATTTGATTCACAAAGATTGGTGCGCCAATCAGCTAGATCATCCATACAGAAGATGATTAATGGGCTTACTTAATCAGACCAGAGGCGGAGCATAAATAAGTGTTGCTGTGCACTTTGTACATAGTCTGTTCAAGACAGTAGATTAACCAATTTATCACTCCGACTGCTGCTGCAAGCCACAAGACAATAATTTAAATGGACAATATCTCTGAAACAACTGAATATTTTGAAAACAATTTGACTGAAATTTGTTGGTGGCATTGCCACCAACAACTTTCAGTCATAGTTTTCAAAATTTTCACCATATCAAGAGTTAACACCATGGGAAATGTAGCCTGCAGAAAATCAGCAGGCAGACAAGCAACTTTAACCATTACCAAATGATATTTTGAGATTATATAACTACATAGCATAGTCATTTTAATAAGCAGCTGTTGATTATTTTCAAAACGCTTTGACTGTAGCAAACTATTTTCAATCACTAGTAAGTAGATTTCAAATTTAGCTTCCTTATTAAAACTTGAGGGTTTGCTGGTGTTTGGTGTGGAAAGGGCTAAATGTTGCCTCTTGAAGCTAATGATGACCCTTGGTCAGTGCTAATTGACCAGTAATTGAAGACATGTGAATGTAATACCAACCACTATACAATTAAGCCAATGGCAATTGTGATTTCATGGCTGATTGGATGCTTCTGTGAGATTTAATTCAGAGGACAATTGAAAGAAGGCTGGGAGGTTAGGTAGGGGGTGGGGCAGCTGAGGTGAAAATTAATTTCAAAATTTCTGATATTCTATACACAGCTATATTAACTCTGTCACCAATGAATTCCCCATATCGCATAAGGCAACCATACAGGAAACACACACACACCCACGGGTTGGTCTGTTGTTTTATTAACCACTATAAAAACATACTTACCGTTCAATCACTACTTGCTAAATCAATTATCTGCATTTAGCTACCAGAATAAGATTTTTATGCTTGCATACACTCCTCCCCATGCCTGTTCCTATAAATATGGACCCTCAACCAGGCTACTGGTTAGGTCCATCTGCAGTATATTCACTGATATGCACCAGTCTGTGCTCACTCCATAGTGACGCCTGTCACTAAGCGTGCTCGCGCATGCGCACTGAAGCCCAAATAGGAAACAGATTAACTTTTCTGAATTCTCAAATCAATTCCACGTGGGGTGGCTGAGGCCGGGTTGTAGTGATTGAACGGTAAGTATGTTTTTATAGTGGTTAATAAAACAACAGACCAACCCGCAAGGGGGGTCTGTGGGAGGGTTGTTATTACACCACAAAAACATCCATTACCGTTCAATCACTACTTGCTAAACCCGTAGATTTGGTCAGTGCCCCACTTAAAACATTAGATGGGAGGTGATTTGAGAATCAACAAACAAGGATAAAAATCAAACCAATCTTATCCAAATGTTAATAACATAACATAATAGTGCATTTAAATCAATTACACCGTGATTATCAAATAAGGAAAACTTGAACTTAATAAATAAAAAACAAAATAAACTCTCACCATTTCTTACAGATGCAGTCTTAACGAAAATGGCGAGATGTGCTTGGTAAATGGACTTCAGTTATTTTGGTTAAAATCGTAATATTACGAAAGAAGGAGGCTGCTGCACTCTGATCCTTCAGATAAAAGGTTGTAAAAGAGTATTCAAATTTTCATCCTGCAACCTGTATGACTTCATCTAAATACGAACTGGCAAAAAATGCAAGAGGGAGTCATTCCTCTAACATCGTGAGCTTTAATATGGGAGAGATTAATTTGTTCCGGAAAAGCAAACTCGTAACAAAGCTTAATCGTCTCCCAAATCCATCTGGATATCGTAAACTTTGAGACCGGCTTAGTTAACTCTTCCGTATAAGAAAACCATAAAAGGGACGGATCAAATCTTTTGAAATCAGTTCGGTGTTTGTACATTCTTAATGCACTAAGGACACCAGAGTTTATTGGAAGCCGAAAAAGACGGTAATGATTTTTAAATGATCGGACTAGCAGGAAACCGGTTAGACTGAGTTTTAGATAAAAAATCCCTTCTGGGATTAAAACTAAACCGTCTCCTGAAACTATAAATCTCTCCCTTTCAGCAGAAAAAGCATGAATTCTGAACGCCTTCTAGCAGAGGCCATTAATACTAATAGAGGAAAGAGGTTAAAAATGACGGCCTGCCAGCAGTTGAAGAACCAAAGCCAAGTTCCATGAAGATAACAGTTTAGCTATCAGAGGACGAATATTGCCTAGACCTCTAATAAAAACTATTAAAGGTCTTAGTGTCCTTGACATCGGCATACAGAAGGCAAGGAAGAAGATGCAAAAGAGAAAATCTATATCACCTAACCAAATTAGCTGATAAATGTAAGGAATCAGAGATATATTAAAAAAGTCTAATACTTGGGGAATAGAAACAGAATCGGGCACAAGAGCTTGGTCTGAACACCATTCTCCAAAAGATTTTAATTTGACACTTGTAACCTCTGCGGTTCGACTCTCTTCTGGAAGAATTGATAATTACTGGAGATCTTGAAGAAACTTTATTCTCGTAGACTTTAGTTTCGATATTCTACAAACACACAGACTGAAGATTTCTGGGTTTGGATGAAGACAAAGACCTCTAACTTGAGACAGAAGATCCTGGGAGAATGGAAGAAGACGAGGGAAGTCTACCAGGAGATCTAGAAGGTCTACAAACCAAATCCTCTTTGGCCAAAAAGGAGCTATAAAAGAATCTCGCAGATTTGTTCTTTGACATTCTTCAACACTAACCAGAGCTCTAGATAAGCTTTTCAATAATTGGGTGATTCACTCTTAGAAATTTTGTAAATTGGGTTTCATTGGAATTTAATTGGGTTATGATACATTATTAGCAAGAAAACTGAAATTAATTGGGTGATTTTCTATTTCAGTACTCATGATGTTAAAAATTAAATGGGTGATTGGCAATTTTTATTGGGTGAAAACGCAAAACTCTAGAGCTCTGACACTAACGGAATCAAAATCGTTGGAGGGAACGCATAGACGAACATTCCTGTCCAGGACTGAGACAGGGCATCCACCACCAGGGCTTGACTGTCCGGAAAGAGACATGTAAGAGGAGATCTGAGCATTCAGAGATGTCGCAAACAGATCTACCAGAGGATGATCCATAAGACTGAAAATCGCTTTGACAACCGACCTCTTTAACTGCCACTCTGTGTGGGCGAATTTGCTGGGACGTGTCAGTTGGTCCGCAAGAAAATTCAGACTGCCTGGAACATGAGGAGACACTAGAAGAATCTGATTCTTGTGACACCCTAAGAGAATGTTCCATACTTCTAGACAAAGGAGGGATGACCTTGTCCCCCACCCCCCTGCCTGTTGATATAAGAGACCACTGTCGAATTGTCCGACCGAATCGAGACTTTGAGACCTATCACAAGATCTGACGGAGAGCCTTCTTGACAGGACACAATTCCAGAATGTTGATATGAGCTGCAGACTCCTCCAGGGACCAAAGATCGGAAACCGACAGGGAGTCCCAGACCACTCCCCATCCCTCCTGAGAAGCATCTGTGAAGATAATTGCCTGAGGGGAGGACTTTACCAGTGGAACACCCATCAGAAGCAGACAACGGTCTTTCCAAAAATCTAGAAGAGGAATCAAGTGTTCTCTGATGGGAATCTGATGGTAAATAGGGTGAACTGAATGCTTCCAAAGGGACATTAAATACATTTGGAAGGGTCTTCTCATCAGCGCCGCCCATGGAATAACATTCTCTACGCTGACCATCAAACCTATCACTCTTAGCAGAAATCATGCTCAGACCATGGAAGAAGACAGGATTTCCATTGCCACTGATAAAGCCTCTATTCTTGGATCTGAGGGGAAGACTAGACCCTGGGTTAGATAAAAAGAAACGCCTAGATGCGTGAAGATTTGAGAGGGACCTAGGCTTGATTTCCTTAGATTTAAAATCCACCCTAGGTTGCATGCCAGACATGAGAGAATTGAAGAAGATTTACTTTACTAACCAATCGTCTATATAAACATGGAGATGGATAGAACGACGGTGAAAATTTCTGCCACGATTGAGACTAGGCGAGAAAAAGAAAAGGAGCTGTGGTCAGGCCAAAAGGCATGGCGCGAAACTGCCAAACTCGATCTTAGTAAGCAAATCTCAGGATATTTTCGGAAGGAAGGGTAAATGAAAACATGAAAAAAGGCGTCATTTTGGTCGATGGAAACGACCACATACACTGATCTAGACTGGAAATGATCTGGGAGATGGTCTCCATCTTGACTTGGGAGTAAGAATTATGAGATTTAGTCATGACATGCCCCCTTGTTAAATTAAAATTAATGCAGATTTGAATGTTTCAGAGTGAATAGAGATCATTTTACTGAGATTTAATGACAGGGTAGGAAAACCTACCCTAGGTTGAACGCTCTCATGCATGTATAAATTCCTTAGAATTAACATAATTCACAAATAAAACTAACATGATAATGACCAAACTGTCAATTGAAAGGACCAGAGGAGACAAGAAAGAAGAATTAGAAGAGGAAAGAGCCGACACAAAAGAAGGAAGGTCTATAGAAAACTCGTCCTTACAAGGAAGAGAGAGACTAAGCAATCCACCAGTGAGCCAGGGACCATTCATCCGAAGAGACCCTGACTGGACAAAAATCTTCTCAGCCCTGACCGACTAGGAAATAGAAGAAGGATTAGGAGATGGAGAAGAAAAAAGATGAGAAGAGACACCAGAGGCCATAGAATCAACAGTTCAAATGGAAAGAGGAGAGCAAGGCCTCTTGGAAGCTAGAAGAGAATAAAACTGTAAAGAATCAGAAAAGGAAAAAGATTGATCAGAAGGAATGTGAACAGATACAACATCCTGACCAGAGAACATGGAAAGAATAGAGAAAAAACTGACATGAAAGAACGAACAAGGGACGAATCCCTAAAAACAGAAAACAATGAGAAAACCAGACCTTAATCAACAATTAGAAACTCAAGCTCAAAAGAGAGAACGACAGAAACAATCGGATCAAGATGATCAAAAGAGGAAGAAGAGGAAGAGAGGAATTAAGAAGAATGGAAGATGAAGAGGAAAGAACAGGACCAGAAGATCCCTGGAGAGGATTGAGAGACGATGAAATACGGGAAAACCCCATAGGAGGGAAAAAAGAAGGAAGACAGAAAGAGAGAGAGAGGAAGGAGGACATGACTAGAAGAAAACTTTAGAAGGAGAAGGGACAGAGGATGAAGGAAGAAACCTATACTTATCTTTACTCATTATTATTAAAGACTTAGAACCAGTATTATCAACTTGTAAAGACGGATGCCATTGAGTTTGATATGCTAATAAAAAAGAATGATTGATAGAATGATAATGAATCCCGGAAACAGCTGGATGTTAAATACACAAAACACTAATACTAGATTATGATTAAACACTACGGGATGAATCACGAAACAAAACGCTGAAAAACGGAGCCGATATAAAATCTAAGCAAAAAGACTCACCTAAACCTTGACTGTGACAAGGCAGAAGAAAAAACAGGGCTTTTATTCCTTCTTCCTTCACCCTAATCTTATTTCTCTATTACCAGCGTTTTCTTGCTCTTGTAATCATTAATCGTAGAGCCATTCTCTTCCCTATGAATCCACTACTGAACCTATTCCTTTCAGCCCCTGTCAGAATTAGACTAAGAATTACGCCTAGAAACAGGAATTTTCTTCAAGAAATTAATTCCCTTGGTTAAAATAAATATGTCAACCTGCCGACATAAGAGGAAAAAAGAGCGCAAAAAAGGCTGAACGGCCTGAAGACAACTGGTCATCTAAAGTTGGATGAAATTAAAAATTAATTTTAATTGCAACATCGAGCGATAATGCGTAGAATACAGACTGACTTATCGACTGCAACAGAAAACCTATCCGGCAACCAGTCGGAAGAGTCTTTAATTACGTTGAAATGTTTCACTGATAAAAGAATAAATGCTGAATATCCACAATTCCAAGAGACTTCAAGACTGGCAATGTCTCGGAATTAATATTTTCAGCGATTAAACATTCCGATTGTAAAAGCACTTACTAAAATAAGACTAACTCTTAGACAAAATGATGACTAGATCCTAGGAAAGACAAACCTGGAATCTCAGTAAGAGCTATCACCGGAAATCCAAAAAAGGAAGACAGAACCGGAAGTTAATCATAGACCACCATGAAACCCGGCAATGACCCTATCCCCGGATGTACGAATCCGGAAGTGTAAAAATAGGAAACAGAAATGCGCAAAATGGAAGAAGACAACTGGAAACTGAAACCGGATGTACATTAAAAAAACAGAATAAGCATAGGAACCAGAAATACGCAAACCGGAAGTCAGGCCGGATACGGAAAAAAGAGAGGTAGATCCGGAAACAGAAGTAACCCCTGTCCTGAGGACCTGAATCCACTACAACTGATCCAAGACATTGACATTGGCATATATATTAAAGACGGGGGCTTCCGCCGCCGCCACCACTGGTCATGCCTTTTCTTCTTATTTACAACCTCAAGACTCACGTGGGGTTGACCCGGTGACCTGCTCGAAATCACCTTCGAGAGCTTATTTGCTCTAATTATTTGCTCTTTATTCTTAATTCATTCACTAGCCCGGAAGTACGTCCCAACCGGAAGTGGAAGTCGGAAGAGCTTATTAGTCATACCGGAAACGGTCGGAACAGAAGTAAGAACCGGATCTTGAAGACCCGGATGTCCTGCAAAACCGGAAGACATACCGGAAATGGTTAGAACGGAAGTAGCACCGGAAAACGGAAGTAAACCTGGGTCCCGAGGACTAGAATCCACCCCAACGGAACCGGAAGAACAAGCAAAACTAGATTGCAGACTATGGCTATAGACGACCTATGAAGAATCTTGACGACCGGTATGACCGAAAATTTTGGCATTAGCATAAGCATCAGCCTTATGGACGTCAGCTTCCGCCTCCACCACTACTGCTTGAGGGTTATGCCCGTCACCCTCAAGTCTAATGTGGGTTTGACCCGGTGAACTACACGAGCTCACCTTCGAGAGCTTAGCTGCTCTAGACTTCTGCTTAGGAGACCTGAATACTTGCATTGACGTTAGAAGAATCGGTCTCCCCCATTTGCGGGAATGCCCGCTAGCCCTCGGGCTATCGTCGGAATCAGAAGAAACTTCCTGTTTCTTGGCCTCCATGATGGCAGAAGATATTCTTTCGTTTAAAGATTTAGTCAAAACTGCAGCGAAGGATTCAAATCGCGCAAATAAAGCTATCACTGCTTCTGAATTTGCCGAAAAAGCATACACCCTCCCCTCCGGTGCTGCTGGATTAGACATATTAGAATATTGTAAAAGACACAGCCTTTGTCTATTAGCAACGGAGGAAGGGGAAGGACGACCATAGGGCAGCGCTGTAAGGATATATAATCCTTAAAGAAACTTAGATACAAACGCAGACCACCCTATGCAAAACCCGCACATTGATGTGGGGTACACGTAGTGCACTTAAAACAGAAATGTCCTCCATACTCCACAGAGTGAACTCGTTCACAGATTGAGGATGTGCACTTGATTTATTGGTCATTAAAACAGACTCTTAAACAACGAAAAAAGATTACGAAAGAAGCATACAGCTTAGAATTTTGATAAAAGGCGTCTAGAAAACATGCAAACGCCTTTCAAAGAAAGGCCGGAAAAGTTCAAATTCAAGATTGTTTTCTATCATAGGGAACTAAATGTAATTCCTTGTAAAGCACTATTTTTTCTTTTAACTGAAAGTGAGTAATGGGCTCACTGGAGTAATAGAGTGTTTTTATATGATGATGACTTAGGCATGTTAAAGTTGTTACCACGAAAACGAAACCCACGAAAACCGGTAACATTTATATACATAGTTATAAAGCTCAATATAACCACAAAATACTTCCAAAAACATAATTTTGGGAGGATAGACGTCATAGTAGGCATATCTTAGCGTGAAGAATTCCTTCAATAGTAATCTGACACAGCGCAAAGCTATAAAAACTTTCTGATAATATTTGTGCAGGTGTTCTGCTTGCAGAATAATTGAAAAGTGATCTGTTTCCTATTTGGGCTCCAGTGTGCATGTGCGAGCGCGCTTAGTGACAGGCGTCACTATGGAGTGAGTACAGACTGGTGCCAGTCTATATCAGTTAATATACTTGAGATGGACCTAACCAGTAGCCTGGTTGAGGGTCCATATTTATAGGAATAGGCATGGGGAGGAGTGTACGCAAGCAAAAAAAGATCTTATTCTGCTAGCTCAATGCAGATAATTGATTTAGCAAGTAGTGATTGTGTTTTTGTCGTGTAATAACAACCGGTAAATATTTTGAAATTAATTTGACTGGATGACGTTGCTGCCTAAAATTAAGCAAGGGCATCCAGTCAAATTAATTTCAAAATATTCAACAGAATGAGTTTAGTTGCAAAGAATATACTTTTTATGATTTGTCGTTGAAAGGGTTAGAGTAGCTACCTTTTCTTAAAAATAATTTCATGACAAAAGACATGATTAAATTTTCAATTCATGAAATTTTATTCATATCATAATTAGGTAATGAGTGATGGAATCTGTCTCTCAAGTATCTGACAACAAAATTAAATTTGTCTTGTCTTACCCAACATTGCAATCATAATAACGTAGAAGTCTCTGTCACGAATCTCAAAAGGTATGTCAAATGTAAGAATTGTGTCTCTTTGACAGGTTTACAATTTAATAAACATTCTGCTGAATATTTTGAAACTAATTTGACTGAGAGCTGTTGCTGCTATAAGAAGCAGAAGCTCCCAGTGACATTGGTTTCAAAATATTCAACAGTTTTGTAACACAACAAAAATACTAAGCCATAGGAATAGAGGAACCGGTTCCCTAGAGCAGTGACTGCAATAGAGTTAAAATGATACTATTCAGAATACACAATGGATGGATGTATCTCTGCTAACCTTTTTTACTAGGGAACCCACACGCCATGGGACTATTCCAACACACGGACAAAGTGGGCGGGGCTTAACTAGAAATAGGCGTGGTATTACGCTAGAAATTGATCCCGCCACTGAAAGAAGAATATTACACCCCAATTCATAAAACTGAACACTTTAATACCTAAATTTTGTCAAGAAAATAAAATATTTGCTTATTGAATGTCCATTTGCAAGCCAAGAGAATACTATTTTTTTTTATTTGCCACTGGAATGACTGGCTCGGTAAGTTTTAAAAATAGTATTCTTATATAATAGCAGAGGTTGTCTTGGTTGGATTCAGTATGAAAGGGTTAAATCGTTGAATTCTTTCTCCATTTCTATGCAACTCATACTAATATAATTTTTTTAAATATTTTAATACCTATATGGATATCATTTAGAAACTTATTGAAGTTTATTTATTTTTTCTGATACTTAGAAAATTACATGTCTGGGCGACAAAAGATATGAGGAGTTAATACGTTAACCCTTCAATGGTCATTGATTTGTTACAAAAATCAGTTTTCGCTCAGTAAATGGCCATTAAATTGCAGACCAAGAGATTATTTTTTACAATTTACCAT
Source organism: Chaetoderma sp. LZ-2023a (assembly GCA_034401795.1). Classification (NCBI taxonomy): domain Eukaryota; kingdom Metazoa; phylum Mollusca; class Caudofoveata; order Chaetodermatida; family Chaetodermatidae; genus Chaetoderma; species Chaetoderma sp. LZ-2023a. The sequence goes on from CM067371.1 coordinate 3,750,436, forward strand.
TGGAATAACTCGATCTGTTATCGAGCCAGCTATTGCAGTGGTAAATTTTTTTAAATCGTCTTCTATAAGCCCGCAAATGGACATTTCTCAAGAGCAATGACGAGGTTCATTTTGGCCGCCTTGACCATTCACACTAAAATGCTTGAAAATACAATTGTTAAACTTGTATACTTTTTGAGTCTTAAATTGTGCGCCTAGATGTAAGGAAACGAAATAATTCTTAACATATGATGATTTTATTACATATAAATTAATATATATTTTTTTAAAGTTCTGAAGTTGAATTAGAGACACGAGTCCTTAATTCAACTTCACAACTAAAAAAATTATATTAATTTATATGGAATGAAATCGTCAAATGTTATGATTTACTTCATTTCCTTACATCTAACCAAATAATTTAAGCCTCTAAAAGTATACAATTTAAAAAACTTTATTTTCAAGCATTTTGGTGTGAACATCAAAGGGTTCATTTTTCCTTTTTATCCGCAGACAAAAACATTCTAAACTATTGACAATTAAAATAAATCACCTGTTGAACTCGCACTGGTCTTGGAAAATGTCCATTTGCAGATGGAGAGAAGTATTTTTTAAATTTTACCACTGGAATCACTGGCTCGATAACCGAGCCACTTCATCTGCAAATTACCGTCATTTTCGCCTTCGAATACAGGACACCATCCCAAATTTTACCAAAATCCAACCAAAAAAATTGTATTCAAGTATAAGACGTTGTTAAATTTAGAAAAACGCACCTTTAAAAAATTGAAATTTGGTATAAAAAATTACCATCACTCAGCACTATGTTTAATGTATGCCTAAAAAATATCATGGTGGAAGAGAAATTATTAAATAGGACCGCCTAAATATTGTGTATCTTCAATAAACATCGTTTATTACATTAAAATCAATCTAATTTGGCATAAAATGTTGCCTTGAAAATTTAAAAATCACGTGACAGAATCAGAATGTAATGGCTCTTTTGCATTTGGAGGTGCTGTGTGATCTTATGCACTAACAGGAGTTGGTTATCAAACGGGTACGGGAACATTCAGTTCCTATCGCGCAACGATGATATATAGCAATTTCCGAGCCAAGAATATTTATATCTGAGTACTCACTCTAATTAGAATAAAGATCTTTTGCGATTGGAGGCGAATCACGTGATTTATACATGTTTCTTTTCTCAACACCATTTTATGTCAAATTGTTGATTAATTTTGATGTAATAAGTGATATGTATTAAAGAATAAGCAATATTTAGGCACCCCAATTTATTTAATAATTTCACTTCTGCTTGGTGTTTTTGGAGTATACATTAAACATAGTCGTCAGGCTGTGCGAATTGTCTATCTGCGAATTGTCTATCTGCGAATTGTCTATCTGCGAATTGTCTATCTGCGAATTGTCTATCATAACATTTAGTTCAATTTCCATGGTACAATCTGACTTTTTAAGAAAATTTTTGACCCAAAAATGTGCTCAAGGAATGTTCTCGATTATAGGATGCACCCCCCTTCCTAGAACATGTAATTTGACCAAAAAAATGCGTCCTTTAGTCAAATTTTTATGGTATAAGTTGGTTTTCAACAATTTTGGTGGATGATGTTGCTGTCTTCGACAGCACCATCTTCCACCAAATTTGTGGAAAAATGTACACCAGTTCATCTTTTAATTTAATTAAAAAATTTTTAAATCTAACATCAGTGTGGTAAGGGTTAAGACAGTCAAATTGTTTTCTAAATATTCAAGTCTGCCGATATAACTCATCTCAAATTCAGATGTCCTGGAATTCTACGGATGAAAGTAAGAAATAATCTTGACAAAGCATCGCATAACTGATAATCTATTATTCTAAACTACGCACTGTAAGCATGACAAATCCTGTTAATATTTCATCACATCGTGAAAACTATGACAGATCATGAAGCCCTCCACGTCCTTCACCGTCAGGGTATGATGTAATCCATAATCATCAAAAATGCTCACCTTTTATGCAGCTTAATTAACCCTTTATTTGTCAAGACGGCCAGAACCGGCTTTTGTAGTCGTCTCAAGGAATGTAGATTTCCAAGTCAAGAGAAGAGTATTTTTTCAATTCTACAACTCGAATGACTGGCTCGATACCCGAGCCAGTCATTTCAGTGCTAAATTTTCAAAAATACTCTTCTCTTGACCTGTAAATGGAGATTCAATGAGCAATTTTTTTTTATTTTCTTGATCAATCTTGACCATAAATAGGTTAGGATTTGACTATTAGTGATAAATTTGAGAATACGCCTGCCGAGAGATTAAAAGCTGTTGCAGTGCATCAAAACTTTTTTAGCAACACTACTCTCAAAATGTATATCGACCTTCCACATCTTACGACGAGCGTTAATTCCATCACCTGCTTATTGAAAATTATTGAGACATATTTCCCACTAATTAACCTTTTAACACTTAAATTTCTTCAAGAAAATTTAAATTTTCTCATAGAAAATATCCATTTGCAGAGCAAGAGAATCCCATTTTTGAAAATTGACAACTGGAATGACTGGCTCGATAACCGAGCCAGTCATCCCAGTCGTAAATTAAGCAAAAAAATTCTCAAATAGTTCTCAAATGGACATTTCTCAAGATCACTGCAGAAGCCGTTTGTGACTGATATGAGTGTTAAAGGGTTAACACTCAGGAGATTTGATGACATGTAACACGATTCCAATGGTTTCAATCCAATAGAGGGGTGCATTTGTAGCTAGGCCATGCACCTTTCTAGCTATGCCACACCCCTTTCTAGCTATGATACAACCCTTTCTAGCTATGCCACATGCCTTTCTAGCTATGCCACATGCCTTTCTAGCTATGCCACATGCTTTTCTAGCTATGCCACATGCCTTTCTAGCTATGACACATGCCCTTCTAGCTATGTCACATGCCTTTCTAGCTATGTCATGCTTCTTTCTAGCTATGCCACATGCCTTTCTAGCTATGCCATGTGCCTTTCTAGCTATGCCACATGCTTTTCTAGCTATGCCATGCACCTTTCTAGCTATGCCACATGCCTTTCTAGCTATGCCACATGCTTTTCTAGCTATGCCATGCACCTTTCTAGCTATGCCACATGCCTTTCTAGCTATGCCACATGCCTTTCTAGCTATGCCACATGCCTTTCTAGCTATGTCACATGCCTTTCTAGCTATGCCACATGCCTTTCTAGCTATGCCACATGACTTTCTAGCTATGCCATGCACCTTTCTAGCTATGCCACATGCCTTTCTAGCTATGCCATGTGCCTTTCTAGCTATGCCACACTTCTTTCTAGCTATGCCACATGCCTTTCTAGCTATGTCATGCTTCTTTCTAGCTATGCCACATGCCTTTCTAGCTATGCCATGTGCCTTTCTAGCTATGCCACATGCCTTTCTAGCTATGCCACATGCCTTTCTAGCTATGCCACGTGCCTTTCTAGCTATGCCACATGCCTTTCTAGCTATGCCATGCACCTTTCTAGCTATGCCACATGCCTTTCTAGCTATGCCACATGACTTTCTAGCTATGTCACGTGCCTTTCTAGCTATGTCTCAAATAGTTCTCAAATGGACATTTCTCAAGATCACTGCAGAAGCCGTTTGTGACTGATATGAGTGTTAAAGGGTTAACACTCAGGCGAGTTGATGACATGTAACAAGATTCCAATGGTTTTAATCCAATAGAGGGGTGCATTTGTAGCTAGGCCATGCACCTTTCTAGCTATGCCACACTTCTTTCTAGCTATGCCACATGCCTTTCTAGCTATGCCACATGCCTTTCTAGCTATGCCACATGCCTTTCTAGCTATGCCATGTGCCTTTCTAGCTATGCCACGCTTCTTTCTAGCTATGCCACATGCCTTTCTAGCTATGACACACTTCTTTCTAGCTATGCCACATGCCTTTCTAGCTATGCCACATGCCTTTCTAGCTATGCCACATGCCTTTCTAGCTATGACACATGCCTTTCTAGCTATGCCACATGCCTTTCTAGCTATGCCACACCCCTTTCTAGCTATGATACAACCCTTTCTAGCTATGCCATGTGCCTTTCTAGCTATGACACATGCCTTTCTAGCTATGTCATGCTTCTTTCTAGCTATGTCATGCTTCTTTCTAGCTATGACACATGCCTTTCTAGCTATGCCACATGCCTTTCTAGCTATGCCACACCCCTTTCTAGCTATGATACAACCCTTTCTAGCTATGCCATGTACCTTTCTAGCTATGCCACATGCCTTTCTAGCTATGCCACATGCCCTTCTAGCTATGTCATGCTTCTTTCTAGCTATGCCACATGCCTTTCTAGCTATGTCATGTGCCTTTCTAGCTATGTCACATGCCTTTCTAGCTATGGCACACCCCTTTCTAGCTATGCCACATGCCTTTCTAGCTATGCCACATGCCTTTCTAGCTATGCCACATGCCTTTCTAGCTATGTCATGCTTCTTTCTAGCTATGCCACATGCCTTTCTAGCTATGCCACATGCCTTTCTAGCTATGCCACATGCCTTTCTAGCTATGCCACATGCCTTTCTAGCTATGACACATGCCTTTCTAGCTATGTCATGCTTCTTTCTAGCTATGCCACATGCCTTTCTAGCTATGCCACATGCCTTTCTAGCTATGCCACATGCCTTTCTAGCTATGCCACATGCCTTTCTAGCTATGACACATGCCTTTCTAGCTATGTCATGCTTCTTTCTAGCTATGCCACATGCCTTTCTAGCTATGACACATGCCTTTCTAGCTATGCCACATGCCTTTCTAGCTATGACACATGCCTTTCTAGCTATGCCACATGCCCTTCTAGCTATGCCACATGCCTTTCTAGCTATGCCACATGCCCTTCTAGCTATGACACATGCCCTTCTAGCTATGTCATGTGCCTTTCTAGCTATGACACATGCCCTTCTAGCTATGTCATGTGCCTTTCTAGCTATGTCATGCTTCTTTCTAGCTATGCCACATGCCTTTCTAGCTATGACACATGCCCTTCTAGCTATGACACATGCCCTTCTAGCTATGTCATGTGCCTTTCTAGCTATGACACATGCCCTTCTAGCTATGACACATGCCCTTCTAGCTATGCCACATGCCTTTCTAGCTATGTCATGCTTCTTTCTAGCTATGCCACATGCCTTTCTAGCTATGCCACATGACTTTCTAGCTATGTCACGTGCCTTTCTAGCTATGTCTCAAATAGTTCTCAAATGGACATTTCTCAAGATCACTGCAGAAGCCGTTTGTGACTGATATGAGTGTTAAAGGGTTAACACTCAGGCGAGTTGATGACATGTAACAAGATTCCAATGGTTTTAATCCAATAGAGGGGTGCATTTGTAGCTAGGCCATGCACCTTTCTAGCTATGCCACACTTCTTTCTAGCTATGCCACATGCCTTTCTAGCTATGCCACATGCCTTTCTAGCTATGCCACATGCCTTTCTAGCTATGCCATGTGCCTTTCTAGCTATGCCACGCTTCTTTCTAGCTATGCCACATGCCTTTCTAGCTATGACACACTTCTTTCTAGCTATGCCACATGCCTTTCTAGCTATGCCACATGCCTTTCTAGCTATGCCACATGCCTTTCTAGCTATGACACATGCCTTTCTAGCTATGCCACATGCCTTTCTAGCTATGCCACACCCCTTTCTAGCTATGATACAACCCTTTCTAGCTATGCCATGTGCCTTTCTAGCTATGACACATGCCTTTCTAGCTATGTCATGCTTCTTTCTAGCTATGTCATGCTTCTTTCTAGCTATGACACATGCCTTTCTAGCTATGCCACATGCCTTTCTAGCTATGCCACACCCCTTTCTAGCTATGATACAACCCTTTCTAGCTATGCCATGTACCTTTCTAGCTATGCCACATGCCTTTCTAGCTATGCCACATGCCCTTCTAGCTATGTCATGCTTCTTTCTAGCTATGCCACATGCCTTTCTAGCTATGTCATGTGCCTTTCTAGCTATGTCACATGCCTTTCTAGCTATGGCACACCCCTTTCTAGCTATGCCACATGCCTTTCTAGCTATGCCACATGCCTTTCTAGCTATGCCACATGCCTTTCTAGCTATGTCATGCTTCTTTCTAGCTATGCCACATGCCTTTCTAGCTATGCCACATGCCTTTCTAGCTATGCCACATGCCTTTCTAGCTATGCCACATGCCTTTCTAGCTATGACACATGCCTTTCTAGCTATGTCATGCTTCTTTCTAGCTATGCCACATGCCTTTCTAGCTATGCCACATGCCTTTCTAGCTATGCCACATGCCTTTCTAGCTATGCCACATGCCTTTCTAGCTATGACACATGCCTTTCTAGCTATGTCATGCTTCTTTCTAGCTATGCCACATGCCTTTCTAGCTATGACACATGCCTTTCTAGCTATGCCACATGCCTTTCTAGCTATGACACATGCCTTTCTAGCTATGCCACATGCCCTTCTAGCTATGCCACATGCCTTTCTAGCTATGCCACATGCCCTTCTAGCTATGACACATGCCCTTCTAGCTATGTCATGTGCCTTTCTAGCTATGACACATGCCCTTCTAGCTATGTCATGTGCCTTTCTAGCTATGTCATGCTTCTTTCTAGCTATGCCACATGCCTTTCTAGCTATGCCATGTGTCTTTCTAGCTTAGCTCTGACCACTTTGTACGCGCCTTTAATTTTTTCAAGAAAATTTCAATTTTCTCAAAGAAAATGTAAATTTGCAGACCAAGAGAAGACTATTTGTGAAAATTTAACATTGGAATGACTGGCTCGGTTTCGAGCCAGTCATTCCAATGGTAAAATTTCAAAGCTAGTCAGAAATGGACATTTCTCAAGATCACTGGAGAGGCCATTTTTGGCTGATATGAGGGTTAAAGGGTTAACCCTTTGAACACTGAATTTTCTCAAAATCTAAATTTCAAGGTAAATATACGGGTAAGCTGTTCAAGAACATCTTAAAACTTATTTGACTGGGGGATAATTGGAAGCAACAATTCACAGCCAAATTAGTTTGAAAAATATTCAACAGAATGATTTATTGACGTATTTGATTCCGACATCAGATACTAGAGTAACAGATCGGCCCACTCAATTGACCAACAATTATTCATATTTTATATTGGCCTGTTACATCTACAGCCATACAAATATCCTATTGCCTACTAAACCATACATATAATCATGAAATAAACATTGAACTTGAACTTGGAACAGTTTCGTACAGATACGTTTACATGTGAATAAAGTCAATATTCTCCGGGATTGTAGATGCAGTTTTAGATAGCTGCGTGATCGTTCGTTCACACATCGATCCATCAGAGACTTTTTGCAACACACAACACCTACTTATCCGAGTTTAACCGTTTCACCCACAACAACCATAGCCAAGATATACTAGTCTCCATTAACTACTCAATTCTCCAGAAAATAATCTCAATTATGTTATATAAGAATCCTGTCCAGGCAGCAGAAGCAAAGCCACATCCGTAACTTTTAATAAAATTATTTTCAAAGTGTCCAATGGCTTTAATTCTTGCATGGGTTACCTTGAATTTCAGATACTTGTATGCCAGGTTAGAAATGGTTAAACCGATCTGGAGCGAATCCCTCAAAGTCTACTGCTGAGGGAATTCCTGCAAATGCTTTTCTGTCAACAGACCTCCTGTCTAGCTTAACCCATTTAGTCTTAAACATCACATACAATTGAACACACTATAGCTCAGCACATGAGGATTATTTTGAAAACAATTTGCCTGAAAGTTGTTGCTGCCTTTGGCAGCAACAACTTTCAGTCCAATTGTTTTCAAAATTGTCAGCATATTTTGTACCTATCTCACATGAAAGCAGTTTATTCGCGGCAGCAGACTCCAGTAAGTCTTCTCCTGACAGCAGATGAGCTTCTACCATCTTAATGAACGATAATCAGCAAATTTCATTCATACAATGTCCAGTTGGTCATCAAACGCTTCTGGCTATTCCCTGGTCATCATGCTGGTCAGGGATTTAGTGGATTCCAGGGCTATCTGTATATAGCTGATCCATGTCAGAGTGTAGCTGAGATGTGGAGATAATTGCAAACATATGAGGGATTAATCATGGGGTCTAGCTGCAAAAGCTGGTGCTATATAGTGATAATATCATGATAGGATTAATATGGAGAATTGATCATTTTGGTTCAGGGGGGGGGGGATGATTGATTATATCGGTCTATATTTTGCAAATTGAGATTCTCATGTTAGTCATGTCAACTGATGGAATAAAAGACCTTACACACACATGCACGCACGCACGCATGCGCAGAGACACGCACACACACACACGCACGCATGCACACACACACGCACACCACATTATACATGTACTAACCTTCAAATCAAGCTGATCTAGGTGCTTTAAGTGTTAAATTTTTGTTTTAATTTCAGGGGAGATAAACCTGAGGAAAATAAACATATTCCCAGGGTCCAACTGAGTTCCTCTCACAAAATATCTGTATAGCAAGTTTGAAGCAGACACAGATGCTTCCTTGGGTTCATAATCCTCACCAAATCAATTACTGACACATAAGAAGTTTACAAGAGTGCCGCCTAGCTGGGCTTAATACGTCCATCTTTGATGAATTTTAAGCATTTCAGGTAGGAAAACTCTGGCAAATATGGACAGATCTCGCCAAAATTAAATCAAGACACTTCGTTTCCACCTAATATGTCCACTGAAAAGAGAATTTGAAATGTGAGTTCACGACTCCCTGAGATCTGGAACGGACAATATATTTTTGAAATTTTTTTATCTTTTCAGGGGGGGGAATAACTCTGATTGATCTTGCCGAAATGAAATTATGACACTTCATCTCCACATAATATATCCACTAAAAACATAATTTCAAATCCAGGTTCAAAACTGTTTGCGATCTGGCACGGACAAGGACAAGAAATCTTTGACACATTTTAAGCATATCAGTGTGAGATAGCTCTCACAAATATGGACGAATCTCAATGAAACAAAATCATGACACTTCGTTTAAATACATAATATATTCACTGGAAAAATAATTTCAAAAGGACTTTTCTCATGACCACTGCAGAGCCATTTTGAGCGCCTTGACCATTAAAGGGTTAACAAAGCTACAGAGAACAAATAGTTACAGAAAATTCTAAGCAATTCCCAGTGAGAAGGATTTGGGCGCGAAAAATTGCTACATGGAGAGAATGTCGACAATAAAATTCCAGCATTTTTTCTTCTAGATATGGAAAAATTAAGTTAGGACGGTGTAAAAAAAATGTATGGCCTAATGTTTCTGCATACAAGACGATAGCAAGCCTAGCACCCTTGGGTCTTTATAGCCAAGTCTGGTTGGATTTGGTACAACGGGTCAGGATTTGTAGACTTAAAAAGCAAGACAAAATTGATGTACGAGAGGTGGCCGAAAGATGAATGATCATCACAACATTCACTGACTCATGTTTTCCTTTGGGCCAGGTCAGTTAATAATATGCAATATATGAAGCTTAATTATTTAGCCCAAACTGCTTTAGCAAACACTGTCTTTAACCCCACTCATATCAGTGAAAAACGGCTTCTGCCGTGGTCTTGAGAAATGCCCATTTGTAGACCAAGAGAAGACTATTTATGAAAATTTATCACTGGAATGACTGACTGCCAGTCATTCCAGTGGTAAATTTTCAAAAATAGTCTACTCTTGTTCTGCACACGGACATTTTCCATGAGAAATCTGAAATTTCCTTTAACAAACTCAAGGGTTTAAGTGATAAGGAGTTTCTGTCTGAGGCCTTAGATTATAATTTCTTTAATGGATCTTTCCGGGTTAGCTATGCCCCACCCATCTCTAGATAAGCTCCACCCACACCTTGCTCGCATTGGGATCGATCAATCTCCGAACACCCTGACTATAAATTTCCCCAAAAAATACACAGGTAAGCTGTTGAACATTTTAAAACTAATCTGACTGGGTGCTGTTGCAACAGCGCCCAGTCAAATTAGTTTCAAAATATTCAACAGCATGTTTATTAAATAGCAAAGAATTACAAAGACATACAATTCTTACAATGCGTCAGACTGTTTGAGATTTGATGATGGTCTATATGGAACCCTTTGTGATGTAATGATTGTGACGTCATCATACACGTGCTGAGCCAATTACGATGTCATACGAGGTCAGATGATGGATAGATACTCTGGAAAGGTCAATTATCTTGCAAACCGTCCCACTCGCACCACACCCCACACCCGCTACCGAATGACATCTTACCTGTAAATTAATTAATCCACTTTAAAGCACAAATATTTTGCTAAAAAATATTGTTGTTAATTATATGCTATAGTCCACGCACTTCCATTGAAATATTTATTTATAAGTTAAAACGTTTACTTGATAAAAATACAAAAAAACATACATATAGAATCCCGTCTTCGCACGCTAATTTTATTATCAAACAGGTTTTGATGACAAAATAATCTAACATGCTCCCACAAGATTCTATGTCATGGACGACAGACCTAGTCAGTGAGCGACAAACGATAGAATTTTGTGTATTGATTTTTCTGCTATGCATGCCGATACGCGCCAATCTTCGGATAACCCTCACGAGCAGCGCAAAATGAAAATTTAATTGACACTGGCACGATTTTCTCCCTAATTGCTTATGGAATTGCAATATGATTTAGCGATGCTTAGACACACTTCAAGTGTATAAAGTTGTTATCCGCCACTGAGGCGGGTCGATCACCGTTGACCAAGGTCTCTGCGGAGGAGAATAATTGGCGTATATATATATATATATATATATGTTCGTCGTCGGGTTTCTGTCGTGACTTCAGAATTATATAGACAAATAATTATTGGCCTATCATCCGCAATATGTTAGTATGATTATGATTAGCGCTATAAATACTGTCGTTTGGATAGTTTTTCAGCTGTAAGAAATATTTTGTTAACATTTTAAAATTAATTTGACTGGAAGCTGTTGCTGCCACAGCAGCAGCAGCTTCAGTCACATCAATTTCAAAATATGCAAAAACATTTAACTACAAGGTGCTTATGAAATTGAAATATGGTGACTTCAGCGTTGACATGGTTAATTCGATAATACTATCACCATAGTCACAGTGAACAATTCCATCTAGCGATAACTTACTTCAATAGAAACGTACGTGATTAACGGAAATGAAAAATAGCCAATAAAATTTGTAATTATCAATATATGCATACAGGAATATCTATATAAATTAGGGATTGTATATACATAATACATAAGTGCTGAATTAACCAATTACTAGCCAAGCCGATCAAAACCGGCGTCTGCAGTAACCATGACGAATGTTCATTTATAGGTTAATAGAAGACTACTTTTTTTAAATTTACCAATGGAATGACTGACTCGATAATGGAGCCAGTCGCTCACCTGGACCATTAGCATTTGAACCATTTGCATTTAAATAGATATCATAGATTTTCCGGAAAATCCAAGATGTCCAGCCAAAAAAATTAACAATTAAAATTCTGAATAGATGTTCTAGAGTCTACCATGATAGTGTCATTCTAGCCAAATTTTGTTGAAATATATTAAGCGACTAAGGAGAAGCAACGTAGTGACAATTTCTGGTAATTTTTTCATAAAATCTAAGATTTTGACCCCAAAATTTATCTATCAAAATTTTGAATAGAATTTCTAGAGCCTACCACCATAGAATCCATCTAGTGAAATTTGTTTGAAATATGTCAGGCAGCTAAGGAGGCATAGCAATTTCAAAATATCCGGTAAACTTTTCATAAGATTTCTAAGATTTTCACCCAACAAATTGATCAATCAAAATTCTGAAAAGACATTCTAGAGCCTATCACCATAGAATGCATCTAGCCAAATTTGGTTGAAATATGTTAAGCAGCTAAGGAGGAGTAGCATTTTGACCATTTCCTGTAGATTTTTCATAAAATCTGCGATTTTCACGCAAAAGATTTACCAATCAAAATTCTGAAAAAATTGTCTGGATGGTACCAGCATAGGATGATTTCAGGCAAATTTGGTTGAAATTTGTCAAACTGTTAAGGAGAAAATGTGATTTGATGGACGGACAGACGGCCACCATGGCATAAGCTCACTTGGTCTTTCAGGCCAGGTGAGCTAAAAATAGTCTTCTCATGGCCAGTAAATACACATTCAATTCATTAAGCACATATTATGATTCTCCAGAACAAATTTGACCATTAAATGGTGAAGGCATTGACCATGGTCAGATTTTTGTTAGGATACTTGATCCCTCGTGCCAACTTAATCCTTTAAGGGTCAAAGAAGGGTGCAACGGCCTTGCAGTAGGCTTGCAACAAAATTTCTCACTGGAATGACTGTCTCGATAATCGAGCCAGTTATTATACCCCCACCCCACCCCCCACCCAGCTCCTACCAACCACTCGATGACACCTTACCTGTCTTACCTGTAAATTAATTAATCCACTTTAAAGCATAAATATTTTACTAAAAAATATTGTTGTTAATTATATGCTATAGTACACGCACTTCCATTGAAATATTGTTGTTAATTATATGCTATAGTACACGCACTTCCATTGAAATATTGTTGTTAATTATATGCTATAGTACACGCACTTCCATTGAAATATTGTTGTTAATTATATGCTATAGTACACGCACTTCCATTGAAATATTTATTTATAAGTTAAAACATTGGTAAATTTTCGAAAATAGTCTTCTCTTGGCTGGCTTTGTCATGAAAGGGTTAACCCGATTCTTGATACTCACATCAATTAACCCTTTAACTGCCTGCCTGCTGAATTTCTACAGACTACATATCATCTTGGGTTTAACTCTGGATCTGCTGAATATTTTGAATGCAATTTTGGCTGAAATTTGTGTGCTGGCTAATCCACTAACAAGATACACCAGCCTTTTACAATTGCATCCTATAGCAATTTTTTTCTGCTGTCCGAGTGATAGGATTAACCCTTTCACTGACAAATCCCTAAAAAGTATATTCTTTACGATATAAAACTTATTCTGTTGAGGCCAATAGTGCTTCCTGACAAATTTGGTTGAAATCGGCCTAGTGGCTTTTGATTGAAGCTTTAAATTTATTCCTATAAGTGTTTTGGTAGGAAAATATTCAAAGATGGTCACCAGACAAATTTAACAATCAGTTTCTTTTTTATAATTTTGCATCTTTATGCCGCAATGAGGTTTCCTGCCTAACTTGGTTGAAATCCATCCGGTGGTTCTTGAGACGATATTTAAAATTTCTCATTGTTTTTGTCTAGGGCTTTTGGCAGTAAAAATTCAAGATTATAGGCATCAAAGGGCCAAATTTTACATTACCCTACCAATATATATATATAAAAATCCATTAAATAAAAAATCCAATATGGCCGTGAAAACCCTACATTTTAATTGGTCCACCGAGGGCATGTTTCTTTATGTATCATCTTGCCTTGAGCAAACTTTAATGGCCCTTTAAATCCATAATTATATTGCTTAAATATCGGACCGATCGGTCTAGCGGCTCTGAAGAAGGCGAGTTTGCAAAAAATAGGTCATCCAAGATGGTCACCAGGCAATTCAACCAATCAGGTTGGTTTCAACAAACTTGGCTCTCTATGCCAGAAAAATGCAATTTGGTTGAAATCTGCCCAATGGTTCTTTTGTAAACGTTTAAAGGAAAAGTTGGCAGATGATGGACAGATGATGGATGGTTGGCATGGCATACGCTCACTTGACCATTCTTGCCAAGTGAGCTAAAAATAGTCTTCTCATGGCCTGTAAATGGAGTCAAGACCACTGCAAAGATAGAGATATTTATAATTGACCTTTCTAATTTTAGCTATGCTCCACCCATCTCTAGCTAAGTTCCATCCACACCTCGCTCGTGTTGGGATTGATCGATCCCTGAACTCCCTGACTATAAATTTCCAGGAAACTATACAGGTAAGCTGTTAAATATTTTGAAACTAATTTGACTGGGCGCTGTTGCTGTCTATGGCAGCAACAGCACCCAGTAAAATTAGTTTCAATATATTCAACAGAATGTTTATTAAATGATAAAGACGACATATAATTTGTACAACGTGTCAGACTATTAAGCGTTAAAGACGGACTAAATCGAGTCATTCATGCCATATTTAATTATGACATCATCCTACACGTCACTTAGTTGATTATGCCATCATATGACGTCAGATGATGGATGGATAAATTGGAAAGGCACATTGCTAGCAAGCCGATACTAGTTTATGGTCTGCACATCTCATCTTAGGAGTTATCAGTGACACGACCGCACATTCAAATCGTATTCATATCCTTATATTACAAAATGCTGACAGATTATTACCGAAGATCAATACAGATTGCTGAGATAACATGTTCTACTGTCAAAAAAACAATGACAAACAACATTTTGGGTAGTATAATGTCAAATGTCAAGGGAAATTAATTGATTTCAAATGACTCTCGACGACGTATAATCGACTGAATGGGGATGTTCTCTTACGCAATCCGAGGACGTTTTTAGAATTAAGTATGCTTTCTGCACATTCGGATACTCGGGACTAAGAATGGAGCGATTTTTCTAGAACTAGGACAGGAAATCAATTGACTGCGGCAGAAAGTGATGCTGCATATATGTGCGAGAAAAGATCAATGTTCGTAATCTTAGTGAAAGATTTACGAGAGGTAAACATGGTCAAAATTAGCTTGTGCTTCTTGTCCACGATCCCGGAGAGTTAATGATGGCATTAGCGAGCGTATACATCTTAATCAACGAAAATGATTACGGTACATCTCTATTAATCACCTGACAGCGTTAGAGTGCAATTCTTACCATACAGGTATTCTTAAAACTTTCATGGCAAAACCAGTGATGGACGGCCATTATAATGGTCTTGAGTAACGCTGATTTGCTGGCCAAGAGAAGAAAGACTATTGTTGAAAACTTACCACTGAAAGAATGACTGGCTCGATAATCAAGCCAGTCATTCTTCCAGTGGTAAATTTTCAAAAATAGTCTTCTCTTACCTTGCAAATGGGCATCCAACAGACGAATATTTTGATTTTCTTGACCAAATTTAGTAATTAACCCTTAAGTAACTCTCAAAACATCCAAAAATGGCTTTCAAAGTTCTCTTGAGAAGTATCCATTTGCAGACCAAGAGATGACTATTTTTGAAACTTTACCACTGGAATTACTGGATCAATAACCGAGCCACTCATTACTAGCAGTAATTTTTTTTTTAATAGTCTTCTGGTTGGTCTTCAAATGGGCATTTTTAAAGAGAAAAGTTAAATTTTCTTAAAGAAATTTGAGGGTTAAAGGGAAACAATTTGTTGTAATATTCTAAGAGATCATGACAAAATAAAGATTCAATATTATATTCCCTCCATGGCACATTTGTTTAACATTGCGCTAATGTTGAACAGTGGTCACCGCCATTTTTCTCATCAACTGGTCACTCGTGATGTCATCTGGGTGCAGATACAACGCACTCCATAATTCAAAATGTCTTAATTATCATGATGAAAATTTGTATCCCATTCACCGACTTAATCCTCTATATCGCATTTTCAAGGCAACCATACCGGAAAACTGTTGCATATTTAGAAATTAATTTGACTGGAAGTCTTTGTTGGATTAGGCAGCAACAGCTTTCAGTCATATTAATTTCTAAATATTCAACAAAATAAGTTTTATATCATAAAGAATATACTTTTTCAGGGATTTGTTAGTGAAAGGGTTAAACTAGTTTCACTGGAAGATGTTTCTGACAAAAGCAGCAAAAGGGCACAGCCGCCAGCCAAATTAGTTTCAAAACATTAAACAGCTTACCCGTATGGTTGGTTTTACAATGCGTTACCAAGCCATAGATGTCTCCTTTTGTTTTGTTGTTTGATTGGCATATAGTGCGGGTCCCTGTTAAACAGGTCCCATTCACGACAAGACTATCGTGCCCTGTCGGCATAACTGATCGCTATATGTCTCTGAAAAGGGCCATTTTACCAAAAAAAGGGCTGGATGCCGTATTAATTACTTGCTGTTACTGATGTAGACTCGACTGAAGACACCCTTGGGCTCTCAGTGGCTCTGAAAAGGCTCAATAACAGATCATAGCCCTATAAAGGGCTGTTGGTTTGAGTACCTGCCATGCACTTTTTTACTTTCTTTGCGACACCCTTATAAAGGGCTGTTGGTTTGAGTACTGCTATGCGCTTTTTGGCTTTCTTTGCGACACCCCTATAAAGGGATGTTGGTTTAAGTACCTGCTATGCGCCTTTTGGCTTTCTTTGCGACACCCCTATAAAGGGCTGTTGGTTTGAGTACCTGCCATGCACTTTTTGGCTTTCTTTGCGACACCCCTATAAAGGGGTTGGTTTGAGTACCTGCTATGCGCTTTTTGGCTTTCTTTGCGACACCCCTATAAAGGGCTGTTGGTTTGAGTACCTGCTATGCGCCTTTTGGCTTTCTTTGCGACACCCCTCTAAAGGGCTGTTGGTTTGAGTACCTGCTATGCGCTTTTTGGCTTTCTTTGCGACACCTTTATAAAGTGCTGTTGGTTTGAGTACCTGCTATGCGCTTTTTGGCTTTCTTTACGACACCCCTATAAAGTGCTGTTGGTTTGAGTACCTGCTATGCACTTTTTGGCTTTCTTTGCGACACCATTATAAAGGGCTGTTGGTTTGAGTACCTGCTATGCGCTTTTTGGCTTTCTTTGCGACACCCCTCTAAAGGGCTGTTGGTTTGAGTACCTGCTATGCACTTTTTGGCTTTCTTTGCGACACCTTTATAAAGTGCTGTTGGTTTGAGTACCTGCTATGCGCTTTTTGGCTTTCTTTGTGACACCCCTATAAAGGGCTGTTGGTTTAAGTACCTGCTATGCGCTTTTTGGCTTTCTTTGCGACACCCCTCTAAAGGGCTGTTGGTTTGAGTACCTGCTATGTGGTTTTTGGCTTTCTTTGCGACACCCCTATAAAGGGCTGTTGGTTTGAGTACCTGCTATGTGCTTTTTGGCTTTCTTTGTGACACCCCTATAAAGGGCTGTTGGTTTGAGTACCTGCTATGTGCTTTTTGCCTTTCTTTGCGACACCCCTATAAAGGGCTGTTGGTTTGAGTACCTGCTATGTGGTTTTTGGCTTTCTTTGCGACACCCCTATAAAGGGCTGTTGGTTTGAGTACCTGCTATGCGCTTTTTGGCTTTCTTTGCAACACCCTTGATGGTAGCAGATGATAGAACGCAGCCATTAGTAACTGCCGCTTATAGTGACATCTGTCAATAGGCCCCGAAAGCTTGGCGGGTAGTCTTGCATAGGATGACAGGTCGATTTAATCTGGATAATCTGGATGAACGAGCCCAGTGCTGACCAGATTGGACAGCAGTTGTGTACAGTAGATCTGTAGAACTGGAATGCTCTCCTAAGAGATGAGGTAGCGCATCCGACTTCGCCTGAATTTCACGTCACACTGTTAGCTCACCATTGTAGTTGACTCAGTGGTTACTGACCGCTGGTACAGTGGCTATATGGCTGGGCACCACATGCCAAAGATGACAGACATCTTCATAACACCGCTCACCTTTGAGCGAACCAAACTTGGCAGCAATTGTGTCACTAGTAGAGCTGTAGACTGGGCATGTTCTCAGGAGAGATGACGAGGTAGTGTGTCCGACTTTACCCAGCCTGTGCGCCAAGCTGTTGGCTCACCGACAACACCACGCTACTCCGAGGCCACAATAACGTGACATGTGATCTATGGGATCTGCATGGCTTCCACCCATGCACCACGGTAGCTTGTATGACTTTGCCCGAGTATAGATGTCACCTATATTATTGAGTGTGTATATATCCAGAGGCAGACAGCTTAGGTTCTTTCTGATTGCTTGAGAAATAAGTCATGGCCCCCTTCATAGAATGGAGAAATGTATCAAAAGTTAGCTATTAAAGCCTGGATGTCTTTCTTTAATGGCATACACAAAAAGCTAACAAGAGCAATCAGAGATTGCAAACCCTCACCCTCACATTTTTGTCACATTGCAAAATGTTTTTGGATTGGCACAGACTTTCCGGACTTTTGGGGATTTTCCTTGCTGCCGCCCAAAGTTGTGGAATCATGTGTTAAACAAATTGGACAAGCAAGTTATATGAGATATTTACAGATCCAGAATTTGATCCGATCTGAATCCAGATTCCGTTATTCAGATCAGGGCCAAAGTTGGGAAATCCTTTTGCACCTCAAGTTCCTCCATGGTGTTCAAACTTTAATCAAATTACATTATTTCAGACACTTCACCAGACACGCAGACAGACACACACACGCACGCACGCATGCCTGCATGCACATGCACACGCAAACACACACCTGAACCATCCTTTAACTAGTCTCAAATCGTTAATGGCAAAAGTATAAGCCATTATAGTGTACATTTTGGAAATAATGTTGCTGAAAGCTGTTGCTGTCTTAGACAGCAACCACTTTCAGCAATATTGTTCCCAAGATGATGAAGATGAACCCTAGTTAGGCCTCATTCTAGTTAACTATTTCAATGACAAATCCTTGAAAAAGTACATTCTTTATTATGCATCTAAGTATATTCTGTTAACTCTTTAACACTCATATCAGCCAAAAATGGCTTCTGCAGTGGTCTTGAGAAATGTCCATTTGCAGATTAAGAGAAGACTACTTTTGAAGATTTATCACTAGAATGACAGAGCCAGTCATTCCAGAGCTCACTTTTCAAATATAGTCTTCTCTTGGTCTACAAATGGACATTTTCTATGAGAAAATTGAGATTTTCTTGAACACATTCGAGGGCTAAAGGGTTAAACATTCTGCAATTAATGACTGGATTCAGCCATTGCTGTCATATTAATATCGAAATATTTAACAGCTTTCCTGTTTATTTTCTCTAGAAAATTGAGATTAACGGAGAATGTATCAGTGAGAGTTATAAACCTTACGTTTCAATCTATTCAGCGGAGTATTTCTTACTATTCACCAGAAAATATCTGTCAGATTTTGCCTGTGGTTATTGTTTCAAATATATGACAGCTTCATTAACACTTGCATCATTAACTTGAAACAAATAGTTATATTTATATTAAATTTTACAAAATCATACACACATTTTTAACCTTATAATAAGCCTATACGTCTTACTTCTTGTTTTACAAAATCTCAAAAACTTAATTTTTCAATATCAAGGGAGAAAAATACTGCTGGAATGTTAAGGCATTATTTTCACCATTCCATCTAACAATTTGTCAGGCAAATCATCACTCAGAATTAATTAATTCCTCAGTATAACCCTTTAGTGGCTAACTTTGGTCAAGAAAATTTAAATATTTGTTAATTTAATGTCCACTTGCTGGCCAAGAGACTATTTTTTAAAATTTTCCACTGGAATGGCTGGCTCGGTTACCGAGCCAGTCATTCTTGTGGAAAATTTTCAAAAATAATATTCTCTTAGCCTGCAAATGGACATTCCGCAATACCACTATAGAGGCTGGCTATGGCCGGCTTCGTCAGGAAAGCGTAAACTCATTTTGTTCTCAGTAGCTTTGTTAACCATTTAAAGGTCAAGCCGATTAAAATGCTTTGGAATGGTCATGAAAAAAAATCTGTTTAATGTTATTTTTTAATGAGCCAGCCTTTCCAGTGGTAAATTTTCAAAAATGCTCTTCTCTTGGCCAGCAAATGGACACTCACAGAGCAAATATTTTTGATTTTCTTGATCAATCTTGACAATTAACATAATGAAAGGATTAATACTGTAATAGCTTAAAACCTCTGCGATTGAAATTGTGCATTATTTTAATTTTTTTTCCCATCTCCGATCTTGTGTTTTGGGTGGGAATTTTTGTAAAACAAAACATTAAATTGGTCTAGCCTGGTCTGGAGAAATTACTTACATTGTATAAGTAACCCACTCAGCTTTAAGATTACATGGCTATAATAATGAACACAAAGTTGTTTCATTCTAACATCCTTAACCTTGCGTCAACTTAACCCTTTAATGGTCATACCGGCCAAAACCGGCCTCTGATATGGTCCTGTGGAATGCCCATTTACAGGCCAAGATAATATAATTTTTTTAAATTTACCATTGGAATGACTGGCTCGATAACCGAGCCAGTCATTCTAGTGATAAATTTTCAGAAATACTATGCTCTTGGCCTGTAAATAGACATTCAATAAGAAAATATTTAAATTTTTTGGACCAAATTTGACCATTAAAGAGTTAACCTTTTAATGGAGGAATCCAGTCTTAGCTATGCCAGGTCCATCTCTAGCCAAGCTCCAGTGCTCCACCCACACCTCACCCATGTTGGGATCGATAGATCCCTGACCAGAAAAGTATACAGGTAAGCTCTTGTATGTTTCAAAAGTAATTTGACTGTGTGCTGTTTGCTCTGCGCCCCGTCAAATTAGTTTCAAAATATTCAACAGCGTTTTTATTAAATACAAATTAGACATACAATTCGTACAACAAGGCTTAGTCCGTTATTAATTAAGCATCTGTGACAAACTTAGCTACATCATTCGTGAAGTAATTGATTATGATGCCATCCTACACATCACGTAGTTGATTATGATGTCATATGGTTGGTGGGTAGACTGGATTCATCCACTAATGATCAAGACGGAACTGAAAATGGTTTGTGCCATCACTGCTGTGGTTTTGAGCGATGTCTATTTGCAGGCCAAGAGAAGACTATTCTTGATAACCGAGCCAGTCATTCCAGTAGTATATTTTTAAGTGTCATTTCTTGGTCTGAAAAGTTTCAAAGCAAATATTTGTTGTTGTTTTTACCATTGAACCTATAATGATCAAACCTGCCAAAAAATGGCATCTGCAGTAGTCTCCAGAAAACCCCATCTGCAGTAGTCTCCAGAAAACCCCATCTGCAGTAGTCTCCAGAAAAACCCATCTGCAGTAGTCTCCAGAAAAACGCATCTGCAGTAGTCTCCAGAAAAACCCATCTGCAGTAGTCTCCAGAAAAACCCATCTGCAGGACAACAGAGCTTTCTGTAGTCATTTAATGAGCAAAAATAAAAATTAAATTTTCTTGAAAAGTTGATCCTGACCACTCAATGGTTAACTGCTATAAGTAGCACTGTGAGCGCTTTAACCCTTTAATGCCTAAATTTTGTCAAGAAAATCAAAATATTAATTATCAAATGTCCATTTACAGTACAAGAGAATATTATTTTAGAAAAATTACCACTGGAGTGAGTGGGTCGAGCCAGTCATTCCAGTGGTAAATTTTCAAAAGTATTAATCTCTTGGTCTGCAAATAGATACTCTACAAGACCTCTATAGAGGCCGGTTTTGGCCAGCTTCGGCATGAAATGGTTAAGATGCTATTGCACAAGACGGGTTAAATTATCAATTGAGTTGTTGATTTTTTTGGAAGAAAAAACACTTTTTATACTCATTCTAGTAAATTTACCACTTTCAGGAACACAGCACCTATGTTGATCCAGTCTATCACTGCTGATCTACTCAAGGTATATGGCACTATAGTAATGATGATAGCTTTTATTATAGCAGTCTATAGGGGAATTCCCCACTGGCATCTTAACATTAAGTGATTACTAAGATTTATTTTCACACTAAACTCTATTGGCCTCCAGGGGGCCAAACTATCAGACATTAACTCTTCTAACTCTCAAGCAAGTAAAAAAACTGTCTTGAGAAATGCTGATTTGCTAAACAAGAGAAGACTATTTTCAAATATATACCACTTGAATGACTGGCTCGGATATCGACCCAGTCATTTCAGTGATAAATTAAAACAAAAATTTTGTGGTCTGCAAATGGATGTTTTTTATGAGAAAAGTTAGTTTCATGAACAACTTTGAGAATTAGTTAAAGGTTAATAAAGTTAATCCTATATGTTACAAATGATATTTATCACAAGATGCCTATACAGGTAAAATTTTAATGAATATTTTGAAAACAATTTTGCTGAGCATGGCAGCAATGACTTTCAGTCTAATTGTTATCAAAATATTACATATTTCACTCACTTGTATCGAGGTTATTGGTAATCCATCATAAAAAGTGTTAACTGCCTATTCTCTGTGAAGGTTTTCTACTCTATAGTACTTAATGGCTAGGATTTCGTTTTATCAAAAATAATTTATATATCTGAATCAAATGTAGAAATATAAAATATAATGAAATATGCATAAATTTCATAAATCAACAAATTCAACCCATTTCAAATACCTGGTTGATTTGTAGGAATAATGGAAATAATTTGCTGAGATTATTTATGGTTCTAACATTTATAACAAGACAACACCTGTGAAGGACACTTTTATCCCTGATATTTCTGTTTCTCAGGTTTTAGCTGCGGGTCAGTCTGTCAGTCAGTCGGTCGGTCGGTCAATCACAAAAGCTTATTCCGAGCTATACATCAGAAACTACTTATCCGATTTGGCACAAATAGTAACACAATTTGATTGGTAGAACATTGATAGACATTTCTTTTAATTTATTATGACCGTGAGCTCTGACTTCTCGGTGGCAAAATCAAGACACTTCTTCAGCACCACAATCGTAATCTGCGGACAAAGTTTGGAAAAGATCCCATCAGTAGAGCCTGAGCTATCATGGCCCGAGTTATGTAGTGAAAACAAAACAGGTATGCATGCAGACATATTCGCAGACGCACGTACAGACACATGCACACGTGTGCAAACATGCAAACACACTCAAACACACACACACACGCACGCACGCACGCACACACACACACACATACACACACACACACACACTCACACACAAATGGAGGAATCCAGTTTGTCAGTCATAATCAACTACGTCACATGCAAGCTGACATCATAATCAATTACATTATGAATTATGCGATTTAGTCCGTCTTAGATGCTTAATAGTTTGTCAATTTGTACTAATTGTACGTCTTTGCTATTTAATAAAGATACAGTCAAATATTTTGTAACTAATTTGACTGGGTAGCAACAGCAACCAGTCAAATTAGTTTCACGATATTCAACAGCGTACCTGTACAGTTTTCTGGAAATTGAGATACAGAGAGTGCGGGGATCGATTGTAAGCAACACAGGATCAGCACGGGTGGAGTTTAGATAGAGATGGGTGTGGCATAGAAAAACATTTAGTTCGACCATTACAATAGTTTTGCTATGGCTTCAGTCAGACTTCATGGTGAGAAAAAAAAAATATTATTAACTGATTTTCACAGGCGTTAAGTTTTTTTCACTTGTCAAAAACGTGCTCCGCAGAACGTGCAGTCAATGATATTCAAGTTGAGGGTTCTTGTGTAATGTGTCAAGTATGTCTGTCATTTGCCTTTGAACAGGGCCAGGTGGTGATAATGCCGACAGGATGTGCTTGTCACTATTTAAGCCGTGTCCAGAAGATGTGATACTACACACCGCACATATAATATAAATCATTAACTTTATTCAATACTTCAGTACATAACATATTGCAGGGCTTGCAAATGTCAGTGAAAAGGGCAAGGCAATGATGCCCTAACCCTTTAAGACTTGAATTTGCTCAAGAAAATTAAAAAAATTTCAAAGAAAATGTCCATTTGCAGACCAAGAGAAGACTATTCTTTAAATTTTATCACTGGAATGACTGGCTCGGTTATCGAGCCATTCATTCCAGTGGTAAATTTTCAAAAATAGTCTTCTCTTGGTCTGCAAATTTACATTTCTCAAGACCACTGTAGAAGCCGTTTTTGGGTGATATGAGTGTTAAAGGGTTAACGGCTTTCATAATTTTAGGGCCATTAAGGCAATGTCTCAGGACCATCAAGTCAAACTATGCCTCCTGATGAAGGAACATGAAGGCAACATTTGGACTGTCCCAAGCAATTAGGATCAAGAACCCCTTATTCCCCTCCTACAATACAAGCTTTACAGTCATGGTATGTTTAGTGTTGCTGTCTACATAGAGATAACTCTGTACATTTACTTTGGATACTTTATTTAGCAGTCTGTATGACGGGCAAGAAGGCAATAGTGGAGGGAACCTAAGGCAGTTGTTGCCTTATATAGATGTTAAAATGGAGGAGCACTAAGGCAAGGGTCATGGAAAATTAAGGCAATGGATCTTTCCAGGTTATTCATCCATCAAACAACGTCATAATCAACTACGTGACGTGTAGGACGTTGTTATAATCATGACAACATGAATGACTCGAGTTATTCCGTCTTAAACGCTTCATAGTCTGACACATTGTACGAATTGTATGTCTTTGCTATTTAATAAACATGGCAGCAACAGCTCCCAATCCAACTACTTTCAACATATTCAAAAGCTTACCTGTACAGTTTTCTGGAAATTGATAGTCATGGAGTTCAGGGATCAATCGATCCCAACACGGCAGAGCTGTGGATGGTGAAGCTTAGCTAGAGATGGGCGGGGAATAGTCAACACTGGAAAAATTCATTGCCTTACATAGTTGCCTTGGTTTATTTCGAGCCCTGATATTATTAGATTGGTATAGAACTTTTCCAATGGAGGGATCCATCGCTAGTTTGCAGCATTAACATTTTAGCCCTTGAATTTGTTCAAGAAAAGTTAAATTTTCTCATAGAAAATGTCCATTTGCAAACCAGAGATTATTTTTTTTAATTTATCACCGGAATGCCTGGCTTGGTTATCGAGCCAGTCATTCCAGTGAGAAATTTTCAAAAATAGTCTTCTCTTGGTATGCAAATGGATATTTCTCAAGACCACTGCAGAAGCCGATTTTGGCTGATATGAGTGTTAAAGGGTTAAGCTTCAGCCATGTTGTATGAGAATTAATTTGCAGCTTTCAAAACTGAATGTAAAGAACCTAAATTCTACAGTACATAGACATATATGCTTTTTTAAAACTAATTTGACTTTCCGAGTCAAATTAGTTTTAAAATATTTCCGAAAATGTTGGTCCCGATCCCAGGATGATTCATAAAGAAATATTAGTTACCTCAACCTGTCAGTGAGTCCATCACGAAATAGTCTTAGAAGAATTTACAGTTTAATAAATATTGTTATTTATGTGATCGGGGTAAGCGCAGTACCTCGACAATGAACCTGAATTCAACCATAGTTTCAAAATGTTCAGTACAATATTTATTAAACTGTAAATTCATCTAAGACAATTTCGTGATGGACTCACTGACAGCTTCATGACAGCCTTATGTTATTGTGATTGTGATGTCAGTTAACAAGTGACGTATTTCCTGACGATGTCAGATACTCGAGTGACAGATCAGATCCGTCCATCATCTAAAAGAAAATGTTAACCCTCAAATTTCTTCCAGAAAATTTAAACTTTCTCATAGACAGACAAGAAAATGTTTTAAAAATTGACCACTGGTATGACTGGCTCAGTTATCGAGCCAGTCATTCCAGTGGTAAATTAAAAAAAAAAAGTCATCTCTTGGTCTACAAATGGACATTTCTCAAGACAACTGCAGAAGCCATACCAGTGGTAAATTTTCAAAAATCATCTCTGTAGCTACAATTCTTTTGGACATCTACTATGCAACATTTTCAATTTTCTTGACCAATCTTGACCATTAAAGTATTAAATCGCTAAGATCACTGCAGAAGTCGTTTTTGGCTGATATGAGTGTTAAAGGGTTAATTGAGAAAATTACTTTGACTGGACGTCATTATTCCATTCGTCGAGGAGGGTAACCCATGCTCTTACTAAATAACAACAATAAACAGGAACAAGTGTGAAGCACTACAGCTGAGGCGTATGCAGCTTTGTTAGGAGTGTTAACAATTTGACAGACGGACGGACGGACGGACGGACAGACAGACAGATAAACCGACTTATGATGGTTGTGTCACAAATAAAAATATACTGTTGTATTTAACCGTCTGACTGCTGAGATTTTGCAGACGACATTCCAGAGGTCATATCTCTGAACAGGCTAAATATTTCGAAAACAATTTGACTGAAAGTTGTTGGCGGCTATCTTTTACACATTGAAATTATTGCCTGGTGGCTTGGAGCGGTGAGACAGTTAACTTAGGTTACATGCAGGCTAAGGGAGGTAACTCCTGTCATGTATAAATTGCAAGTTATTGCTAATATGAGCGGAAAATCTTATTTCGACGCAGTCATATTCGTAAACATTTTTCAAAAATACATTTTCCATCCCAATTCAACTAGTTTTATAAATTAGAAGTTACTTCCCTTAATACACACAACCTTCGATGGGTGATGATGATAAATGAATGTATAAGGACAGAATTAGGTTAAGCCTTTAGCCTTCAAACGTGTTCAAAAAAAATATAATTTTCTCATAGTAAATGTTCATTTCCAGGCTAAGTGTAGACTATTTTTGAAAATTTTTCACTGGAATGACTGGTAAATTCTTAAAAATAGTCTTCTCTTGGGTCTGCAAATGGACATTTCTCAAGACCGCTGCATAAACCGCTTTTAGCCAACACGAGTGTTAAAAGGTTAAAAGCCATCTTGTAATCTGGAGAACATTATTTATTTATTTTTAATCAAAACTAGATTAACTCTTTAACCACCCACCGGCCGGAAGCAACAAATTCCTTATGATGTATTAAATATGTGTTGAATATTTTGAAACTAATTTGACTGGGAGCTGTTGCTGCAACACTGGTTCCAGCCAAATTAGTTTCAAAATATTCAATAGCTTTTCTGTATGGCTGGTTGTCTTCAAAGTGAGATGAGCAACATTTCGGAGTTTATGACGTTACATTATTGCCGCTGCATGGTACATTTTCATTTACGTAACAACACGTGGCACTCAGCTTATTAACCCACTCAACTCTGAAATCCACGTATTGTAATTAAAAAATGTGTATACATATTTGGTCTGAAGACTTGGAAGGGTCAATGTGACATTTTAGCTTAGATTACGGCACTGTAGGACAATTAATTAACCCTTTAACACTCAAGCTTACCAAAAATGGCTTCTGTAGCAGTCTTGAGAAATGTTCATTTGCAGATCAAACATAAACTTTTTTTAAATTTACCACTGGACTTACTGGCTGCCTGATAACCAAGCCAGTCATCTCATTGAGAAATTTTCAAAACTAATCTGTTGGACTGCAAAGCAACATTTTCAATGAGAAAATTTTAACATTCTTGAAAAATTTGAGGATTAAAGGGTTATTAATAACACGTTAAATTTAACAGACAGGTTTTTTAGACGTATATCGAAACATTGCTCTTAAAATCTGTTTCCTTAACTGGCAGACTGCGGCAAACCACACGACAATAATTTCAGTGTGCAATAACGCTGGACCTGCTGAATATTTTGAAAACAATTTGACTGAAAGTTGTTACCCACTTTAAATCAAATTGTTTTCAGAATATTCAACATATCCAGAGTTAAAGCCCTGGAAAATGTAGGCTGGAGGAATTCAGCAGACAGACAGTTAATCAACAAGATAATTTTAACAGTCGCTGGCAAAAAACTTCTCTTGCTGTAGTTTTAAGGAATGTCTATTTACAGATAACAAGAAGACTATTTTTGAAAATTTATCTCTGTAATTGCTGTCTCAATGCCAGAGCCAATCATTCCAGTGGCAATGTTTAAAAAATAGCCTCATTGCAGGCGGGCAGGCAGGCTGACTGACCGACCGACAGTGACTTATACTAGTTACAAGACACAACTAAAAACAACCAATGACCATCAAAGTCTCAAAGGATACCGTTTTCCGATTCCTTCTTGTGGCCAAATTTCTGGGAATTGTTAGAAGACAAGATAGGCTAAACTGAAGGGCTTTCGAAGAGCTTTGAAGAAATGAAAAAAAAAATTCTTTACAAGAAAGACACCATGATTAAATTGTGCTTCGCGGAATTGGCCCAAAAGTGGATTAAGTTGAAGAGATAGGTGGACTCAGTTACGACTGAAAATATAAATTCATTGCTTTTCTTGTATCTATCCATTTATTACCATCTAGCCATTTTAAACAGTTAACCCTTTAACACTCATATCGCCCAAAAACGGCTTCTTAGTGGTCTTGAGAAATGTCCATTTGCAGAGCAAGAGAAGACTATTTTTGAAAATTTATCACTGGAATGACTGGCTCGATAGCCGAGCCAGTCACTCCAGTGGTAAATCTTCAAAAATAGTCTGCAAATGGACACTTTCTATGGAAAAAAAATTTGAACAAATTCGAGGGCTTTAAGGGTTGGGTTAAGTGGTAAAGTAAATTGTCAATAATAGCCTTCTCTTCTCTTCGCCTACAAATGTACATCTTCTATGAGAAAATTGAAATTTTCTTGAACAATTTGAGTGTTAAGATTGGTGAAGAATAAACGAAATCACGGATTTCTTTTTTCACGAGAGAGTAGTTATACTTACCTTCCTAACACTATGATATTTCCTAAATATCGACCGTCACTCAATAACCCCAGATTAAAAAAGATAGGTGCCCTTATTGGGTAGGTAGACAGGTGACAGTCAGCTGGATGCCGGCCCCAATCTTGCACATGTGCAGACTATCACTGCCTCAGCTTGACTATTGGCCAACACATGGAACTTAAAAGCCTGAAGACTGAGCATCTGCGGGGTAGAGAGGCCAGGTCCATGTTAGGGAGGTAAGTATAACTACTCTCTCGTGAAAAAAGAAATCCGTGATTTCGTTTATTTCACTTCAAGAGGTATACTTACCTCCATAACACTCTATGATATTGCCAGAATTCGTAAGAGAATTTGGCGGGAGGGAGCCGAGGTCAAAAGACCGGCTCATCCCTTGCGCATTTTTTGTGCATGAAGCACTAACATCTGAAATTGTGTGACACACACAATCAGGCAAAGATTTGAACATTGGATAACATAACCGATGGTGAGAGTAAGGACCATATGTCAAATGTGCTCCCCACCCCCTCCTTTTGGGAAAGGAGAAGCTATGACCTCAATGTCCCATATGTACTCTAAGTCCTGGTGCTAAGTACTACAGGACACGAGACGAAAGACTTAATTTTGTCCACTCTAAATAAATGAACTACATAATACACAGGTACCATTACATTATTGTTAAATAAGGGTAATACATCGTAAGAATAAATTATGTAACAACAAAAGGCAGTACTGACCTTATGCACGAAATCTGTATCCATCCAGTCCACATCAGTGAAGGAAATATGATACACGAATATGTGGTCGTTTCCACAATTAAAGTGTACTGTCTGAAGACAGCAAGTGCAACTTATCTACAATATATACACCTGATCATCTTTTGAATATCGATAAGGCAAGAGGATTTGTGGTGTCACAGATGTAATGGTCGGTAAAACTTGACTCACAGTGCCACTGAGCTACTGACATAATGTCATCCACCGGCACCCCGTTAAACAGGGTGGTGGATGCCACTACATCACAGAGACTGTGAGCCTTGGCTAAGTCAATTTGTTTACCAGTGGCGGATTTGTGGCAAAATTGAATACATTCCACAATCCACCTAGATATAGTGTCTTGTGAGGCCCTGCCATGGGGTTCAATATAAGACAACCATAACGAGGATGGGTCCGTCTGCCATTCCTGTGTATGTTGTTTGTACTTGTTTAATGTGTGGACTGGACACCATGCTTTTGAACTAGGATCAAACCTAGTCAAAGCTGGTAAAATAATTTGTTGACCTGGATATTTCAAAGACTGATCCTTACCCATGAAATTTCTCCTAGGTAGAAGCCTAAGGCTCACTTCTCCATCTTGCAGAGGCCGCAGCAATTAGAAATACTGTTTTAAGTGTAACATTTTCATGGAAATGGCACTTAGTGGTTCAAAGGGTTTATCTGCTAGCACTTGAAGTACTAGAAATAAACTCCAAGACCGAATCGCTGGTGGATTTCTTGGTCTTAGATTACCCATGCCTTTTATTAAAGTGTTCAATGAACAGACTTGGTCACTTCCCCTATCTGCCAAGCAAGGGATAACTGATATCAAAGCTGACTTGTAGCCAGCAATAGAGTTAGGCTTGAGGCTATAGGCATCATACAGGTGAGAGGAAATTGGCTACTACCTGAATAGATGCATCCATTGGATTAACATCTCTGTTTGAGCACCATTCTGCAAATCTATTGATTTTATAGTTATATTCCCTGGAGGGTGACCTCCTTCTGGCTTTTACCATAAACATGGCTGCTTGCTCATAAATGCCCTCCTTAACTTTAGATTCCTTGACAACATCCACGCAGTCAATTGGAACATTGACGGGTTGTTGTGAAGAGACTTGTCCTGGAAAATAATATTGTCCATCAGAGGCAGAGGAACCGGATAGCAGACCAGAAGGTCCAGCAGATCCATATACCATGATCGGCGTGGCCAATTTGGGGCGATCAGAAGCACTTGGCACTCCTCCTTCCCGTTTTTCTGGAGAACTTTTGGAATCAGGATTGCTGGTGGGAATGCGTATGTATACATTTCCTCCCAACTGATAGCTAATGTATCTGTCACATAAGCGCTTGGATCTGGAATCGGAGAGACCTACGTCATCATCTTTGCATTCTTGTTCATTGCAAACAAATCTATGTTGGGTTTCCCCCAGTGGTTGAACAGATCTCATATTGATTTAGTTGCCATTCCATAGGCAAAACACTCATCCTTCAGCTCAATGAGTCTGCTAACAGATTTAGCCTTCCCGGAATGTGAACTGCCTTCAAGGTGATCATATGATCTAGACACCAGCAAAGCAGTTTCCAAGTCATCATACAGAGACTGGGTGACTTCGTTCCACCATGGCGGTTTATGTAAGTCACTACTGTTGAGTTGTCTGATCGAACTAGAACAATCTTGCACCGAACCTTCTTTAAGAAATGTTCCAGGCACAGAGCTACTGCTCATAATTCCAGTAGATTTATATGTTCCCGTGACTGATCCAGATTCAAAAGCCCTGATACTGTGGCTTCTTCCAGGCAAGCCCCCATCCCTCCATTGAGGTTGGGGTGGGGTGAGCACGACACCCGCCAGGAGATTCTCTCTCTTCATCCACCATTGAAGGTGGTGAATAAGAGGTTCCAACAATGACACCTCTGAGTCCAGGGAACCTGTCCTCTGGGTCCACTGCGTCATGAGAAATAACTGGATAGGCCGCCTGCGCAAGGCCGCCTGTGGAATGACTGGTTCCAGAGAAACCATCAACCCCAGCATTCTCAAGTAAACCCATGCCAGTACATGATGACTGTTGTACACTGACTGTATTACTGAGATGAGTATTTCTACTCACTCTTGAGTAGGATAAACATACCCTATCTCTAAATCGAAGAACATTTCCAGGTAAACAAACTTCTCGGATGGAGTCAGCTCTGACTTCTGAAAGTTTATTATCCAGCCTAAGTCTGTGAGAGTTTTCAAAACTATCTCCAGATTTGCTGCAAGACTTTCTTGATTGTGTGCTTTTAACAGGCAATCATCTATGTAAGTGTGGACTGCTATGCTTCTCCTGCGGAGGTATGCTGTTATTGCAAGAACCACCCTGCTGAAGACCTGAGGAGCTGTGGAAATTCCGAATGGTAAAACTTTGAATTCCCACTGTCAGCCCTGGAATGCTAATTTCAGGTAGCGACGAAAACTTCACAATTGGAATGTGGAGATAAGCATCCTTCAGATCTATTGACGCCGTCCACATTCCTATCTCCAACCCCCACCAACACAGTTTTGACCGTTTCTATTTTGAAACTTGGTGTGTCTATGAACTTGTTCAATGGCTTGAGGTTGAGAATTGGTCTCCACCCTCCAGTGCTCTTTGTCACTATAAACACAGTTGAATAGAAGCCCAGGCAATTTTGCGCCAGTTGAATTGCTCCTTTTTGTATGAGGGAATTTATCTCTTCCTCTATACACAACCATTGATCTGGATCTCTTGGAATTTGTGTCCAGATCAGAACCAGAGACAGGTGTGATGGTGGGCCTATCACCCAGTCAGGTTGGTACCCGGCTGATCCTGAGTTAACCGCTCCCACTCCTGCTTGTGGAAGGTCAATCGACCTCCCACGGGTCCACCTAGGGAGAGAGGTGGACATAAGCAGTGCAAGAGTGGGACTGTCTCTGGTTCTAGCATTGGTTTGGTTCTTGTGGAAATCGGCCCATCAGGCATGATTACCATGACCAGATCATCGCGTGCCACGGCTTGCGCCGCCCGTTCCATGGTCCACTCCTCATGCACCTCAGTGCGCATGAGGAGCCTGTGCACCGCCCCACTGCAGGCTGGTGCTGGCGTGGCCATATGCTGTGCCGGTGGCTGGCTTGCTGTAGATGCGGATAATACCGTCCTGGATGGCTCTCTGAACTGAGACAGGGCTTGCTTGGCATGATGCAGATGCTGTTACTACACCCTGTAACAGCTGTGAGACATGCGAGTGCCACTATGGATGCTCTCGAGCTCCCCTCTGCATCACGCAATGCGGTGTTTGCTGAGCACAGCACTCCCGTGTCATAACGGGACCCTGGCCACGTGTCCTTGCCAAGCGCTGCACAATTATCAGTGCTCTGCTTTGGTACTGTACCATATGACTGGTATAACCCGTGACACAGATACCTCCATCTTTGTTTACCACGTATCCCGCGCATTGCACTATGGCACTGTTTGGGGGCAGTCGATCATGCAGGCATAAACAAATGCACGTGAATGTATGGTTTTATGCTCATATCAGCCAAAAATGACTTCTGCAGTGGTCTTGAGCAATGTCTATTTGCAGACCAAGGGAGGAATATTTTAGAAAATTTACCATTGGAATGACTGGCTTGATAACCGAGCCATTCATTTCAGTGGTAAAATTTTCAAAAATGGTCTTGTCTTGGTCTGCAAATGGACATTTTCTTTGAGAATTTGAGGGTTAAAGGGTTAAATAGAATTGGCCTTCTCTGAAAATCTCCCTTGCCCCACCCATGCAGCTTATGGTTCCGGGCTGGATTCATGAAACATATTTAAGCATAGGAACATGCATAATGATTAAGTGTAACTAACAAATGCAGCATTGTGATTGGGCCATAGCTGATTGTCTACTTTACACAAGGTATACGTTAGGTATGCTTCGTGAATATGTAACCCCTCCACCCCCACCTACCCATCCATTCATGGACACTACATATATATTATTTACAAAACAGACACCTACACATCACAGGACTATAGTATGACCCATCAGAACAGTCATTCCTGAAAGCTTGATTATTCTACACCCCCCCCCCCCCCCCAATACCAACAACACCCCACCAAACACACATTATTATTTATTAACTATCTATGGCAATATATGAATAAATAATTGTCAAAATTTTGTCATTCTTGGCTCAAGTCTTCCCAAGACATCCTCTAGCTATTTGATGTTTAAAAATCAACCATTTCAGGTGATTTAAGATCGTTTTTTAAAATAATTTATTTGAAATTGGCTGGAAAACGCTCCCCCTGTATAATCAACACAACACATTGACGAATCAGGCAATAATACACAATTTTCTGAAGGAATTTATTTGAAATGCACTGGAGAACGCCCACCCCCCCCCCCCTATATAATCAATGCAATTCATTGAAAAATCAAGCAATAATACACACGTTTGATAGCGCCGCCATGCGTATACTGTTCATCAATCGCTCCCCTAAATTTGCTTAAATGTCAAATCTTTCCCCAAAAATATTCCAAGCCCCTTTTTTCTGCTTAGGACCCCAAAAGAAACCCTTTTCACGGCCCTTATGCTTTTAAGATTGTAGGCTAATCCTGTCCTATATACTGTTCGTCAATCTATTAAGGAAATCCGCTTAACACGCCATGACGAAAAAAGCTGCATAATTAAAATATAGTTTTTAATAATTTACTTTTAAATAAATAATGCATTTAAGATGCATGTTTTGTGAAGCAAACTCAACAAATATATTTTAAAATATGGCAATAATGTCAGCGCTGAAAGATCATCGGCGGCTAATACTGTTCGTCAGTCTCTCCTCCTGGAATGCATATTTAGTGTTCATTTTCAGTTTATTTCAGTTTATTTGTGTCTAATATATGAGTAGGGTACGTGTATATTTTAGTTAAGTATCTCAATATAATTGTATTCGCTTTAAAATACGTGTCGTGGAATCTCTCCACTATTCATTCATAGGGGGAGAGAAAGATGATATAGCCGTTTTGATCGCATACAAGTACTTGTCTCGCTATAAGAAAAGCTCTTAAATCTACAACTTTCCAACTATCAAAATTATTACTACAAGCGACGTTACTGGCCGACGTCATTTTAATACACACTGCCCCCAAATGCTCCCACAATGCACTGCGCTTCGAAAGTTTGCATGAGTCATGTGGTTAAAATTGGTCATCCATGAAACGAGTTATTGGCCAGCAATGATGGCATAGCGGTAACAGCCAGCTTTCCAGCCAACCACGGGCGTTGATCCCGCTGGCTTGCCAACTGTTCTACACAGAGCTCTGGCCTAACGCTTACCAGCCATTGGCACGCGTCAGACCAGTCCTCCTCTGTGGCCACCCGTGAATGCTCGACAAAGTGCGGGCCTTCGTCATCCTTCACTACACTCGCAGGTGTAAATGTGGCTGGAGCTGTGGATATTCCTGGCATGCCATGGAAAACATGCGGGCCCGAGAGATGGAAGTGTGCAGGGTGTAATCCACCACACCATGGCCTGGACCAGCCGCCATCATACCCTCGGCAAGCCGAGGTATACGGAAACGGCAGGCATCCAACCTGGGCTACCCTTTGAGTCGTGAAGGCTACCCCTGCGGGAGTAGTTTCATGGAAAAAATTGGCCGTGCTCCCCGGGAGGGGTGTACGATTGTCCGTTTCCATGTCCACGGCTTCAATGGGTGAACCCAGCAGAAAATCCTCTTCCTCCTGGTCATCATAAACTGCCTCTGGGCTAGCAAAGAGCGCTAACCTGGGCTGACCAGGGAAGGTAACGTAAGAGGTGACGGTACCTTTCAGGCGTGGACACTCAAGACGCAAGCCTGTGTCCAGCGGCCTAGGTTCAAGATATAATGGCGCGGCAAGCCTGCTGCCATGATCATATAGACCTGCTTCAGGATCCATTGGCAAGGCGGCGGGCCTTCCAAGATCAACTGAAGCCACCACTGATTCTGAAACATTTTCAGACCCTGGACCACCGACGGACACCAGAATCAGCGGTGGGGATTTTCTGCTCGGGGGCAGATGAAGAAGACAATAAAATGCTTGGCCCAAGGAGCATGCTGTGAAACAGCTCTGGTACCAAATCTTTTATTGTCTTTTTCATCTCCCCCATCATTTGAAAGTCTCCATTTCCGAAGAAACAGAGGCCTTTCTCTTTCCCTTGCCACTTACACTCTTCTTCACACACTTCTCCTCCGATACCTTATCCTTCGCCTGTAACAACAAGAATTCAGAAAATAAGTTGCCTATGGCATCAACAGCGCCTTGTCGAATTAGTTTCAAAAATATTCAACAAAATATTTATTAAATAGTAAAGGCATACAATTTGTACAACAACGCATAGACCGTCTTCAAACATACATTCATGACGTACTTATCGACATCATTCACAGCGTCATTCATTATGATGTCATTCTACACATCACATAGTTGATTATGACGTCATATGATGGGTGGACACTCTGGAAAGGTGAATTGACATTGTTGAAGACCACTCGGGTAAGGCTAGTTTTAGCTGCCTTGTTCTTTAAACGGTTAAAGACTAGGCTTAGTCTAGAATATAATACATTTTGCTTAAGTGATATACAACAATTTACTCACTATTTTGCTCAAAGATTTTTGAAAAGTAATAATCACTATGGCTGCCGAATAAATCAACCAATCAGCTTATTTTGAACCAAATTTGAATACAATTAAACACTTCTTAAAAGCAAATTGACTAAGTTTATGTTCATCCCAATCAGACAATTTGGTTTTAAGCCTCAAATTTATTTTTAAAAATTTCACTTCTCTCATAGAAAATGTCAATTTTCAGACCAAGAGAAGACTATTTTTGAGAATTTACAACTGGAATGACTGGCTCGTTTATCGAGCCAGTCATTACAGTGGTAAAATTTCAAAAATAGTCTTCTCCTGGTCTGCAAATGGACATTTCTCAAGACCACTGCACAAAACTGTTTTTGGCTGATATAAGTGTCAAAAGGTTAAAGAGCTGAGATTCTCATCACCCACAATGGAGGAAACCAGTTTTAGCCTCGACAATCTGTCAAAGGGTTAAAGAGCTGAGATTCTCATCACCCACAATGGAGGAAACCAGTTTTAGCCTCGACAATCTCTAGCCAAGCTACAACTACACTTCACATGTGTTGGGATCAATCGATCCCTTAACTCCCTAACTTTCAATTTCCAGAAAAATATACAACCAAGCTGTTGAATATTTTGAAACTAATTTGACTTGGTGCCATTCCTGCCATAGGCAGCAACAGTGCCCAGTCAAATTAGTTTCA
This sequence comes from Chaetoderma sp. LZ-2023a, assembly GCA_034401795.1. Lineage (NCBI taxonomy): Eukaryota > Metazoa > Mollusca > Caudofoveata > Chaetodermatida > Chaetodermatidae > Chaetoderma > Chaetoderma sp. LZ-2023a. Next base: position 3,786,869 of record CM067371.1, read on the forward strand.
AAATATTGAACATAATGTTTATTAAATAGTACAGACATACAATTTGTACAACAATGCTTAATCCATCATCAATTAAGCATTCATGACGAACTTAGCTACATCTTTCAAGACGCTGATTATGACGTCATGCTACACGTCATGTAGTTGATTATGATGTCATATAATTGATGGATAAACTGGAGTCCTCCATTGTCAAATGACTGATCAGCTCCATTTGAATCAGGTTTGATTTCTGTAATGACTCAATAATGATGCTTCGACGCCAATTTGATCCAAATCGAGCCAATGGCTGTTGAGAATTCATTTTTAGAATCAAAATGGACATCTGTGGATTAAACAAACAAGACTGATCTTAAACAAATTAAAGGCTTGAGCCTACCCTAGCCAAAAGCTGAGTCAGGTGAGTTAAAATGCGCCTACATGTTGCATGACCCATACAAGGCGGATCTAAATATTCTGTGAAATTGCAGTGCACAGGAAGTGGCAACAATCCATCATAATCACACTAATTCACATGTGCTTGGCAGGAGAGAACAGTTTTATATTGGCCTCAGATTTTTAACACATTTCGTTTTTATCTTCTAAATGATATAAACAAAACATTTTTTTATTAAAATTCTAATGAAATTTTTTGAAATAATTTGACTGAAAGTTGTTGTTGCCATAGGCAGCAACATCTTTCAGTCAAATTGTTTCTATAATATTTAATAACAAGGGTAGTAATTAGCCCCGTAAAACAGAATATTTCCATGAATGCAGGATTAGTGTGGTCAATATCAACATCTTGTGGCCGCCGCCATAAATCATGAGCAACACACATCAAAAAATATTCCAATAACTTTTCATTTTCGTCTGATGTGTTTCAGGTATTTATAAAACATTTACATTCTCGGCATCCTTGCACAATTTCCGATCGTTCGTAAAGCTAGGTCCGAGTTATGAAACACTACAGGAGCAGACCATTTGACAGTTGATATTATTACTTTTGGCGATGGTTAACCATCCGGCTATTAATTTTAAGATATTACATGAAAAAGGCGAATCTGGACGATGTCAACGGGACTTTAATAAATCAGAGTGTACATCTGAGATTATATATCTCCTGTCTTAACTCACAAAGTAATACTTCTTTATTATTACTGGTATGAACCTGTTGTCACTTAACACTTTAATTCTCACATTTTTTCAAGAAAATTTCACTTTTCTCATAGAAAATGTTCAATTGCAGACCAAGAGAAGAATATTTTTGGAAATTTACCACTGGAATTACTGGCTCGGTTATCTAGCCAGTCATTCCAGTAGTAAATTTTCAAAAACAGTCTTCACTTGGTCTGCAAACGGACATTTCTCAAGACCACTGCAGAAGCCATTTTTGCTTGATATGAGTGTTAAAGGGTTAAAGCTGACATGCCATGCTAAATGAAGCCGTGTTTAACCCCTACCAGTAACACTAATGCGATAAAAAAGATTCAGTTTTCGTTAACAATATCATGAGTCCGGGTATTAATATTTTTAACAAAACTCCCCTAACATCCATGGGGGATTATAAAAGGATTTGCTAAGCACAATGAGCTTGGTTTCACAAAGTAGGTGTTGGCACGAGCAGCTAGTGAACAATTTTCAATCAAATTACTTTCAAAGTCATCTGAAATGAGATTTAAGATTTGTGCTTATTTGGCAAGGGCACCAAGTTTTAATTAATTCATTTCAGGTTACAGCTAATAAACTATAATTAAATCATTAATAATATTTGAAATGCTGGCTATTTTGAAAACAATTTGACTGATAGCTTGTATATAATGTCTTATTCAAGCCCATGTCAAAGACTCATTTTGGCCAGCTCGACCATTAAAATATAAATTGTCTTAAAAAACTGACCACCCCAACTACCGCTCCACTCCACAAGATTTGAGGCGTCTTCATCAATCATCATCATCACCATAGCAATTCTCTAAAGGTGTATCTTTCCTGCAGAGCTTGACACAAAGTATCCCGTGTCATGTTAAATTGCTCTCAGATTATTCAGATTCATAACCCAGCATTCAATTTGAAATCAGTGCTCTATTCCTCTAAGACAAAATGCTTACAGCAATACTGTTTCCAAAATAATGGAGATTGTGAGATTTTGGTCCATTATCAGGCGTAACACTTGCAATCTATTCATATCAAACATAATTCAAATTATGCACTGCATGAAGCATGATTGCCTTGAAATTGAAGCACAGGAATTTCAGTGATCGAGATGTGGCGGGCGGTGCGTGCGTGCGTGCGTGCGTGCGTGCGTGCGTGCGTGCGTGCGTGCGTGCGTGCGTGCGTGCGTGCGTGCGTGCGTGCGTGCGTGCGTATATAGTCAAGCCAGTGAAAATTGGACTTTTTCAGTGGTCTAGAAAATTGTCAATTTGCAGGTTAATAAGAACAATTAATAAGAAGGCTATTATTGACAATTACTTTACCACTTAACCCAACCCTTAAGTGTTCGAATCTGTTAAAAAAAAAAATTTCTCATAGAAAATGTCCATTTGCAGACCAAAAGAAGACTATTTTTTTTTAATTTACCACTGCAATGACTTGCTCGATTATTGAGCCAGTCATTCCATTGGTAAATTTTCAAAAATAGCCTTCTCTTAGGCTGCAACGAGCCAGTCATTCCATTGGTAAATTTTCAAAAATAACCTTCTCTAAATAGGCTACAAATGGACATTCCCCAAGACCACTGCAGAAGCCGGTTTTGGCTGGCTTGACCACTAAAGGGCTAAGAATGACTGGCTCATCATTCCAGTGCTAAATTTTCAAAAATCATCTCTTTGGCTACAAATGGACATGTCACTATGCAACAATTCCAAATTTCTTGACTAATCTTGACCATTAAAGAGCTAAATCGCTATGTTTGTATGGAGCTCCACAAAACTAGGCATCACCAAATTACCTGACTAATTAAATGCAGGCACACCTGTACACCTGTTATTTAGCAAATACCTGTAAAACCACTGATTGAGGATTCTATCTGATAATTGGATAATTAGTCACAGACTGTCTATGTGTACCTTGAAACACAGGTATTGGTGCTTACTTATTTAGCTAGCTCACACCACATACTTCACCCACCTGGCAACATCAAAGCAAGCTCAGGGTGGTAAATATGGTTTTAATATTTTCAATTATAAATAGCAATACGCAAGACTTAGAAGCAATTTACATTTACAGAACATAATTATCAGATGCCTGAATACTTTCCATATTTCATGGATGACATCTAGGTGATTGATTGACAGATTAACCTTTTAATGGCCAAGCCGGCCAAAACCAGCCTCTGCAGTGGTCTTCATGAATGTCTATTTGCAGGCCAACAGACTATTTTTTTTTAATTTACCACTGGAATGACTGGCTCGGTTATCGAGCTAGTCATTCCAGTGGTAAATTTTCAAAAATAATCCTCTCTTGGCCTGTGCAAATGGACATTCAATAAGCAAATATTTTGATTTTCTTGAACAAATTTGACCAAAAAGAAAACCAAACTAAAAAGCTAAATACACCAGTGATCTTAAAATTACCATTTGCATGTCAAGAGACCATTTTTTTGTGTGCAAATCTGTCCATGGAATGACTGGATCGTTTATGAGCCGGCAATTCCAGTGATAAATTTTTAACAATTGCTGTCTCTTGACCTGCAAATGGACATTCACAGAGCATGATTTGAGCGTTTCTTGATGACTCTTGACCAACAAAGAGTGAATATAAAGCGTTGAAGCAATGTTCATTAATAACTCTTTTAGTATAAGTTGTTGCGTCATCAGCGATGCCAATGATTCAGGAACAATAACAACTGATGCCAAGGCTACAATGTGTGGTCATAGACAGCAACAGCAGCCACCAAAATTGTTGGAAAATGTACACCAGTTTCTTTGCTATTAACATGGAATTAAAGATAGAATATTGACATCAGAGTGGCAAGGGCTATCCATTTAACACTTGCGTTTGTTCAAGAAAATGTTAATTTTATCATAGAAAATGTCCATTCGCTGACCAAAAGAAGACTATTTTTGAAAATTCACCACTGGAATGACTGGCTCGGTTATCGAGCCAGTCATTATAGTAGTAAATTTCAAACTTCTCAGACCACTGGCATAATCTGTTTTTGGCCAGATTGGGTGTTTAAAGGTTTAATGGTCTAGCACTGCCAAAAATTGACAAATCAAAATCATGAATATAAATTCTCCACAGAATCTTTCCAGCAAAATTTGTTTAGAATCCATCAATCGGTTAAGGAGGAGATTTTCACCAAAAAATGTACGCATTAAAATTCTGAATAGAGGCTCTGGAGCATGCCAACATATGGTCCTTCTAGCCAAATTAGGTCGAAATCCATCAAGTGGTTAAGGAGGTGCGTTTTGATATCCGGTAAATTTGTTATAAAATCTAATATTTTCACCACAAGCAAGGTCCAAGGGCTTGTGACACTCATCTGGAGCATTAGCCTTTGAACCATTTGCATTTAAAGGAAGATTTTCTGAAAATCCAAGAGAGCCACCAAAGAAATTAACCAATCAAAAAAATTGATATATTGATATGTTGAAGTCTACCCCCCCACCCCACCCCCCCCCCCCCCCCACCCCTTATAGGATCATTCCACCAAAGTTTCGTTGAAATCAGGCTATTGATTAATATAATTAGTAGTGTTTAAATGGTTCTGGAAAATTTTGAGAAAATCTGAGATGGCTGTGAGAAAAAATGCTCAATCAAAAATGTACAAAGATATTCTAATGGCTACCACCATAGGATCATTCCAGCCAAATGTGGTTACAATCTACGAAGCAGTTCAGGACGAGATATTTTGGAAAATCCTAGATTGGTTACCAAGAACATTAACCAATCAAAATTCTTGTGGTATGTTGAAGGATAGTATGATAAAATCATTCCACCCAAGATCATTGAAATTGGGTCAATGATTAAGGAGGAGCATCGTTTTAAATGAGTGCGGAAATTTTTTGGACAATCCAAACTGATCGGCAAAAAAGTTGACCTATCATAATTCTGAATACAGGCTATGGAGCTAAGCACGATAGAATCCTTCCAGCCAAATTTCACTTAAATAAATCTGGCAGTTAAGATGGATTATAAAATCTTCCGCTCCAGAAGATATGAGGCTTCTTCACACAAACAACTGACCAATCAACATTCTGATAGTATCCCTCCAACATAATTTGTTTGAAATCCATCAAGCCGTTAAGGAGATGCATTTTGATACTAGCCAGTAAATTTTTCATAAAATCTAAGATTTTCACCCAAAAACTGGAGCCTAGCTTGATAGAATCCCTCCAGTCAGATTTGGTTGAAATGGATCAAGCAGTTAAGGACCATAAAAATAGACCAATACAAATTCTGAATAGAAATTATAGAGCTTACGACCATAGGATCCTTTCAGCCAAATTTGGTCAAAATCTACCTAGCGATTTAGCAGGAGATACATTTTAAAGCAAAGGTTGAAGGGTGGATGATGGACAGATGGTTATCATTGTTGCCAGGTGAGCTAGTAAAATGGACAATTGAACTGTATACATACCTGTAACTTTATTGCAAATCTAAGCACCAATGAAATGGCTTCCTTTTAATTTGAACCCTTTAACCATTACATTTGTTCATGAAAATTTAAATTTTCTCCTTATAAATGTCTATTTGCAGACCAAATGAAGATTTTTTTTTAATTGACCACTGAAATGACTGGCTCGGTTATCGAGCCAGTCATTTCAGTTGTAAATTAAAAAATAATAGTATTCTCTTGGTCTGCAAATCACCATTTCGCAAGACCTCTACAAGAAGGCATTTTTGGCTGACATGAGTGTTAATTTGGGCTTATGGCCATGTATTAAATCAGTAGAAATAACAGTCACAGAGACATAGCTGTTATATAAAGCCTATACATTATTAGTACAGTTTTCCCACATTAACACCCACAATCCTATTCTAGATTACATCACATAAGACACAGAATATTTTGAACAAGTTTGATGATGATGTAATCGACTACTGACTACTGGCAAATAGACCTTTTCCCAGAGAAATTCAAATTACGAAAGTCTCAAGAAACAAATATGACAGGTGTCTAATATTTCTATCAGCGCTAACGTAACATAGGTGAGAGGGCTTGGACTCCAACCAAGAATCAGACCAATCAGGGAGTGACAAAATATGTACATGTACCCCCACCACCCCTTACCAACCAACCACCATTTCGCTAAGTGAAACAAGATGTTCAATCTGATGAGATCAACAATTATTAACCCACCTCATTCTGTTTTTGAAGGCGAGCTTTTCAAGGAGTGATGATAAATTAATTCTGCCAAGTATTTAAAACTTAATTTGACTGAAAGTTGCTGCTGCCTAAGGCAGGAAAAACTTTCATTCAAATTATTTTTAAAGCACTCAGTAGATAATTAGGTATAGAGTACGCATTAAAAACACAAGTGTCTATCACATACATACTGATAAGGTTTGACAATTTAACTGCCAACCTGTCATCTTCAATTCCATTTATCAGGTATAACAACCGCTAAGTTTAACATCGATTCCACTAAAGAAAACTGTTGCAATCTCAGAACTTATGTATCAACCGCTTCCAGTAACACCTTGATAACAAGCGGTTAATGAGGAGTAGCATTGTAAACGATTTTCCGCCATGTTTCAGAAAATCCAAGATGGCTACTAAAAAGGAATGAAGCAGTCTTGTTCAGTATACCAATTCTGAAGGGTACCATACTAGGGATCTTCCAACTGAGTTTGGTTTAAATTGGCCAAGAGGTTAATCTCAGGAATAGCCTTTTAACTGATTTCCCAAAATTTTAAGAAAATCCATGATGACGGCCACAAAAATTAACAAATCAAAATTCTGTACTGAAGCACACCCTAGGGTCCTTATAGCAGATTTTTGCTTGAAATCGGTCAAGAGGTTAATGAGGAGTAGGGTTTTAACTGATTTCCGGAAATCTTCGGAAAATTCAAGATGGCCAGCGGAAAAGGTAACCAATCAAAATTCTGTATACATGTTCGGAAGCCTACCACCATAGAATCCTTCCAGCCAAGTCTGGTTGTAATTGCCCAAATGGTTAATGAGGAAATAGTGTATTAAATCATTTCCCGCCATTTTTTGAAAAAGGAAGATGGCCACCGAAAAAATAGACCAATCAAAATCCTGTATACAAGTTCGGTAGCATACCACTCTAGGTTCTTTCCAAACAAGTTTGCTTGAATTTGGTCAAGTTGTTAATGGGGAGTAGGCTGTTAACTGATTTCCAGAAATTTAAAAAAAATCCAACATGGCCACCGGAAATATTGACCAATCAAAATGCTCATTAGAAGTGTTGAAGCCTACCAGCATAGGATTAGTTCACTCAAATTTCGTGAAGTCAGCCCATTTATGTTGGAAGAGTAGCGTTTTAAATGATTTCCAGAAAATTTTCAGAAAATCCAAGATGACTGCTAAAAAAATTGGCCAATCAAAATTTTGAATAGAAGTTCTGGAGCCTGCCACCATAGGATCCTTCCAGCCAAATTTGGTTGAAATTGGTCAAAGCATAAATGAGGAGATGCGATTTGACAGATGGACCGACGATAGATGGATGGACGACGGATGGATGGATGGCCACCATGGCATAAACTCACTGGGCGAGAAGGGTCAGGTGAGCTAAAAATTAATGTTACAAAATGCACCCGCATTGATAAAATTTTTATATCTGAGTGATGGCATCGCAAAACGCTTTCAGCCTTGACACCTAAAACCTCCTAATCATGTTAAGAAATATTTTGAATTAAACAAGGCTGAAGATGACAGGTGGAAATTGGTTCAGGAGTCCATGTCTTTGCTTTATTATCACTTTCTGATGCCAATTTTCCATAATTCTTATCAGATCTGTCACTCAAGTATCTGACATCATAATCAAATATGTCACATGTTAGTGCAGACCATCTTGTATAGATATCCAATCCCCATAGAGATTGCATGCCCAAATTGAGATATTGGTTAGTAGTTGACTTCATTAGGGTACTATGGGGAAAAAGTAATTTTTTCGACACCCATAACACTAGTACAACCCACAAATCCAAGATGCCCGCCCGATCGCTCATGGAAAATACAGAGAATGGCTTATTTCTGGAACCTCTTGACCAATTCAATGATGTTTAAAAGTCCATTTTTTTCTAACATGCCTGATCATTTGGAATCAGTGTCAGGTTGATAGGATGTTACAGTTACACCATAAGGACAAGGTCCACCTCTGGAGATAATTTATCAATTTGTGTGAGGTTAGACTTTATTGTAGAATTTTCAAACATGCCCGATAATTAATAAACTTCTTGTGCATTAGATTTCAAATGCTTAAGTGTTGTATGTCTTAAGGAATGAACAAGTTTTAACCATTTAACAATTGCAGGCCAAAAAGCAACAAATTCATGATGTAAGGAATAGTCTGTTGAATATTTTGAAACTAATTTAACTGAGAGCTGTTGCTGCCATAGGCAGCAACAGCTCACAGTTAAATTTGTTTCAAAATATTCAACAGCTTAATTTCCTGTGTCATTGTTCTGAATTTGAAATACTTGGATTTCAAGGTTTGAAGGGTTAATATTATAACTCTGATGATAATCCATACGGTCCACAAAAAACAATAAATATGAATATAAGAAATCTCCTGAAAATACTGTCATGTATATTACAATATGATGCCATTTAATGTGGCAATTCCACTAATGTGTCTGGAATTGATGCTGAATGATTTTCTCCACAAACAGGGAAAAAACTGTAAATCTTTTTATATAATAACGCTTAATGTTTCAATCGCATAACAAATATTTTACTTGCTCGAGTTTATTAAACAAGAAATCTCCTGAACATTTAAAAAAAAATTTAACTGGAAGTTGTTGTGAACTGACTCAAAATTAAAAAAAAAGATTAAAACATAAGTATAACGACCCAGACGTATATATACTGGTCTGGCGTTTTGTAACACAACAAAAATACTAAGCCACTCAATTCACTGTTTGCTAAAAGTCACCTGACTTAGATATCTCAGAAAATTTTAACCTATTCATTCCCATGGTGTAGGTTCCCTTGAAACAAGTTTAGCAGAGATACATCCCTCCATTGGGTAGTCTTGATAGTATCTCTTTAACTCTAAAGCAGTCATTGCTCTAGGGAACCGGTTCCTCTATTCCTATAGAGAACATATAAACGAGTCTGTGAGCATGCGCACTTATGCTACTATGCATGCGACCGAGTCCAAGCCGGCATTAATTAATTTTCTGTATTACGGGAAACACCTAACTTTTATCTCAACAAATCCTATTCATTCCATAATCTTGTGGAGCTACATCCACATTTGCTTTTCATGAATACCACAGTACAAGTGGTCTTTGTTGAATAAGTCATAGTACTTATGTAAAATGGTTATAATTTACGTGAATATGAGCAGAAAGTTCGTTGTGACCAAGTTGAAAGAAAATGGCGCCAGCTTCACATTACAAGCCAGGTGAAGTCAATAACTCTGATCCTATTTTAGCCACGAGGCTCCGTTCCTACGAAAGGTATACTATATACCGGTTTGGAACATCTCCTACGAAAGGTATCCTACATAACATATGTAACATACCGGTTGGGAAGTTAGTGGATCAATTAAGAGTTTTGACTAGGTACGTATTTCCGAGCGTCATTCTTTCCTACATAAGGTATACTACATACCGGTTTGGATCGAATCCTACATAAGGTATCCTACATAACTATGTAATATACCGGTTGGGAAGTTATTGGATCTATTAAGAATGTGACAGTGGTGCAAACAGGCGTGGTGGACCGGATGAACACCACAAGGATACACCACGATCATCCCCTGAAGAAAAGCGAGTGGTCCTTCTAAGGACCGTTACTAACCAACTAACATGAAACTCGCAATTACTTCATGATGATCAGTCAGTCATGTCAGTCGTATTACAATAAAGACGAGACCATCGTATTAATTCGCGATTCGGTGTTCGCTTTCAATTGGCGGCGTTTTTGCAGGCTAATTTAACATTACTAGCAATGGGCCATGAAACCTTTTTACCTTTTATTTAATATCTTATAAAAATTACTCGAGATTTTATGTTTTCTAATACCTGGCGGGGTTAGTCGACGCAAGTATTTTTTATGGCCGTAGTTTCATGAAAAATGTAAACATTGCGTTGCTATGGGATATCCTCTTTAGTGTGTCGTAAATTGGCAAATGTTGGACGATCTCGGAATGCCCGGATGTTCAAAATTACGATACTGAATTGAATCCTCGTAATCACATAACCCGCTTTTGTTAGAGGCTATTAAGCCTGTGCCAGATTATCAGGTTCACTTGATTTGTAAATCTAGGGAGAAACTTGCGTTCACTTGATTTCTAAATCTAGCGTTAAAACTTATTATATATATTACTGGTTATATTGTAATGTGAACCTAAAATGATCTAAAACGTAATGCGATGTTCTAGAAAAATTGCATGAACGGCCGATAATTAAACTGGGTAGCCAGCGTCTATTGTTAGCGAGCCGGACAGTGGCAAAGTAAATCTCCGTTTGGAGGCGCTGACGAGAAGCGTAGATCTCATTGCCGAATTTCCGATTCCAGGATATCTATATCCGAGTACTCGCTTAACCTACTTCATTAAAATTTGCTTTAACCTAATCGGGTCAGATAATATCACGTGATTTATATATCATGTGATTATCACGTGATTCTGATTTATATATTATAAAGACGACATTTATGTCAGGTTAGGATTAATTTTGAGGGAAAAAACAATCTTTATTAAAGGATACGCAATATTTAGGCTGCTCAATTTAATAATTTCACTTCTGCGAATGATGTTTTCAGGTATACATTAAGCATAGCCGCGAGGTGACAAGATTTGTGAAGGGTTTTTTCGTGGTATCTTCAGACGTTAAGATGTTTAAAAATTCAGAGGAAAATAAGTTTTATCCTTGTATATAGTGCGCGCAAATTTTTTAGAACATGTAAATTGAGCATAAATGTGCGACCTATTTATGGATTTTTAAGTAAATACGCCACTCCCATATTTGCTGGTACTCATTCAGATTCAACTTATTTCAGTTGCAACTTATGACTAATAACTTCGAGAGTTAAATGGTTGATATTTTGATAGTAAACGCTACAAACTTTGATGACCAAGTTTTACTATATCAGAGATGTGTGTTGATCTCAGTGTTTTAGTAGCAAGCATAGCCTTTGGATCAGGAAAGTTCTTGACTATCAGCCACTTTTATTAGCCCTAAGATGGGTTTTTTCCCTACTTAATGTATAATCTAATCTCTCATCATTTTGTAAATTCTTTCTGTGGGTACTTAACTTGGGTGAAATTGGATATATAGAGCACGTACCCAGGCTATGAGGGATCATTCTATCGGCTCTCAATCGATTAATTGTTATAGTCAAATATAACATTCTGCTTGCAAATGGACTATTACTCGTGGAAATCATCTGAAAGTCTAGAAGAGGGGGAGAACTAACCTAGTTAGAAAAATTTTCTCTCTAAGGGGTGTGTAAACTGTGAAATGTTGGTCTGAACATGTTGTTTCCACACCATCTCTTAAAACATTCGAAAATGGTTTAGGTAGGCTTTGGCATAGTCAAGCCAATGTATGACTACACCGTACACGCAACCCATGACTAGAAGTGACGGCACAGGCATGGAGATAAATGAAGAAGAGATGACCATGAGGCCTAATTGTCCTGTGCTCAGTATTATTACCTAGATTATAACTCAATTTTTATGGCATAGCAACTGATTATAATTAAACTTCTGGTTTAGGTATGCCAAATCAAATCACTTCTGGTGTTTTGCTGGTATTGTTTGTTTCTAAATCACTTGACAGTTTAAATGCCCTATTTCAGGGGCTCTTATTTTGGATTCTTTAATTCTTTATTAGTTGCTCTTAGTGCAATGGCTGAACCATCCAATTATCCTCATCCTTCGAAACCTTGTGTACACCCAACTCTTCGCATTTATCTTCTAGGAATAATTTAATTTTTTCTTATGATCCTAGCAGTGCTTTTGTCGTTTTGATTTCACTAGATTTCGTTTTGCTCCTGAATCTTCTCATGTATTACACTCTAACTATCAGCCTCCATCTTTCGACTAATATCAATCTGCAAATAAGTGCGTCAGACTTTATTATTTTAATTGTGAATAGTGGTTTGCTATCTTTTAGTATCATATCTGGCCTGATTTATTTTTAACATAGTTTTTCAGTCTTTCTTTTCTGTCAGTAGGATCCCTCGCCATGATGAAGCATATCTATGGGTGAATGTAAGCTTGTCACAATAACAAAATCTTTTTTGTCTTATCAAGATTTACACCGCTCCTTTCTCGAGTTCAGTAGAAATTTTGATCTTTTTATTTGTCTAGGGATATATCTATTTCTATTATTGTCATATGGAGAGGTCTTCTCAGCCTTATCTATTCAAGCCTATTTTTTATTCTTCTAAATTCTAAATTTCCCAGGCATTATTAAATAAATTCCTCAAGGGGGCCTAACCAAGATGATTGGATTATTGCCTTTGCATGGATTGTGGAATATGGTTTTTTCCTTTCACCCCTCTGTGTAGTTTCAGTCCTTTGTCCTTATCCATCATTGATCTGGTCACAGGTTTGATGGACTTCTTTCCTGTTTAATCATCTGATAAAGATATTAACAATTGGGCTCATATCATACTAGCTTTGTTTTAAAATTAGATTTGTAAAATAAGATTCTGCAGGTTTATTCTGGTCCTAGCTGTCATGCTTAAGCGCTTCTATATAATCTCTACTCTATCAGGGGTGGGATGGGTATAGCTAGCCTCATGCATGTCTTAGGTAGCAGATTTCCTACATATAAGGTACAATCAATGTAGTCATTGAATCCCCCTTTTTTCTATCAAACCATGTTGGTCTCCTTTGACATTAGTCCTGCTTCTGTTCCTGATCAATAATTTTCTGCTCTTTTCAAGTAGGATACAGTGGAGGAATGGCAGAATCCAGACTTTAAGGATTATGAGGTGCTGGCAGATCATCTTTTATAGGGTCTCGGCTCTTATCTTCAACTCATATATTTATCCTTTTCTGACAACTTCCAAAAAATTTACACTTCATGATTTAATACTAATTCTGTTGTATATTTTGGAATTATTTTGTCTGGAACCCATGGCTGCTTTGATACTGTTTGAGACAAAAATTACTTAGTCAATCGTTTTATATTCAACTCTTTTCCTACTATGTTGTCTCAGAAATGGAGTTCATCGATGAAAGGAATAATATGGACATGGAGTCATTTTGCCTAGTCATCACTGGTCTAGTCAAGGATAAGGGACAGTGTTTTCTGATATTTCTATATATACAGAATTTGTCCTAACTGGATCTGGGTTCTTTTAATTACATCATAGCCAGTCTGGGATTCCTCTGGCTTGGAAGGTTGCTTAATTGTGTTAAAATTTGGGCCGAATGGAGTCAGTTTTGTGTACGAAGGTCAAGTCTGGTAATTCAGAATTTTGTCCCTCACCACGACTGCATACACTGCATTTTCATTCGTTGGGTGTCATCGGTACCAATTCACCAGTTAATCCATCTGCAGGTCCAGTTTGATGTCTTGTTCTTACGTGTTTGGGGGAGGGGATCTCGTTCTTCAATACTCAGGAATATTGGAGAATGAAGAGATATTGTCTCTTTCACAAGCACCTATCTGCTCATGCAGTCATTTCTATAGTAGTGACCTTCATCAACAAGCAGGGCAGTTGAGGTTATCATATTTTGTCTGGAGTCTTGGTCTTCCTCCTGCGGTGGAGATGTCAGCAAAACTTTCAGCAGCTCACATTCCAGGTAGAATGATTTTCCTTGTAGCTCATTTATTACATCCCATTAAGTTTCTACTCAGTATAGTGTCCAGATTTGATGTTCATATTCTTCCTCCAGGCTAGGCTCTGGCGGTAGATGCTCTGGCCCAGTCATAGACTTCACATTTTTTAAAATTATCTTCAATTTAACTTTCTAGTGCCAATTGTATTTAAAAACTTTTGTCAGCGGTTTCTAGTACAATTGTCTTTAAGAACTTTTGTCAGCAGAATGTATTATCCCTTTAATCACTCCTGCTTGGCCCAATGAGAGTTATTCAGTGGATCTCGTAGTCCTCTTTGTGGAAATCCAAAGCGTCTTACCAATTTTGCTGATTTTCTATCTCGTTTAACAGCAGCTTTCAGTTCATCATTCCACAAATCTTCAATATGTATATATGGTATTTTCCAAGAGACCTGTTTTTCAGAAATTGATTTTTTGTCTGAACTTTAGTATTCTTAATCAATTCAAACTATCTGTTACAGGAGAATTTACCAGAGTATATTTAAGGTTTTCAAATGGTTGTAGAACAGCACATTATCTCGCCCGATTCTGCATCCCATCATCAAGTCATAGATTCATGGCATATTTTTTGATGATTTAAATCCCTGTATGCTGGGGTGGTGTTATCGTTTTCACTAGCATCTATCCTTCTTTGTTTTCTAGAAGCTGGTTTGAGAGTTATTAAGTATTTACATCATTTATCCATGGTACCGGTATTTTTAGGGTATAGCACAAAGGCAAATACCTATAATAAATTCCTCTATTAATTCATTCTTGGGTCCAGCTGTTTAATTGTATAACTCTGAAATCATTCGCGGCCGCGTTTGTTAGATGGCATTTTGATATTCATATTCTTTTTGGGAATGATCTTTTCTAGGTGGTAGGAGAGCTGGCCTCATTCTTTGCCCTTGAAGAGATCTTATATATATATATAAAACCTAATTAATTGTTTTCAATCCTTTCCGAAAACTATGCCCAATTTAAAATATCTTTTTGAAACACCGTTCAGGTTACTTATGCAAATTTGTTTAGTAAGCGCGCATCTCATCAACTGGATTACAGACACCATTAATCGACACTAGAATGTACCTCCAGGAGACACTCAGTAAGTGTTAAGGCACACGATGTTCGTGGTATGGCCTTCTCCTTCGCATTCTATGCAGATCTACCGTTCAGATTACTTATGCGAATTTGTTTAGTAAGCGCGCATCTCATCAACTGGATTACAGACACCATTAATTGACACTAGAATGTATCTCCAGGAGACACTCAGTTTGTGTTAAGGCACACGATGTTCGTGGTATGGCCTTCTCCTTCGCATTCTATGCAAATCTATCAGTGGACGACATTATGTAAGTTGCAGTATAAATGTCAGATTCTACATTAATTTTATCTGAAAGATCAGATTCAATTCACAATCTGACATTTCTCGTTTCGCCACTCAAACCTAGGCTCAATTGCCTAGATTCTTTAGTCAGCCGTCTTCTTCACCATCTCACGGCTGCTTTTAAATTCTCTTTGCTGAGATTTTATAATTATCATTATATTATTGTATTTTATTTCGAACATTTGTTTGTTCGTGCTATTTCAGCACTTCAGCGATTTAGTTGGTTTTAGTATTTTTGGTGATTAACCTTTCATTCCTGATTTGCAATTTACCAACCCACCTAGTATTTGGGCTCTGACCAATTCTGTGTTTTAGCAAACAGTGAATTGAGTGGCTTAGTATTTTTGTTGTGTTACAAAACGACCAGACGTATATATACTGGTCTGGCGTTTTGTTAGCTTACTAAAATACTTACCACTCAATTCACTGGGGCCCACCTCAGCCACCCCGCATCGTTAAATTGCAAATCATTAAAAATTTGTGGAATTAATTAATGACGGCTTGGACTCGGTCGCATGCATAGTAGCATAAGTGCGCATGCTCACAGACTCGTTTATATGTTCTCTATAGGAATAGAGGAACCGGTTCCCTAGAGCAATGACTGCTTTAGAGTTAAAGAGATACTATCAAGACTACCCAATGGAGGGATGTATCTCTGCTAAACTTGTTTCAAGGGAACCTACACCATGGGAATGAATAGGTTAAAATTTTCTGAGATATCTAAGTCAGGTGACTTTTAGCAAACAGTGAATTGAGTTGTCTTATCAAGATTTACACCGCTCCTTTCTCGAGTTCAGTAGAAATTTTGATCTTTTTATTTGTCTAGGGATATATCTATTTCTATTATTGTCATATGGAGAGGTCTTCTCAGCCTTATCTATTCAAGCCTATTTTTTATTCTTCTAAATTCTAAATTTCCCAGGCATTATTAAATAAATTCCTCAAGGGGGCCTAACCAAGATGATTGGATTATTGCCTTTGCATGGATTGTGGAATATGGTTTTTTCCTTTCACCCCTCTGTGTAGTTTCAGTCCTTTGTCCTTATCCATCATTGATCTGGTCACAGGTTTGATGGACTTCTTTCCTGTTTAATCATCTGATAAAGATATTAACAATTGGGCTCATATCATACTAGCTTTGTTTTAAAATTAGATTTGTAAAATAAGATTCTGCAGGTTTATTCTGGTCCTAGCTGTCATGCTTAAGCGCTTCTATATAATCTCTACTCTATCAGGGGTGGGATGGGTATAGCTAGCCTCATGCATGTCTTAGGTAGCAGATTTCCTACATATAAGGTACAATCAATGTAGTCATTGAATCCCCCTTTTTTCTATCAAACCATGTTGGTCTCCTTTGACATTAGTCCTGCTTCTGTTCCTGATCAATAATTTTCTGCTCTTTTCAAGTAGGATACAGTGGAGGAATGGCAGAATCCAGACTTTAAGGATTATGAGGTGCTGGCAGATCATCTTTTATAGGGTCTCGGCTCTTATCTTCAACTCATATATTTATCCTTTTCTGACAACTTCCAAAAAATTTACACTTCATGATTTAATACTAATTCTGTTGTATATTTTGGAATTATTTTGTCTGGAACCCATGGCTGCTTTGATACTGTTTGAGACAAAAATTACTTAGTCAATCGTTTTATATTCAACTCTTTTCCTACTATGTTGTCTCAGAAATGGAGTTCATCGATGAAAGGAATAATATGGACATGGAGTCATTTTGCCTAGTCATCACTGGTCTAGTCAAGGATAAGGGACAGTGTTTTCTGATATTTCTATATATACAGAATTTGTCCTAACTGGATCTGGGTTCTTTTAATTACATCATAGCCAGTCTGGGATTCCTCTGGCTTGGAAGGTTGCTTAATTGTGTTAAAATTTGGGCCGAATGGAGTCAGTTTTGTGTACGAAGGTCAAGTCTGGTAATTCAGAATTTTGTCCCTCACCACGACTGCATACACTGCATTTTCATTCGTTGGGTGTCATCGGTACCAATTCACCAGTTAATCCATCTGCAGGTCCAGTTTGATGTCTTGTTCTTACGTGTTTGGGGGAGGGGATCTCGTTCTTCAATACTCAGGAATATTGGAGAATGAAGAGATATTGTCTCTTTCACAAGCACCTATCTGCTCATGCAGTCATTTCTATAGTAGTGACCTTCATCAACAAGCAGGGCAGTTGAGGTTATCATATTTTGTCTGGAGTCTTGGTCTTCCTCCTGCGGTGGAGATGTCAGCAAAACTTTCAGCAGCTCACATTCCAGGTAGAATGATTTTCCTTGTAGCTCATTTATTACATCCCATTAAGTTTCTACTCAGTATAGTGTCCAGATTTGATGTTCATATTCTTCCTCCAGGCTAGGCTCTGGCGGTAGATGCTCTGGCCCAGTCATAGACTTCACATTTTTTTAAATTATCTTCAATTTAACTTTCTAGTGCCAATTGTATTTAAAAACTTTTGTCAGCGGTTTCTAGTACAATTGTCTTTAAGAACTTTTGTCAGCAGAATGTATTATCCCTTTAATCACTCCTGCTTGGCCCAATGAGAGTTATTCAGTGGATCTCGTAGTCCTCTTTGTGGAAATCCAAAGCGTCTTACCAATTTTGCTGATTTTCTATCTCGTTTAACAGCAGCTTTCAGTTCATCATTCCACAAATCTTCAATATGTATATATGGTATTTTCCAAGAGACCTGTTTTTCAGAAATTGATTTTTTGTCTGAACTTTAGTATTCTTAATCAATTCAAACTATCTGTTACAGGAGAATTTACCAGAGTATATTTAAGGTTTTCAAATGGTTGTAGAACAGCACATTATCTCGCCCGATTCTGCATCCCATCATCAAGTCATAGATTCATGGCATATTTTTTGATGATTTAAATCCCTGTATGCTGGGGTGGTGTTATCGTTTTCACTAGCATCTATCCTTCTTTGTTTTCTAGAAGCTGGTTTGAGAGTTATTAAGTATTTACATCATTTATCCATGGTACCGGTATTTTTAGGGTATAGCACAAAGGCAAATACCTATAATAAATTCCTCTATTAATTCATTCTTGGGTCCAGCTGTTTAATTGTATAACTCTGAAATCATTCGCGGCCGCGTTTGTTAGATGGCATTTTGATATTCATATTCTTTTTGGGA
The DNA here is from genome assembly GCA_034401795.1 of Chaetoderma sp. LZ-2023a. NCBI lineage: Eukaryota > Metazoa > Mollusca > Caudofoveata > Chaetodermatida > Chaetodermatidae > Chaetoderma > Chaetoderma sp. LZ-2023a. The sequence goes on from CM067371.1 coordinate 3,805,301, forward strand.
ATGATCTTTTCTAGGTGGTAGGAGAGCTGGCCTCATTCTTTGCCCTTGAAGAGATCTTATATATATATATAAAACCTAATTAATTGTTTTCAATCCTTTCCGAAAACTATGCCCAATTTAAAATATCTTTTTGAAACACCGTTCAGGTTACTTATGCAAATTTGTTTAGTAAGCGCGCATCTCATCAACTGGATTACAGACACCATTAATCGACACTAGAATGTACCTCCAGGAGACACTCAGTAAGTGTTAAGGCACACGATGTTCGTGGTATGGCCTTCTCCTTCGCATTCTATGCAGATCTACCGTTCAGATTACTTATGCGAATTTGTTTAGTAAGCGCGCATCTCATCAACTGGATTACAGACACCATTAATTGACACTAGAATGTATCTCCAGGAGACACTCAGTTTGTGTTAAGGCACACGATGTTCGTGGTATGGCCTTCTCCTTCGCATTCTATGCAAATCTATCAGTGGACGACATTATGTAAGTTGCAGTATAAATGTCAGATTCTACATTAATTTTATCTGAAAGATCAGATTCAATTCACAATCTGACATTTCTCGTTTCGCCACTCAAACCTAGGCTCAATTGCCTAGATTCTTTAGTCAGCCGTCTTCTTCACCATCTCACGGCTGCTTTTAAATTCTCTTTGCTGAGATTTTATAATTATCATTATATTATTGTATTTTATTTCGAACATTTGTTTGTTCGTGCTATTTCAGCACTTCAGCGATTTAGTTGGTTTTAGTATTTTTGGTGATTAACCTTTCATTCCTGATTTGCAATTTACCAACCCACCTAGTATTTGGGCTCTGACCAATTCTGTGTTTTAGCAAACAGTGAATTGAGTGGCTTAGTATTTTTGTTGTGTTACAAAACGACCAGACGTATATATACTGGTCTGGCGTTTTGTTAGCTTACTAAAATACTTACCACTCAATTCACTGGGGCCCACCTCAGCCACCCCGCATCGTTAAATTGCAAATCATTAAAAATTTGTGGAATTAATTAATGACGGCTTGGACTCGGTCGCATGCATAGTAGCATAAGTGCGCATGCTCACAGACTCGTTTATATGTTCTCTATAGGAATAGAGGAACCGGTTCCCTAGAGCAATGACTGCTTTAGAGTTAAAGAGATACTATCAAGACTACCCAATGGAGGGATGTATCTCTGCTAAACTTGTTTCAAGGGAACCTACACCATGGGAATGAATAGGTTAAAATTTTCTGAGATATCTAAGTCAGGTGACTTTTAGCAAACAGTGAATTGAGTTGTCTTATCAAGATTTACACCGCTCCTTTCTCGAGTTCAGTAGAAATTTTGATCTTTTTATTTGTCTAGGGATATATCTATTTCTATTATTGTCATATGGAGAGGTCTTCTCAGCCTTATCTATTCAAGCCTATTTTTTATTCTTCTAAATTCTAAATTTCCCAGGCATTATTAAATAAATTCCTCAAGGGGGCCTAACCAAGATGATTGGATTATTGCCTTTGCATGGATTGTGGAATATGGTTTTTTCCTTTCACCCCTCTGTGTAGTTTCAGTCCTTTGTCCTTATCCATCATTGATCTGGTCACAGGTTTGATGGACTTCTTTCCTGTTTAATCATCTGATAAAGATATTAACAATTGGGCTCATATCATACTAGCTTTGTTTTAAAATTAGATTTGTAAAATAAGATTCTGCAGGTTTATTCTGGTCCTAGCTGTCATGCTTAAGCGCTTCTATATAATCTCTACTCTATCAGGGGTGGGATGGGTATAGCTAGCCTCATGCATGTCTTAGGTAGCAGATTTCCTACATATAAGGTACAATCAATGTAGTCATTGAATCCCCCTTTTTTCTATCAAACCATGTTGGTCTCCTTTGACATTAGTCCTGCTTCTGTTCCTGATCAATAATTTTCTGCTCTTTTCAAGTAGGATACAGTGGAGGAATGGCAGAATCCAGACTTTAAGGATTATGAGGTGCTGGCAGATCATCTTTTATAGGGTCTCGGCTCTTATCTTCAACTCATATATTTATCCTTTTCTGACAACTTCCAAAAAATTTACACTTCATGATTTAATACTAATTCTGTTGTATATTTTGGAATTATTTTGTCTGGAACCCATGGCTGCTTTGATACTGTTTGAGACAAAAATTACTTAGTCAATCGTTTTATATTCAACTCTTTTCCTACTATGTTGTCTCAGAAATGGAGTTCATCGATGAAAGGAATAATATGGACATGGAGTCATTTTGCCTAGTCATCACTGGTCTAGTCAAGGATAAGGGACAGTGTTTTCTGATATTTCTATATATACAGAATTTGTCCTAACTGGATCTGGGTTCTTTTAATTACATCATAGCCAGTCTGGGATTCCTCTGGCTTGGAAGGTTGCTTAATTGTGTTAAAATTTGGGCCGAATGGAGTCAGTTTTGTGTACGAAGGTCAAGTCTGGTAATTCAGAATTTTGTCCCTCACCACGACTGCATACACTGCATTTTCATTCGTTGGGTGTCATCGGTACCAATTCACCAGTTAATCCATCTGCAGGTCCAGTTTGATGTCTTGTTCTTACGTGTTTGGGGGAGGGGATCTCGTTCTTCAATACTCAGGAATATTGGAGAATGAAGAGATATTGTCTCTTTCACAAGCACCTATCTGCTCATGCAGTCATTTCTATAGTAGTGACCTTCATCAACAAGCAGGGCAGTTGAGGTTATCATATTTTGTCTGGAGTCTTGGTCTTCCTCCTGCGGTGGAGATGTCAGCAAAACTTTCAGCAGCTCACATTCCAGGTAGAATGATTTTCCTTGTAGCTCATTTATTACATCCCATTAAGTTTCTACTCAGTATAGTGTCCAGATTTGATGTTCATATTCTTCCTCCAGGCTAGGCTCTGGCGGTAGATGCTCTGGCCCAGTCATAGACTTCACATTTTTTAAAATTATCTTCAATTTAACTTTCTAGTGCCAATTGTATTTAAAAACTTTTGTCAGCGGTTTCTAGTACAATTGTCTTTAAGAACTTTTGTCAGCAGAATGTATTATCCCTTTAATCACTCCTGCTTGGCCCAATGAGAGTTATTCAGTGGATCTCGTAGTCCTCTTTGTGGAAATCCAAAGCGTCTTACCAATTTTGCTGATTTTCTATCTCGTTTAACAGCAGCTTTCAGTTCATCATTCCACAAATCTTCAATATGTATATATGGTATTTTCCAAGAGACCTGTTTTTCAGAAATTGATTTTTTGTCTGAACTTTAGTATTCTTAATCAATTCAAACTATCTGTTACAGGAGAATTTACCAGAGTATATTTAAGGTTTTCAAATGGTTGTAGAACAGCACATTATCTCGCCCGATTCTGCATCCCATCATCAAGTCATAGATTCATGGCATATTTTTTGATGATTTAAATCCCTGTATGCTGGGGTGGTGTTATCGTTTTCACTAGCATCTATCCTTCTTTGTTTTCTAGAAGCTGGTTTGAGAGTTATTAAGTATTTACATCATTTATCCATGGTACCGGTATTTTTAGGGTATAGCACAAAGGCAAATACCTATAATAAATTCCTCTATTAATTCATTCTTGGGTCCAGCTGTTTAATTGTATAACTCTGAAATCATTCGCGGCCGCGTTTGTTAGATGGCATTTTGATATTCATATTCTTTTTGGGAATGATCTTTTCTAGGTGGTAGGAGAGCTGGCCTCATTCTTTGCCCTTGAAGAGATCTTATATATATATATAAAACCTAATTAATTGTTTTCAATCCTTTCCGAAAACTATGCCCAATTTAAAATATCTTTTTGAAACACCGTTCAGGTTACTTATGCAAATTTGTTTAGTAAGCGCGCATCTCATCAACTGGATTACAGACACCATTAATCGACACTAGAATGTACCTCCAGGAGACACTCAGTAAGTGTTAAGGCACACGATGTTCGTGGTATGGCCTTCTCCTTCGCATTCTATGCAGATCTACCGTTCAGATTACTTATGCGAATTTGTTTAGTAAGCGCGCATCTCATCAACTGGATTACAGACACCATTAATTGACACTAGAATGTATCTCCAGGAGACACTCAGTTTGTGTTAAGGCACACGATGTTCGTGGTATGGCCTTCTCCTTCGCATTCTATGCAAATCTATCAGTGGACGACATTATGTAAGTTGCAGTATAAATGTCAGATTCTACATTAATTTTATCTGAAAGATCAGATTCAATTCACAATCTGACATTTCTCGTTTCGCCACTCAAACCTAGGCTCAATTGCCTAGATTCTTTAGTCAGCCGTCTTCTTCACCATCTCACGGCTGCTTTTAAATTCTCTTTGCTGAGATTTTATAATTATCATTATATTATTGTATTTTATTTCGAACATTTGTTTGTTCGTGCTATTTCAGCACTTCAGCGATTTAGTTGGTTTTAGTATTTTTGGTGATTAACCTTTCATTCCTGATTTGCAATTTACCAACCCACCTAGTATTTGGGCTCTGACCAATTCTGTGTTTTAGCAAACAGTGAATTGAGTGGCTTAGTATTTTTGTTGTGTTACAAAACGACCAGACGTATATATACTGGTCTGGCGTTTTGTTAGCTTACTAAAATACTTACCACTCAATTCACTGGGGCCCACCTCAGCCACCCCGCATCGTTAAATTGCAAATCATTAAAAATTTGTGGAATTAATTAATGACGGCTTGGACTCGGTCGCATGCATAGTAGCATAAGTGCGCATGCTCACAGACTCGTTTATATGTTCTCTATAGGAATAGAGGAACCGGTTCCCTAGAGCAATGACTGCTTTAGAGTTAAAGAGATACTATCAAGACTACCCAATGGAGGGATGTATCTCTGCTAAACTTGTTTCAAGGGAACCTACACCATGGGAATGAATAGGTTAAAATTTTCTGAGATATCTAAGTCAGGTGACTTTTAGCAAACAGTGAATTGAGTGGTAAGTATTTTAGTAAGCTAACAAAACGCCAGACCAGTATATATACGTCTGGTCGTTTTGTTAGCTTACTAAAATACTTACCACTCAATTCACTGTTTGCTATAAATCACCTGACTTAGATATCTCAGAAAATTTAACCTATTCATTCCCATGGTGTGGGTTCCCTTGAAACAAGGTTAGCAGAGATACATCCCTCCATTGGGTAGTCTTGATAGTATCTCTCTTTAACTCTAAAGCAGTCATTCCTCTAGGGAACCGGTTCCTCTATTCCTATAGAGAACATATAAACGAGTCTGTGAGCATGCGCACTTATGCTACTATGCATGCGACCGAGTCCAAGCCGTCATTAAATAATTCCACAAATTCTTAATAATGATTTGCAATTTAACGACGCGGGGTGGCCGAGATGGGCCACAGTGAATTGCGTGGTAAGTATTTTAGTAAGCTAACAAAATACCAGACCAGTATATATACGTCTGGGTCGTTTTGTAACACAACAAAAATACTAAGCCACTCAATTCACTGTTTGCTAAAACATAGAATTGGTCAGAGCCCAAATACTAGGTGGGTTGGTAAATTCAAATCAGGAATGAAAGGTTAATCACCAAAAATACTAAAAGCAACTAAATCACCGAAGTGCTGAAAGTGCACGAATAAACAAATGTTCTAAATAAAATACAATAATATAATGATAATTAGAAAATCTCAGCAAAGAGAATTTAAAAACAGCCGTAAGATGGTGAAGACGGCTGACTAAAGAATCTAGGCAATTGAGCCTAGGTTTGAGTGGCGAAACGAGAAATGTCAGATTGTGAATTGAATCTGATCTTTCAGATTAAAATAATGTAGAATCTGACATTTATACTGCAACTTACATAATGTCTTCAAGGGCAAAGAATGAGGCCAGATCTCCTACCACCTAGAAAAGATCATTCACAAAAAGAATATGAATATCAAAATGCCATCTAACAAATGCGGACGCTAGTACAAAAAAAATGATTTCAGAGTTATACAATTAAACAGATGGACCCGAGAATGAATTAATAGAGGAATTTATTATAGGTATTTGCCTTTGTGCTATACCCTAAAAATACCGGTACCATGGATAAATGATGTAAATACTTAATAACTCTCAAACCGGCTTCTAGAAAATAAAGAAGGATAGATGCTAGTGAAAACGATAACACCACCCCAGCATACAGAGATTTAAATCATCAAAAAATATGCCATGAATCTATGACTTGATGATGGGATGCAGAATCGGGCGAGATAATGTGTTGATCTAACAACCATTTGAAAACCTTAAATAGACTCTGGTAAATTCTCCTGTAACAGATAGTTTGAATTGATTAAGAACACTAAAGTTCAGACAAAAAATCAATTTCTGAAAAACAGGTCTCTTGGAAAATACCATATATACATATTGAAGATTTGTGGAATGATGAACTGAAAGCTGCTGTTAAACGAGATAGAAAATCAGCAAAATTGGTAAGACGCTTTGGATTTCCACAAAGAGGACTACGAGATCCACTGAATAACTCTCATTGGCCCAAGCAGGAGTGATTAAAGGGATAATACATTCTGCTGACAAAAGTTCTTAAAGACAATTGTACTAGAAACCGCTGACAAAAGTTCTTAAATACAATTGGCACTAGACAGTTAAATTGAAGATATTTAAACAAAATGTGAACTCTATGACTGGGCCAGAGCATCTACCGCCAGAGCCTAGAGTAATAAATGAGCTACAAGGAAACTCATTCTACCTGGAATGTGAGCTGCTGAAAGTTTTCCTGACATCTCCACCGCAGGAGGAAGACCAAGACTCCAGACAAAATATGATAACCTCAACTGCCCTGCTTGTTGATGAAAGTCACTACTATAGAAATGACTGCATGAGCAGATAGGTGCTTGTGAAAGAGACAATATCTCTTCATTCTCCAATATTCCAGAGTATTGAAGAGGAATACTAGAGTATTAGTTCCTGTTCTAGTTCCTGAAAAGGAAGAGAGTAGTAAGACTACTTTATCTGATTCCATAGACACAAGAACGAGAGGAAATTCTATAGCGATCCCCTCCCCCAAACACGTAAGAACAAGACATCAAACTGGACCTGCAGATGGGTAAACTGGTGAATTGGTACCGATGACACCCAGCGAATGAAAATGCAGTGTATGCGGTGGTGAGGGACAAAATTCTGAATTACCAGACTTGACCAAATTTTAACACAATTAAGGAACCTTCCAATCCAGAGGAATCCCAGACTGGCTATGATGTAATTAAAAGAACCCAGATCCAGTTAGGATCAATTCTGTATGTATAGAAATATCAGAAAACACTGTCCCTTATCCTTGACGAGACCAGTGATGACTAAGCAAAATGACTCCATGTCCATATTATTCCTTTCATCGATGAACTCCATTTCTGAGACAACATATCAGGAAAAGAGTTGAATATTATAAAACGATTGACTAAGTAATTTTTGTCTCAAACAGTATCAAAGCAGCAATGGGTTCCAGACAAAATAATTCCAAAATATACAATAGAATTAGTATTAAATCATGAAGTGTAAATTTTTTGGAAGTTGTCAGAAAAGGATAAATATATGAGTTGAAGATAAGAGCCGAGACCCTATAAAAGATGATCTGCCAGCACCTCATAATCCTTAAAGTCTTTGGATTCTGCCATTCCTCCACTGTATCCTACTTGAAAAGAGCAGAAAATTATTGATCAGGAACAGAAGCAGGACTAATGTCAAAGGAGACCAACATGGTTTGATAGAAAAAAGGGGGATTCAATGACTACATTGATTGTACCTTATATGTAGGAAATCTGCTACCTAAAACATACATGAGGCTAGCTATACCCATCCCCACCCCTGATAGAGTAGAGATTATATAGAAGTGCTTAAGCATGACAGCTCGGGACCAAAATAAACCTGCAGAATCTTATTTTACAAATCTAATTTTAAAACAAAGTTAGTATGATATGAGCCCAATTGTTAATATCTTTATCAGATGATTAAACAGTAAAGAAGTCCATCAAACCTGTGACCAGATCAATGATGGATAAGGACAAAGGACTGAAACTACACAGAAGGGTGAAAGGAAAAAACCATATTCCACAATCCATGCGAAGGCAATAATCCAATCATCTTGGTTAGGCCCGCTTGAGGAATTTATTTAATAATGCCTGGGAAAGTTAGAATTTTAGAAGAATAAAAAATAGGCTTGAATTGATAAGGCTGAGAAGACATCTCCATATGAAAATAATAGAAACAGACATATCCCTAGACAAATAAAAAGATCAAAATTTCTACTGAACTCGAGAAAGGAGCGGTGTAAATCTTGATAAGACAAAAAAGATTTTGTTATTGTGACAAGCTTACATTCACCCATAGATATGCTTCATCATGGCGAGGGATCCTACTGATAGAAAAGAAAGACTGAAAAACTATGTTAAAAATAAATCAGGCCAGATATGATACTAAAAGATAGCAAACCCACTATTCACAATTAAAATAATAAAGTCTGACACACTTATTTGCAGATTGATATTAGGAGAATCGAAAGATGATTGATTCCAATTTTTTGAGAGAACAGGTCGAAAGATGGAGGCTGATAGGAAGAGAGTAATACATGAGAAGATTCAGGAGCAAAACGAAATCTAGTGAAATCAAAACGACAAAAGCACTGCTAGGATCATAAGAAAAAATTTAATCATTTCTAGAAGATAAATGCGAAGAGTTGGGTGTACACAAGGTTTCGAAGGATGAGGATAATTGGATGGTTCAGCCATTGCACTAAGAGCAACTAATAAAGAATTAAAGAATTAAAAATAAGAGCCCCTGAAATAGGGCATTTAAACTGTCAAGTGATTTAGAAACAAACAATACCAGCAAAACAACAGAAGGGAATTGATTTGGCATACCTAAACCAGAGGTTTAATTATAATCAGTTGCTATACCATAAAAATTGAGTTATAATCTAGGTAATAATACTGAGCACAGGACAATTAGGCCTTATGGTCATCTCTTCTTCATTTATCCCCCATGCCTGTGCCATCACTTCTGGTTATGGGTTGCGTGTACGGTGTATTCATGCATTGCCTTGACTATGCCAAAGCCTACCTAAACCATTTTCGAATGTTTTAAGAGATGGAGTGGAAGCAACATGTTCAGACAAACATTTCCATTTACACACCCATTAGAGAGAAAATTTTTTCTAACTAGGTTAGTTCTCCCCCTCTTCTGGTAGACTTTCAGATGATTTCCACAAGTAATAGTCCATTTGCAAGCAGAATGTTATATTTGACTATAACAATTAATCGACTGAGAGCCGATAGAATGATCCACCATAGACTGGGTATGTGCTCTATATATCCAATTTCACCCAAGTTAAGTACCAGCAGAAAGAATTTCCAAAATGATGAGAGATTAGACAATACATTAAGTAGGGGAAAAACCCCATCTTAGGGCCAATAAAAGTGGCTGATAGTCAAGAACTTTCCTGATCCAAAGGCTATGCTTGCTACTAAAACACTGAGATCAACACACATCTCTGATATAGTAAAACTTGGTCATCAAAGTTTGTAGCGTTTACTATCAAAATATTAACCATTTAACTCTCGAAGTTATTAGTCATAAGTTGCAACTGAAATAAGTTGAATCTGAATGAGTACCAGCAAATATGGGAGTGGCGTATTTACATATAAATCCATAAATAGGTCGCATATTTATGCTCAATTTCCACGTTCTAAAAAATTTGCGCGCACTATATACAAGGATAAAACTTATTTTCCTCTGAAATTTTAAACATCTTAACGTCTGAATATACCACGAAAACCCCCTCACAAATCTTGTCACCTCGCGGCTATGCTTAATGTGTACCTCAAAACATCATTCGCAGAAGTGAAATTATTAAATTGAACAGCCTAAATATTGCGTATCCTTTAATAAAGATTGTTTTTTCCATCAAAATTAATCCTAACTTGACATAAATGTCGTCTTTATAATATATAAATCAGAATCACGTGATAATCACATGATATATAAATCACGTGATATTATCTGACCAGATCAGGTTAAAGCAAATTTTAATGAAGTATCTTAAGCGAGTACTCGGATATAGTTATCCTGGAATCGGAAATTCGGCAATGAGATCTACGCTTCTCGTCAGCGCCTCCAAACGGAGATTTACTTTGCCACTGGCTGGCTCGCTAACATTAGACGCGGGCTACCCAGTTTAATTATCGGGCATTCATGCAATTTTTCTACAACATCGCATTACGTTTTAGATCATTTTATGTTGGTCACTCACATTACAATATAACCAGTAATATATATGATAAATTTTATCGCTAGATTTAGAAATCAAGTGAACGCAAGTTTCTCGCTAGATTTACAAATCAAGTGAACCTGATAATCTGGCACAGGCTTAATAACCTATCTATCAAAAGAGGGTTATATGATTAGGGGGATTCAAATCAGTATTGTAATTTTGAACATCCGGGCATTCCGAGATCGTCTAACATTTGCCAATTTACGACACACTAAAGAGGATATCCCATAGCAACGCAATGTTTACATTTTTCATGAAACTAAGGGCATAAAAAAATACTTGCGTCGAATAACCCCGCCAGGTATTAGAAAACATAAAATCTCGAGTAGTTTTTATAAGATATTAAATAAAATGTAAAAAGGTTTCACGGCCCATTGCTAAATGTTAAATTAGCCTGCAAAAACGCCGCCAATTGAAACCGAACACCAAATCGTGAATTAATACGATGGTCTTGTCTTTATTGTAATACGACTGACATGACTGATCATCATGAAGTAATTGCGAGTTTCATGTTAGTTGGTTAGCAACGGTCCTTAGAAGGACCACTCGCTTTTCTTCAGGGGATGATTGTGGTGTATCCTTGTGGTGTTCATCCGGTCCACCACGCCTGTTTGCACCACTGTCACATTCTTAATAGATCCAATAACTTCCCAACTGGTATATTACATAGTTATGTAGGATACCTTATGTAGGATTCGATCCAAACCGGGATGTAGTATACCTTATGTAGGAAAGAATGACGCTCGGAAATACGTACCTAGTCACAACACTTAATTGATCCACTAACTTCCCAACCGGTATGTTACATATGTTATGTAGGATACCTTTCGTAGGAGATGTTCCAAACCGGTATATAGTATACCTTTCGTAGGAACGGAGCCTCGTGGCTAAAATTGGATCAGAGTTATTGACTTCACCTGGCTTGTAATGTGAAGCTGGCGCCATTTTACATAAGTACTATGACTTATTCAACAAAGACCGCTTGTACTGTGGTATTCATGAAAAATCAAATGTGGATGTAGCTCCACAAGACTATGGAATGAATAGGATTTGATGAGATAAAAGTTAGGTGTTTCCCGTAACACAGAAAATTAATTAATGACGGCTTGGACTTGGTCGCATGCATAGTAGCATAAGTGCGCATGCTCACAGACTCGTTTATATGTTCTCTATAGGAATAGAGGAACCGGTTCCCTAGAGCAATGACTGCTTTAGAGTTAAAGAGAGATACTATCAAGACTACCCAATGGAGGGATGTATCTCTGCTAACCTTGTTTCAAGGGAACCCACACCATGGGAATGAATAGGTTAAAATTTTCTGAGATGTCTAAGTCAGGTGACTTATAGCAAACAGTGAATTGAGTGGCTTAGTATTTTTGTTGTGTTACAAAACAGTGGTGCGTAATATAAATATGATTTGCGGTAAAGAGAATGAATGGGGTTAACCCTTTAAGGCCAAATTTGGTCAAGAAAATTTTAATATCTGCCTATTGAATGTCCACTTACATGCCAAGAGAATAAAATTTTTGAAAATTTATCACTGGAATGACTGGCTTGGTTATCGAGCCAGTCATTCCAGTGGTAAATTTCTAAAAATTCTAATCTCTTGGCCGGTAAATGGACATTTCACAAGACCATAACAGAGGCCGATTTTAAAGGGTTATGGAGAAGTGATAGGTCATTATATGCCATATAAGTGATTGCAACCTTGTGTTCAAGAGGGAAAACTTTCCACAGTGCTCTGCTCAAACATCAGTTTTTTTCAGTTTATAACTTTAACACACATATCATCCAAAAACGGCTTCTGCAGGGGTCTTGACAAATGTCCATTCGTAGACCAAGTGAAGACTATTTTTTAAAATTTATCACTGGAATGACTGGCTCAATAACCGAGACAGCGATGCATTCCCCATATTTCATCTTTCAAGGCAACCATAATAACAGGAAAACTGCTGAATATTTTGAAATTAATTTTTTACCCTTGACTTAGGCAAAAATGGCTTCCAGTCAAATTAATTTCAAAATATTCAACAGAATAAGTTTTATATTGTAAAGAATATTAGTGGGGGGGGGGGGGGGGAGAGGGGGAGAGGGGGAGAGAGAGAAGATTGCATGCATAAGGATTAATCGCTTACTGGTGACAAATGTCTAAGAAAGTTAAAATATTTCCATATTGAATGGCTATTTGCAGGTCAAGAAGAGGAATTAAAAAAAAATGTACCACTGGTCTCGTTTATCAAGCTAATCATTGAAAATTTGTAAATTTTTTTTAATTGTCATACATCATCTCTTGAACTGTAAATGGACATTTCTTGAGTCCACTGCAGAGACTTAAGTTTTGGCCGACTTGACAAGCAAATGGAATAATCTGATCACACAAAATTTACATCAATCATAAACAATGATGAGAAGGACACATTACCGTAACCTTTAAATGCTCAAATTTGGTCAAGGAAATTTAAATATCTGCCTATTGAATGTCAATTTACAGCCTAAGAGAACACAATTTTAGAAAATTTACCACTGGAATGACTGGCTCGATAACCGAGCCAGTCATTCCAGTCGTAAATTTAAAAGAATTGTATTCTCTTGGCCTGTAAATGGAATTCCACAATACCATGACAGAGGCCGATTTTGGCCGGCATGACTATTAAAGTGTTAAAGACATGTAAAGGTCGATGACACAACTTTCATTAGCGACTACAAGATGAGGAAAGCCAGACAACTCACAGCACTCATGCACATCAAGAGTCCGGGAAAGGTTTTGAAACCTAGATGCTCCCAGAGGGCTTTAAGACGCGTGTATTTATGAAGGTAAATAAAAATCCACATTCAGTTGGCTGTGAAATTATTTTATATTTACCAATTTTGTCTTGAAAAGAAATACTTTTAAAAAAAACCCATTTCTAGCTATGTACCGCCCATTTCTAACTATGCAGTGCCCATTTCTAGCTATTCCTCGGCCATTTCTAGCTACGCACCACCCATTTCTAGCTTTGGGCCGCAAATTTCTAGCTATGCCGGCCCATTTCTAGCTATTCTCCGCCTATAGCCATGCCGTCCCATTTTTAGCTATGCTCCATCCATTTCTAGCTATGCCCCTCCCATTTCTAGCTATTCTCCGCCTATATCTAACCATGCCTGCCCATTTTTAGCTATGCTCCATCCATTTCTAGCTATGCCCCTCCCATCTCTAGCTATTCTCCGCCTATATCTAACCATGCCTGCCCATTTTTAGCTATGCTCCATCCATTTCTAGCTATGCCCCTCCCATTTCTAGCTATGCCCCACCCATTCCTAGCCTATTTCTCGCTATGCGCCGCCCATTTCTAGCTATACCCACCCATTTCTAGCTATTATCCGCCCATTTCTAGTTATGCCCGCCAATTTTTAGCTATGACCCATCCATTTCTAGCTAGGCCACACGCATTCCTAGCTATTCCTTGCCCATTTCTAGCTATTCTCCACCCATTTCTAGCTATGTTACACCAATTTCTAGCTATGCCACACCCATTTCTAGCCATGCACCATCAATTTCTAGTTATGCACTGCCGACTTTTAGCTATGTCCCACCCATGTCTAGATATTCCTTGCCCATTTCTAGCTATTCCTTGCCCATTTCTAACTATTCCTTGCCCATTTTTAGCTTTGCACTGCCCATTTTTAGATATCCAACACTCATTTCTAGCTATACCACAACCATTTCTAGCTATGCCCCACCCATTTTTAAGACTTAAAAGTTCATGATGGACTTAGCTATGTCATGCATTTTTTTTGTAATGTCAGCCAACATGTGATGTAATTTACTATGGCATTATATACTTGAGCGACAGATTGGCTTCATCCATTCACACAGGCTAGTTTAAGATGGAGGCATTTTTACAAAAAGCTAATCTATGCGAATGTCACCTGCAAAATTAATTGTATCGACCAGATGACCCGTAGGGTCTGGTCTTATGTTTTACTAATTACTATACCTACCTCCTTGCATTACTATATCTCTTTTTTTCTCCGAAGGGAAACATAGTAGGATGAATTTTTTACAGCCTCTTTCTGCTGGGTAACATGGTATTGAGTGACTGAAGGCTCCTTCAGGTATCTCCGTACTCTCTCCAATGTTGAGATCCATAGTAATTCGCTTGAACGCTAATCTCAATATGTGGCAAGAAGAGGGTTATCACATTACCCATAGTATGCACACAAAGTCATTAAGCACAATGACAACTTCATTGGCTGATGGCAATCACATGACTTTTGTCCCTAGCAACAGACATCATTCATTTGATGAAATTCAATGATATAATGTAGCTTTTGCAGATCCATGAAGAGAAAGTTGATCCGGATTGACTTGTCTCTGAATATCTGACTAAAGCTGAATAAAATTATTAATTTCTATCCATTACATAAATGAAATTTAGCAATTATACTGAGGTATGGGTTATATATATGCATACCCAGGTATAATATCAGACTAAATGATATCATATCTGGACTGAATAGTCTAATTCTACTTAAGCATGTATCGATTTAGAGGCCACAGACCTCAAGGCCACCCCACACTCCACTTTTCAAAATTTGAGAGCGGGGTGGCCTGAGATAGGCCGTAATGCAAGGAGGTAGGTATAGTAATTAGTAAAACATAAGACCAGACCCTACGGATCATCTGGTCATTGTTACTACAATACAACCTACCTCCTTGCATCACTATAGCTCAAAAAGCAGATTTCAACATTGAATATACCTCCGGAGGGAGAGGAATTTAGAAAAGGATGTAAAAAATAATTAAATTAACATGGCTCTTAAGATTTTTGTTAGCAATAACAGAAATAATGAATAAATTTGTACTGACAATAATTCTATAGAATTACCACCAGGAGGAACCCAACTAAAGGTGCCAAATAGAAGATAAAGAAAAAAGTAAAGTAAGGTTATTGAAATAAAAGACCTACATACATAAACAGAGTGGATTTAACACTAAATGGAGATATGCAAAGATGTTAGAGGAAAAAATAGAGAGATGAACAAGAGGCCCAAGGGGCCTGTCGCTCACCTGGAGCATTATGGATTTTTGTCAAAATTGTTGGTGGGTGGTTTAGTAGTTTTTTAAATGAGTTTGTGGACATTTTTGCAAGTCCAATATGGCCGCCAAACATGCTACATTTTGCTTGGTCCACTGCGGCCATGTTTCTGATGTAGCTCCTTCCCTCGAACAAACTTTAATGGCACTCGGTGCCTAATCATATCTCGCAAACTTTGGCCCAATCCACTCAGTGGTTCTGGAGTGGCTTTGCCAAAAAATAGGGTATCCAAGTTGGCCGCCAAACCATTTGGCCAATCAAGTTCCAATGAACAAACTTGGTGCAGCTCTTGCCCTAGATATTTCATGCATTTTGAATTGATCCCCAAGGGATTTTGGAGATTTTTAAAGCCATTTCTAAAAATCAACCAAAATCCAAGATGGCACGAGAAGGATACATTTTAAAGTTCCCATTGCTTTAGTATGGCAGATTTTGGCAGGTAAATGAGCCAAGATGCCCGCTAAACCGTTTATCCGAGTCTCGAAAATGGCAAATTTGAAATCACAATACGCAAAAACATACATAAAACCAATTTCAGCCCCAAAATCCATCAAATAAAAAAATCCAATATGGCTGCCAAACACGCTATATATTGATTGGCCCATGGCGGCCAGGTGTTTTGCCGGATCAACTTCTTTTGAACAATGTTTAATGGCTCTGAGTGCCTCATCATATATCACAAATTTTGGCCTGATCGCTTCAGCGGTTCTGGGAAAGAAGTTGTTTTTGCGAAAACGAGGTCATCCAAGATGGCCACTGAACCATTTCATTAATCAAGTTCCCTTGAACAAACTTAGATCAGCTCTTGCCCTAGATCATATTTCATGAGGTATGAATTGATCCCTCAAACGGTTTGGGAGAAGATTTTTAGTCCTTTCTAAAAATCGGCCGAAATCCAAGATGGCCGCCAGCCAAATTGGCCGATCGGGCTCATTTGAAAAAAAATGGAATATTCATGCCCTAAGGATGCTTCCTGTCAAATATAATTGAAATTGGGCCAGCAGTTCTCGAGAAGATATTTTAAATTTCCCATTGCTTTAATATGGGAGCTTTTGGCAGGAAAATTATCCAAGATGGCCGCCAAACAGTTTATCCGACAGTTGCGAAAATTGCAAATTTGAGATCGGAATACCCAAAAACCTATATAAAACAAATTTTGGCCTCAAAATCCATCAAATGAAAAAATTAAATATGGCCGCCAAACATGCTATATTTTGATTAACTCATGGTGGCCATGTTTTTTGACGGAGCAACTTCTCTTGAACAAACTTTCATGGCCCTTAATCCCCAATCATATCTGCAAAATTTCGGCCTGATCCCTTCAACCATTCTGGAGGTTATTTTCACTAAAACTAGGTCAACCAAGATGGCCACCGAACCATTTGACCAATCAAGTTCCCTTGAACAAACTTGGTTCGGCTCTTGCCCATGATCATATTTCATGAGGTTTGCTTCAATCCCTCAAGCGGTTTCGGAGAAGATATTTAAAGACGTTTCTAAAAATCGGCAAAAATCCAAGATGACCGCCGGCCAAATTGGCCCATTAGCTTTGTTTCAACAAACTTAGATCCCTATGTCCTAAGAATACTTCCTGCCAAATATAATTGAAATCAGCCTAGTGGTTCTTGAGAAGAGGTCGTTTAAAGGAAAAGTTGATGGACGACGGACGGACGGTCGTTGCGGAATAAGCTCACTTGGCCTTTCAGGCCAGGTGAGCCAATAATGAAATGAAATGTAAGAAGATTCATACATAAAGGAAGTTAAGAGATGGAAATTCACTCACCTATGAAATGATGTGAGTGATGAAGAAGATGAATGGGTATATGATGAGATGAGAGGCATGGTACCCGAAGTGACCATTTGAATATTCTTATAGAAGAAGGAAGAAGGACCAGAATCTTTCAGCTAGTAAAGTATTCTCAGATTTTCAATTGGCAACTTGCATAATATCTTCTAAAGAAGAACCATTAAAAAGAGCACATGCAGTAGCCAAACCCATAACATCATGGGCTTTGACTCATATCTATATAATACCAAGGCATTATCACCAGAAGAAAGTTCATGACAAAGCTTGATAGTAACTACAATCCAACAAGAAATGGTAGTTAAAGATGCAGGGTGATCAACCCCTTCCACAAATGTAACCCATAGATGCCTATCATCAGAACATTTATTGGAAGTACAGATTCTGTAAGCGATGTGAGTCCTAACAGGACACCAGACAGAAACATTTGGAGACATAGAAGTTTATGAATAACAATAGGTTTCTCTAAGAATTTTGCTAATTGAGTAAATTCTGCTCTAGGATAAAGGATAAGAGAATTACCAGTTAACTGAAACCTATCTGATTCAGTTGATAAGGGATAGGTCTCAGAATGATGACCAGCTGATGCTAAGTCTAACAGGAAAACAGTCTTCAAAGTAAGATGATTAAGACAGATGGAACCTAGACACTCAAAATGAACAAGAGAAAAATTCCAAGACGGAAGAGGCTTCTTAAAAGGAGGACGAGAGTTACCCATACCTTTAATGAGATCATGAGTGTTTTTGATCTTGAATCGAAGGATTCTGAAGACACTTAACAAAATTATTAAGACCAAAGTGATAAGATCTTACTGAATTAACAGAAAGCTTCTACACATTGAAGAGAAATGCAAGAAAGTCGGTAAGTTGAACTAGAGATGCTTCAGAGGGCAGAATAGAGGAGTCCAAACACCATCTACTAAAAATTTCAAACCAAGCTTTGTAAATGTTTCTTATGGACAAATGGAGTGATCTCTCCCAAATTTCCTTAGATCAGACAGAAAAGATAAACGAATCTCTGGGCATCTCGACAGTTTCCAAACAGAGGTCAAATACTTCTGAGTTTCAGTGAAAAACTCTGCCCCTGTTCTGGGATAACAGTGAATCTGACAAAAGAAGGAGCAGGGGAAAATCTACTAGAAGGTCCAGGAGATCCGAAAACTAAGATTTTGTTGGCCAGAAGGATCTATTAGAATGATCACACACTGCTGAGGCACACTCTTTCTCAGGACTCGAGGAATGAGTATTGTCAGGGGAATACTCATAATCGAACATGTTGTCCCAAGGTTGGGCTAGAGCATCCACTGACAGAGACATCTCCAGAAATGGAGATATGAAGGTGATCTTTTTGTTTTTTGGCTAGGAAATTGAGCTTGCCTGGGACATGGGAAACTCTGAGAGAAATACTGCGAGCTCTGCACCGAGTCCGAAATAACTCCCCAACCTTCCAAGGATATTAAACTTTTAATGATTCTAAACTTTTCTTCATGCGATATACTGGTGATATTAAACATTACAAAGACTAATAATCTATCTGTAGAAAACTAACTCTAACACTATGAATCTCTATATCTATCTGTCTGACTCTGTAAAATTCTATCTCTCTAGCTAATTCTATCTCTCTATCTCTAGCTCTGTCTCTCACGCATTCTATCTGTCATTCTCTACATTCGTGCCAATTTTATAGCTAGTGGTCGTTAAAATAAACAGACAGGTAGTCAAAAGACATGTTCGAAATAAATTCAGAACATGTCTAAAATCATTAATAATTTGCTTAAAGAATCAAGTTTTCACTAATAGTACTTTTGTGAATACCAGATTTATGCAATTCAATGCAATAAATATAATTAACCACTTTCATTCTGCATATGTGCTGACAGTATTTTGCTCTGACAAATTCATAAAATCTTGATGACTATTTTGAAAACAATTTTGAAGGCAGCAACAACTTTCAGTTAAATTATTCCCAAAATAATATGCAGGTTTCTTATGCCAATGTCTTGAAATCATGTCTGTGGGGATTTAGAATGAAAATGGTTATCGGATTATAAACATGTATTTTCATAAATATGTTATTATATATAAAAGTTCAGCATATACATGTCTTGGAATACTGTAATTTATTATGTCCACACTGCAGGCTGGGTCGCTTTAATTGTCCTGGCTATTAATTGGACTATTGTGCTCTGTCCACTATGCTCCTAGAATCGTCATGCTTGATTTCATATGACTCGGCAGGTCATCATTATAAACATTCTAATTTATGCTGGTTGAAATCAATAATATATAACTCCACACAGAATTTCCTATACCTGGCCTAATAGCACCATGACAACTGCGTGATGGTCATAAAGACCATGACTTTAAATAAAAGATTTTAGCTAAAAGTAAGTAAAGAGTTATGAAATATGGGCATATAGGGGAGAAAAACGTGATAATGTGGCCGAGAAACAATGAGACCAGGATGAATTGATGACTGATGAGATATTGATAGGTAAAAAAAACACCCTGATTTTCGGGGGAAAATACCTAGAAGTAAGGAAACAGAGCCGGGAAAGCAGCAGATACAACATAAGAAGACGTAACTTGATGTGGAGACGATAACGATTTCGCCACAACTTGAATAATTCTGGTCGGGAGAGCCGTCAACCCGGAAGTAACTGTTGTAGTTGTTGTAGTAGAAGCAGAAGTATCCATAAACCGATTTATAACCCGCTAGGGCCCGAGACAGGACAAACCTTTTAAAAACTCAGGCCCATAAAGTGCAGCTGCAGCAACGTAGATCTAGCTTGATCCGATGAATCAAACTGAGCCGGACCATATGGAACATCTACTACTGCACAGCTCCCACCGGGAAACTGACACACTCCCGACTCCAATGAAGGTGAAGACCGATGAATGATCTTGCGCTTCAATGATTTCTTAGGAGACTTTGACTTCTGAAACAATGAACAGATGTAAGGTCAGACTTATTAACCTGTCTAAATAATTGTCTTCTAGGGGCAGATGACTCTGATGATTTATCATTGCATTGAACAGAATTAGAAGATAAATCAACAGAGCCAGACTGACTCAAGATGATCTCAGAGATTCTAGCATCTAAGCTAGAATCAATCCATTTCATTTGGCTTTGAAGGCATTCCACTGATGGAACAATCTTTTCTAATATAACTTTATCCTGAGGAGCCTTGGGCTTTGCCTAGATAGAAAGCCTTGGAAGGCTTAACTTAAAGACAGGGAAAGTGATTTGTTTTCTTTGGAAAAGGAGGGTGAAACCTTATTGAAGAAAGACAAATGAGCCGCTAAGGGCTATGCCTCTCAAATTATAAAGGGTTTTTCAAAGTACATGTTGTACAATGCGAGCACACGAGACCCGCATAATCTGCCTTGATGAAGTGATGACATACACCCAATGGGCACTTGAGTGAATGAGTGTCTTTCTTTACATCAATCTTTCTTTGGAGACTTTCTCAGATCTAAATCATAAACAGAAAATAATTCTGATAGGGCATTCGTTCATTCTATAGAGCCAGACACGAAGATCCAAATAGCACTCTACTAGCTAAATAACGACCAAATGATCGTTTTCGCTAAATTTGTTATTTCAGATATGAGAGAGTATGTTTAGGAGATTTCATAATCACGCTCTAACCAACCATATGTTCCTAATTGCAACAAGCAATTAATTATTATATTAACTCATGGATCCAAAGGCTTATCTAGCCTCAAATATCACTCAAATGCATCGGCACCAAAACTGGTAACACAAATACCACGAAACTAGTAAGTACATTTAAATACTAGCAGGTCAATATTCACAAGACTTATCTTTGACGACCTCCTGGACTTGTCAGACATCACAAATCCAGATAATTCACACCAGCAGAACTTTTTAAGAGCAAATTTGACTCACATTTGGCTTATAAAATTCCCCATACAAAGTAGGAAAATGAATGATGTTTGTTTCTAAGGACAAAAGTAATGTGATTGCTATCAGCCAATGAGGTTGTCATCGTGCTTAATGACTTTGTGTGCATTCTATGTGATAACCTCCTCTTCTTGCCACATATTGAGATTGGCATTCAAGCGAATTACTATAGATCTCAACATTGGAGAGAGTATGGAGATACCTGAAGGAGCCTTCAGTCACTCAATACCACATTACCCAGCAGAAAGTGTCTGTAAAAAATTCTACCTACTATGTTTCCCTTCGGAGAAGGAAAAGAGCTATAGTAATGCAGGGAGGTAGGTTGTAATGTAGTAACAACATGACTACAGCCTTATGACACCAGTAACAGAATGGATAGAAGGATTTGTAGGTGGATGGATAGATGGGCAGACAGATGCGTGCGTGTGTGTGTGTGTGTGCATGCGTGCGTGTGTGTGTGTGTGTGTGCGTGCGTGCGTGCACGTGCACACGCGCATGGGTAGGAATGAATGGATGGATGGATGGATGGAGGGGTTTGTTGATGGGATGGGATGGAGGGATGAATGGATTTTAAGATGGGTGGGTGGATGGATGGATGGATGGGTGGGTGGGTGGATGTATGGATGGACAGATAGACAAACAATGTGTGACTATAGATTATTGTACTTTGTCATCCCAGATGAAGTATGGCCAACCTATACAATTACCCTACAGCAAACACATTCCTATATATACATATATATCTTGCAACTTAGTAATTAATCATTGAGGCTCTAAACGTGTGACGTGTCAATCTTCTGAGTCTGACGAGCTCCTGATTGAACCTTTGATCAGCGTGCAAATGAAAATGTTCACAGAACCAGAATGTCAGCTTCCAGAGCCAAAACCCCTTACCCCTTTAGCACTCATATCAGCTAAAAACACCTTCTGAGTCATCTGGAGAAATGTCCCTTTGTAGACCAAGACAAGACTACTTTTGGAAATTTACCGCTGCAATGACTGGCTCAATAACCGAGCCAGTCATTCCAGTGATAAATTAAAAAAAACTTCTATTGGTCGGCAAATGGATATTTTGTTATGCTCTTGAATAAAAAAATTTGATTGTTAAAGGGTTAATGATCAAGATTGGTCGAGAAGACTTAGATTTTTGCTTAGTGATTGTCCATTTGCAGGATAACAGTATGGTATTTTAAAAATTTACCACTGGAATGGCTGGCTCGGTTATCGAGCAAGTCATTCCAGTGGAAATCTTTTCAAAAATACTCTTCTCTTGGCCGACAAAGGAATATTCTGCATGACCTCTCTAGAGGCCACTCTTGGCTCAAGGCTGGATCACTGATGGGTTACGGCATTCTTATAACAGTACAAGGAAGTTACGGGCAGATTAAGCGTTAACCTGTACGCGTGACTAATTATCCTACAGATCATTCTCTCTGTCACCGAGACCATTAGATGCTCAGATATGCACAAACTGCTGAACAGACCAGCCACCTGACTTTTGGATCCAAACAAAAAGCCCAAGGGCCTGTGACGCTCACCTGGACCATTAGCATTTGAAGCACTTGCATTTAAATAGATATTACGGATAATTTTCAGAAAATCAAAGATGGCAAAAAAACAAAATTGACCAATCACTTTCTCATTTGATTTTTCGAGGCCTATCATCATAGGATTGTTACAGCCAAGTTTGGTTGAAATCAAGCTGTAGATTAATAGTAGTGATTTAAACAATAGCCCCAAGGGCCTGAGGCGCTCACCTGGACTATTGGCATTTAAACCATTTCCATTTCAATAGACATGATGGATGATTTTCAGAAAATCCAAGAAGGCCACCAAAAGATTGACCAATCAAGATTCTCATTTAATATGTTGAAGTCTACCATCATAGGATCGTTCCACCAATGTTTTGTTGAAATCGGGATATAGATTGAAGGAGTACCATTTTTAAATGGTTCCGGAAAACTTTCAAAAAATCAGAGATGGCTGCCAAAACATTGACCTATCAAAATTCTGAATACAGTTTCTAGAGGCTACTACAATAAGATCCTTCCAGCCCAATTTGGTTGAAATTGACCAAGCGATTAATGAGGAGTAGCATTTTATATCAATTCCCATCTATAGGAAAACCCAAGTGGCCACCATCAAAATCAAGCCGTCAAAATTCTGAATACCAGTTCTGTAGCTTACGGGCCTAAGGTTCTTCCAGCTGAGTTTGGTTGAAATCGGCCAGCTTTTCCATGACAAAATCCAAGATAGCCGGTGCAAAATTTGACCAATTAAAATTTTGTATAGAAGTTCTGAAGCCTACCGCCCAGGGTCTTTCCAGCCAAGTTTGGTTGAAATCGTCCAGACAATTAATGACAAACTGTTTTAAATGATTTTGCAGCATTTTTTTTGGAATATCTATGATAGTTGGCGCAAAAATTGAACAATCAAAATTATGAATATGTGTTCTGAAGCCTAGCCGAATAGGCAAATTAATTTGAAATCAGCCAAGCAGTTAATGAGGATGTAGTAGCATTTTGACAATTTCCGGTAAATTTTTTTGTCAAATCTAAGACTACCTAAGAAATTTCCAATCAAACTTCCATATACAATTTCTGAAGCCTCGATATAGGGGCCTTCCAGCCAAATTAGGTTGAAATCTGCCAAGCGGTTAATGAGGAGTAGCATTTTTAAGCAAATGTTTACAAAGTTGATAGACGAATGGACGATGGCCGACCGACATGGCATAAGCTGACTTTGCCCTTCAGGCCAGGTGAGCTAATAATGGCATCTCTTTAACCATTTAACACTCAAGCAGTGATTGGCTAAAAACCCGCTTCTGCAAGGCTCTTGATAAATATACATTTGCAGAGCAAGAATTTTTTTTTTTAATTCACCAATGTAATTACTGGCGCCATAAACAAATTAAAAACAACAAACTTTTATTTTGTTCTGCAAATTGACATTTTCTAAAAATTATATTTTCTCAAACAAAAGGCCCAGGGGCCTGTGACGCTCACCAGTAATGATCACATGCTCCCGCTATGCTAGCTATTAAAGAAACACAGAAAATATGCAATAAGTGCAGGCATAAATGAATTATAGTCAAGTCACATTTAGAATATTTGATGGGATTCTTAACCTATTAATCCTGAAACAAAAATACTTGGATTAATAATGAATAAATATATAATCTTGTACATACCTAATTCAAAAGTGAAATCCATGTCAGATAATGATCAGTGTACGGAAGTGGGAATGTTCCAGCAGACTTAAAAGACGTCTCAGATAGAGCATGGGATGTACAAATTAAGTCTAATGTTGCACCCAGTTGGTGGGTTTGCCCAGTTATATGTTGAGAAAAACCTCTATCTCTAAGCATGTTGTTTTCTGGGTTGTTAAAGTCTCCAGCTATAACTATATCATAAACATTGCTAGGAATTCTTTCTAAATGGCGCTCTAGCTCTTCACTAAACTGATTTTCAGGAAATTCTGGAGGCTTGTAGACCACGATAATGATCAAAGGTTTCTGAAAGCTTATACACATAGTGCCATCATTTCTATTCTTGAATCTTGCATTCTCAAGATATCTGTTGTTGTCATGTAGCTTTCTCTTAGATATATAATGAGGCCATGCTGCGTTGGTTTTGTAAACAATTTAAATCCATCAAGCTGGTGTTTCTGTCCTGTATTGGTGTGTGGGGTGCCAACTACAAAAGCAGTACAAGAAGCAATTGAAGCAAACAGCAGAAAAAAAATCATCATGCTAACGAAAAGCAGTATCACATACAACATATGTAAAGGTTGAGTGTTTGATAAATTACACACGCAGGCACATGTAGTTAAAGTTATCAAGTGGAAACCAAGTTTTTCTGACAAATTTGGTCATTATTTAAGGGGGACAACTCTGTTGCGCCTAGACGCATGTCTCTGAAATGCAATCCCCACTGAGGACTAGCGACAAGGAATGAGTATGTCAAATCTGAAATAAATCCATGCAGACTATGTAAAGTTATTGAGTGGAAACCAAATTTTCCTTGAATTCTATGTCATTCAAGGGGGATAACTCCATCACATCTAGACGCACATCGCAGAAACGCAATCCCCACCGAGGCCTCGTCATAAGGAATCACTATACCAAATTGAAATTAATCCATGCAGACGATGTAAAGTTATTGAATGGAAACCAAATTTTCCTTGAATTCTATGTCATTCAAGGGGGATAACTCCATCACATCTGGATGCACGTCGCTGAAACACAATCCCCTCGGAGGCCTCGTCATAAGGAATCACTACACCAAATTTGAAATAAATCCATGCAGGCTAACTAAAGTTATCGAGTGGAAACCTAGTGTGATGGACGGATGAACGGACGGACACACACACACACACGGACGCCGCCTATTACTAGTGTCCCCGTCGATGGATGTGGGGGGACAATAAAACATACTGTTAAATACTTTGGACTTAATTTGATTGAAAGTCATTGCTGCCTAAGGCAACAGAATATTTATCGCATCGTGTTCACATTTGTATTAACTAACATGGCTCTGTTTTTGTCTTACTTACATATTTGTGACCTGTACTGTAGTTTTCGGGAAAATGAAAAGCCTCTGGGTACTTCTTGTAGCGGGTCAACTGGCTTTTGACCCATTTAGCTCCATTAGCCAACAAATTTCCATGTGATCTCCTGAGGCACTTGAAAAACACTTTCGGAACAGAAATGAAAAGATCTATCAGAAACAATCTCTTCCAATAGACGATTGCGTTGTCGTTCAGCTGCGGCAAAACACACACACAGAGAGAAACATTGAGAAAGGGAAAAATGATAGAAATCCCATTCAACAAAGTGTCGATCAAAGACGAGACAGAATCGCTTTTACCCGTGATGCAATTTCGTGACAATTTAAAGATAATCCCAACTACCATCTGATTTGACTCATACTAGTGTTTTGCCTGTACAGACGCTGGTTTTTAGAAGATATACATTTCTTTTTATAAATTAGCAAATTCACTTCAAAGGAAAGGATTAGGGAACTAACATATGCTCTTGAATGACAGCTTTATATAATAATCAACCTGTACCTTTCAGTGAAAAACAGAAATAAATCAGAATAATTAGAAAAAAGCAGCTAAATACCATTTATGTTATTCTTGTGGGAACCAATTAGTGACGCAGCTGGACCTATGCACTCTGGTGCATGCTGAGCTAATAAACAAGAGGCCCACATGGCCTGTATCACTCATCTGCAATTATTGGCTACTGCCACAATCGAACAAATTGAGATAACCACTGGAAAAATTTACCAATCTAATTTATGTGAAGAAGGTTTAGCCAAGTTTTACTAAAATTGGCTCAGTGGTTAATAAGTAGTTTTTTGTAATTTTCTCAGAAATTTGCAGAAAATTCCCAAAAAACAATAAATTCTGATTGAATCATGGCAGACATGTATTTTTTACATACCATGTTTCGGCCTGCTCCGTTCAGCAGTTCTGGAGAAGGTATTTTCATGAAAACTAGGTCATCTAAGATAGGCGCCGAACAATTTGGCAAGTCAAGTTCCTTCGAACAAACTTGGTTCTGCTCTTGCTATAGATGGCTTTGCATTGATCCTCTAAGTGTTCCGTGAATGGGACTTAACAGGGACCCGACCTATACGCCAATCAAATCAAAAACAAGAGGCCCAAGGGGCCTGCATCACTCACCTGGACCATAGGCATCTCAACTAGAATGGTCATTAACAATAAGTAGAACTCTAATCAGTTTAGCAAACTTGTAACAAGAAAACAGAGGCCATGTTTCTTTATGTATCAAGTTCTCCTGAACAAACTTTAATGGCCCTTAGTCATCAATATCATATCTCCCAAATTTCGGCACCATCCGTTCAGTGGCTCTGGAGATCAAGTTGCTTTCATTAAAACCAGGCCATCCAAGATGGCCGCCCAACCATTTGCGAAATGAAGTTCTCTTAAACAAACTTGGTTCAGCTCGGGCCTAAATGATATTTTATGAGTTTTTAATGAATTGCTCAAACAGTTTCGCCAAATATTTTTGAAGACATTTCCATGACAAAATCCATGATGATCAGAGGCCAAATTGGCCGATCGGCTTTGTTTGAACAAAGTTAAATCTTCATGCCCTAAGGATGTTTCCTGCCAAATATAATTGAAATTGGCCCAGTAGTTCTCGCGAAGACATTAAAAATTTCCCATTGCTTTCATTTAGTATGGGAGCTTTTTGCTGAAAAATTGTCCAAGATGGCCGGCAACCCGCTTATAAGACAGTTTCAAAAATGGCAAATTTGAGGCAGAATACACAAAAACATATATAAAACCAATTTCGGCCTCAAAATTCATCAAATAAAGAAATCCAATATGGCCGCCAAACACGCTACATCTTGATTGGCCCATGGTGGCCATGTTTTTTGACAGATCAACTTCCCTTGAACAATCTTTAATGGCCCTTAGTCCCTAATCATATCTCCCAAATTTTGGCCTGATTCCTTCAGCGTTCTGGACAAGAACTTGTTTTCGGGAAAACTAGGTCATCCAAGATGGCCACTGAAGCATTCGGTCAATGAAGTCTTCTTGAACAAACTTGGCTCTCCCAAATTTTGGCCTGATTCCTTCAGCATTCTGGACAAGAACTTGTTTTCGGGAAAACTAGGTCATCCAAGATGGCCACTGAAGCATTCGGTCAATGAAGTCTTCTTGAACAAACTTGGCTTATGTCTTTCCCTAGATGAGACTTCATGAGTTTTGAATCGATACCCCAAGCAGTTTCATAGATTTTCAGACGTTTCCTAAAATCAGCCTAAATCCAAGATGGCCACCGGCCAAATTGGCCGATCGGCTTCATTTGAACAAAATTGGATCTCTATGCGGTAAGAATGCTTCCTGCCAAATATAATTGAAATCGGTCTAGTAGTTCTCCAGAAAAAGACATTTTAAATTTCCCATTGCTTTAGTATGGGCACTTTTGGTGGGAAAATAATCCAAGATGGCCGCCAAACCATTTATCCGACAGTTTCGAAAATGGCAAATTTTAGCTCAGAATATCCAAAAACATATATAGAAAAAATTTTGCCTTCAAAATTCATCAAATAAAAATATCCAATATGGCCGCTAAACACGCTGCATTTTGATTGGTCCATGGTGACCATTTTTTTAAAACTATAACTTCCCTTGAACAAACTGTAATGCCCCTTAGTCCCTAATCATATCTCCCAAATTTCGGCCCGATCCAGTGATTCTGGAGAAGACGGCGTTTTCGTGAAAACTAGGTCATCCAAGATGGCCACCAAACCATTTTGTCAATAAAGTTCTCTTAAACAAGCTTGGCTTACCTCTTGCTCTAGATGATGACTCGTGAGTTGTGAATCGATTACCCAAGATTTTTAAGGGCATTTCTAAAAATCAGCCAAAATCCAAGATGGCCACTGGCCAAATTGGCCGATCAGCTTCGTTTGAAGAGATTGCTAAAGTATACCCCCATTCCGTCAAGCACAACCTCCCACCCAAGATTTGTCACCGCGATCATGACTGTTGACACCAAACTCAATAAAGTTCTACGAAACACCAAGAACAACCCCCCCATATCAGATTGGTAATGATCCCTTCAATAGAACTCGAGTTTTGTAACACAACAAAAATACTAAGCCACTCAATTCACTGTTTGCTATAAGTCACCTGACTTAGATATCTCAGAAAATGTTAACTTATTCATTCCCATGGCATGTGGGTTCCCTAGTAAACAAGGTTTAGCAGAGATACGTCCCTCCATTGGGTATTCTTGATAGTATCTCTAACTCTAAAGCAGTCATTGCTCTAGGGAACCGGTTCCTCTATTCCTATAGAGCACATATAAACGAGTCTGTGAACATGCGCACTAATGCTGCTATGCATGCCACCGAGTCCAAGCCCTCATTAATTAATTTTCTGTATTACAGGAAACACCTAATTTTTATCTCACCAAATCCTATTCATTCCATAATCTTGCGGAGCTACATTCACATTTGATTTTTCATGAATGTCACAGAATTTTGCAATCTTTGTTGAACAAGTCATGTACTTTATGTAAAATGGTTATAATTTATGTGGATATGAAACACTATGGAAAGTTTTCATGACTACAAAGAAATTTGCGCCAGCAATAAGCTTCGCCGTACAATTAAGCCATGTGAAGTCAATATCGCTGATCCTATTTTAGTCATAGAGGCTCGTTCCTACATAAAGTATACTATATACCGGTTTGGAACATTTCCTACATAAGGTATCTTACATGACATATGCAACATATTGATTAGGAAGTTCTTGGATCAATTAAGAGTTTTGACTAGGTACGTATCTCCGAGCATCATTCTTTCCTACATAAGGTATACCAGTTGGGATCGAATCCTACATAAAGTATCCTACATAACTATGTAACATACCGGGTGGGAAGTTATTGGATCTAGTAAGAATGTGACAGTGGTGTAAACAGGTGTGGTGGACCAGATGAACACCACAAGGATACACGATAATCATCCCCTGAGTGGTCCTTCTAAGAGCCATTACTAACCAACTAACATGAAACTCACAAGTACTTCATGATGATCAGTCATGTCAGTC
Organism: Chaetoderma sp. LZ-2023a; assembly: GCA_034401795.1. Lineage (NCBI taxonomy): Eukaryota > Metazoa > Mollusca > Caudofoveata > Chaetodermatida > Chaetodermatidae > Chaetoderma > Chaetoderma sp. LZ-2023a. The sequence continues at coordinate 3,834,997 of CM067371.1, forward strand.
ACATTACAATAAAGACAAGACTATCATATTAATTCGCAATTCGGTCATCGATCGATCATGTTAATTCGTAATTCAGTCATCGCATTTAAATTTCCTATATCAGATACCCTGGGATTGGTGCCATTTTTTTGCAGGCTAATTAACATTATAAGCAATGGGCCATGAAACCGTATTATTTAATATCTTGCAAAAATCACTACAGACTTTATGTTTTCTAATACCGGGCGGGGTTATTCGATACAAGTTCTTTATGGCCTTAGCTTCATGGAAAATGTAAACATTGCATTGCTATGGGCTATCTTCTTTAGTGTGTAGTAAACTGGCAAATGTCAGACGATCTCAGATTGCCCGGATGTTCAAAATTACGATACTGATTTAGATCCTCGTAATCACATAACCCTCTTTTGTTAGATAGATTATTAAGCCTGTGTTGGGTTATCGGGTTCACTTGATTTCTATATTTAAGTGCAAAATATTTCCAATGTGATTCTCAAATCTTAGCACGCGGGGTGGCTGAGGCCGGGTCGTAGTGATTGAACGGTAAGTATGTTTTTATAGTGGTTAATAAAACAACAGACCAACCCGCAAGGGGGGGTCTGTGGGGGGTTGTTATTGCACCACAAAAACATTCATTACCGTTCAATCACTACTTGCTAAACCCGTAGATTTGGTCAGTGCCCCATGTCCACATACGGTGGGAGGAGATTTAGAGAATCATTAACACAGGATAAAAATCCAAGCAATCTTATCCCATTGTTAATAACATAACATAATAGTGCATATAACTCAATCACACCGTGATTTAACAAATAAGGATAAGTAGAACTCAAAGAACCAAATAAAAACCAAAGAAGACTCTCACCCTTTTTACAGACTCACAGTCCTAACGAAAATGGTGGGATGTGCTGGGTATATGGTCTTCGGCTTTTTTAGTTGAAATCGTAATATTACTAAAGAATGAAGCTGCTGCACTCTGGTCTTTTAGATAAAACGAGGTAAAAGTAGATTCAGATTTCCATCCTGCCACCTGCATGACCTCATCTAACGATGAACCGGCAAAAAGAGCGAAAGAAGTAGACATGCCCCTAACATCATGGGCTTTAATATGGGCGAGATTAATTTGATCCGGAGACGCTATTTCATAGCAAAGCTTAATCGTCTCACAAAGCCATCTGGCAATCGTAGCCTTTGATACCGGCTTAGATAAGTCTTCCACGTAGGAAACCCATAAATGGGCAGGATCTGTTCTTTTAAAATCGGTTCGCTGTTTATAAGTTCTCAACGCTCTAACCGGACACCAAAATTTGTCTGAAGGCGAAAAAGTCGACAAAGATTTTAAAATAATAGGACTAGCAGGAAAACGGTTAGACTGGGTTTTAGATAGAAAATCCCTTCTCGGATATAAAACCAAACCGTCACCTGACACTATAAATCTATCCCTTTCTGCAGAAAGAGCATGAATCTCTGAACGCCTTCTAGCAGATGCAGCAGCCACAAGAAAAAACGCTTTAAGAGTTAAAAGCTTAAGACTGATAGACGATATAGGTTCAAAATGGCGACCTGCCAATACTTGAAGAACCAAAGCCAGATTCCAGGCAGGTAAAGGCGTAGCAATCGGAGGACGAATATTACCTAGACCTCTAATAAAGCCATTAAGAGTCTTAGTATCCTTGACATCGGCATTCAGAAGACAAGTAAGGGAAGATGCAAGCGAAAATCTATACCCCCCTGACAGTATTAGCTGACAAATGTAAAGAGTCAAACAGATGAGATAAAAAATCTAAAACTTGTGGTATAGAAACAGAATCGGGCATGAGACCTTGGTCTGAACACCATCTACCAAAGATTTTAAGACGACCCTTGTAAACTCGACGGGTCGATTCCCTTCTGGCCGAGTCAATAATTTCCTGAGATCTTGAAGAAACCTTATCCTGGAAGCTTTCAGACTCGAGATTCACCACACGCACAGATTGAAGATTCCTGGACTTGGATGTACACAATGATCCCTTACTTGAGATAGAAGGTCCTGGGATACTGGCAGAAGACGAGGAAAGTCTACCAGAAGATCCAGAAGGTCTACAAACAAAATCCTCTTGGGCCAAACGGGAGCTATCAGAAGAATCTCGCAAACTTCGTCCTTGACCTTCTTCAACACTAACGGGATCAGAATAGTAGGAGGGAAGGCATAAGCGAACATCCCTGTCCAGGACTGAGACAGGGCATCCACCGCCAGGGCCTGACTGTCCGGAAAAGGAGACATGTAAGAGGAGATCTGGGCATTCAGAGAGGTCGCGAACAGATCTACTAGCGGACGATCCATGAGATTGAAAATCGCTCTGACAACCGACTTCTTTAACTGCCACTCTGTGTGGGCGAACTTGCTGGGACGTGACAGTTGATCCGCCAGAAAGTTCAGACTGCCTGGGACATGTGAAGACACTAGACAAATCTGCCTCTTGCGGCACCACAAGAGCAGATTCCACACTTCTAGACAAAGGAGAGAAGACCTTGGACCTCCCTGCCTGTTGATATAAGCTACGACTGTCGAGTTGTCCGACCGAATCGAGACTTTGAGACCTATCACCAGATCTGACCAAGAAAGGAGAGCCTTCTTGACAGCCCACAACTCCAGAATGTTGATGTGGGCTGACGACTCCTCCAGGGAGGCCGGAAGCTGACAGGGAGTCCCAGACTGCTCCGCATCCCTCCTGCGAAGCATCCGTGAAAATAATTGCTTGAGGAGGGGACTTTACCAGTGGAACACCCATCAGCAGCAGAGAACGGTCTTTCCAGAAATCTAGATGAGGGATCAAATGTTCTCTGATGGGAATCTGATGGTATATAGAGTGGACTGACTGTTTCCAAACCGACATTAAATACATTAAATACATCTGAAAAGGCCTTCTCATCAGCGCCGCCCAAGGAACCACCTTCTCTACGCTGACCATCAGACCTATCACTCTTAAAAGGAATCTTGCTCTTACCCAAGGCGAAGAAGCAAGAATTTCCATGGCCACCGATAAAGCCTCTATCCTTGGCTCCGAGGGAAAGACTAACCCCCGGGCCAGATTGAAAGAAACGCCTAGATGAGTAAGGATTTGCGACGGAACTAGGCTTGATTTCTCTAGATTCAAAATCATGCCAGACTGCAAACCTCTGGAAGATTACCTTCGAGCTTTTACCAACCAATCGTCTATATAAACATGAAGATGGATAGAACGACGGTGTAAAATTCCTGCCACAGCTGAAACTATGTGGGTAAAAAGGAAGGGAGCCGTGGTCAGGCCGAAGGGCATGGCGCGAAACTGCCACACCCGATCCTTGTAGGCAAACCTCAGGAACTTTCTGAATACAGGATGAATAAGAACATGGAAATAAGCGTCCTTTAAATCTATGGAAGACGTCCACATTCCCTGATCCAGACTGGAAATGATCTGGGAAACCGTCTCCATCTTGAACTTTGGGGTGAGAATGTTCTGATTTAACTTCTTCAGGTTTATGATTGGACGACAACCTCCTGATTTCTTTGGTACTAAAAAGATGGTCGAGTAGTAGCCCGGGTCTACTCCCCAACTGGGAACTTCCTCTATAGCCCTCTTTACAATCATGGCTTCCAACTCCTCTTCCAAAGCCCTGTTTCTCCGGATTGGAGGGAACTGGAGTCCACACTGGGCAAAAGGAGAGAAGAGGAGGATGATGGATCCATGACGGAGCATAAGCCCAACATATTTGGGATACTAGCCCGGAGTCCTGAATGAGGGCTTGCCATTTCTCCCAAAACAGAGAAAGGCGCCCTCCTACTGGCACGTTGGGAACACAGCACTGGACTGCTTGCTCCAAAGGGGGAGGAAGAAGGGAATGAATGGGATAAAGAAGAGAGAAATTTGGACCTACCCGGGAACTGTCCTAACCTTCAAACTCTCTTCCCCTGAAAACCTCTAAAAGAAAAACGTCCTCTGGATCTAGACGCACGGCGAGAAGGTGTCTGACCTCTCCTCGCCCAAGACGAAGGAGACTGCCTCCCTACCGACCTCGAACGATGGGAGGAAATGGAGTCGAATCGATCCTCCTCCAAAGATCGATCCCGCTGATCAGATGAGGGCAAATTCGAGTTATGAACGACCCTAGAAGGATAAGCTCCAAACTGATCAGGTTTGACTCTTTCTTCTAGGTTAAGAACTAGGGCTTTTAACCGAAGAAACATCTCTTTTCCCGGAAGATTTGGACCACGAAACCTGAGCTTGAAGCTCCCTAGGCTTGAGCCTTCAAGCGCTCAGATTCCGCCCTAATTAAACTAGGAGCTGACTCTCCAAACAGATCAGTCCCGAAAGGAGACGCAACCACAAGATTCTGTTTCAACACCTCAGAAATCCTAACCTCAGAAAGCTTTCTAGACCGACGTTTGCAAGTAATAAATCCTAACGACTTACAAACAGAATTAAGAGCACCCCGGGACAAATCAGCCAAAGAACGAAAGACTGCCACCGGAACTTGTTCACCTCTTTCTTCCGCCTTAAGAACGGCCTCAGACAGCAGAGCAAGATAATTAGATGACTTAATCTGCGACCTACAAACTGACTCCCACTTAAACAGATCCGAAGAAAAATCCGACTTAGAAACCTCTTTCAACTAATAAAACCTCCCAAGCAGGACCAGACAGAGACTGAGCAGAAGCTGCCTTTAAAAAATCCTCCTTAGGAATCTGAACCGGCGAGTCATACTTGGAAACCAGAGAAAATTCAGAGCTAACCGAGTCATTAAAGAAAAAATCTAACATATCTACCACTAAATTGTCAATAGGAAGCACCTGAGGCGAAGATGAAGAAGGATCAGCAGAAGAAAGAGCGGATCCGAAAGAAGGAGGATCCACAGCGAATTCCTCCTTAAGAGGAAGAGAAAGCGAAGAAGCAATCCATCTGTGAGCCATGGACCAGTCTTCCGAAGAGGCCGTAACTGGGCAAAATCTCTTCAGATCCCTGGCCCTGACTGACTTTGGAGCAGAAGAAATAGAAGACAGAAGAGGAGACGAATAAGAAGAAGCTATAAGAATTGAAGAGTCTCCTGAGACCAAAGAATCACCTGCCCTCGAAAACACAGGAGAGGAAGGCCTACTGACCGAATCATGAAAAGAGGAAGCATGCATGGACCCAGAATCTCTACCCACCTCCTGACTAGCCGATGAAGACGGACGAACCACTGAAGAAGCCGAAAATCTTGAAAGAATAGACAAACGAGCAGACACAAACGAACGATCTAATGAAGAGTCTCTAACCCCTGAAAACAGAGAAAAATCTAACCCTGAATCAACAATTTGAAATTTGAGTTCAGGGGACAGAACCACCAAAACAATCGGATCAAGATGATCAAAAGATGGAGACAACGCCAGAGAGGAAGGAGGAGACGAAACTGATTGAGCAGAAGCAAAAGCCTGATCACACTGATCCTGAGAGGAGTAGAATGAAGATGAGCAAAGCCCGGAGGAGGCGGAATGGAAGATTTAAACAGAGAAGAGTTAGAAACATGAGAAGAGGAGAAGTCTTTCGACGAGAGAAAAGAGGAATGGGAAGAATATCTAGAAAAAAACGGATTAACCACAGCATCACGAAAAGAAGAATCCGCATGAGAAGATAACTCAACATCAATGACCCTTGGAGGAAGGAAAGAATCATAAATAGAATCTGCCGAATCCTGTGAAAACCTTTGCGAATTTGCTGGACCAGAATCAAAGTTCCTAACATTCCCGAATCTAGCTGGGCCTAACGAATCTTGTTCTCTCGCTAAACCGGAAGCTGACTCCCCACCGGAAATGGAAATCGGAATTACATCCAGGTCTGACCGACCCGGAAGTACACTTCTAATACCGGAAGCGGAAGTAAACTGACTAGTGTCCACCCCGGAACCGGAAACGCCTCTACCGGAATTCGGAAAATAAAAAGAGTCCTCAGACTCCGGATATCCGGAAGCGCTAAAAGACCCGGAAACGGAAGTAGACACTAGACCTCTAGGACCTGGATGTCCTACATAACCGGAAGACAGACCGGAAGTTACCGAAACGGAAGTGGTAACCGGATCTTGCCGACCCGGATCACCACCCAAACCGGAAGTCCTACCGGAAATGGAAGTTACCGAAGCCGGAACCGGATCTTGACGACCCGGATGTCTTGCTATCCCGGAAGTCCGGCTGGAAAAAGACTGAGAATCATAAAACGGAAGTAAACCCGAGTCTACCACACCGGAACCGGAACTAGCAAGACTAGGTATCGACCTCTTAGAAATGGGCACTCTCGAGACTACTTTAACTACCGGAACCACCGTTACATTGGCATTCTCATAAGGACTGGCCTCATGGACGCCGGTTTCAGCCGACGCCACCACTGCTTGAGGGTTATGCCCGTCGCCTTCAAGTCTTACATGGATTTTCTGTGGTGCACTCTCCGAGCACACTTTCAAGAGCTTAGATGCTCTTGTCTTCTGCTTTTTCGGTGATACCAACACCTGTCTAGAGGTCAGAGGGACCGGCTTCCCCATTTGCGGGAACGCCCGCTAGCCTTCGGGCTATCCTCGGAGCTTGAGGAGCTCTCCTGCCTTTTGGCCTCTTTTATTGCAGAAGAGATCCTTTCATCGAGCGATTTTGTCAACACAGTGTCAAACGATTCAAACCTCGCAAAGAGCGCCATAACGGCGTCCGAATTTCCCGATGAATTTCCCCCCTCCGTTGCTACCGATAACGGAACAGAGGTTGAAGCAAAGGACACCGCCTTTGCCTTGCTAGCAACGGAGGAAGGGGAAGGACGACCAGAGGGCAGAGATTGTTTCGACAAATCTTTAAAGTACAATTTCGCAACCGAAACCGGCCACCCTTTACATATCCCACACATAGCAGTGGTTGTACAGGTCGTACACTTCGCACAAACGTGCCCGGCGAACTCAATAGCGTGATGACGATCACATTTCGCCGACGTACATTTAGTCTTATCTGATTTCGCTGACTCCTACAAACGAAAAAACGTAACAATGAAGCATACCACTCAAACTCGCCAACAATAGAAACCCTCAACTCAGTTCTAACGGCGGGAAAATTCAAATTTCCTGACTCTCAAGAAACTTTCAAGGTATTTTTTTAAATAATCCTTATAATGCACTAAAAATAACTTCGTTACAGGCTCTCGATATGGACTGGACATTATTAATGATGATGATGATTTAGGATAGGCATAACCATCAAGATACCACGAAATAATACGATCTTCACGAAAACCGGTAATATCTCAAATTCGTCTATAAGATACCGTACAAACACAATTATACTTCCTTAGACGTAACTTAGGGAGGATTGACTTCATATTAGGCATGATTATATCCTTGATAAAAAGACACAGGTACAGCTGTCACAGCGCAAAACACAAAATTTATTCAAATATTTTTTGCCCAACTATTCTGCTTGCAGAATAATTGAAAAGTGTATCTGTTTCCTATTCGGGCTCTAATGTGCATGCGCGAGCGCGCCTAGCAACAACCGTCACTATGAGGTGAGTATAGACTGGTGCCAGTCTATACTTGATGGTAGGCTGGAGAGGGGACTCAACCAGAGGCCTGGTTGAGGGTCCATAGGAATAGGAAAAGGCATGGGGAGGTGGGTATGCCGGCATAAAAATCTTATTCTGGTAGCAAAATGCAGATAATTGATTTAGCAACTAGTGATTGAACGGTAATGAATGTTTTTGTGGTGTAATAACAACTTGCGTTCACTTGATTTGTAAATCTAGCGAGAAAATGTATCATATATGACTGGTTATATTGTAATGTAAGTGACCAACATATAATGATCCAAAACGAAATGCGATGTTCGCGAAAAATTGTTTGAATGCCCGAGAATTAAACTGAGGTAGACCGCTTCCAATGCTGGCGAGCCAGCCAGTGGCAAAGTAAATCTCCGTTTGGCGGCGCTGACGAGAAGGCTAGATCGCATTGCCAGATTTCTGATTCCAGGATAACTCTATATCCGAGTACTCACTCAAGATACCTCATTAAAATTTGCTTTAACCTGATCAGATAATATCATGTGATTTATAGATCACATGATTTTGGGCTTATATATTTTCAAGACAACATTTTTGTCAAGTTAGGATTAATTTTGATGGAATAACCAATCTTTATTAAAGGATACACAATATTTAGGCCATTCAATTTAATAATTTTATTTCTGCGAATGATGTTTTGAGGTACACATTAAGCATAGCCGCGATGTGACAAGATTTGTGCAGGGGAAATTTTGTTAAGTTTCCATGGTATATTCAGATGTTAAGATATGTTTAAAAATTCAGAGGAAAACAACGTGACTAAGTTTTATCCTTGTATGTAACGTGCACTAATTTTTTAGAACATGTACATTGAGCATAAATGTGTGGCCTATTTATGGGTTTATAAGTAAATACGCCACTCCCATTTTTGCTGGTACTCATTCAAATTCAACTTATTTCAGTTGCAACTTAAGACTAACAACTTTGAGAGTTAAATGGTTAATATTTTGATAATAAACACTACAAACCTTAATAGCCAAGTTTACTATATCAGAGATGTGTGTCAATCTCAATGTTTTAGTCGCAAGCATAGCCTTTGGATCAGGAAAGTTCTTGACTATCAGACCCTTTTATTAGACCTAAGATGGGTTTTTTCCTACTTAATGTGTAATCTAATCTCTCACCATTTTGGAAATTCTTTCTGTGAATTTGTGCGAAATTGGATTTAAAGAGCACCTACCCAGGGTATGAAGGATCATTCTATCGGCTCTCAATCGATTGTTATAGTCAAATATAACATTCTGTTTGCAAATGGTCTATTATTCATGGAAATCATCTGGAAGTCTACCGGAAGAGGGGGAGAACCTAGTTAGAAAAAATCTCTCTCTAAGGGGTGTGCAAACTGTGAAATGGTTTGTCTGAATGTGTTGTTTTCACACCAACTCTTAAAACATTTGAAAATGGTTTAGATAGGCTTTGGCATAGTCAAGAGGCAATGCATGACTACACCGTACATGCAACCCATGACCAGAAGTGACAGCACAGGCATGGAGATAAACAAAGAAGACATGAGCATAAAGGCCTAATTGACCTGCACTCAGAATTATTACCTAGATTATAACTCTCAGTATTTATGGCATAGCAATTGATTATAATTAAACTTCTGGTTTAGGTATACCAAATTAATTCACTTCTGTTGTTTTGCTGGTATTGTTTACGTTTTTAAATCACGTTTGACAATTTAAATGCCCTATCTCAGGGGCTCTTATTTTGAAATTTTTAACTTCTTTATTAGTTGTTCTTAGTGAAATGGCTGAACTATCCAATTCTCCTCACCCTTCGGAACCTTGTGTACACCCAACTCTTCGCATTTATCTTCTAGCAATAATTTTACTTTTCCTTATGATCTTAGCAGTTCTTTTGTCATTTTGACCAGATTTAGTTTTACTCCTCTATCGTCTCATGTATTAATCTTTTGTTATCCGCCTCCATCTAGTCAAACCTCTTTTTGTCCATCTGTTCTCTCAAAAAATTGGAATCAATCATCTTTTGATTCTCCTAATATCAATCTGCAAATCAGTGCGTCAGTCTTTATCATTTTAACTGTGACTAGTGGTTTGCTATCTTTTAGTATCACATCTGGCCTTATTTATTTCTCACATAGGACAGGCGTGGATCCATCTAATTTTTTACATCAGTCTATCCTTTCTGTCAGTCAGTAGGATCCCTCGTCATGATGAAGCATATTTATGTACGAAAGTAAGCTTGTCACAATAATAAAGTCAGTCTACATAAGGTACCTCCTCTAATCCTTTTTGTCTTATCAAGACTTACACTGCTCCTTTCTTGAGTTCAGTAGAAATTTTGATCTTTTTCTTTGACTAGTGATTTGTCTATTTCTGTTATTTTCATATGGAGCTGTTTTCTCTGCCTTATCTATTCAAGCCTATTTTTAATCTTCTAAATTCTAACTTTTCCAGGCATTATTAAATAAATTCCTCAAGGGGGCGGGCCTAATCAAGATGATTGGGTTATTGCCTTCTTATGGATTGTGGAATATGTTTTTTTCCTTTCACCCTTCTGTGTAGTTTCAGACTTTGTCCTTATCCATCGTTGATCTGGTAACAGGTTTGGTGGACTTCTTTCCTGTTTAATCATCTGATAAAGATATTAACAATTGGGCTCATATCATACTAGCTTTGTTTAAAATTAGATTTTGTAAAATAAAATTCTGCAGGTTTATTCCAGTCCTAGCTGTCATGCTTTGGCACTTCTAGATAATCTCTACTCTGTCAGGCATGGGGATGGATATAGCTAGCCTCATGCATGTCATAGGTAGCAGATTTCCTACATATAAGGTACAATCAACTGTTAGTCTCCTGTGACATTAGTCCTGCTTCTGTTCCTGATCAACAAATTTCTACTCTTTTCAAGTAGGATACAGTGGAGGAATGGCAGAATCCAAGGGTTTTAAGAAGTTTGAGGTGCTGGCAGATCATCTTTTTATAGGGTTTCAGCTCTTAGCTTCACCTCACATATTTATCCTTTTCTGACAATTTCCAGAAAATTTTACACAGCTTGTCCTTATGATTTAATACTAATTCTGTTGCATATTTTGGTATTATTTTGACCGGAACTCATGGCTGATTTATTGCTGTTTGATACAATGATGACTTACAGTCAAATCGTTTTATAATATTCAACTTTATTCCTGATACGTTGCCTCAGAAATGGAGTTCATCGATGAAAGGAATAAAATGGACATGGGAGACATTTTGGCTAGTCAGTGTTTTCTGATATTTCCATACACACAGAATTGATCCTAACTGGATCTGGGTTCTTTTAACCGCATCATGGGCAGTCTAGAATTCCTCTTGCTTGGAAGGTTCCTTAGTTGCGTAAAATCTTTGGGCCGAATGGAGTCAGTTTTGCATACGAAGGTCAAGTCTGGTAATTAAGAATCTTGTCCTTCACCCTGACCGCATACACTGAATTTTCATTCACTTGGTATCATCGGTATCAATTCACCAGTTTATCCATCTGCAGGTCCTTTTTGATGGCCAGTTCAAAGATTCCTCCACCATATCTTTTATGAGTCTCATTTAAATTCATCATATGTTTGAACCCATAGTCTTCGGACAAATCCTTCCTTTGATCCTTTCTACTAAGAGTTTGGGGAGTTATCGTTATAGAATTTCCTCTCGTTCTTGTGTCTATAGAATCAGATAAAGTAGTCTTATTCCCGCTTCAACACTCTGGAATATTGGAGAATGAAGAGATATTGTCTCTTTCACAAGCCACCTATCTGCTCATGCAGTCATTTCTATAGTAGCGACTTTCATCAACAAGCAGGGCGGTTGAGGTTAACATATTTTGTCTGGAGTCTTGGTCCTCCTCCTGTGGTGGAGATGTCAGGAAATCTATCAGCATCTCACATTCCAGGTAGAATGATTTTCCTTGTAGCTCATTTATTACATCCCATTAAGTTTCTACTCAGTATAGTGTCCAGATCTGATGTCCATATTCTTCCTCCAGGCTAGGCTCTGGCGGTAGACTTCACATTTTGTTTAAATATCTTCAATTTAACTTTCTAGTGCCAATTGTCTTTAAGAACTTTGTCAGCGGAAACTAGTGCAATTGTCTTTAAGAACCTTTGTCAACAGAATGTATTATCCACTTAATCACTCCTGTTTGGCCCAAATGAGAGTAATCAGTGGATCTCATAGTCCTCTTTATGGAAATAATATGAATTGGGAGTCTTCCCAATTTTGCGGATTTTCTATCTCGTTTAAGAGCAGCTTTCATTTCATCATTCCACAAATCTTCAATATGTACATTTGGTATTTTCCAAGAGATCTGTTTTTCAGAAATTGATTTTTTTGTCTGAACTTCAGTATTCTTAATCAATTCAAATCTATCTGTTACAGGAGAATTTACCACAGTATATTTAATGTTTTCAAATTGTTGTAAAAACAACACATTATCATGCCCGATTCTGCATCCCATCATCAAGTCATAGATTCATGGGATATTTTTTGATGATTAAATCTCTGTATGCTGGGGTGGTGTTATCGTTTTCACTAGCATCTATCCTTCTTTATTTTCTAGAAGCCGGTTTGAGAGTTATTACGTATTTACATCATTTATCCATGGTACCGGTATTTTTAGGGTATAGCACAAAGGCAAATACCTATAATAAATTCCTCTATTAATTCATTCTCGGGTCCATCTGTTTAATTGCATAACTCTTTAAATCATTTTTTTTGTACTAGCTGCCGCGTTTGTTAGATGGCGTTCAGATATCCATATTCCTTTTGTGAATGATCTTTTCTAGGTGGTAGGAGATCTGGCCACATTCTTTGCCCTTGAAGAGATCTTATATATAACACCTAATTAATTGTTTTCAATCCTTTCTGAAAACTATACCCAATTTAAAAGATCTTTTTGAAACACCATTCAGATTACTTATGCGAATTTGTTTAGTAAGCACGCATCTCATCAACTGGATTACAGTCACCATTAATTGACACTAGAATGTATCTCCAGGAGACACTCAGTTTGTGTTAAGGCACTCGATGTTCGTGGTATGGCCTTCTCCTTCACATTCTATGCAGATCTATCAGTGCACGACATTATGTAAATTGCAGTATAAATGTCAGATTCCATATTATTTTTATCTGAAAGATCAAATTCAATTTGCAATCTGACATTTCTAGTTTCGCCACAAACCTAGGCTCAATTGCCTAAATTCTTTAGTCAGCCGTCCTCTTCACCATCTTGTGTTTTTAAATTTTCTTTAGAACATTTGTTTGTTCGTGCTCTTTCAGCACTTCAGCGATTTAGTTGGTTTTAGTATTTTTGGTGATTAACCTTTCATTCCTGATTTGCAATTTACCAACCCACCTAGTATTTGGGCTCTGACCAATTCTATGTTTTAGCAAACAGCGAATTGAGTGACTTAGTATTTTTGTTGTGTTACAAAATGACCCAGACATATATACTGGTCTGGCATTTTGTTAATTTACTAAAATACTTACCACTCAATTCACTGTCGCTCACCACGGCCACCCTGCATCATTAAATTGCAAATCATTATTAAATTTTATGGAATTAATTAAGGACGGCTTGGACTCAGTCGCATGCATAGTAGCATGTGTGCATGCTCATAGACTCATTTATATGTACTCTATAGGAATAGAGGAACCGGTTCTCTAGAGCAATAACTGCTTTAGAGTTAAAGAGATACCATTGAGAACACCCAATGGAGGGATGTATCTCTGCTAACCTTGTTTAATAGGGAACCCACATGCCATGGGAATGAATAAGTTAAAATTTTCTGAGATATCTAAGTCAGGTGACTTATAGCAAACAGTGAATTGAGTGGTAAGTATTTTAATAAGCTAACAAAATGCCAGACCAGTATATACATCTGGGTCGTTATCATCCAGAAATGACGTAATTAATTAGGTCACCATGACCTTGACTTTTGACTGTTTGGCGCAAAAATTGATAGGGCTCTTCGGACCAGCAAGAACAAGCTCCCACGCCAGATTGGTAATGATTCCATCAATAGAACTTGAGCTATCATCCGGAAATTAAAGCCTGAATGGACGGATGGACAAAGCAAGCGATATATACCCCACATATATTTATATGGGGGCATAAATATATGGTATAAAGACGCACATATGGACACACACTTCATGACTAAAATGCCTACTGAGGAAAATATCTCACAAAGTAAATGCACAATCAACTGATTAACGCTAAGTGACAATTCAGTATGACTTGGGTTTAATCCTTTAACACATAAATTAGTTCAAAAGGATTTAAATTTTCTCATTAAAAATATCGATTTGCAGACCAAGAGATGACTAGTTTTTTTAATTGACTACTGGAATGACTGGCTACTGGCTCAGTTATCAAGCCAGTCATTCCAGTGGTGCAATTTTAAAAATAGTCTTCTCTTGGTCTGCAAATGCACATTTCGCAAGACCACTACAGAAGCCGTTTTTTGGCTGATATGAGTGTTAAAGGGTTAATAAAGAAACAATATGGCTTGATTCTCTTGGCCTCTAAATGGACAGTCCACAAGACCATAGCAAAGGCCGGTTTTGGTCAGTTTTTGGCCAGTATGGCCATTAAAGGGTTAATGGATGAAGAATTTCCAATTAACGGTCATGAAGGATACTTTTCCAATTAAATAGATGTAATGGTCATGAACGATACTTTTCCAATTAAATAGATGTAATGGTCATGATGGATACTATTTCAATTAAATAGATGTAACGGTCATGAAGGATACTTTTCCAATTAAATAGATGTAACGGTCATGAAGGATACTATTTCAATTAAATAGATGTAACGGTCATGAAGGATACTTTTCCAATTAAATAGATGTAATGGTCATGATGGATACTATTTCAATTAAATAGATGTAATGGTCATGATGGATACTATTTCAATTAAATAGATGTATTGCTCATGAAGGATACTTTTCCAATTAAATAGATGTAACGGTCATGAAGGATACTTTTCCAATTAAATAGATGTAACGGTCATGATGGATACTTTTCCAATTAAATAGATGTAACGCTCATGATGGATACTTTTCCAATTAAATAGATGTAATGCTCATGATGGATACTTTTCCAATTAAATAGATGTAACGGTCATGATGGATACTTTTCCAATTAGATAGATGTAACGGTCATGAAGGATACTTTTCCAATTAAATAGATGTAATGGTCATGATGGATACTATTTCAATTAAATAGATGTAACGGTCATGAAGGATACTTTTCCAATTAAATAGATGTAACGGTCATGAAGGATACTATTTCAATTAAATAGATGTAACGGTCATGAAGGATACTTTACCAATTAAATAGATGTAATGGTCATGATGGATACTATTTCAATTAAATAGATGTAACGGTCATGAAGGATACTTTTCTATTAAATAGATGTAACGGTCATGATGGATACTTTTCCAATTAAATAGATGTAACGCTCATGATGGATACTTTTCCAATTAAATAGATGTAATGCTCATGATGGATACTTTTCCAATTAGATAGATGTAACGGTCATGAAGGATACTTTTCCAATTAAATAGTATGTAACGGTCATGATGGATACTTTTCCAAGTAGATAGATTTAACGGTCATGATGGATACTTTTCCAATTAAATAGATGTAACGGTCATGATGGATACTTTTCCAATTAAATAGATGTAACGCTCATGATGGATACTTTTCCAATTAAATAGATGTAACGGTCATGATGGATACTTTTCAAATTAAATAGATGTAACGCTCATGATGGATACTTTTCCAATTAAATATATGTAACGCTCATGATGGATACTTTTCCAATTAAATAGATGTAACAGTCATGATGGATACTTTTCCAATTAAATAGATCTAACGGTCATTATGGATACTTTTCCAATTAAATAGATGTAACGGTCATGATGGATACTTTTCAGAAGATCCAAGAAGCCCACCAAAAAGAATTGACCAATTAAAATTCTCATCTGATATGTTGAAGCCTACTGTCATAGGATCATTTCATTCAAGGTTCATTGAAATCGAACCATTGATTAAGGCAAGAGTAGTATTTTTAATGGTTCCAGAAATATTTTTTTTAAAAGATGGTCGACAAATAGATTGACCAATCAAAATTCTGATTGAAGGTTTTAAAACATATGACCGTATGATCCTTCCCGCCAAAATTTTGTTAAAATTTACCAAGCAATTAAGATGCATTTTTTCTGTACAATTTCTGGTAAATCTGTCATAAAACCTACCAATTAAAATTCTTAATAGAAGTTCTGGATAGAATCCATCCAGCCAAATTTGATTAAAATTCACCAAGCGGTTGAGCAGGAGATGCTTTTTGATAATTTCTTGCACATTTTAAAATAAAATCTCAGATTTTCAGCCAAAAAATTGATTAAACAAAATTTTGAATAGAAATCTGGAGCCTTACCCCAATAGGGTTCTTCTAGCCAAATCTTGTTGAAATCAGTCAAACTCTCAAGAAGATGTGATTTGACAATTTCCAGTACATTTTTCATAAAATCTAAGAGCCCAACAATTTGATGAATCAAAATTCTGAATAGAAGTTCTAGAGCCAAGTACCAAATCGGTCAATTGCTAAGAAACAATTTGACAATTGACCGGTAAGTTTTTCATAGTACGTCAGATCTTTACCCAAAAAATCGATACTGGTACATCAAAATTCTGAATGTTATTCTTAGAGCCTATAAGCATAGGATCCTTTCAGACAAATTCTTATTGAAATTGGTAAAAATGTTAAGAAGAAACAATTTGACAACTTTAGTAATGTTTTCATAAAATTTAATATTTTCACCAAAACAATTGACAAATCAAAATTCTGAATAAAAGTTCTGGAGCCTATCACCATAGGATCCTTCCAACCAGATTTGGTTGAATCGGTCAAACCGTTAACACTATAATGGCCAAATTTGGTCAAGAATATCAATCTGGCCCATCATTCCAGCGGTAAATTTTAAAAAGTATTCTTCTCATAGCCTGCCACCCTCATTTCTCAAGAGCACAGTAGAGGACGGTTTGGGCAAGCTTTGTTATGTAATGGTTAAGATGAGATTTGAAGGATGGATGCATGATCTATGGACATTGGATGGCAGGCATGACATGAGCTCACTTGGTCCGAAAGGGCCAGGTGAGCTAATAATTACTACAGAAAAATGCGGATATAGAGGTAGGCACACACATATTTACATGCTATATGATCTCTACTTTTCACACCCACACACATATCCCATATTTACATGCTATATGATATCTAGTTTTCACACTCACACACACACACACACACACACACACACACACACACACACACACACACAACACACACACACACACACACACACATATTTACATGCTATATGAATCTCTAGTTTTCACACCCACACCCACACGCATATCACATATTTAC
This sequence comes from Chaetoderma sp. LZ-2023a, assembly GCA_034401795.1. Classification (NCBI taxonomy): domain Eukaryota; kingdom Metazoa; phylum Mollusca; class Caudofoveata; order Chaetodermatida; family Chaetodermatidae; genus Chaetoderma; species Chaetoderma sp. LZ-2023a. Next base: position 3,852,003 of record CM067371.1, read on the forward strand.
ACGCCATATGATCTCTAGTTTTCACACCCACACACACACACCCACCCACCCACCCACCCACCCACCCACACACACACACACACACATATTTACATGCTGTATGATTTCTAGTTTTCACACCCACACACATATTTACATACTGTATGATCTCTAGTTTTCACACCCACATATTTACAAGCCGTATCATCTCTAGATTTCACACCCACACCCACACACATATCCCATATTTACATGCTATCCCACACCCACACACATATCCCATATTTACATGCTATATGATCTCTAGTTTTCACACACACACACACACACACACACACACACACACACACACACACACACACATTTACAAGCTGTATGATCTCTAGCTTTCACACCCACACACACACACACACACACACACACACACACACATATTTACAAGCTGTATGATCTCTACTTTTCACACCCACACACATATCCCATATTTACATGCTATATGATCTCTAGTTTTCACACCCACACACATATTTACATGCTATATGATCTCTAGTTTTCACACCCAGACACATATCCCATATTTACATGCTATATGGTCTCTAGTTTTCACACCCACACACATATCCCATATTTACATGCTATATGATCTCTAGTTTTCACACCCACACACATATCCCATATTTACATGCTATATGGTCTCTAGTTTTCACACCCACACACATATCCCATATTTACATGCTATATGGTCTCTAGTTTTCACACCCACACACATATTTACATGCTATATGATCTCTAGTTTTCACACCCACACACATATTTACATGCTATATGATCTCTAGTTTTCACACCCACACACATATCCCATATTTACATGCTATATGATCTCTAGTTTTCACACCCACACACATATTTACATGCTATATGATCTCTAGTTTTCACACCCACACACATATCCCATATTTACATGCTATATGGTCTCTAGTTTTCACACCCACACACATATCCCATATTTACATGCTATATGGTCTCTAGTTTTCACACCCACACACATATTTACATGCTATATGATCTCTAGTTTTCACACCCACACACACACACACACACACACACACACACACACACACACACATATCCCATATTTACATACTATATGATCTCTAGTTTTCACACCCAAACACATATCCCATATTTACATGCTATATGGTCTCTAGTTTTCACACCCACACACATATTTACATGCTATATGACCTCTAGTTTTCACACCCAGACACATATCCCATATTTACATACTATATGATCTTAGTTTTCACACCCACACACATATCCCATATTTTATGTGCACGTGGATGTTTGACTTGGAGTGGTAGTCCTGTAGAATGTAGATGTGATGTCATAATTGTACCTCTTGTAACAATAGACCGTGCAGTCAAATGTCATTGGACCTTTCCAGTTTGAGCTCTGCTCCGCCCATCTCTAGTGAAGCTTCACCCACACCTCGTTCGTGTTGGGACCGATCGAGCCCCAAATGCCCTGACTATTAATTCCCAGGAAACTAAACAGGTAAGTTGTTGTATATTTTGAAACTAATTTGACTAATTTAAACCGTCAAATTAGTTTCAAAATATTTAACAGCATTTTTATTAAAAGGTAATAATTCATACAATATGTTGGGCGAAGCGTTAAAGACGGATTAAATCAAGTCATTGATGCCATAATTAATTATGACATCATCCTACACATATGACATCAGATGATAGATGGATAATTGTAAAGGTTCATTAACCCGAAGGTTAAATGACCTCATCGATACTAACGACATCTGCTTAGAATACTGTTATTGAAGAGATATCCTCACTATGTAAAATCCGTTATTTTTATCTCGGTATTTATCTTGCAGCAATGAATATTTTAAAAGAAAACTAAGTCAGATGGGAAAGTGTACATTTGTTAAGATTCGTGCAACAAATACTGACATACGATCGATTGGGGATGTAAATTGGGAGTCGACATCAGATGATCAATTCACAGCTAATGACTACACCGGAGGCAAGGAAAAAAAATCATTTTGTTGAACAAAATGAAGAAAAATTGTGCGACACGAGTAAAACATGACATCTGACGCGATTCTGCATCTTTTTTCTGTCAGCACTAAAAGAGAAATAAATGTTTCCCCGTATTTCAATGGAATACATTTTTATATAAATGGGAAAATTGTATTTGCGGCACTGCCTTTTTTTACCTGATGAATAAAAGATTTAGATTGAAGTAGAAAATTCACTGAGTTGCGTATTGAATAGATATTACAAACTTCAATGATAATATACTGCAAGCGGAGATTGGCTATCAGTTTGTTATATTCAGTTATAATGACCCAGTAATTTGTGCGTTAACCCGTAACACTCATATCAGCCAAAAACAGGTAATGCAGTGGTCTTGAGAAACGTCCATTTGCAGAGCAAGAAGACCATTTTTGAAAATTTATCACTGGAATGACTGGCTCGATAACCGAGCCAGTCATTCCAGTGGTAAATTTTCAAAAATATTTTTCTATTGCTCTGCAATTTGGACATTTTTTAAGAAAAAATATAAATTTTCTTAAACCAACTTGAGGGTTAAGCTGTAGGCATGTACATTTACACGTATATCTTATTAAAGGAAAACAACACGTCATTTTATACAAATTCATTTAGGTGATAAAATATGCCATATATGTATTCTATGCCTGATATTTTTAGCTCGTTATTATGCCAGCAAAGAAGTTATTGGTTCGGTTGGCGTCTATCGAGTCCATGATTCCAGGTCCCATTCAGTCTATTATTGGTAACTTCACCAGTTTTTACACCGGTACCTATTTATACTCCTGGGTGGAGAGGCAATGCGGAGTGAAGGAGATTGTCTATGTTTCCACCGATCATCAGTTAGCCGAATGAAGACACGATCCCGGGGTCACCGGTATCACAGCTCTGCTCGTTACCGCCTGAGTTACCGCCTCCTCAATCCCAACAAAGGAAGATGTTCAGGCTTAAGCTGTCTAACTTCTGCAAACCACCAGACAATTATTTCAATGGGCAATAACTCTGGTACCTTTTGAATAGTTTGAAAATAATTTGACTGAATGTACGTGGTGGTTTAGCCACCAACAGCTTTCAGTCAAATTATTTTCAAAATACTTAGCGGGTCAAGATTTAAACTACATGGAAAATGTATTCTGCAGATATTCCACATGTGGACAGTTAATGACTAATGGTTGATATATTGCTCAATTTCTTTTTACAGGGACAATTAAAACAAATTATTTTCCAGAGTTTGAATAATATGGCCAAGATCTGTGTCAGAAAAATATTATACCGTATCATACAGACGATACACATCAAATAAGAGCACTTGGTCAGGTGACTTCAATGAGGGGCAAGTAACGTTTTAATTATTTTAAGATTCATCAAAATAAATGGTTCAAGGACCATAGTGTTCACCTGGCTGATGAGGAACTGTAAACATGTTTATATTAATTAATACATAAGAAGTACAATCGGGCAAGCTTAACTCTTGTCATAGACCCATGGTGTCATGGTCCTTATCATTATTGATCAATGAGGCAATTATCCTTACCTCTAATGACTAATGACGCAAGTGTCACTGACACTAGTAACCAATGGCACAAGCATCATTTGTCAATGGGACAAGCGTAACTGATGCCAGTCACCAATGGAGCCATAGTCCTTGGCTTCATTGAGCAATGAGTCAAGTATCTTTGACACAATTTATCAATGACGTAAGCAGAAAAACTGATGCCACTGACCAACAAGAGCACAGGTTTCTGACATTATTGACCAATTAGGCAAGTGTTAGACAGAATTGACCCATGGATCAAGCATATTTGGTCAATGCGGCAAGCGTAACTGATGCCATGAGACAATCATCACTGAAACTAATGACACTAACTCAAGTGTCACTTAGACTATTGACCAATGGAACAAGCATATTTGGTCAATGCGGCAAGCGTAACTGATGCCATGAGACAATCATCACTGAAACTAATGACAATAAATCAAGTGTCACTTAGACTATTGACCAATGGGACAAGCAGCGGTTGTCAATAAGGAAAGCGTAACTGAAGATCAATGGGTCAAAGGTCCCGGGAAAACAAATGGCCCGGAAATATAAAGATTTGTGCCTGACATGATTGACCACCAGAAAAAGCTCCATTGGCTCTTGGCATGCACATAACAAATGCAATTTACAAATGGGGCAATTGTCACAGGCAGACTTATATAGGAAATGCAAGAATATTGGCATCCTTAACATTAATGACCAACAGAAAAAGTACTATTGATAAATAGGGTAGCCATTCCCGACACTATTGTCAAATGGTTCAAGTGTATTAAGAAATGTTATTTAGAAATGAGACAATGGTCATAAGCAAAGATTTGAGCCAGTAATACAACAAGCAGAAATGATATTTAGTACGAAATTAATGATAGACGCTGACAACAGATTGAACCTTTGATTTTGATTGGTCCATGACAACTATGTTTTATCAAGGAACAAATTATCTTAAAACAAATTTTAATCACCCTTAGGTATCGATGAACGTAAATGTAATGAGTTTCAGCCTGCTCCGTACAGCAATTCCTGAGATGTCATTTTCGAGAACAAAACACTTTTTTTCAGAAAATCCAAGATGGCTCCAAAAAAAAGAAGGAAGCAGTCAATTTCTTATACCAATTCTGAAGTGAACCAGCCTAGGGTCCTTCCAGCTCAGTTTGGTTTAAATTGGCTGAGCGATTAATGAGTAGCCTTCCAACTGATTTCCCAAATTTTGGGAAAATCCAAGCGTGAGATCTGGATTGGCGTGGGGATGACCAAATATGAGCATGGTGATGCCACGTGACTTGGTGTGGTAGGCAGTTGTGATATCTATCAGTACTGATGGCATGGCCGGTATGGGGGTGGGGTATGTTGCCAGTGGTGGCAGTACCGGCGGTAGATGTCTCATGGCGTTATGATATGACTGACATCTCTTAGTGGTACTGGCAGCATAACCTTAATTTTTAGAGACGGTGTGTATCATTTTTGGTGGTTTTTTTTGGAAAGTGGTGGGCGTTTATGTGGGGTGGAGGGACCTTGTTTGGTGGGGAGAGGGAAGAGTGGTGGGGAATAAGGGGGAGGAAGTTGGGGATTTGCCAATCCTATGGCTAGGTAATCACGTATACTGAGGTGTTTTGACTCCGCGGTTTGATTCTGACCCATGGCGCTTCGTCCCATGGAGGGACTCCTCAGAGGCACGCTGTTGTGAGCGTTCTTTTATTTGGGAAGGAAACGTGTCTGTCTTTCCTTAAAGTAGTCTTCTACATGTTGTCATTCACCTTTCCAGAGTATCCACCATATGACGTCATAATCAACAACACAATGTGTAGAATGACATCATAATGAATGAAGTCATGAATGACGTGGATAAGTATGTCACAAACGCATATTTGAAGACGGTCTATGCGTTGTTGTACAAATGGTTTGCTTTACTATTTAATAAATATTCTGTTGAATATTTTGAAACTAATTTGACTGGGCGCTGTTGCTGCCATAGGCAGCAACAGCACCCTGTCAAATTAGTTACAAAATATTCAACAGCTTCCCTGTATAGTTTTCAGGAAATTGATAGTTAGGGCATTCAGGGATCGATCAATCCCAACATGGCGAGGTGTGGGTGGAGCTTAGCTAGTGATGGGCGGGGCATAGCTAAAAATGGAAATGTCCATTGTATGTTATGTTTGCAAGTGGTTTTCGAGATATACATAGATCCAGAATTTTATACGACCTGGATCCCGATTATTTTATGTGGATGACAGGCACACTCTGGAAATCCTGTTGTGAGGCAAGTTCCTTCCTTGTGTTAAAATTTTAGACAAATTGGATCAGTTGTTTTTACGTACAGCTGAGCACACATGCATCCACAACCACAGAAAGACTGACTGACAGACCCGATCGCAATACCCTCTTCCCCTTACTAGGTGAGTAAAAATATGTTTGGGAGTATGATTTTGAAAACGATGCAAGAAATGCTCTGTTGAACACTTTGGACTTAATTTGATTGGAAGTTATCGCTGTCTTAGTTTCCGATCATATTACGTTCAAAACCATCCACAATATGTTTTATTTTGTATTGGAAACATGTTAAGCTATGTCTGAGCTGTTCTGTAGTGCACCAAAGCATCAGTGAAGCGTCGGTGAAGCATTGGTGAAGCGTCAGTGAAGCGTCGGTGAAGCGTTGGTGGTCATGACTGTCACTCAGCAACGTTCAACAAGTTAGTGGAACAACAAGCCTCCAACGCTTCACTGATGCTTTACTTCATCATTGGACCCCAGGTGCGGTTCAACTGTCATTGGAAGTCGGCTACTGAGCAACAGGTGTTTCAAAAAACACTTGTAGGTAAGAATTTAAAGATTTTTACAAACATTGCTTCAAAGTAATCACATAAGAAACCTGTTGAAGCCTGTCGAAGCTCCTGAAAATAATTTGACTGAAAGTTACTGCTGCTTTAATCAGCAACAATTTTCAATCAAATTGTTTTTAAAATAATCAACAGTAGTTCAACAACACACAAGGCAAGCATTATCCTTGACATATTCTTATGACGAATTAACACTCAAGACGGACAAAAATGGAATATTCATTTGCAAACCAGAAGACTCTTTTGAAAATTCATCACTGGAATGATTGGTTCAGTTACCGAGCCAGTCATTCCAGTGATAAATTTCCAAACATAATCTTCTCTTGGTAAGCAAATTGACAATTTATGTGAGAAAACAGAAATTTTCTTGAACACATTTGAGAATTAAAGGTTTAACCATTTCAACGCCGCAGCCCAAAGACAATAAATTCTTTACAATTTTAAAATCTGAATGTTCTGTTAGAAATTTTGAAAGCAAAGAAAAAGACTGCTGCCACATCAGCTTCCAGTCAGCTTAGTTTCAAACCTTTAACACTTTAATGGTCAGGCAGGGGTCTTGAAGAATGCCAATTTGTAAGTCAAGAGAATAATCTTTTTGAAAATTCACCACTGGAATGACTGGCACGATAATCGAGCCAGTCATACCTGTGATAATTTTCAAAAACACTCTTCTAGACAGTCTAGTGACCTGCAAATATTTAGATTTTCTTGACCTAATTTAGCCATTTAGCCATGAGTAAAAGTAGTTTCAACATAATCAACAACGCACCCATACAAAATAGTTATTTGGAAATCAAGATAGCCTAGCTACTGGCATATGAAAGTTGAATGCATTAAGCTTTGATCCTGGAAAGAGAAATGAAACACCGCAGCTATGGTGCCCGTCAATCAATCGCACACCTGTTTGAAGCTATCACCACCTCACTAATTATTTAGACTAATGAGTGATGGCAGCCAGCAGTAAGCAAAAGACAGGAAATTCTCCAGACAAATACGACTAGAAGCAGAATTCAAGTGCCTTTAGCATGTTATGTCTGATTCAACAATAGACAATAATTGCGCGTAAATACTAATGATCTAGCAATATCTTAGTCTGAAAACCTTTATACCCAAGTGCTTAAAATAATTCTTATTTCCATACATAGAAAAAAATCCGTCTATAGAATAAACCTGTTAATTATTTTGAAGATAATTTGAGAAATGTGATAATAATTTTTAGTTAAATTATTTTCAGAATGACTTTAAGCGCAACGTTTAATTGGCGGCTTTAAGCATTTAATTGTCTGCCTGCTGAATTTCTGCTGACAACATTTTTCATGACGTTTAACTCTAGACTGCTGAATATTTTGACAACAATTTGACTAAGCCACCAACAACATTCAGTCAAATTGTTGTCAAAATATTCAGCAAGATCCTGAGTTATTGCCCATTGAAATTATTGTCTGGTGGGTTGCAGCAGACGGGTAAGCATTTACAGGTCAAGCCAGCCAAAATAGCCATTCACAGAAGCCTATTTTTGAAAATTTATCACTAGAATGGCTGGCTTGAAGTACTTCCGCTTTTAAGTCATGGCAATGACAGGGTTAAAATAACCATTGCATGGCCACCTTTCGACGGGTCTGTAGAAATCAATTCGCTGATTGGCTGAAGTCGCTCATGTGACAAATGTTGTGAGCAACCAAATTGAACCAATACACTGTTCCCACATTGACATATCATTACGGCAGGATTCCCCTAAATCAACGCTCAGAGCAAAACTGCTGGCTGGTACCGCTGCTGACCCATCTTGAGTAGCCATTGCACTAAAATACACCGCAGTCTAAACCATTCCTATGATAAACTAAAATCACTATATTATTTAAGTCATAGATCATTGGAAAGCGCATTCAGTTGTATAAACATTAATGCATTATTTGTTACATTTTTGCAACATTTTCACTGAGTTATTTGCGTATATAAAATACACCATTATACCTAGATTCAGTAAATCAAGTGGACAATAGGGGGATATTTTAAAATCACAATCAACTATATTAAATTTTTTAAATATATAAAAACGAATACAGAACTGTATAGGAAATTGGCTTAGCGTTCCAATGATGTATGACTTCAATAATATTATGAAATTAGTTCTTCATATAAACTACTTAAAGAGCAATGTATCGAATTCCAATAGTAAAGTAATGCTATCGCCGTTACCAGCCAGAAGTGGTATGCCATATGCCAATATACGCTAAAGTGGAACAGGTCTATTCATTTCTTTATTACTGAGTCAATGGTGAAGCCGTGAGAAATTTTGCTCATAGAAGTTTAAAAGTTTAAATTTCCAGAGAGAGCAATGGAGAAAGGGAGGGAGAGGGGAGGAAGACGGGCGGGATGGAGGGAGGCAGGCTGGCGGAGAGAGCGAGATGGTGGGCGGGAGTGAGGACGAGAGAGTGGGCGGGTGGAAGAGAGGGAGAGAGAAAAAGAGAGAGGGAGGGAGGGAGAGAGAGAGAAAGCAAACATTGCAGTTAGTAGCCATAGAAATCTTGTACATTAATATAGTAAGATTTCTATGGTCGTAGCTTCCCCTTACTCTGATCACATATGAAAATGGTACAGACTGCTGAGCTTATAATTTCTTACTGATTTCACTTCAGTACAAGAGGCCTAAGGGCCAGTGGTGCTCACCTGGACCATCAGCATTTAAGCCATTTGCATTTAAATAGACATGATGGATAATTTTTGTAAAATCCAAGATGGCCACAAGAAAATTTCACCAATCAAGATTCGTGTTTGATATGTTGAATGAAGCCAGTCAAGTTTGGTTGAAATTGCACAAGCGGTTACTGACGAGTAGCGTTTATGAATTCCCATTTTCCGGAAAATCCAAGATGGCCACCAAAGAAAAATCAAGCAGTTCTGCATACAAGTTCTAAACCGTACCAGCCTAGGGACCTTCCAGGTGAATTTGGTTGAAATCGGTCAAGTGGTTAATGATGTGTAGCCTTTTATCTGATTTCCCACAATTTTCGGAAAATTCAAGATGGCCACTGGAAGAATTTACATATCAAAATTCTGTATTCAAGTTCTGAAAACTACCAGCCTAGGCTCCTTCCAGCCAAGTCTGGCTGAAATTGCTCAAGCAGTTAATGAGGAGTAGAGTTTTAAATGATTTCCAGCCATTTTTTGGAAAATTCAAGATGGCCATCAAAAAAATGGACCAATCAAAATTCTGTATGCAAGTTCTGAAGCATACCACTGTTAAGGACCCTTCCAACCAAGTTTGATTGAAATCGGCCAAGAGGTTAATGAGGAGTAGGCTTTTAACTGATTTCCATAAATTTTCAGAAAATCCAAGGCCACTGGAAAAATTGACCAATCAAAATTCTGTATACAAGTTCTGAAACCTACCAGCCTAGTATCCTTTCAGCTAAGTCTGTGTTGAAATTGCCCATGCCGTTAATGAAGAGAAACATTTAAAACAATTTTACGTAATTTTTAGGAAAATTTAAGATGGACGGGCAAAGAAATTTACCAATCCAGCCAAATTGGGTTGAAATCCCCCAAGCTGTTAATTAGGAGTAGTGTTCTGAAACAAAAGTTGACGGACAGATCGACGGATGGATGATGACTGGCTACCGTGGCATAAGCTCACTTGGCCAATCTGGCCAGGTGAGCTAAAAAGGAGAGCTGTGAGTATACGGTAGATGTGAGTGTGCATCTTAACAAATCAATGGACCGTTCCGGTCCCGCCCATCTCTAGCTAAGCTCCACCCACACCTCGCCGTGTTGGGATTGATCGATCCCTGAATGCCCTAACTATCAATTTCCTGAAAACTACACAGGGAAGTTGTTGAAAATTTTGTAACTAATTTGACTGGGCACTGTTGCTGCCTATGGCAGCAACATCGCCCAGTCAAATTAGTTTCAAAATATTCAACAGAATATTTATTAAATAGTAAAGGCATACAATTTGTACAACAGCGCATAGACCGTCTTCAAATATGCGTTCGTGAATACTTATCGATATCATTCATTATGATGTCATTCTATACATCACATAGTTGATTATGACGTCATATGATTGGTGGGTACTCTGGAAAGGTGAATTGTTGTACCTGATTTAACAAGAGGTATCAGAAGATACCAATATCTCACATTTTTAAGTTACCACAGGATCCGGCTGCCGCAGGACCCGGTCTGCCCAGGACTAAATATTATGCGAAAAAATAATGTCCAAGCCATGTACATATATAGAATTAGATTGCCCATTTGACCCCTGGCCACCACCCTCAGATTTACTCAAGAACAAAATAATGTGTTGTACTGTAGTCTACCAACTACAAGCTTCAAAATGATATGTGCCATGACCACATTTGATCAAATTTATTTTCTGCCACCATTTCCCCCACCACTGCCCCTGGGGGTGATATCAAAATACCAATGTATCATGCACATCCCTGGCCATATGTGTAATCATACGGAAAGTTTCAAGTTTCTATGTGAAATGGTTTAGGAGTTGCTTTACAATTGATTGGTACCCATTTTCAACTCCACCCCCTACCCTCAGTTGGACCCAAGATCAAAATAATTCCTTGTACTGTTGTCTACTCATAATTGGCTTCAAAATGATATGTGACATGACCACCTTTGGAAATTTTTTTTAGCCCACATTTTCCACCCCCAGGGCCGTACCCCTGGGGTCATACCAAAATTTGACAAGCGCTATCAGAAGATAGCAAATAGCTTACCTGTATGTATGTATGATTACTGTATTCTGCGGCTGTAGTAGTAGAAACATCCTACAGCTGCAATCAGTCCTTCTTCACTTTTGCCCACTGTGTCTTGTCCTCAGCCGAAATCCTTAACTTCCTCAGGTCCATTCTTGACTTGAGTGTACTGAGTCCTGCTTACCTGTACTATATATTAATTGTACATCACAGGATATGATGGACCACCGGATACAGTCTCATTTTGAAATTTGACAATCAACATGCCGATTCAAAATACCCATGGCTCTACCCATCGGGCAAGCATAGCTTGGAGACTGAACCATTAAGTCTTTCTGCCAAGGAGTAACCTGAAGTCATTACTCATTGTAATGACAACTGGCACCCTGGGGCTAACGAAAAGGCAAATGGTCTAAACATAAGCAAAGTTCATATTCTGAAAAAGAAAAAACATTTTCAAAAACAATCAGCATAATACATATTTGGATGTGAAATGGTCTAGGATGAGTTACGTTATAATCGATTGGCGCCCACTTTTGACCCCGACCCTCAGTTTGACCCAAGATCAAAATACTTTGTTGTACTGCAGTCTACTCATCATTGGCTTGAAAATGATATGTGACATGTCCACCTTTGGATAAATTTAATTTTTTACTCACAGTTCCACCCACCCCCTCCTCCCCACGGCCGTACCCCTGGACGTATACAAAAATTCCAAAAGTGTCATGCACATCCCTGGCCATATGTGCAATCATCCCCAATGTTTCAAGTTTCTATCTGAAATGGTCTAGGACGAGTTGCATCACAATCGATTGGTGCACACTTTTGACCCTGCCTCTCACCCTCAGTTTGACCTAAGATCAAAATAATTTCCTGTACTGTAGTCTACTCATCATTGGCTTGAAAATGATATGTGACATGAAAACCTTTGGAAATTTATTTTTTTTGACTCCACATTTCCCACCAACAGGGCCGTCGTACCCCTGGGGGCATGCCAAAATTTCAAAAGTGTCATGCACATCCCTGTCCACATGTGCAATCATCCCCACAGTTTCAAGTTTCTATCTAAAATGGTATAGGAGTTGCATTACAATCGATAATTACTGGCCAATTTTGATCTTTTGACCCCCTGGGCCCAGGCCCCTCGGGGCTGGGGGGTGGGGGCAAGGGTGGGGGGAGGGGTGTTAGAACAAAATTCCAAAAGTGTCATGTACATCCTTGCCAATATGTATACTCATCCGCAAGGTTTCAAGTTTCAAAAGCAAGTCTTTGCTGATTAAATTGTCATTTGAAAAATCCTTAACCACAGCATAATACATAACATGGATGCAAATCAGGCATAACATTATCAAAGTTCAAATGACGAAAAAAAATGGAAAGATTATGAAAATCAATATATTTTTTATCTGGACAAGACCTAAGCATCGTATAGAACACATCTGTGAAGTTTTATTCCAATCGGATGACCCCCCTTGTGGGTGCAAATGTCATTTTAAAAAGCTTAACCAAGAAATTATGAGTATAAATTGGATACAAAACAGGCCTAAAATAATTAAAGTTCCAAGATAAAAAAGAAATTCTTCTAAATTTGAAATTAAATTTCTTTTTCACATGGACAAGTCCTAAGCATGGTATAGAACACATCTGTGAAGGTTTTTTAAAAAGCTGATGACTCCTTGTGGGTGCAATGCAGCAAATGTCATTAAAAAAACCCTTAACTATAGTTTTGTAACCCAACAAAAATACTAAGCCACTCAATTCACTGTTTGCTATAAATCGCATGACTTAGATATCTCAGAAAATCTTTACCTATTCATTCCCATGGTGTGTGGGTTCCCTTGTAAACAAGGTTAGCAGAGATATATCCCTCCATTGGGTAGTATTGATAGTATCCCTTTAACTCTAAAGCAGTCATTGCTCTAGGGAACCGGTTCCTCTATTCCTATAGCGAACATAAACTAGTCCGTGAGCATGCGTATTTATGCTACTATGCATGCGACTGAGTCCAAGCCGTCATTAATTAATTTTCTGTATTACAGGAAACACCTAACTTTTATCTCAACAAATCCTATTCATTCCATAATCTTGTGGAGCTACATTCACATTTGATTTTTCATGAATGTCACAGAACTTGCAGTCTTTGCTGAACAAGTCATGTACTTTATGTAAAATGGTTATAATTTACGTGGATATGAAACAGAAGGAGTTTCTGTGGCTACAAAGAAAATGGCGGCGGCAATCGGCTTCGCGGTACAATTAATCAAGGTGAAGTCAAAATCTCTGATCCTATTTTAGCCACAGAGGCTCGTTCCTACATAAGGTAAACTATATACCGGTTTGGAACATCTCCTAAGAAAGGTATCCTGCATAACATATGTAACATACCGGTTGGGAAGTTCTTGGATCAATTAAGAGTTTTGACTAGGTACGTATTTCCGAGCGTCATTCTTTCCTACATAAGGTATACTACATACCGGTTTGGATCGAATCCTACATAAGGTATCCTACATAGCTATGTAATATACCGGTTGGGAAGTTATTGGATCTATTAAGAATGTGACAGTGGTGCAAACAGGCATGGTGGACCGGATGAACACCACAAGGATACACCACGATCATCCCCTGAAGAAAAGCGAGTGGTCCTTCTAAGGACCGTTAATAACCAACTAACATGAAACTCACATTTACTTCATGATGATCAGTCATGTCAGTCGTATTACAATAAAGACAAGACCATCATATTAATTCACGATTCTGTCTTCGCTTTAAATTGGCGGCGTTTTTGCAGGCTAATTTAACATTACTAGCAATGGGCCGTGAAACCTTTTTACCTTTTATTTAATATCTTGCAAAAATTACTCGAGATTTTATGTTTTCTAACACTGGGTGGGGTTATTCGATACAAGTCTTTTTTATGGCCTTATAGTTTCATGAAAAATATAAACATTGCGTTGCTATGGGATATCCTCTTTAGTGTGTTGTAAATTGGCAAATGCGGACGATCTCGTATTGCCTGGATGTTCAAACTTACGATACTGATTTCAGTCCTCATAATCACATAACCCTCTTTTGTTAGAGAGGCTATTAAGCCTGTGTCAGATTATCGGGTTCACTTGATTTGTAAATCTAGCGAGAAACTTGCGTTCACTTGATTTCTAAATTTAGCGAGAAAATTTATCATATATATTACAGGTTATATTGTAATGTAAGTGACCAAATAAAATGATCCAAAACGTAATGCTTGAACGCCCGATAATTAAACTGGGTAGCCCGCTTCTACTGTTAGCGAGCCAGCCAGTGGCAAAGTAAATCTCCGTTTGGAGGCGCTGACGAGAAGCGTAGATCGCATTGCCGAATTTCCGATTCCAGGATAACTATATCCGAGTACTCGCTCAAGATAATTCATTAAAATTTGCTTTAACCTGATCAGATAATATCACGTGATTTTTATATCATGTGATTACCACATGATTTTGATTTATATATTTTAAAGACTATGTTTTTTCCATCAAAATTAAGCCTAACTTGACATAATCTCTAAGTCAAACATAGCATAAACATAGTCTTTAAAATATATAAATCAAAATCACGTGGTAATCACATGATATAAAAATCACAATATATACAAGGATAAAACTTATTTTCCTCTGAATTTTTAAACATATCTTAACGTCTGAAGGTACCGCGAAAACTCCCCTGCACAAATCTTGTCACCTCGCGACTATGCTTCATGTGTACCTCAAAACATCATTCGCAGAAGCGAAATTATTAAATTGAACAGGCTAAATATTGCGTATCCTTTAATAAAGATTGTTTTTTCCATCAAAATTAAGCCTAACTTGGCATAATCTCTAAGTCAAACATAGCATAAACAATCTTTATTAAAGGATACGCAATATTTAGCCTGTTCAATTTAATAATTTCGCTTCTGCGAATGATGATTTGAGGTACACATGAAGCATAGTCGCGAGGTGACAAGATTTGTGCAGGGGAGTTTTCGCGGTACCTTCAGACGTTAAGATATGTTTAAAAATTCAGAGGAAAATAAGTTTTATCCTTGTATATATTGTGCGCAAATTTTTTAGAACGTGTAAATTGAGCATAAATGTGCGGCCTATTTATGGGTTTATAAGTAAATACGCCACTCCCATATTTGCTGGTACTCATTCAAATTAAACTTATTTCAGTTGCAGCTTATGACTAATAACTTCGAGAGTTAAATGGTTAATATTTTGATAGTAAACACTACAAACTTTGATGACCAAGTTTTACTACATCATAGATGTGTGTTGATCTCAGTGTTTTAGTAGCAAGCATAGCCTTTGGATCAGGAAAGTTCTTGACTAACAGACCCTTTTATTAGCCCTAAGATGGGATTTTTCCTACTTAATGTATAATCTAATCTCTCACCATTTTGGAAATTCTTTCTGCGGGTACTTAACTTGGGCAAAATTGGATATATAGAGCACATACCCAGGCTATGATGGATCATTCTATCGGCTCTCAATCGATTAATTGTTATACCGGTAGTCAAATATAACATTCTGCTTGCAAATGGACTATTACTCGTGGAAATCATCTGAAAGTCTACCAGAAGAGGGGGAGAACTAACCTAGATAGAAAAAATTTCTCTCTAAGGGGTGTGCAAACTGTGAAATGTTTTGTCTGAACATGTTGTTTCCACACCAACTCTTAAAACATTTGAAAATGGTTTAGGTAGGTTTTGGCATAGTCAAGAGGCAATGCATGACTACACCGTACACGCAACCCATGACAAGAAGTGACGGCACAGGCATGGAGATAAATGAAGAAGATATGAACATAAGGTCTAATTGTCCTATGCTCAGTATTATTACCTAGATTATAACTCTCAATTTTTATGGTATAGCAACTGATTATAATTAAACTTCTGGTTTAGGTGTGCCAAATCAATTCATTTCTGTTGTTTTGCTGGTATTGTTTGTATCTAAATCACGTTTGACAATTTAAATGCCCTATTTCAGGGGTTCTTATTTTTAATTCTTTAATTCTTTATTAGTTGCTCTTAGTGCAATGGCTGAACCATCCAATTATCCTCATCCTTCGAAACCTTGTGTACACCCACCTCTTCGCATTTATCTTCTAGGGATAATTTTATTTTTTCTTATGATCTTAGCCGTTCTTTTGTCATTTTAATTTCACTAGATTTCGTTTTGCTCATGAATCTTCTCATGTATTAGTCTCTTCCTATCAGCCTCCATCTTTCGACCTGTTCTCTCAAAAAATTGGAATCAATCATCTTTCGATTCTCCTAATATCAATCTGCAAATAAGTGCGTCAGTCTTTATTATTTTAATTGTGAATAGTGGTTTGCTATCTTTTAGTATCATATCTGGCCTGATTTATTTTTCACATAGTTTTTCAGTCTTTCTTTTCTATCAGTAGGATCCCTCGCCAGGATGAAGCATATTTATGGGTGAATGTAAGCTTGTCACAATAATAAAGTTAGTCTACATAAGGTATTTCCTCTAATCTTTTTTGTCTTATCAAGATTTACACCGCTCCTTTCTCGAGTTCAGTAGAAATTCTGATCGTTTTATTTGTCGAGTAATATGTCTATTTGTTATTTTCATATGGAGCTGTTTTCTCTGCCTTATCTATTCAAGCCTATTTTTATTCTTCTAAATTCTAACTTTCCCAGGCATTATTAAATAAATTCCTCAAGGGGGCCTAACCAAGATTATTGGGTCATTGCCTTCGCATGGATTGTGGAATGTTTTTTTTTCTTTCACCCTTCTGTGTAGTTTCAGTCCTTTGTCCTTATCCATCATTGATCTGGTCACAGGTTTGATGGACTTCTTTACTGTTTAATCATCTGATAAAGATATTAACAATTGGGCTCATATCATACTAGCTTTGTTTTAAAATTAGATTTGTAAAATAAGATTCTGCAGGTTTATTCTGGTCCTAGCTGTCATGCTTAAGCGCTTTTATATAATCTCTGCTCTATCAGAGGTGGGGATGGGTATAGCTAGCCTCATGCATGTCTTAGGTAGCAGATTTCCTACATATAAGGTACAATCAACGTAGTCATTAAATACCCCTTTTACTATCAAACCATGTTGGTCTCCTCTGACATTAGACCTGCTTCTGTTCCTGATCAATAAGTTTCTGCTCTTTTCAAGTAGGATACAGTGGAGGAATGGCAGAATCCAAAGACTAAGGATTATGAGGTGCTGGTAGATCATCTTTTATAGGGTCTCGGCTCTTATCTTCAACTCATATATTTATCCTTTTCTGACAACTTCCAAAAAATGTACACTTCATTTCCTTATGATTTAATACTAATTCTGTTGTATATTTTGGAATTATTTTGTCTGGAACCCATGGCTGCTTTGATGCTGTTTGAGACAAAAATGACTTACAGTCAAATTGGTTTATAATATTCAACTCTTTTCCTGATATGTTGTCTCAGAAATGGAGTTCATCGATGAAAGGAATAATATGGACATGGAGTCATTTTGGCCAGTCATCTCTGGTCTCGTCAAGGATAAGGGACAGTGTTTTCTGATATTTCCATATATACAGAATTGATCCTAACTGGATCTGGGTTCTTTTAATTACATCATGGCCAGTCTGGGATTCCTCTGGCTTGGAAGGTTCCTTAATTGTGTTAAAATTTGGGCCGAATGGAGTCAGTTTTGTGTACGAAGGTCAAGTCTGGTAATTCAGAATTTTGTCCTTCACCACGACTGCATATACTGCATTTTCATTCGCTGGGTGTCATCGGTACCAATTCACCAGTTTATCCATCTGCAGGTCCAGTTTGATGTCTTACGTGTTTGGGGGAGGGGATCGCTATAGAATTTCCTCTCATTCTTGTGTCTATGGAATCAGATAAAGTAGTCTTACTACTCTCTTCCTTTTCAGGAACTAGAACAGGAACTAATACTCTAGTATTCCTCTTCAATACTCTGGAATATTGGAGAATGAAGAGATATTGTCTCTTTCACAAGCCACCTATCTGCTTACGCAGTCATTTCTATAGTAGTGACTTTCATCAACAAGCAGGGCAGTTGAGGTTATCATATTTTGTCTGGAGTCTTGCTCTTCCTCCTGCGGTGGAGATGTCAGGAAATCGTTCAGCAGCTCACATTCCAGGTAGAATGATTTTCTGTGTAGCTCATTTATTACATCCCATTACGGTTCTACTCATTATAGTGTCCAGATCTGATGTTCATATTCTTCCTCCAGGCTAGGCTCTGGCGGTAGATGCTCTGGCCCAGTCATAGACATCACATTTTGTTTAAATATCTTCAATTTAACTTTCTAGTGCCAATTGTCTTTAAGAACTCTTGTCAGCGGTTTCTAGTACAATTGTCTTTAAGAACTTTTGTCACCAGAATGTATTATTCCTTTAATCACTCCTGCTTGGCCCAATGAGAGTTATTCAGTGGATCTCGTAGTCCTCTTTGTGGAAATCCAAAGCGTCTTCCCAATTTTGCGGATTTTCTATCTCGTTTAACAGCAGCTTTCATTTCATCATTCCACAAATTTTCAATATGTATATATGGTATTTTCCAAGAGACCTGTTTTTCAGAAATGGTTTTTTTTTGTCTGAACTTTAGTATTCTTAATCAATTCAAATCTATCTGTTACCGGAGAATTTACCTACCAGAGTATATTTAAGGTTTTCAAATGGTTGTAAGAACAACACATTATCACGCGCCCGATTCTGTAGCCCATCATCAATTCATAGATTTATGGGATATTTTTTGATGACTTAAATCTCTGTATGCTGGGGTGGTGTTATCGTTTTCACTAGCATCTATCCTTCTTTATTTTCTAGAAGCCGGTTTGAGAGTTATTACGTATTTACACCATTTATCCATGGTACAGGTATTTTTAGGGTATAGCGCAAAGACAAATACCTATAATAAATTCCTCTATTAATTCATTCTTGGGTCCATCTGTTTAATTGTATAACTCTGAAATTATTATTTTTCTACTAGCTGATGCGTTTGTTAGATGGCGTTCAGATATCCATATTCTTGTTGTGAATGATCTTTTCTAGGTGGTAGATCTGCCTTCATTCTTTTCCCTTGAAGAGATCTTATATATATAAAACCTAATTAATTGTTTTCAATCCTTTCCAAAAACTATACCCAAATTAAAAGATCTTTTTGAAACACCGTTCAGATTACTTATGCAAATTTGTTTAGTAAGCGCGCATCTCATCAACTGGATTACAGACACCATTAATCGACACTAGAATGTATCTCCGGGAGACACTCAGTAAGTGTTAAGGCACACAATGTTCGTGGTATGGCCTTCTCCTTCGCATTCTATGCAGAGCTACCGTTCAGATTACTTATGCGAATTTGTTTAGTAAGCGCGCATCTCATCAACTGGATTACAGACACCATTAATTGACACTAGAATGTATCTCTTGGAGACACACAGTAAGTGTTAAGGCACACAATGTCCATGGTATGGCCTTCTCCTTCTATGCAGATCTACCGTTCAGATTACTTATGAGAATTTGTTTAGTAAGCGTGCATCTCATCAACTGGATTAGACACCATTAATTGACACTAGACTGTATCTCCAGGAGACACTCAGTTTGTGTTAAGGCACACAATATTCGTGGTATGGCCTTCTCTTTCGCATTCTATGCAGATCTATCAGTGGACGACATTATGTAAGTTGCAGTATAAATGTCAGATTCTACATTATTTTTATCTGAAAGATCACATTCAATTCACAATCTGACCTTTCTAGTTTTGCCACTCAAACCTAGGCTCAATGCCTAGATTCTTTAGTCAGCCGTCTTCGTCACCATCTCATGTCTGTTTTTAAATTCTCTTTGCTGAGATTTTCTAATTATCATTATTTTATTGTATTTTATTTAGAACATTTGTTTGTTCATGCTCTTTCACCACTTCAGCGATTTAGTTGGTTTTAGTATTTTTGTTGATTAACCTTTCATTCCTGATTTGCAATTTACCAACCCACCTAGTATTTGGGCTCTGACCAATTCTATGTTTTAGCAAACAGTGAATTGAGTGGCTTAGTATTTTTGTTGTGTTACAAAACGACCCAGACATATAGACTGGTCTGGCATTTTATTAGCTTACTAAAATACTTACCACTCTATTCATTGTGGCCCACCTCGGCCACCCTGCATCATTAAATTGCAAATCATTATTAAAAATTTGTGGAATTAATTAATGACGGCCTTGACTCAGTCACATGCATAGTAGCATAAGTGTGCATGCTCACGGACTCATTTATGTACTCTATAGGAATAGAGGAACCGGTTCTCTATAGGCATAGAGGAACCGGTTCCCTAGAGAAATGACTGCTTTAGAGTTAAAGAGATACTATCAAGACTACCCAATGGAGGGATGTATCTCTGCTAACCTTGTTTACAAGGGAACCCACACACCATGGGAATGAATAGGTTAAAATTTTCTGCGATATCTAAGTCAGGTGACTTATAGCAAACAGTGAATTGAGTGATAAGTATTTTAGTAAGCTAACAAAACGCCGACCAGTATATACGTCTGGGTTGGATTAACATTAAGCTGGACACAAAAATTATTCAAAGTTAAAACTTGAAAAAAATTAAGTAAAAATTTCAAAAATCGATAGTTTTGATGGAAACTAGACCTAAGCATCGCATAGAACACATCTGTAAAAAAAAATTTTAAATCGGATGAACCCTCATGAAGTTGAAAGATTTTGAAAAAAGTTGGTGCAAAACCGCAAATGTCATTTTTAAAAACCTTAACCATAGGATTAACATTAAGAAAGACACAAAAATTAGTCAAAGTTAAAACTTGAAAAAAATAAAGAAAAATTTCAAAAATCGATATAGTTTTGATGTAAACTAGTCCTAAACATCGTATAGAACACATCTGTGAATTTTTTTTTTAAATCGGATGCACCCTTAGGGGTGCAAATATCATTATAAAAATCCTTAACCAGAGCGGGCACCAATGCTGACGCCAACATTTTTTCACCCTCTCCCTAAATCTCTTTTTTCAACTTCGTGAAAATGCGCGATAAAGAGTGATCTATTATCAGGTTTAGAAAGTCCAATTTCTAAACCATCTTATTGAATTCCACAAGTAACCCATTAACACTCATATCAGCCAAAAATGGCGTCTGCAGTGGTCTTGAGAAATATCCGTTTGCAGACCAAGAGATTATTTTTGAAAATTTACCACTGGAATGACTGCGGCAGTCATTCCAGTGGTAAATTTTCAAAAATAGTTTTCTCTTGGTCTGCAAACAGACATATTATGAGAAAATATAAATTTTTTAAAACAAATTCAAGGGTTAGAGTTAAACAAAAGTGGATCCAGAAATATGATTCACCATTGACAAATAACATATTTCAACATACCAATCAAACATCACTGCCTAACTCTTTAAGACATTTCCAGAGCATCCAGTGATGATTTAACATCATATGACGTCATACTCCGCTAAGTGGCGTGTAGCGTGACGTCATAATCATTACGTCATAAATGATTCGATTAGGCCCGTCTTTAACTCTTAATAGCCTGACACGTTGTATGAATTGTATGTCTCTACTATTTAATAAATACGATGTTGGATATTTTGAAACTAATTTTACTGGCCACTGTTTCTGCCATAAGCAGCAACAGCACCCAGTCAAATTAGTTCCAAAATATTGAATAGCTTACCTCTACAGTTTTCTGGAAATTGATAGTCAGGGAGTTCAGAGATCGTTCTATCCCAACACTGGGAGCTGGAATACCTGCCACTGACAGCAACAGGGTCCAGTCAAAAATTTGTTTTAAAAATATTCAACATCTTTCCTGTATAGTTGTCTTTAAATTTGAGATAGTAGAATTTTATGTGTTAAATTTCCAATAATGCATATGAGTAGACCTACAGAGGACGGGGTTATGTGAGCAACTGTCACTTTTCATAACACGTCTTTATCTCAGGACGAGTCTTTCTTATCAGAAATCATGGCTTTCTCTGATTCCTTCCATTCACCAATAAACGTAATACAGTCACCATTATACATCACGGAATACATATAATAAAAGGCAATAAGAATATTGCGAGTGCCGAAAAGATGAGATACACAGAGAGCGTCAAACCTTATAATCCAGACAGCATCAATCTGGCAGAATCTTCTTCCGCAAATTTGCGCTACTTTGCGCATGATTGGATTTATAGATGGCGGATTCAATATAATCTTTGGTGTGTTTGACAAGTCCTTGGAAAGTCGAGACTGGGACGCAATATTGGACAATTTCATCAGTAAACATTGTACAGCCTGTGTTTATGAATAAGGCTGAGATACAGGGGGGGGGGTGTTGCTCTCCTATAAAGATTTCATTCACCATTTTAACCATTTTCTAGTAAAGACTGTGTCCCGAAATTTGCTTATCGAATGTTGAGTTGAGTGAAGCAATAGAAAACAAATTTTGAAAATTGTCTACTGGAATAACTGGCTCGATTATCAAGCCAGTAATTTCATTGGTAAATTTTTTTTTAATAGTCTTTCCTTGGCCTGCAGATCTACATTTATCAACTTCTTCAACAGATTTTAATGGCCCTTAGCATATCTCATATCTCCCAAATTTCAGTCAGATCTGTTCAGTACTTCTGGAGAAGACTTTGTTTTCGCAAAAACTAGTTTATCCCAGATGGCCGCAGAACCATTGGGCCAATCAAGGTCCCTTGAACAAGCTTGGTTCACCTCTTACCCTAGATGATGTTTCACGATTTTTGATCCGCATGCAGTTTCGGAAATTTTTAAAGAGGTTTCTTAAAATCCAAATTGGCCAATCAGTTCCATGTGAACAAACTTGGATCTCTATGCACTAAGGATGCTTTTTGCCACATATAACTGAAATCGGCCAAGTGGTTCTTGAGAAGACGTTTAAAGAAATAGTTGATGCACAGACAACAAATGGATGACAGAGCACAGACACATGACAAATGGACGACGGACGGTCGCCATGGCATATGCTTACTTGGCCTAATACTTGGCCTTTTCAGGTATGTTATAAATCTTTAAATCTTTTTCTTTCTAATACACTGCATTTCATATAAAACTATTCACATAGGTTCATGCATTTTCTTATGTATGGTCTTTCCAAATGACTACTTTGTCCTGCCGTATATCGCCTAATATATATATCAGGGCTTCAAAAAAGTCCATATTGTCCAGACATGTCCGAGAATTGGATGACCGGTAAATGTGATGTCCAGTTAGACAGCCATGTATGTATTTTGCTAAATCATTGTGAATAAAAAACCCAGCAAATGCATCTAATAGAAGTGGCATCCAAATTTCAGCAGTTTGTGTAAATAAAAAATTTTGTGAGTTAAATAACGTATAAATGTTAAATAAAACGAGATTTTAAACAAAATTTTGCAATAACTTTGCGGCAATACCATCCAAATTACGTCACTTCCTTGTATGATACAACTATCAATGGAAAAATGTTATTTTAACGGGTACCAAATATGCGGATTGGATTGAATGTATTATACTCGGTTACAATCACGAAATGATTATATATATATATATATATATATATATATATATATATATATATATATATATATATATATATATATATATAGCACATTCCGAGTTCCAGAGTCCAGTATTTTAGGTCCGTAAAATGCAAACGATTCTACCGAGTATTAATAAGCTTCCGCAATTAGACGAGTTTACGCCGTCACTCTCGTAGCTACTCGAAGCTCCCTTCCTATATATGTGGATTGAGCAAGTCTCTACCCGGGAACTAATATTAGCATCATCACGCTACTCGAGTAATGACCTGAACTCCGTGATACAAAGGGAGACAATAAATGGTACATAAATCCCGGGATTTCTATTTTATCTCAACGACATTTTATGTCAAAATTTGGATTAATTTTGATGAAATAAACAATGTTTTTTAAAGTATGCACAATATTTAGGCAGTCCAAATTAATAATTTCACTCCCGCGATGATGTATATAAGGGATACATTAAGCATAGGCTATAATTTTTTCCCCAATTCTTTCTTGAAATATATCTAATAGAAGTCCCTTTCTCAGAGGTTTGGATTTAAGTAATTTACAGCCCTTGTCCTAAGTAATTTACAGGCCTTGTCCTATTAGAGCCTGTGGTTACTAATGAGCGTTTTACGGTAATTATCTCATGCATAATGCTCATCAGACTACTATTTTTCACTTGGATTCTTAACTTGAAGGATTATTTTTAATCTGTTTTGGATCCGTTAATATGATTCAAAATTCACAAAAATATCATTATTATATTATATATATATGATGACAATGATGATGATGATGATGTTTTCTTTACTTCGGGGGGGGGGGGGGGAATATTATGCCTAAACATACCCTCTACAAGAGATTCCATCATCGTCTGGAACTATGACATGGAGTAACCTCCCCTGGAGACCTACACCCTATTACATTTGCTGATTCCTGGGGGCTTAAGCTGACTTCTCATAAAGGTTTTAACACTTTTATCGATGTTCAGTGCCTATGAATGTAGATCCACTCCGGTAACACCTACCTGTAAGACCAGCTGCCTTTTGAAGCCAAAAGGATGGTAGTTGCTTAAAACAGGTGTTCATAACTGTCTTATTAAAGAACCCCCATCTTTTGGATACAAAAGTCATATTTTATAACATTAGTCACCTGTATTGGGGGACCACCTGTCTATAGTGACTAATGTTTTGCGCCGCCAAAAAAACCCTCTGCAGTGGTCTTGTGGAATGTGCATTTGCAGGCCAAGAGACCATTTTTTTTAATTCACCACTGGAATTACTGGCTCGGTCATTCCAGTGGTGAATTTTCAAAAATAGTCTTTTCTTGGTTTGCAAATTGAAATTCATTAAGCAAAAACTACAATTTTTTAACAACTCTTGACCATGAAAGGGTTATTGACCTTTAGTGGTCAAGATTTTTCACATAAATCTACATTTTTCTCTGAATATCAACTTCCTGGCAAAAATAAGACTATTTTTCCAAATTTACCACTAGAATGACTGGCTGGATCATTGAGCTAATTATTCAAGTGATAACTCAGACCTATAACAAATAACCCGTATTAAGAGAACACCTGTCCATAATGACTAAGGCTTTGTGCTCAACAAGGTGGTCACTTAAGACAGGTTCTCCTGCATTTCCAATTAAAGGTGGCAGAAGTTTATATATCAGCCGTAGAGGGAGCAGACTGTCTCCGCACAACCCATATCTGTAAAAGCCAGCTTTATTGAAGCACACAGACACAAGCAGTTACATCATGCGAGGCATGAATGGTCAAAAGCTCCTGACAAGCTGACTTTCAGAACAATCTCTCAATTATGTCAGTGACAGCTTGCCAACTTTGATTAAGTGTTTATAATTGTTATTACCTTATAATAAACGCGGAATCGCGGAATCATAATGACTCTATGCCTGGATGAATGTAAAAATAATGCATAACAATTTACCAGTCGACCAGCTTGTCATGATTTTGTGTCTGGAAAATAAGTTTGGACGAGCGTGAGAGCCCATGGTTTGCCCATTTCGGACTTAGCAAGCGATTTGCATCTCCGAGTGTTTGCATATGTGAGCATGCAGAACTTGCTACAAATCAATTTAAACTATAATTATTATTATAAATCTATGTAAATAAATCATATGGCTATTCAGATTAATTGGACTGACCTTGAATAGGGTCGAAATTGCATGATATAAAACGAAAACTGGTAAGAGATTAATTATTTCAAGGACATTGCTACTTCAACCACCCCCCCCCACCCACCAAAAATCTGCATATTTGACAGGCTGTCTGGAAATCAGGTTCCTGTTCAAAACTGCACATTTTTCGGATAAATTTGGAGAGATCCTCGCTATATTACCATGTCAAACTATTTTTTTCCACTTCCGATGTAAATATACATATATATATACATATATATATATATATATATATATATATATATACACACATATATATATATATATATATATATATATATATATATATATATATATATATATATAGTGGACTTGGCTGAAAATTTGCTTTTTGCTATTGACATTGTCACTCACAAAACTTTCAAATGACTGGCACACCATTTTGAATCAAATTTATCACACTCATTTAGTAAGATCTCATTTGGAACTCTCTTAGCTGTCTGCCTCCTGAATTTCTGCAGACTACATTTTCCATGGGATTTAATTCTGAACCTGCAAAATATTTTGAAAACAATTTGACTGAGCCATCAACAACTTTCAGTCAGTGTTTTCAAAATATCCTGCAGGTTCAGCGTTGTTATTACACCGCATCCATCTATACCGTTCAATCACTACTTGCTAAATCCAACTCTCCAATTTTGAGCTCCAGAAAAATTGTAGCCGTATCTTTTAAGCCTTAGTAACCTCAACTCCTACAATCTATTATAGGCTTCCAGAATGGATTAACTCCCTTATTATCAATCATACCTAGATTGGCATGGCCAGTCTAATCACCTCTGTAACTGAACTATGTCACTGCGCATGCGCAAGAGCAAGAAGATTAACTTTTTCAATTTCTGCCATCTTCTTCAGATGTTGAAACGTTCTCAGAAAGAATTCATCTTTGTGGGCTACATTAGTGAGAATCATTTTTCCATTTTTAGGTATGCCACACCCATTTCTAGCTAAGCTCCTCCCACTTTAACACTTTGATCACAAATTTCCAATAAGAGGTCCAAGGGCCTGTGATGCTCACCTGGACCATTAGCATTTGCACCATTTGCATTTACATAGACATGATGGATAATGTCCGGAAAATCTAAGATGACTGGCAAAAGAAAATTCTCATTTGATTTCTTGAAGCCTATCATCATAAAATCATTCCAGTCAAGTTTGGTTAAAATCTAGAAGCAGATTAACTAGTAGTAACGATTTAAACACTCAATGGAATTCTAAGTTGTTCACCGTAGGATCATTCCACCCAAGTTTCATTGAAATCAGGCCATTGATGAAGGAAGAGCAGCATTTTAAAGGATTTCCGGAAAATCCAAGATGTCCACTAGAAAAATTGATGAAGCAAAATTTTGTATGGCAGTTCTGAATCCTACTGCCCTAGGGTCTTTCAAGCCATGTTGAAATCACCCAAGCAGTTAATGACGAGTAGCACTTTACACGATTCCCCACCAATTTTGCAAAATTCAAGATGGCCGTTAAAAAATTGACCAATAAAAATTCTGTACAGAAGTTCTGCAGCCCAGCCTCATAGAGTTCTTCAAGCCCAATTAAGTTGAAATCTGCCACGCAGTTAATGAGCAACATTTTGACAATTTCTGGTAAATTTATCATAAAATCTTTTGATACCCCCAAAAAATTCCCACATTAAAATTTTGTATACAATTTCTGAAGCCTACCAGTTAAATTTAGTTGAAATCTGCGGTGGTTAATGAAGAGTAGCATTTTGACTATTTCTGGCAAGATTTTCACAAAATCTAAGCTTTTCACCAAACAAGAGGCCCAAGGGGCCTGTGTCGCTCACCTGGAGCACCATCAATTTTTGTCAAAATTGTTGGTAGGTGGTTTAGCAGTCTTTTAAATGAGTTTGTGGAGATTTCTGTAAGTGCAATATGTCCGCCAAACACACTACATTTTGATATCCCCACGGCGCCCATGTTTTTTGGATGGATCAACTTCCCTTGAACAAATTTTAATGGCCCAAATTTCAGCCCGATCCCTTCAGCGGTTCTGGAGGAGTCATTTTCGTGAAAACCAGGTCATCCAAGATGGTCGCCGAACCATCTGGTCAATCAAGTCCTCTTGAACAAACTTGGCTTACCTCTTGGCCTAGATGAAGATTCTCCAAGTGGTTTCGGAGATTTTTAAAGACATTTCCTGAAATCGGCCGAAAACCAAAATGGCTGCTGGGCAAATTGGCCGATCGGGTTCATTTGAACAAACTTGGATCATTATGCCCTAACGATGCTTCCTGCCAAATATAATTGAAATCAGCCTGGTAGTTTTCAAGAAGATATTTAGAATTTCCCAGCATGGGAGGTTTTGACGAGAAAATTATTCAAGATGGTCACCAAACCGTTTATCAGACAGTTTCGAAAATTGTAAATTTGAGCTCAGAATACCCAAAAACATATATAGAACCAATTTTGGCCTCAAAATCCATCAAATAAAAAAATCCAATATGTCCGGCAAACACGCTACATTTTGATTGGTCTGCGGCGGCCATGTTGTTTGACGGAGAAACTTCCCTTGAACAAACTTTAATGGCCCTTAGTCCCTAATCATAACTCCCAAATTTTGGCCTGATCCATTCAGCAGTTCTGGAGAAGTCATTTTCGAGAAAACTAGGTCACCCAAGATGGCTGCCGAACCATTCGGTCAACCAAGTCGTCTTAAACAAGCTTGGCTTACCTCTTTGCCTAGATGAGGTTTCATAAGTTTTTAATCGATTCCCCAAGCCGTTTCGGAGAACGGGATTTTTAAACACATTTCTACAAATTGGCCGAAATCCAAGATAGCCACCGGCCAAATTGGTCGATCGGCTTCGTTTGAACAAAATGAAATCTCTATGCCATAAGGATGCTTCCTGCCAAATATAATTAAAATCGACCCAGTAGTTCTCGAGAAACCATTTTAAATTTCCCATTGCTTAAGTATGGGAGCTTTTGGCGGGAAAATTATCCAAGATGGCTGCCAAACCATTTATCCGACAGTTTCGAAAATTGCAAATTTGAGATCAGAACACCCAAAAACCTATATAAAACGAATTTTGGCCTCAAAATCCTTCAAATAAAAAAATCCAATATGGCTGCCAAACATGCTATATTTTGATTGGTCCACCGCGGACATGTTTTTTGATGAATCAACTTCTCTTGAACAAACTTTAATCACCCTTAGATGCTAATTATATATCACAAATTTTGGCCTGATCGCTTCAGCGGTTCTGGGGAAGAAGTCGCTTTTGTGAAACCTAGGTCATCCAAAATGGCCGCTGAATCATTTGGTCAATCAAGTCTTGAACAAACTTGATTCAGCGCTTACCCTAGATCATATTTCATGAGTTTTGAATCGATCCCTCAAATGGCTTGGGAGGAGAAGATTTTTAAAAACATTTCTAAAAATCGGCCGAAATCCAAGATGGTCACCGGCCAAATTGGCCGATCGGGTTCGTTTGTACAAACTTGAATCTCTATGCCGTAGGGATTCTTCATGTCAAATATAATTGAAATCGGCCCAGTAGTTCTCGAGAAGAAGATATTTTTAATTTCCCATTGCTTTAGTATGGGAGCTTGTGGGGGGGGGGGGGGGGGAATGATCCAAGATGGCTGCCAAACCATTTATCCGACAGTTTCGAAAATTGCAAATTTGAGATCAGAATACCCAAAAACCTATATAAAACGAATTTCGGCCTCAAAATCCATCAAATAAAAAAATCCAATATGGCCACCAAACATGCTATATTTTGATTGGTCCACCGCGGACATGTTTTTTGATGAATCACCGTCTCTTAAACAAACATTAATCGCCCTTAGATGCTAATTATATATCACAAATTTTGGCCTGATCGCTTCAGCGGTTCTGGGGAAGAAGTCGCTTTTGTGAAACCTAGGTCATCCAAAATGGCCGCTGAACCATTTGGTCAATCAAGTCTTGAACAAACTTGATTCAGCGCTTACCCTAGATCATATTTCATGAGTTTTGAATCGATCCCTCAAATGGTTTGGGAGAAGATTTTTAAAAACATTTCTAAAAATCGGCCGAGATCCAAGATGGTCACCGGCCAAATTGGCCGATCGGGTTCGTTTGAACAAACTTGAATCTCTATGCCTTAAGGACGCTTCATGTCAAATATAATTGAAATCGGCCCAGTAGTTCTCGAGAAGATATTTTTAATTTCCCATTGCTTTAGTATGGGAGCTTTTGGGGGGGGGGGGGGGGGGGGGGAAGAAATGATCCAAGATGGCCGCCAAACCGGTTATCCGACAGTTTCGAAAATTGTAAATTTGAGATCAGAATACCCAAAAACACATATAAAACCAATTTCGGCCTCAAAATACATCAAATAAAAAACCCAATATGGCCACCAAACATGCTATATTTTGATTGGCCCATGGTGGCCATGTTTTTTGACGGATCAACTTCTCTTGAACAAACTTTAATGGCCCTTAGGCCCTAATCTTCTTTCTTTTCGTTCGCTGATCATACCGCCAGTCCTGTAAGTGACTATCGACATGATCATAAGCGTTAAGTGCGTGGATCCATGGTTTATTAGAGTGCGCCGTGCGGCCTGGAACCTCCGTCTTCAGCACTCGAGGTTTCTGTCAGGGTTACCTCACCCTTACCTCCTTTAGTCGCCTCTTACGACACGCAGAGGATACGGAAGGTGTATTCTAAGCCCCACATACAGAGCAAGGCCCTAATCATATCTGCCAAATTTTGGCCCGATCCCTTCAGCGCTTCCGGAGAATAAGTCATTTTCGCTACAACTAGGTCAACCAAGATGGCCGCCGAACCATTTGACAAATCAAGTTCCCTTGCCATAAATCATATTTCATGAGGTTTGCATCAATTCCCCAAGCAGTTTCGGAGAAGATTTAAGACATTTCCTAAAATCGGCCTAAATCCAAGATGGCCGCCGGTATTTTTTACTATTTCCGTTAAATTTTTCACTAATTCTATGCTTTTGACCAAAAATTTACAAATCAAAATTCTGAATAGAAGTTCTGGAGTTTATGACAATAGGGTTCTTCTAACAAAATTTGATTGAAATATGACAAGCAGAGGAGCCGTTTGACAATTTGTGCTAAATCTTTCATAAGATCTAGGATTTTCACCCAAAAGATTTATCAATCAAAATTCTGAATAGAAATTCTAGAACCTACCACAATAGAATCTGTCTAGCCAAATTTAGTGGAATTATGTCAAGCAACTATGGAGAAGCACCATTTTGACAATTTTCGGTAAATTTTTCATAAAATCTAAGATTATGATCCCAAAAATTCACCAATCAAAATTCTGAATAGAAATTCTGGAGGGTACCGGCATAGGATCCTTCCAGCCAGATCTGGTTGAAATCGGTCAAACCGTTAAGAAGAAGCAATTTGATGGACGGACGGTCACCACGGCATAAGCTCACTTGACTAGGTGAGCTAATAATACTGGTAAGCTGTTGAATAATTTGAAACTAACTTGACCGAGACATATTGCATAATTGTTGCCAGTTGCAACAACAACTCCCAATCAAATTAGTTTTGAATATTTATTAAATTGCATATTCACAATAGATTCAGATGATTATATATACTGTCATACCTTTGCAGCACCCAAACCACCCCAGCACCCAAACCACCCCCACCTTGAACCCCCCCCCCCAACCCTCTCCCTTATTAACCCTTTAACCCTCAAATTTTTTCAAAAAGATTTAAATTTTCTCACAGGAAATGTCCATTTGCAGACCAAGAGACTATTTTTGTAAATTTACCACTGGAATGAATGACTGGCTCGGTTATCGAGCCAGTCATTACAATGGTAAATTTTCAAAAGTCGTCTTCTCTTGGCCTGCAAATGGACATTTCTCAAGACCATTGCAAAAGCCGTTTTTGGCTGATATGAGTGGTAATGGGCTAATGGTCAAATTTAATCAAGATAATTTAAATATCTACTTATTGAATGTCCATTTACGTGAGAATAAGATTTTTGGAGATTTATCACTGGAATAACGGGCGCAGTTATCGATCCAGTCATTCCAGTGATAAATTTTCAAAAATTGTATTCTCTTGGCCTGTAAATGGACATTCCACAAGACGATAACAGAGGCCGGGTTTGGCTGACATGACCATTAAAGGGTTAAACAAACATGTCTGACAGAAAAACTTGCATGACTTACTAATACCATGATAAAGCGACTATTAATGGCAATACGCATTGTCGCTTTGCGCTCTAATTAAAATGATGAACGCTGATGGATCACAAAACCAAAGGGAATAATTAAACAACACATTTTTCATCGGCACTCATCAGAATTGCACAACAATAATGGTATTTAAAATGTCGCATCTATCTCAGAGACTGCACAACAGGGAAATCACCAGAACTTCATATGGCTTATGAAAAACTATCTCAGTGTCTGGTCGACGTCTGTTTGACCTAGCTGGCGGATTTTATTTCAGTCTACTATTGGCT
This sequence comes from Chaetoderma sp. LZ-2023a, assembly GCA_034401795.1. Taxonomy (NCBI): domain Eukaryota; kingdom Metazoa; phylum Mollusca; class Caudofoveata; order Chaetodermatida; family Chaetodermatidae; genus Chaetoderma; species Chaetoderma sp. LZ-2023a. The sequence goes on from CM067371.1 coordinate 3,884,329, forward strand.
GCTATCTTTTCCAGTAATCAAGAGATCCGATCTGTCATTCAAGGATCTCACACATATCATCATAATCAAATACATCATATGTTCACTGACATGATAATAAAAAATGATGTATTGCTCCATCACGATAATCGAAATGTCTGGATTTACGAATTGTATGTCTTTGATGGATTTTCAATTTAAACCTTACCACTCTTTATGTCAGAATTTTATATATTCAAATTAAATTAAACGATGATCAACAACATCATCCACCAAAATTGGTAAAAATGTACACCAGTTATTTTACTATTGACCCAGTAAAATGTAGAATATTGACATCAGAGTAGCAAAGAGTTATTCAACATTCGCTTAAATATTTTCAAACTCATTTGACTGTGACAGCACACACAACCCCCCCCCCCCCCCCACCACCACCAACCCCACCCACCAGTCAAATTAGTTTGAATATGTGAATTCACATATTCAAACTAATTTGACTGGTGGGTGGGGTTGGTGGGGGGGGGGGGGTGTGTGTGTGTGTGCTGTCACAGTCAAATGAGTTTGAAAATATTTAAGCGAATGTTGAACTTTTGATATTGATTCCAACATGCATAGAAAGTGGATGGAGCTTAGCTAGAAATGGGAGGGGCATAACTAGAAATGGGAGGGGCATAACTAGAAATGGGAGGGGCATAACTAGAAATGGGAGTGGCATAACTAGAAATAGATCACTGTATCATGAAGGTACGCCCTAATACTCTCGAGTGATGATAGGAAGTGGAAAGGAGACTGCCACATTTCCAATGAGTACTGCTCCATGAGCTGGGGGGGGGGGGGGGTGGGGAGGGGGAGGGGGAGGGGGGCTTGGGACAGCCTGCTGAGAAGTTTCCTCACAAGTGACTTCACACCAATGGATCTACATATTACATTAATCAGAGATGAGACGCTTGTCTAAACAGCTTACAGAGAGATTATAGAATTAATTATTTAACCTGGCACCTTCTGGTCAAATTAGTTTCCATATGTATTCAACACCATATCTGAAGGGTTGCTTTTTATTTCAGATATCGAGCTTCAAATGGTCAAGATGTAGAATATGTATATCCCCACGCGTTTTGAAAAAAACGGACGGGATATTGCAATCGCCTCGGTTCATCCATCAGTTGGTTCAGGCTATCTCCTCTGGAACAATTTGGTGGAATTCAATAAAATTTGCTATGTGAGTTACTCATGATTGTGAAGCCTTTACATTAGGCTCTGTGGGGGGGATTTCAAAGTAGGGTGAATTTAACCAAATTTAATGTTGGTTACCCATATGATTGTGTAGTGTGATACAATGTTTACATTAGGCTCCGAGATCAGGGCAGAATATCAAAGTTAGCGAAAGCATGTGGATTTGCCATGGTGGTGTGTCATCAACTGCACCTTCTAGTCTTCTTATTCAGTGGTATATGGGTTGGATGATACGGTTTAGAACAAGGTGTATGGAATGCTTAATGACAATCATTATTTATCGGAGACGACATCTGAGCTTGATGATAAATCAGTAATGTCTCCAGGAATTAATCCTCGAAAACTAGTGATAAGAATTCCGATTAAGCAAATCAATGGAACTATTAGAAGCAATTGAACATCTTATTCAGTGACGCGAGTTAGTGGGGATTGGGGTAGGGGTGGGCAATTAGATGGTTCACTTTTTTGTTTTAAATTAATTCTTGTTTTTGGATTTTTTTAACCTAGGTCTATTCATAATGGCTCTAAATGATATGCAAAACATTTTGACAGGGCAATTGCTCATTAATTCCTTTGCTACAATGGCTTCTAGTCAAATTAATGACAAAATAATGAATAGGTGAGACTGCAAGGTTGCCTTCAAACTGAAATGCGAGGAATTCATCAGTGAAAGATTAAGTGTTAACCCTTTAACACTCAAACCAGCTAAAAACAGCTTCAGCAGCGGCTTTAGGAAAATGTTTTACAACTGAAATGCCTGGCCCGATAACCGAGCGAGTCATTTTAGTGGTAAATTTTCAGAAATAGTCTGCTCTTGGTCTGTAAATGGACCGTTTCCACACATTCTCTTAAACAAATTTGAGGGTTGAAGGATGTATTCAAACTCTTCATTATAGTAGTATAGCCAGCATACACACAAGTGATTTGTAAAGTGACTGAGAGTATTTGTACTCACCCCCAATCACTCCGCCCCCTCCACACACACAACCCCCCCCCCACACACACACACCCCAGCAGATAAGATGAGATGGTGCTTTGCAGTTGTTCCACTCAGGGAGGGATGGCAAGGAAGAGTCAAGGAATGGAGGCATTCGATCTGTCAGTCAAGTATTTATCATCATAATCAAATAGGCAGCAACAACACCCAATCAAATTAGTTTTAAAAATATTCAAGAACTCACTCGTACTTTTACCTTGAAATTTAGATTCTGGGGATTCAGGTACTAACCCTTTAATGCTTTAAATTTGTCCTAAAACTTTTAATATTTGCTTAAGTGAATGTTCATTTGCAAACCAAGAAGTCTATTTTTGAACATTAAATACCATTAAAATGCATGGCTCGGTCACTGCGCCATTTATTCTAGTGGTAACAGTTTTCAAAATACTCTTGTATTTAGGCTTGCAAGTAGACAATTTGCAAGCTCAGTGCAAAGGCTGGTTTTGGTCAGCTTGACCATTAAAGGACACATTTGCCATAATCCAGGCAACTTAATTGTCATGTCTGAACCAATGGTTAATATGTAATTAAACTAACCAACACCTAATTGCAAAAAACCATGGCAACCAGACAATGTTGATTGTATTTTCGCAGTTATAATTGTAAATGGTACCTTAATTACTTACAGGAAATCTACAAGAAATGATCTGTGGCTAGTGAAATGATTTATTGAACCTAATGTTTCCATATTCTATAAGCAATCAGCTGCGGTTGGATAGAAAAGAGATTAACAAATTTCACTTTTAATCATGACTTTTAGACATCAAAATGTTCTTCAGTGGGAATTGAATAACGGAATTGGCCAATTTGGCAGTAAAGTGGTTAGCAAATTATTGGTTAGACATTTAATTTACCAACCTGGTTAAGAAAATTAAAAATTTTGCATAGAAAATTTACATCTGCAGACCGAAAGATTTATTTTTTAAATGTGACACTGGAATGACTGGCTCAAAATTTAGTTCCTTTCACAATTCCAAAGTTGTTTTTGTGAAAAGTAGGCTATCCAAGGTGTTCACCAAATGGTTTCAGAGATGATATTTCAAGGCATCTCTATAAATCAAAGATGCTCACCAAAAAATCACCCAATCATCTTCATTTGAATTATCTTAGATATCTATAACACAAGACTTTTTCATTACAAATTTGGTTGAAATCACTTCAGTGGTTCTTGAGAAGTTGTTTAAAGACAATGTCGATGGACACAAGATGGATGTAGATAAATAATGGATAGACATATGACGGATGCTCCAATGAGGTTTTTTTTTAGCTAATAATGTTTATCCGGAAAGTGCTCATAGCGTTCAAGAACATGGTAAACCATGAAGTAAATCAATCATCATTCAACTTTTAAAGCTTTCCAAAAATGGTGTGGGCAATTGTAGGATACAACTGATTGTGACTTGTTACCTAGCAGTTTCTGTGAGGGAAGGTTCAGGAATAGATCGGAAATGGTGTATAATCCTGTTGCTAATAACATCCAGTGAAGGGAGCTATAGCACAATAATAACTCGAAGAGGAATCTCTGCATATTCCAAATATATTTTCACTACTTCAAATCTACACTAACTTTGTAAAACTTAAACTATATTGCTTTAGGAGAACTTTAACTAAACTGGACTGTTCACTATATACTAGAACACAATGGCTGGTATAATGCTAGAAGTTAACTGAGACAAGGAAACGAGCTGAACTACCCTCAATGATATACAAGTAATATATATATATTGACCTGCATTCACAGTGAGGATATGAGAGTCGCTATTAGTGAAACCAGAGACGGTCAGTCCCACACCCATAGTATCTGATCCCATAGATCACCTAAAGCTACACACATTCAATTCCGCACGTTCCACGACATTCTCCTGGGCCAACGATGATTAGTATATTGCTAAGCATTTGTACAAGTTCAAGAACCATACTCCTTAGAAATAAGATGGATTCACTCTTTGGCTTCTAACCCAGCCTTTCTTAAAACACGATTACTTGTAGTTGAGTTATAAGAACAATCTTTGCTAAGCATTTGTACAAGTTCAAGAACCATACTCCTTAGAAATAAGATGGATTCGCTCTTTGGCTTCTAACCCAGCCTTTCTTAAAACACGATTACTTGTAGTTGAGTTATAAGAACAATCAGGAGAAGTGTCAGTGGAGGTTGAGTCGAGTGTCTCAGAGGATGAGACTTCTAGCGGGTACAGTTTGTTAATGGGTCTGTTGGTAACTCCATGTTTAGTCTTGATCTTGGCAAATTGTACCAACTTGTCATTGCCTTTGATTAGATCAATGACTTTTGCTAGGTCCCAATCGATTCGTTGTTTTCTATCATTGTGGATTAGAACATCACCAATTTTGATGATAGTGTTGGAATTTCTAGCGCCTCGTTGTCTTTGAAGATGACATTTTCTAAGAGTGGTGACATATTCGTTTGCCCATCTTTTCCAAAAGCGGGCTTGAATGGTAGCAAGTTGTATTGCTCGTCTATTTAGTTCAGTTTGAGACATGTCAAAGGTAGGGACACTAAGTTCATCATCATCTACTTGCATATGTGGCAATGTGGTCAAGAGTCGACCATGAAGTACAAGTGATGGAGTAAGTTGGATCAGATCCTGACGAGAAGGACATTAGAGGGTGATTGTTGATAGAGGTCTCTACTTCAGCAACGATAGTCGTTAATTCGTCTAGAGTGATGAAAGCTCTCCCTAGAACTTTCTTGATTGTGGTCTTTGTTAGACCAATGAGTCTTTCCCAAAATCCCACGTGCCAAGGTGCACATTTTGGGATGTTGGACCATGTCATTTTATAGTCAGTCATGGAGTTTTGGAATTCGCTAGACCTTAAAAGCTTACGAAGTTCACTTTCAGCTGATAGGAATGTGGTAGCACTATCAGAGAGAAGCTTAGAAGGTAGTAAACGCAGAGCAACGAAACACCGAAATGCATTGAGAAACACAACTACTGATAAGTCTGTAGTGACTTCCAAGTGCACAGCTAGTAAACAGCAGTATGTAAGCCGTATTTTCACCTTTGACTGAAGACAAATTTGACCTCACATACAATAGTCCGGGAGCCAATTTTCAAAAGGGGTCTAGAAGAATGGTTTCGTAGCACACCAAGTATTCAGAAGGTTTGTCTCTATATTATGCTAGACCGATGTCTTGGGTATATTCTGAGCCGTGTTGTACAAGAAAATTGTGGTATCACTAACCCGTGAGAAGCCCATTTACAATAGGTGTTGAATGTAGCTCTCAAACAATTTTCACAACGGTAAATTTTTCGCAAACTTAAGTGCATGTTATATCAATACAATCTTAACCAAAATGGAAAGGAGTGATCGTATATCGCAGATTTATACATAATCAACCTCGTTTAAGACACCCGTATGTTGCTTTGTACATATTGGGGCACTTAGGTCTTCTTGTGACTAGCAATACCTTAGCTACAACAATGCCCATGTTTTCTACATTTTTCATAATTAAACTTTTAACTGACATGCAGTGCATGTCCACACAAGCTGGCAGGACATATTTATCACGTGAGCAAATGAGAGAATGTTACTCATCCGTGTCAGAGTCATCTTCGACAATTGTATGCTGAACATTGTCACACATTTCACCTCCCATACAAAGGCATGCTTCAGTGCAGAGTAGATTGTTAGCCTTGCATTGACAGAGATCTGTTCTTTTGCAGGCAGACTTTTGACATCTACATGATGTGAGTTCAATTAATCCAAATGGAGCAGGATCCTTTGACATTAGAACAGGCTTGAGTAGACCATCCACTATACTCCAGCCATGTCCATTTGGAGATGGAAGATTCTGAACAGCTTGCAATGAACGTCTCCAAACAAGAGCTTGAAAATTGGCCCTTTCGGTGTGATGCTTTAGACTATTCGATGTAGGTGGAAGATTTTCATTTGTTTGTCTCTTTTGACAAAAGAGCCAATAACGGGTTTCATCAGCTGTCTTTCCCACGTCCCTGGTGGTATACAACTCACAGACAAATTTCTCACATAGAATTGCAGTATTCGGTGATAAGTCAACATGTTCGCCGAGTTGGGCTAAGCTAAGCTGATGACATTCAGATGACTTTAAGAGATTGAATGCTTTTCTCTTAGCGACTCCAAATAATGCACTAGTGCTATCACAACCTGTAAGAGAATGAAACCCAGGCAAAGACACAGATAGCTGGGCCCAGTACTTGAGCAACTGTATGTATTGGTATGTATCGCAATTTGTCCTTTGTGCCCGTACGGAACCATAGTTCAGAACAGTGAAGCGAACGATACGTATATATACTAAGTACTGCCACGTCTGTATCAGGAGACTGTATAACAACACGCATACGGTCTTTTGAAGCGTGTAGCGCGTGCAACATTATACGCGTATCTGCTTCCTCGTGATCTGATCGAAGTTCTTCCAAATACGACGAATTGTTCGCTGAAATGACAACAACATCCATTCCATCGTTAAAGCCACCAGCAAGAATGACGCAATTGTCGGCAGATAGCATATTTGGACCAGTATCACGCCACTGCTTGCTGAGAAATGCAACCAGGTTACTTTTGTTGCTTGGATTGCTGATGTACTTGGCCCATTGCTTTGGAACGGGAGTATTTTCTCCAGCAATCTTTACTTCCAATGCTGTTGATGACCCACGTTTTAGCCGCTTTTCCGCTTTGAGAGATTCCAGTCTATCATATCTGTCAAAAACTATATCTACTCTGTTGCAGATGTGCCAGTATTTATCAGCCAATTCTCCAAATGTAGCCGTACCTCCAGTTTTAACCATTTGCACAATTGCCATGCCATCTACTACATAAGCTGTTGCGCCTGTCTTGTCAACAGGTGGAAGCCGTCCATCAACATTTACTTCCTTTTCTAGTTCACTTAACAAAACACTTTTCACATTCTTTCTTAGAGTCCCATCCGTATGTGACAATGATAGTGGAACAGCAGACAGTTCATACGTCATCACTAGTTTTAAATCAACATCTCTGGACCTTGCGGCAATAATTAATCGACCAAATAGTTCGCGGTCAGATCTCACATTGTGAATTTTTTCATCATTTGTTTTGAGTTTTTTCTTCTGTGCTAGGCTGGCAAATGTTTTAAGTTTTAAGTGTGGCAACGTGTCCCAAAAGCTTCTCGTGTTAGTGTCCAGCCGCTTCTGAACAAAATTTTCCATAATCTCCTTACCAATGTCACAGGCGGAAACAAGTCTCTTGGCGATTTCACTAGGCAATACCACGCCAGTTGCAATGTTTACAAGCGGAATACACTCGCTGTCGTCGTTTTCCGCAATATTAAAGGGATTGGTCATTATATCTGATGAGAACATCGAAAGTATCTTCTGCACATCGGTTTCATCCCTGTTCATTCGATTAGTCCCCATTTCCTTATGTACTCCAAACATGTGACTATCTTGTAACCCACACATTTGCTTTGTGACCATTGTTATGGCTGCCCTCTCGTGGCTAGTTAAAAACCACCTCTCCAGAGCTCCTGGCTTTTGTGTTATTCCAATAATACCACCTCGCTTTTTGGAATCCAAATTAATCGATTGCTCTAAGGCCATATCTGTCCACACTTGATTGACTGGATGGTCTGAGCGACTTACTGAATGATTTCTATTCAAGAATTGTTCATGTACATGGGGATGTGTACTTGGAAGCATCTTCATGTCCGCAAGATATATTGGCAGCCATCTTGCATAATTGGTTCTGTCCATGCTGTAGAAATATGGCGCCATAGCAGCAGTAGCAGATAGGTGTGCCTGCCAATCTCCAGTTCTCTCAGCTCTTATGAATCCAAGCAGCAGCTCTACCATATGAATATATGAGTTCCAAAATGCGAACAGGTGTGATTTCGAGCTTGACTCAACTTTAAAGGATCTGAACAGCTGTTGCAATTTATTCACGTACATACACACCTCTTTGAAATTTTCTTGCATGCAAAATGTATGTTGGATATATGTTAGGTCGATATCCGTCTAAATATCATATATGGTGAATCTAATACGATATTACTTTGAGTTATGACACGATCATGCTTATATCGTTGTGCACTGCACTGTGGATACAGCCAAAGCCTAGACCCCCTATGCAAAGAAATCAGGATAACTAATTAGTGCTGCCACAATTTGTTTGTACAACAGGGCTTAAAATGTGTGGGACATGTCCCCCAAGCCACAGCAAGTGTCAGACCTTCCGAATACTGGGTGTGCTACGTCACGATTCTGACCTAGCTTTAGCTCCTGGACTACAAAGCTCCAGTATAATCAATACCAGTGACCATAAATGGAGGTGAATCTCTCAATCTGCACTCTTGCAATGGAGCTGGAGGGGGTAATGCATACAGTAATCCAGTAATGAGTTTGCACTGAAAGCAAGTGTGTAGTACAGATTTGACTGTTTTACGCATTCGTGTGACCCAATAGGTTTGACGGAGTAGAGTCATCGTAGACTCGGTACCCATGTGGTGAGCTTATTGGTGAGTATTGAGTATGACTAGTTTTGTGTATGCAGAATCAGAAGGCAAGAGAGTAGGAAACTGTGTAGTGTATGCTAGGGGTGCATTATGCAAATGTCCACCCACACGACGTATGCCCTTAACATCCATGAACAATCGTAATTGTCTAATGAGTGAAGTATGTCCTGAATGTTCATCATTGCAAAGTTTTTACAGTTCATTTGTGTAATGTTCACATTGAATACGTAATATCCAGAATGTTTCAGCTGTAGTCAGTTCTTCTGTGGTAAGTGAAGTCGTAGGGGATCGCCTCTTGTCCCCCATGCACTGTATGAATTGCATCACAAAAGCAGTTGTTCGAATAAGTGTTTTTAGTGAACTATAATCTGCTGGGTTGATGAAGGACGAATCTGTTGATGATGTAATCCTGATTGGTATTGAAGCTGAAGTGCACTCTGAATCTGCTGTCACAGCAAACACAGCACTGTCAAAAAACCTGACAAATTGGCCAGTCCCCCAATGATAGCAAGGATGGTCCTTTCCACAAAGGTTCTGATGTATAAATTGTCACTAGATACGCCACGTCAAACCAAATCAGCTGGGTTGACAGCAGTCGGACAGTATCTGAAGTCACTGATATCGCATGATTTGATGACCTATATACGATTTGACACAAACACACTTAGTTGTTTGTCACTTCGAATCCAATATAGCACGATCTGGCTGTCAGTCCATATCAGTTTCCTAGTGATTGCGATGTGTCCCGAATGAATTGTGCATGAATTGTAACAGTCGCGAAGCGATAAACACAGCCAATAGTTCTAATTGTGGCATGGTGAGTTCTCGAGTAGGTGCAACTTGTGACTTTGCCATCACAAGTGCAGTATGTTGAGTCATCACATCTCGAAGGTAAATCACACAACCATATGCAGATTTACTGATCACACAACCGTATGCAGATTTACTGATCACACAACCGTATGCAGATTTACTGGCATCCGCGAATGCATGAAGTACATACGTTGATGTAGGATTGATGCCCCTTGGGAAGTAAGTGCGATCAATAACTGTTGTTGATGCTGTACCTAAGTCATGAATGATGTTATTCCAGGTAGACAGAAGGTTATCAGGCAGTGAGCAGTCCCAATCATATCCAGATTTCCACAATTGTTGGATATAAAGACTTTCGCGCATCGCTGTACCGGTGACAGGTATCCAAAAGGATGGAAGACTCGGGCTACTGTTTGTATGATTGCTCGTTTTGTGTAAACTAAGTGTTCGTCAGTCAAAGTAACATAATCCCGATATGAAAGTTTGTCAACCTTTGTATCCCACTTTATTACAAGCATGTTGACCGACTGTTCACAATTGTAGTTTATCTTGCTGAATGTAATCCTGAAGGTTATTACAGTTGGTCGACCAAGAACGTAGAAGAAAGCCGCCAGAAGCCATTGCTGCACTGGCTTCATCATAGTATTGCATAATATCCCATGTAGTCACACCCTGAAATGATGTTGTCCATATAAATCTTCTCCAAGAGATCACGAATAGTAGTCAAAGGATACTGTTCCAAGTGGTTATGTACTGTCGCGTTGAGAATGAATGGCGAACAAATGGCACCGAATAGTATCACTTTGAATTGGTCTGTATCAAAGGTGCTTTGTGGATCTTGAGAGTCAGAAAGCCAAAAGCATTTGGTGTACTTACAGTCATCTTGGTCCAGGCCATTCTGGAGAAATGCTTTCTGAACATCCGCTGTGACCATGACTGAATGGAGCCAGAAATGTAAGAGAATTGACGCAAGGTCATTAAGAAGTGGTGGTCCCATCTGTAGACATTCATTAAGGCTAGGTTTGTCCTTCACTGCACACGAACAGTCGTAGATGATGCGTAATGGTGTTGATGATGGATCTTTCCTCACACTACAATGTGGTAGGTAGTGTCCGCTTGTAGTGTCATCATCCTGTACTAATTCAATGAAGTCACTAGACAGTTGATCACAAATGACTTTGTCGTATGCTTCTCGAGTCTCAGTTGCACCATCTTCGATAGTTTCTAGGTCCAAGAAGTGTTGAAAATCGGCATCCTCGAGTTGATGCGAATGAATGTCAATATTGACGTGATGTACGGATGTAGGTCCATTGTGTCGATTGTTTGGAAGTACTGAAGTAGGCCCAGAGAGGAGGTAACCAAGTTTGGAAGACATCACAGTAGGTTCTGGTCCCCGAACAATATGATTTCCAACAATTGACCAGTAATAGTTGGCACAGATTAATACAGAAATGTCATCCGAATATGCCTGTGTGTACGGATGAGCAAGTTGAAGACCCCGAATATGTGGGAGGTCGATGACAGATTTTGCAATGTAGTTCCTCATCGGAGTGGAAATACGAGGCACAACCAATGCTGTATAATAATATCACGTGAATTATCCTGTGTATGGAGCATAATTTGCACAATAGGTGAGGCACGTATACCTGTCTTTTCACTGAATATTGACAGGTGACTGTTCTCTGTTCTGATTGACTTAAGGCTCAGTGAATTCACAGTGTTCTGCATAATTAATGTTCTCTGTGCTCCTTCATCAAATAACAAAGCCACAGTAGCAGAATTCTGATTTGCTGATATACCTGCAATAGCCATTTTCAAAATGATAGGTCCATTCAAATTTGCTAATGACGCTTTGGTATCATCTGGTGACACAGAGTTATGTTTGCTGTTGTCTGTTATTTCCTAAGTAGAATGGGTTGCCATGCACAAGGAGATATGATGTTTGCGTTTACAAATCCGACACCAAAATGCAGATTTGCAGTCGGCAGCACGATGTTTACCTAAACAGTTAAAGCAGAGCTTGTCACGGATCACTATTTCATGTCTCTTCTTCTTGTCTGTGATTACTATAGTCACCAGCGGTATGCTTACCTTTACAATATGCACACGTAGAAACTCGTGATTGAGATTGATTCTGGCTGGTGTGAAGCTTAGTTTGTTGAGAAGACTATTTATTTGAAGAACGTGATGTTTGCGCATATAATGCTGCAGTAGAGCAGTGACGATCATCACCATTATCTGAGAGTTAAATTACCCATACGATTGCTAACTCGAAGCGCTTTGATTTCCTGTTGAAATGATGTGTGAAGGTCATCTATTGTCCATTTTCCATGATGGAAGCGAGTAATCTGTTCACAATAATACGAACGTAGTTTGTCCAGAATTACTGGCACCAATAAAGCTCCATATGAGTCCGTAGCAATACCCTATGTTCGTAACCTTGAATGTACGATTCCAAGTGATCGTGAAACCTATGTAATGAGTCCACTGTGTATTCTGGTGGTGGTAACTCCCAAAGTGCTCTCATGTACGCATCAATAAGATCATCGTTTTATCCATAGCATTCTTTGAACAGAGACATAGCATGCGAATAGTTTAAATCGGATAGTGGGAGTCCATTCACGAGTTCAGCTGCTTCACCCAACAGCTGAGCACACAAGTACTGAACTGTCTGAACATCTGAAAGTCTATTATCCGAGTCAGTCACTGATTTAAATGAGTCATAAAATGCCAACCATTGTAGAACATCACCATTGAAAGACTTCCATGCCAGTTTTGGTAGGTTAACTGCACGTCTAGGGTCAGGCGGCTGATACGCACCGTCCGAAACATTACTGACATCGTCCCCATTTGATAATGCACATCTTACCCTTTTCTCACAGTTCATAATGTACACCTTAGTATCGGTCACATAGTCTGCAGAATCTGTGAGAAATGGTTCGAATTCCTCATTGGTAAGCAGTTCACTGATTTGCCTATCAATGTCCTTGATGATCTCCAATTTAATAGGCAAAGAACGCAATGTGGTGTCGAGAAAATCGTGGTCATCTAAGGTGAGTTTAGCCCCAGTGAAAATATCCTTGATTTTATTCTGCAAGCGAGTTATTTGCCCACAATAGACTCTGTGAGATTTGTACAACTTAGACTTGTCAGCAGACATGGCCATGGTTGAAGATTTATTATTGAATAAATCATGAATGTTACAGTAAATCAAATTATTCTGTTATCCTGGTTACGGCACCATAGAAATGTGGACGACTGTAGGATACAACTGATTGTGACTTGTTACCTAGCAGTTTCTGTGAAGGATGGTTCGGGAATAGATCAGAAATGGTGTATAATCCTGTTGCTAATAACATCCAGTGAAGGGAGCTATAGCACAATAATAAGTCGAAGAGGAATCTCATTGCATACTCCAAATATATATTCACTACTTCAAATCTACACTAACTTTGTAAAACTTAAACTACATTGCTTTACGATAACTAACTAAACTGGACTGTTCACTATATACTACAACACAATGGCTGGTATAATGGTAGAAGTTAACTGTGACAAGGAAACGAGCTGAACTACCCTCAATGATATACAAGTAATATATATATATTGACCTGCATTCACAGTGAGGATATGAGAGTCACTATCAGTGAAACCAGAGAGTCAGTCCCACACACATAGCATCTGATCCGCACATAAAGCTATGCACATTCAATCCCCCAAGTTCCATGACAAATGGCATCAGTAGGAATAAACGTCACTTTGGAACTTTGGAGACCAAGAAATTATTGTTTTTAAATTTACCACTGGTTTGTTAATAAATCCTGTGATTCTAGTAGCAAATTTTCAAAACATAGTGACAATTCTCCTACAAATGGGGATTAGATAAGCAAAAAAATGTAGGCTTTCTTGACCGATTTGTAAAATGTTTAAGAAGGTAGAATCTAATTATTTTTTTCAAAATGGAAATGAATTAATTTGCCTGTTTACCATTAATCCGTAACTCTTTAATGGTCAAGATTGGTAAAAACTTTTAAAAATTTGCTGCGTAAATGTTCAATTGTCGGGCAAGAGAACACAATTTTTTTCATTTTACCACTGAAATGACTGGCTCGATTATCGAGCCAGTCATTCCAGCGTTAAAATTTCTAAAATTGTCTTCTCTTGCCGTGGCAATTGAACATTTATCAGGACCACAGTTTTTGCCTGGCTTGGCCACTAACGGTGATTAAGTGATTAGTTTCTCAGTGAAACACATTAGTGATACAGCCAGCATTCAATATATATGTGAATTTGTTCCATTCTGTGAATGTTAAATTTTACAGCTCAACATGTTCACAAAACAAAATAAAACATACTGTTGAGTTTGAAACTTAATTTGATTGGAAGTCATTGCACGACCTTAAATTTAAGGCAGCAACGGCTTCCAATCAAATTATGTTAAAAATATTCAAGAGACCATTTCTTACATCATGTTCAAAATTGTACTAATTAACCCTTTCACTGATGAATTCCCTATATCTCATTTTCAAGGAAACCATACAGGAAAACTGTTGAATATTTTGAAATTAATTTGACTGTCAAATAAGTTTCAAAATATTCAACAGAATAGGTTTTATATCTTAAAGAATATACTTTTTCAGAGATTTGTCAGTGAAATGGTTAACTAAGTTCCTGTTTTAGTTTGGGGAAACATTTTATATTATTTATGAGCCATACTGTAGCTCTATGGTACAGTAATTTCTTAAAAGCCAGCACTTATCCTATAAGAGAAGAATAATCATTTCTAATGGACCCTGGAAAACTTACTGCATGCAATGAGATTTACTGCTTGTATATTTAAGTGGAGGAATTTCAGCTCCATTATTCAACTAATGCATTGTATGAGAGGAATTGGTTAAATTACACGCTCTGCCATTCATACAAGTAAGTGGTTTGTGGTTTGTAAATACATGTCATTAGAGTAAGTAGTTTTCAAAAGAAAGTCAGGTCAAATAGGTTAAAGTCATCATAAAATGTTATAACATACGAGATTCCGTGCCAGCAATATTTTCCCAGTCAAATTATTTTCAACATATTTAACCGTTTAACCTTTACTGCTCTGATTTTAAAATTTTGAATTAAATTAAAGGATAAACAGGCGTTCGTTATTTAACAAATTTGTTGGAAAATGTTGCTGTCTACCAAATTGTTTAAAAATGTACACCCGAGTTTTGTAACACAATAAAAATACTAAGGCACTCAATTCAGTTTGTTAAAATTGTTTGTTGCGGAGTGGTAAGTATTAATGGTGACAGTTGGTCAAGAAAATCTAAATATTTGCTCATTGAATCTTTATTGCGGGACATCCAAGACTATTTTTTAGCATTTACCGCTCAAATGACTGGATTGGTTATCAAGCCAGACATTCCAGTGGTAAATTTTCAAAAATAGTCTTCTCTTGGCCTGCAAATCGAGACATACCTCAAAACCACTGCAGAGGCCGGTTTTGGCCAGCTTGACCATTAAATGGTTAACAGAATATTTAGTAAATTATAAATTCACAAAAGACATACAATTCAGATGGTTATAATGGAGGATTCCAGTTTATCTATCAATCATATGAAATCATAATCAACATGATGTGTGGGATGATGTCATAATCAATTACATCATGAATGATGCAGTTAAGTTTGTCCTGAACGCTTAATTGATGACAGACTTAGTGACCACCTGTTGTATGAATTACATTAAAGGGTCTTTACTATTTAATAAACATTTTGTTGAATATTTTGAAACTACATTGACTGGGCGCAGAACCCAGTTAAATTAGTTTCAAAATATTCAATAGGTCACCTGAATGTATAGTTTTCTGGAAATTGAGATTCAGAGATTGCAGGGATCGATCGATCCCAACACGGGCAGAGCGTGGGTGGAGCTTAGCTAGAGATGGGCGGGGCATAGCTAAAACTGGATTCTCCATTGTCAGTTCTTTGTCTCTTTCATGTCAGACCTACATCATTTGGCTGTGATATCAGAGAACGAGTGACATATTTTGATTGTGACGTCAAACACACGACTGACAATTCTATTATTAATCTGACTAATATTTGTTCTGAGATAACGTCCAATATCAGGACATTTTGTTTACATTTCATCTTGAAGGTCAACAGAAACATATAATTAAGCATCAAAATTTATTCAAATCAAATGAAATCCATACCACTTCCGTCAAAGTTGACATCGGGTAATAACGTCAAACTCCTTCAATGTTTCAGTCCTAATCTGATAAATTTGTGACAAAGATTTATTGAATATTCTGAAAAGAATTCGACTGGGCATTGTTGATGCTTTATTTTCAAAATACTTTTCTGACTGGTTGTATTTTCAAAATACTTTTCTGACTGGTTATCTTTTCAAAATGCTTTTCTGACTGGTTGCCTTGGCTCATGTAAATATTTGTATTTCAGTTCATCAAACGGTTAATTACCTGGTTTAGCTTCACTCGCTGATGCGCTTTATTTTGTTGGCATTTTATCAATATTATATTAAACCAAACTTCATTTGCAGCCAGCATCTTGCAGCCATTGACAATGCAACACCAGACATGTGTCAATATCTGGGCTAACTGGTCACACAATGAATGTCATACAAATCAGCCATCTTAACCCTTTACTGGTCATGCCGGTCAAAACCGGTCCTTGAAGTGGTCTTGCAAAATGGATATTTCCAGGGCAAGAGAAGACTATTTTTTTTAATTTACCACAGGAATGACTGGCTCGGTAACCGAGCCAGTCATTCCAGTGGTGAATTAAAAAAAATAGTCTCTTGCCCTGCAAATGGGCATTCAAATGGGAAATATTGACCAAATTTGACCATTAAAGGGTTAATCAAACAGTTCAATGATCCAGCCAGCAAAAAAATGCCTTCTAAAGGTGTCTTGAGAAATGTTCATTTGCAAGCCAGAAGACTAGTTTTTGAAAAATTACCTCTAGAATCGTTCCAGTAATAAATTGTCAAAAAATACCTTTCTCTTGGTCTGCAAATGGACATTCGCTAAGCAAAGATTTAGAGTTAATCTTGATCAATCTTGACCAGCAATGGGTTAAACTTATAACAATGGCATCTTAGAGTGGATGAGATGAGTTGATCGCAAAACTCACTCATAAATTTGATCTGGGTCAAGTTCAGATTGCTAACCATAGTTAACTAGAATTAACCCGCCACCAACCAAACTTAAAATAGTTAACTAGCTACTTAACCATAGTCGATCTTGCGAGCTGAGTCGCAAATGGTTAGCTCAAAATTTGCGTAAAAATCAAAATGGTGGCCATACCTTGCTTGGCAAGATATAATGCACATAATTATTTCCCTAGAACCTAATGTAGGATTGATGAGATTAGGGTTCAGGAAATCAATTTTCACGCCCAATCCCTTCCCACTTTATTGACTAGCCCAATCCCTTCCCACTTTATTAACTAGCCCAATCCCTTCCCACTTTATTAACTAGCCCAATCCCTTCCCACTTTATTGACTAGCCCAATCCTTTCCCACTTTATTAACTAGCCCAATCCCTTCCCACTTTATTGACTAGCCCAATCCCTTCCCACTTTATTGACTAGCCCAATCCCTTCCCACTTTACTGACTAGCCCAATCCCTTCCCACTTTATTGACTAGCCCAATCCCTTCCCACTTTATTGACTAGCCCAATCCCTTCCCACTTTATTGACTAGCCCAATCCCTTCCCACTTTATTGACTAGCCCAATCCCTTCCCACTTTATTGACTAGCCCAATCCCTTCCCACTTTATTGACTAGCCCAATCCCTTCCCACTTTATTGACTAGCCCAATCCCTTCCCACTTTATTGACTAGCCCAATCCCTTCCCACTTTATTGACTAGCCCAATCCCTTCCCACTTTATTGACTAGCCCAATCCCTTTTCCACATTATTAACTAGCCCAATCCCTTCCTACTTTATTAACTAGCCCAATCCCTTCCCACTTTATTAACTAGCCCAATCCCTTCCCACTTTATTAACTAGCCCAATCCCTTCCCACTTTATTAACTAGCCCAATCCCTTCCCACTTTATTAACTAGCCCAATCCCTTCCCACTTTATTAACTAGCCCAATCCCTTCCCACTTTATTAACTAGCCCAATCCCTTCCCACTTTATTAACTAGCCCAATCCCTTCCCACTTTATTAACTAGCCCAATCCCTTCCCACTTTATTAACTAGCCCAATCCCTTCCCACTTTATTAACTAGCCCAATCCATTCCCACTTTATTAACTAGCCCAATCCATTCCCACTTTATTAACTAGTGTTAATTTTGTAAGCTTTAACATCCAAAAATACCCATTACACAATCAAAACAGATGACAGGAAAGGTTAAATGAGACTGGTACCATCTTCAAATATTCTGTAAAGGTAATTTAATAGTGAATTGGGTACCAGCTAACTATTTAATTAACCATCCGTCGGTTCGATTCACGTAGCCAATGCACATGTTCAGTAAACAAACTAACAGATTATTTTTAGCGATCAGAACTTGACTCATAGCCCTTGGTGTCCACATGGTCATCTTCCGAGGAGGGGCGGAGAACGGGCATCAGCCTGGGTGTGTCTCCTCACTACGTAACAGGATTCTCCAAACAACACATTGAAATTAGATGCTCTTAGAGTGCGATGCCTGTATTTCTGTGGCTGGTTTCACACTGGGTACATAAGTACTCTTAATTCTGCATCAGGACATCACACATTGCAAATGCACCATTTTGATTGGTTTGCGTTCTACATAACTCCTTAACTCGGGAATTTGTTAAAAGAAAATTCAATATTCGCATTGAAAATGTCCAATTGCAGCCCAAGAAGACAATTTTTGAAAACTTACCACTGGAATGACTGGCTCGGTTAACCGAGCCATTCATTTCAGTGGTAAAATTTTCAAAAATAGTCTTCTCTTGGTCTGCAAATGGACATTTCCCAAGACCACTGCAGAAGTAATTTTTTACTGATATGAGTGGTAAAGGGTTAATTAAGACTGGGTGTAACTTATGCACATTTGTGAAATAAGGCCCCTGGAGGGACATCTGCGTATGCATATATTTATGTAAAATATAGCTGTGTGTTTATTAAGGAAAAAAAAGGCGCCCTAATTAGTGCAGCTAATCTATTATTAATTGGAGGGTTTGAGTAGGTTTTAACTAGATAATAAATCAACAAGCACCAAATTTATTATTCTATAAATAATATTAATATCCATGTATAAAATATCACAGGACATTATTATAGAATTATTTTGTGCATTTAGCTGTGTTACGAGGCAATATAATAAGGCACCTAATTTGTTTGAAGTACTACCTTTAGTGACTATTGATTGGTTATTTGAAGGGCAGTGTTGATGACAATTCCAAAGATGACGATAAAAAGATGACGCATAAACGCACTGGGACAGTGACATGATGATGATGATGATGATGATGATGATGATGGCAATGATGATGATGATGATGAAGGTGGTGATGATGGTGGTGATGATGATGATGATGATGATGATGATGATGATGATGATGATGATGGTGGTGGTGGTGGTGGTGGTGGCGGCGGCGGCGGCGGCGACGACGACGACGACGACGACGACGAAGGTGGTGATGATGATGATGAAGGTGGTGATGATGGTGGTGATGATGATGATGATGATGATGATGATGATGATGATGATGGTGGTGGTCATGATGATGATGATGGGTTAATAACTACGTATTGACAACAGTAGTTTGGTTCTTAAGACTGATGCTTGATTACTTATTTGTGTAATCCAGAAAGTCTGAATGGTCTGGGCTTGTTTTGTGGGCCCTTTTTATACCCTTTTTGGCAGCCTGGTGTTGGCGGCCTTTAATGGGCAGCTTTGTGGCTGTGCGCATGTGTCTGCGCATGTGCAGTGGGAGACTGGATGGGTGGCCTGTGGGCTTGGCAGCTTGGTGGCTTTTTGGCGGTTTTGGTGGCCTTTGATGGTTTTTTGTTCTTTATTATTGGGGGTGGCTTGGAGGTTATTGTTAGGGGGTGGGTGTGTGGAGCTTTCGGATAGGAAACTTGGTTGGCTGTGGTGTTCTTGTGGCAGGTGGGTATAAGACCATTTCAGCGGTTTATAGGTTAATGTCCTCAGTTTGTCTATGAGGGCATGATTCAGACTTTATAGTGTTTCGTTCATAAAACTTTGAACCCATCAGAGGCAATAGTGCTTTTTGTGGCATATTTCATATGGGGTTCGTGTCCTATATGGTGTGTGCGTGAGTGTTTGTGAGCATGCATGGAGTGTCGTGGGTGTTTGGGAGTAGTGCTTGCACGTGCGTGAAGACGTGGCAGGTGGTGCATGGTGTGGAATATCAAGAATGACAGTATTTCTAAAGTTGTATACTGTATAATCTTTTTAAATAACTGTGATAGGGCTCATAGTGGCCAGATGTAGACGATATGTATGACTGTAACTTATTATTTGTAACAAATTAGACAATAAACAATGAAGATACGGAGAGTTTGCCTTCTTGTTTGTTAACAAAGTCCCTTCGTTTGAAAGTTTGGAACAAGTTGTGTCCTTGGTGGTTTGGTCTGGAAAGGTCTTCGTCTAGATCGGAAATTATTTGTAAAGTTCCTGAATATTGTAATCGAATGGCACGTGGATACTGTGTAAGTCCATGTGCGCCACTGCCTGCTTGTTCATTTCTGTACCTTTAACTATTCACTTTTTAGCACTAAATAACATCTGTGACAGTTGGTTTTATATTGATCACAGATGCAGATTTTTGTCCCGTAGGATTTGACAGTATTGGTTAATGTTTTATGCAGTGTGGCGTCCAGTCCCTGGATTCTCCTTTCCCTCTTCTTCTCATGGTGAACGTCCACATCCTTCTTCACCAGGTCTTCTATGTTGGTGCAGAATATACGGCTCCATGATGATGGTATAGGGACAGCTGGTGGTGAGGGCAGGATCAGGGACCCCGTGCTATAGGTGCTTGACGGGGTCCTGCTTTCCTCTGAGTAAGGCTCCTGTGTGGCTTCTCAGTCTGTGTCCCAGATGGGCCTGACACGTCTAAAAGAGCATCCAGCGTGCCATCCAATGGCAAGATGGCGTATTAGGAGTTGTCATTATTGTATTTTGGGATGGTATATCCTGTTGGATACGGTTGCAGCAACTCATTCACCTCTGTTGGTAAATCCCCCAGCAGACCCCCCTTTAGTGGGTTGGTCTGTAGTTTTATTAACCACTATAATAACATACTTACCGTTCAATCACTACTTGCTAAATCAATTAATCTGCATTTAGCCACCAGAATAAGATTTTATGCTCACTTACATACCCCCATATGCCTATTGCATTGCTATGTATACCCTCAACCAGGATACTGGTAGGGTACACCCCCAGCATAAGCCATGATAGAGACTGGCACCAGTCTGTACTCACTCCTTGGTGACACCTGTCACTAAGCATGCCCACGCATGCACAATAGAGACCAAATAGGAAACAGATTCACTTTTCTAAGTTTAAGTGCCACATATCCTGTATAGATTCTCAAATCATTCCCATGAGGGGTGGCTGAGGCCGGGTCGTAGTGATTGAATGGTAAGTATGTTTTTATAGTGGTTAATAAAACTACAGACCAACCCACTAAAGGGGTGTCTGTTGGGGTTGTTATTACACCACAAAAACATCTTGACTATTCAATCACTACTTGCTAAACCCGTAGATTTGGTCAGTGCCCCACTGTAAACCCTTGGTGGGTGGAGATTTGAGAATCCATAAGCAAGGATAAAAACCAAACAAAACATAACCAAATTTTAACATAACATAATGGTGCATCTTAATCAATCACACAGTGATCATCAAACAAGGAAAATTGTCAACTCAATGAAATAAACAAAACAAGAGAATATTCTCACCATATCTGACAGATATACAGACTAACGAAATTGGTGAGATGTGCTTGGTAAATGGACCTTGTCTTGTTTTGTTAAAAACGTTATATTTATGAAAAAGGAGGCCGCTGGCCTTTGATCCTTTAAACAGAAAGAGAAAAAAATTGATTCAGATTTCCAACCTGCAACTTGCATGACATCGTCCAATGATGAGCCGGCAAAAAGAGAGAAGGAGGAAGCCATACCACGAAGGTCGAGAGCCTAGACATGGGTTAAATTAATCTCACCTGGGGAAGCAATCTCATAGTATAATTTTACGGTCTCACAAATACATCTGACAACTGTGGCCTTAGAAACTGGTCTAGCCACCTCCTCCGTGTACGGGACCCATAAGTGCGAAGAATCAGAGCTTTTTAAAATTGGTACGACGTTTATAGACTTTTAAGGCCCTGACAGGACACCAGAATCTGTCCGACAGTGAGCGAAAACCACAATAAAAATTTAAGAATAATAGGTTTGGCTGAGTAACGGTTAGACTGGGTTTTCGAAAAAAAAAAATCCCTTCTGGGATATAAAATTAGACCATCCTAGGCCAGGAAAATAGCAAAATCTGCATAACCTATTAGTACTACCTAGGTTACGGGTATTTCATTCACGTAACCAATAGTTCAGATGGGAGCCAGTCATTTGCAATAAACTCATAGGTTGGCCCCTTAATATTTACTTTCAGAGGCTAATATATACAGCAAAATGATTTTCCAGATTATTAAATGCCTTGTTAGTCTATGATGCAAACTGAACATGCGTTTGACTATTTTTCCACTTGAAATAAATCAAGAGCTAATTTTCGGTCTGCACTTTACGATTTTGCGTAACCAACATGGGAACTATTGGTTTGGTTACGCCATATTTCGAGGTCTGCGTTCCCAGAATCGCTAAACCCGTCCTTTTCTGTGGAAAGAGAACAAATTTTGGATCTCCTAGCTGAAGAGGAAAACAGCTTTAAGAGTCAATAGTTTGAAGCTGATAGATCCAATTGGCTCAAAATGGTGACCTGCTAAAACTAGAATCAAACCCAAAATTTCAGGAAGACAAAGGCTTAGCCAATGGAGGACGAATATTGCCCAATCTTCTAATAAAACCATTGAGAATCCTTGATATCAGCATTCAGAAGACAAGGAAGAGAATAAGCCAAAGAAATCTATAACCCCTAACAGTGATAGATGAAGAATGAAATGAATCGAATAGATACGATTAAAAACCTAACACCTAGGAAATAGAAATGGAATCATGCAAGAAACCATAATAGTCAACCTTTGTACAAACTCGACAGGTCGACTCCCTCCTGGAAGAGACAATGATTTCCTGGGATCTCGAAGAAAAATTGCTCTCACAGAGACCGGACACTCAAAAATTCTCCAAACAAACAAGATGACGAATTCTTGATTGGGAGAAGATATAAGCCCCTTACTTGAGCGAGATCTGATGATACTGGGAGAAGGCTAGCAAAATCTTACCAGAAGATCGAGAAAGGCTACCAATCAGATCCTCTTTGACCAAAAGGGAGTTGCTAGAAGAAATTCTTCAAACTGGTCCATGACTATCTTCAGAACAATTAGAATCAGGAATATTGGAAGGAACATGAAATCAAACAATCCTGTCCAGAACTGAGACAGTGCGATCATCGTCCAAACCTGACTGTCTGAAAAGTGAGACATGAAAGATAAAATCTGGGCAATCAGACATGTCACAAAAAGAAGACCCAGAAACTTGGAAATGTTTTCGGCAACCAACCTCTTAAACTGCCACTCAGAGTGTGAGAACTTGCTAGAACTGAACTACTGGTCCGCAAGAAAAATCTGTCTGACTGGCACATGACCGGGAACTAGAAAGATTTGGATCTAGTGACATCCCAAGAAAACCGTATTCCTCCTTCTAACAAGAGGCCCAAGGGGCCTGTGTCGCTGACCTGGAGCTCTGTGCATTTTTGTCAAAATTGTTGGTGGGTGGTTTAGGAGTAGTCTTTTAAATGAGTTTGTGGACATTTTTGCAAGTCCAATATGGCCGCCAAATACGCCACATTTTGATTGGTCCACTTCTGCCATGTTTCTGACTAAGCTCATTCCCTTGAACAAACTTTAATGGCACTCAGTGCCTAATCATATCTCCCAAATTTTGGCCCAATCCGCTGTGGTTCTGGAGTTGTTTTGGCAAAAAATAGTTTATCCAAGATGGCTGCCAAACCATTTGGCCAATCAAGTTCCCTTGAACAAACTTGGTGCAGCTCTTGTCCTAGATGATATTTCATGCGTTTTGAATTGATCCTCCAAACGGTTTTGGAGAAGATCTTTAGACATTTCTAAAAATCGACCAAAATCCAAGATATCGCGAAAATACATTTTAAATTTCTCATTGCTTGAGTATGGGAGATTTTGGCGGGTAAATGATCCAAGATGGCCACTAAACCGTTTATCCTACAGTCTCGAAAATGGCAAATTTGAAATCACAATACGCACAAACACACATAAAACCAATTTTGGCACCAAAATCAATCAAATAAAAAAATCCAGTATGGCCGCCAAACACGCTATATATTGATAGGCTCCTAGCAGCCAGTTTATTGACGGATCAACTTCTCTTGAATAAACTTTAATGATATAACAAACTGGCGGCCAGAGATATGAGAGAAGATCAATCAGAGGTGAGAGCAAGTTCAAGCACTGACCATCAAAACAGCACTAACCATCTCTTGGCAACAAATGTACAATTACTCTCAAACCAAGTGCAGCATATATTAAAGCAATTGTTACACTTTGAAATAAGTATGCGAACAAGAATTAATACCATGGAAGAAACTATGCACACACAGCATCAACAGGCAATGCAGACACTACAAGGATCTCAGTATGGAAATCAGCTATCCCACCAGCAATATCGTGACCAGCCAGCTCATCAGCAGTATGGTAGCCAGCCAGCCAGCCAACCAGCAGTATGGCAGACAGACAGACCATGTGCAACAGTGTAGCCAGTCAGTCCACAAGCAATATGGCAGCCAGCCAGCCTACCTGCAACAGGGTAGTCAGCCAGCTCACCTGCAACATGGTAGCCAGCCGGTCCATCTGCAACAAGGTAACCAACCAGTCCACATGCAATGGGGTAGCCAGCCAGTCCACCCACAACAGAGCAGTCAGCCAGTCCACCTACAACAAGGTAACCACCCAGTCTGTTTGCAGCAGGGTAGCCAGCCAATCGATCCGCAACAGAGCAGCCAGCCAGCCCATCTTCGACAGTGCAACCAGCCAGCCCACCAGCAACATGGACACCGGACAAACCAGCAGAAGTATGGCAACCAGTCAGCCCGCCAACAGTATGGTACCCAGCCAGCACACCAGCAGCCATGGCAACGGGGTAGCCAGCCAACCCAGCATCGGCATGGCAGCCAGCCAGCACATCAGCAGTCATGGAAATATCGTAGCCAGTCAGCACACAAGCAGTATAATAGCCAGCCAGCTCACCTACAACCTGGTAATCAGCCAGTCCATCAGCAACAGAGCAGCGAGCCAGCACACCAGCAGCCATGGCAACAGGGTAGCCAGCCGACCCAGCATCGGCATGGCAGCCAGCCAGCACATCAGCAGTCATGGAAATATCGTAGCCAGTCAGCACACAAGCAGTATGATAGCCAGCCAGCTCACCTACAACCTGGTAATCAGCCAGTCCATCAGCAACAGAGCAGCGAGCCAGTCCACCGGCAACATGGCATCCAGCAAGCATATCAACAGCCAAGGAAATATCGTAGTCTGTCATCACACAAGCAGTATGATAGCCAGCCAGCTCATCTGCAACACAGTAATCAGCCAGTCCAACAACAGCAGAGCAGCCAGCCAGCTCACCAGCAACATGACAGCCAGCTATCTCAACATCAACATGTTAGCCAGCAAAACCATCAGCAACAGGTTATCCAGCCACCCCACTTGCGCACATAGTGGCCAGCCAAGCCATCACAAGTATGGTGGCCGGTCAGCTCAACATCATTATGGTAGTCCGCCAGCCCACCAGCAAAGTGGTAGACAGCCAGCTATCCAGCAGCATGGTAGACAAAAAGCTTACCGGCAAGAGGGTAATCGGCCATCCCATAAACAGCATGGTATCCGGCTACCAAATCAGCAATGTAGCAGTCAGCAAACCCACCAGCAATGTGGTGGCCAGTCATTCCAACAACATGGTAGCCATAACTACATGACACAATATTATGCTCAGCAGCAAATGAACACGGAAATGTGTCATCACATGAATCTAAGCCAAATTGAACTTCACAATATGCACTACCAGCTAATGAGTGTCCTAAATGTGAATAGACAGTACATAACAACCCAGCAGAATGGAGGCCAAATTGCACCGCGCTTTTTAAATGTTAACAACTTAACTCAGTATAATGGCATACAAAATCAGTCTGAACTTGGTAGCCAGTCAAACCAATCCGAATTTGCTAGTCACTCAGTCCGATTGCATGATAGCCATTCAGCCCAACACCATGATAAAGAGTCAATCCATGAGTGTGATAACCAGTTAGATCAACAGTATTCTGGTGACCAGTCAGTCCAACAGCAGTATGATAATCAGTCAGACCAACATTATCATGACGATCAGACAGTCCAACAGCAGCATGGTGAGCAGTTAGTCAAACGACAGCATGGTGACCAGTCAGTCCAGCAGCAGCATGGTGATCAATCAGTAAAATATGTCAGTCAAGTATGGTGATGAGTCAGTCAAGTATTGTGATGAGTCAGTCAAGTATGGTGACAAGTCAGTACAATGTGGTGACCAGTTAGTCCAATGTGGTGACCAGTTAGTCCAGTATGATGACCAGTCAGTCCAGTATAGTTACCAGTCAGTAAGTCAGATAGTCCAAGAGCAGCATGGTGATCAGTCAGTCAAGCAACAGTATGGTGACCAGTCAGTCCAACAATATTATGGCGACCTGTCAGCAAAATATGGTGACCAATCATCCATGTATGGTGACCAGTCAGTCCAGCAGCAGTATGGTAACCATTCAGTCCAGCAGCAGTATGATGTTCAATCAATCAAATACGCTGACCAGTCAGTCCAGTATGGTGACCAGTCAGTCCAGTGTGATGACCAGTCAGTCCAGCAACAGCATGGTGACCAGTCAGTCCGGCATCCACATGGTGACCAGTCAGTCCAACAGCATCAAGGTGATCTGTCAGTCCAGTATGGCGATCAGTCAGTCCAGTATGGTGACCAATCAGTCCAGTGTGGTAACAAGTCAGTCCAGTATGTTAACCGGTCACTCCAGTATGATGACAAGCCAGCTAGTCAGACAGTCCCACAGCAGCATAGTGGCCAGTTAGTTCAACAACAGCATGGTGATCAGTCAGTCCAGCAGCAGCATTGTAACCATTCAGTCCAGCAGCAGTATGATGTTCAATCAAAAATATGGTGACAAGTCAGTTCAGTATGGTGACCAGTCAGTCCAGTGTCATGACCAGTCAGTCCAGCAACAGCATGGTGAGCAGTCAGTCCAGAAACCACACGGTGACCAGTCAGTCCAACAACATCAAGGTGACCTGTCAGTCAATTATGGTGACCAATCAGGCCAGTATGGTAACAAGTCAGTCCAGTATGTTAACCGGTCAGTCCAGTATGATGACCAGCCAGAGAGTCCCACAGCAGCATGGTGACCAGTCAGTTAAACAACAGCATAGTGACCAGTCAGTCCATCAGCAGCATGGTAACCATTCAGTCAAGCATGGTGACCAATCAATAAAGTATGGTGACCAGTCAGTCCAATATGGAGACCAGTCAGTCCAGCATGATGACCAGTCAGTCCAGCCACAACATCATGTTCGGTCAGTCCAGCAGCCGCATGGAGACCAGTCTGTCCAGTATGGTGACCAGTCAGTCCAGCAGCAACGTGGTGACCTGTCAATCAAGTATGTTGACCAGTCAGTCCAGCAACAACAGGTTGACCAGTCAGTGAAGCAACAGCATGGCGACCAGTCATTCCATCTGCAAGACAAGTGTGCATATTCAGACCAGCAGTCAAATAATCATTCAAGCCAGAAGTATGGCGACCAAACAAACCAGAAGTGTGGTTATCAGTCAAACCAGCAGGAGCATGGTATCTACTCAATCCGACAGCAACATGATAACCAGTCAATCCAGCAGCCTTGTGATCATGACCAGTCTTTTTTAGGGCAAGGCGGAGTTACAAAAATCTCAAGATAACATCTTTCAACATCAAGAACATAAAGGGTAACTTTATGTATACCCAGAAATTTTGTGAGAGAGATCAAAGACATTATAGCCCTGCAAGAAACTTGACTGTGAAAAATACTGGATGAAAAAACTACTTCCTGGTTTCCAGCATCATTCCAGATCTGTGGATGAAGGCAATCCATTATCCCCCATACAGTTACCACAGGGATACGGCGGATCAAGTCTAAGCTGGAGAGATGAGCTAAATAGTATAATTGAAAGTCTACCTGATGGTTCAAATAGAACAGTCTGCATAAAAATAAACTCATCACCTTCAGTCATCATTATAGCAACAAGGCCCCATGTAAAGGATGTAGCAAATATAATGAGGAATATATGGAACTCTTAGCAGAATGGCAGGAACTACTGAACAAATATAAAGGCTCAAATGATGTCCTGATATGTGGCGATTTAAATGCATCATTGCATTCAGAATATCCAGATGCAAGAGACAAACTATTAAAAGATTTCTGCACCAAGAACCAGTTAGAATTAGTTCCAAATTATCCAGTTGGAAAAACCTTTGAATGTGCAAATGGCTCTTCACAGATTGACTATATCATTGCATCAAACATGGATCTCATTAAACAAGTTCAGCATGTATCAAAGGAATTCGACAACTGCTCAGATCATTTACCAATTAGAGCTGTCATTACAGTTAAGGAAAGCAGCATGAGTAACAATGTGCTGAAGCCAGTACAAGAAAGAAAGCTTCAGTGGGGAAAAGGTGATCTGGTTCAATATAAAGAAAATCTGGAAAGAATGATGCATCAAAAGGATCTCTGCTCATCAAACAAATCGGTAGACGAGCTTATCACTACTGTCACCATATGTATGAAGGCCAGTACTAAAGGGGCAATCCCAGAGAGGAAACCAAAGATTTCAAAGAAGGGTCGACTCTGGAATTATAAACTTGCAGAAACATCAAACATATCCAAAACAATACATCATCAATGGGTTCGTGCCGGTAGACCTTCAAATCCAAAACATCCATCAAAGATCAAATTAAGAGAAGCTAAAAAGGCGTATCGGAGAGAGCAACGGCAGGCTGTAACAAGAGCAGAGCAAGATACTACAAACAAGATCATGACCGCCCTACCCTCAGATCAGTCATTGTTTGCACAGCTAATACGAACTCAGAGAAAAACATCACAGAAAATTCTGTCAACAGAAATATTGCATGTGAATGATAAGGAGTATCATGGAAATGATATAATAGAAGGATGGGCAACTTACTTTGAGGAGCTAGGAACACCAAAGGAAAACACCACATTTAATAAGGCATATAAAGATCAGGTTGAGGATGATATAACCAACATTAAATCTATCTGTGGTGATGATCGGTCCAGTCCAGATCCCTTCACGTGGGATGTTGTAAACAGTGCTGTGAATGAGCTACACCTGAAAAAGGCCTCAGATTCTGATGGACTCTCATCAGAGCACCTAAAACATGGTGGTGTCTTATTAATCCACACACTTCTGATACTGTATAATAAGATCATAGCTGAAGGCATATATCCAGATGCATTTAAAACTAGTCTGATTACATCAATCCATAAGAAGGCAGGAAAGCCGTTGACGATCCCAGATAATTACCGGAAAATCACAGTGGCATCCATAGTGGGAAGTCTTTGAGAAGCTTTACCTTAAACGCATTAGACCATTGATTTCAGAAAGCCAAAGTAATCTACAATTTGGTTTCACACCTGGAAAATCACCATCAGTTGCAGCAGTACTAATGACTGATTTTCATAAACCATATGAGGATCCACTACTAAAATTACTTGAGCAAACAGCAACTGGTCTACATATTGGTTCAATATATTTGGGATCAATAAGACTATGTGATGATAAGACAGTCCTAGATACATCCCCAGATGGGTTACATGTGGGAATGAATGCTGCAACAATGCATGCAAATACAGAACGGCATGTTAATGGCATTGCCAAAAGCCAAGTGATGGTTTTCAATCAAGGCAAAGAAACAGAATATGAGTGGACACTAAACGAAGAAAAGATGGACGTGGTAAAGGAATATAAACATCTGGGGCTAATAAGAACAGATGACAAAAGTGGCCTAGGCAAAGAAATTATAAGAAAAGCTCGTGCAACAGCTAATTCATTGATGGGTGCTGGCTTTCATGGAATTAATGGACTAAGCCCAATTGTCAGTATAAAACTATGGTCAACATATGTAATACCACGATGTACGTATGGACTGGAGGCATTAATTATACCAAAGAAGGAAATGAGTCAGATCACTACACATGAAAGGAAAACCTTAAAGCAATTGCAATCACTTCCAAATAGTTGTGCAACGTCACTGGCATATTTACTTCTCGGTGCACTGCCGATAGAGGCGCAAATTGAAAAGAAGAAGCTGA
Organism: Chaetoderma sp. LZ-2023a; assembly: GCA_034401795.1. Classification (NCBI taxonomy): domain Eukaryota; kingdom Metazoa; phylum Mollusca; class Caudofoveata; order Chaetodermatida; family Chaetodermatidae; genus Chaetoderma; species Chaetoderma sp. LZ-2023a. The sequence continues at coordinate 3,914,386 of CM067371.1, forward strand.
CATTACTTGGTGCAATACTAAGGAGTGAAGGCTCTGTCGAACAACAATTGGCAATTCGGCAGCTCGTTATGAAAAGAGAAGGCAGACACAGTTGGTTTAAAGATGTCGATTTGATTTTACAAAAATATCAATTACCATCAGCCCACCTGCTGTTACAAGACCCACCACCTAAATGTGTATGGAAGCGTCATGTCCAAAAGGCTGTAAACACAGTAGTCCTAGAGATGCTAAAGGAAGACATTAAGCAGAAATCATCAGCCCGGTTCGTGAATGTTGACATCTTTGATATCGGAAGGCCACATCCGATCTGGTAAACAGTGACAGCAAATACATATGATGTAAAATGTGCCATCATCAAGGCAAGGTTACTAACCGGTACATACTATCTGCAAGCACACAGATCCAAATTTAATCAATATGAGAATGATGCCTGTCCTTTTTGTAAGAACGTTATAGAAGACTGTATGCATTTCCTAGTTCAGTGTCCAGAATTTGCAGATATCAGAAGCATCTATATAGCGTAAATCGAGCATCTAGTGGCGGCAGATAGCTGGGAATTAATAAGCAAGGATGAGAATCTTATTCTCCAGATGTTACTTGACACAACTCTCTTGTTTGGCCTGATTGGAAGCGATTCAATGTCGAAAATTGAATCCATCTCCAGGAAACTCTGCTATAAACTTCATATCAGACGTAATCATCTCTTAAATGAAATGAATTACCTAACAAAGCTTGCATTATAAAATATCAAGTTAGTATCAATTGCACATAGAAAAACATGGTGCACCTTATGCTTCCTGGATGCTCCTACATGTATTTCAATAACAATGAACTCATTTACGCGTCTGGTGAACATAAATCTACTCGTCTATGAACTGTGACCATTTACCTATATACAGATAGGAAAATCACTTGCGTGTGTACATGCATGTACATAAATGTCAGATTTAATGATCGTTTGCGTGTGTGTATATAATATAATATATAATTAATGGAAAACTCCAGTAATTTGCGGATTCTAGAGATTCCCGGATAATACACCGAAAGGTGGTGCGCCAGATATTGGCGGAAACTCCAAGAACAGAACAGAATAGAACAGAATGGCCCTTAGTCCCTAATCATATATCACAAATTTCCGCCTGATCGCTTCTGGGGAAGAAGTTGTTTTTGCGAAAATGAGGTCATCCAAGATGGCCGCTGAACCATTTGGTCAATCAAGTTCACTTAAACAAACTTGAGTGAGCTCTTTTCCTAGATCATATTACATGAGGTCTGAATTGATCCCTCAAACGGTTTTAAAGAAGATTTTTAAAGACATTTATAAAAATCGGCCAAAATCCAAGATGGCCACCGGCCAAATTGACCGATCAGCTTCCTTTGAAAAATTAAATCTCTATGCCATAAGAATGCTTCCTGCCAAATATAATTCAAATCAGGCCAGCAGTTCTCGAGAAGACGTTTTAATTTCCCAATTTCCCAATTTCGGCCTCAAAATGCATCAAACAAAAAAATCCAATATGGCTGCCAAACACACTATATTTTGATTGACCCACCGCGGCCATGTTTTTTGATGAATCAACTTCTCTTGAACAAACATTGATCACCATTAGTTGCTAATTATATATCACAAATTTTGGCCTGATCGCTCCAGCGGTTCTGGGGAAGAAGTCATTTTTGTGAAAACTAGGTCATCCAAGATGGCCGCTGAACCATTTGGTCAATCAAGTTCCCTTGAACAAACTTGATTCAGCTCTTACCCTAGATCATATTTTGTGAGTTCTGAATCGATCCCTCAAACGGTTTGGGAGAAGATTTTTAGACATTTCTAAAAATTGGCCAAAATCCAAGATGATTGCCGGCCAAATTGGCCGATCGGGTTCGTTTGAACAAACTTGAATCTCTATGCCTTACGGATAGTTTCTGCCAAATATAATTGAAATCGGACCAGTGGCTCTTAAGAAGAAATCGTTTAAAGAATTCCCCATTGCTTTACTATGGGCCTATTGCTTTACTATGGGAGCCTATGGCAGGAAAACAAACCAAGATGGCAGTCAAACTGTTTATCCAACAGTCTCGAAAGTGGCATATTTGAACTTGACACCCTGATAAGCATATATACAGCAATTTTCGCCATCAAAATACATCTAATACCAAAAAGCCAATATGACAAACAAAAGCTAAATTTTGATTGGTTGATGCCGGCAATGTTTTTTAACGTAGAAACTTCCTTTGAATGAATTTGAATGGCGCTTGGTCTCTAAGCATGTTTACCAAATTTCAGCTCTATCCCTTCAGCGGTTCGGGAGAAGAAGTTGTTTTCTGGAAAACTATGTCATCCAAGATGGCCGCCAAACAAATAGGCCAATAATGTTGGCATGAACAAACTTGGGTCTAACATTGCCATAGATGATGTGTTATGAGTATTGAATCAATTCCTCTTGCGGTTTTGGAGAAAATTTTTTTAAATGTTTCTAAAAATCATTTTATCAATGCCTATGAATGCTTCCTCCCAAATATAATTGAAATCGGCCCAGTGGTTCTTGAGAAGAATCGTTTAAAGAATTCCCCATTGCTTTACTATGGTCCCTAAGCATATTTACCAAATTTCAGCTCTATCCCTTCAGCGGTTCGGGAGAAGTGGTTTTCACGAAAACTAGGTCATCCAAGATGGCCGGCCGGCAAATCAGGTTGCCTTGAACAAACTTGGGTCTACCGTTGCGATAGATGATGTGTTATGAGTTTTGATTCAATTCCTCCAGCGGTTTCGGAGAAGATCTTTTAAAGTGTTTCTAAAAATCAACCATTTTAGCCGGCATCATACCTATGACATCCTTGTCAACCGAGGCGGCTGAGTTCATAAACATTCCCAACAACCCTTCACAACATCATCAACATAAACATGGCCAGACATAAATGCCACATCTGCAAGAAAAATTATGCAGATGCGCCACAAAGCTTCCCACACAGGCCTATGCAAATGGGTTTGCACTTCATGTAATCTGCCAAAATTCATGCTGGAATACCTAAGAAAACATCTGTGGAGGGCCCACGGCAAGGGGGACAGGTCGATCAGATCCCTGCTCATCTCTTCGGAGATAGCCTCGGGGTGGGGGGGGGGGGGGGGGGGGGAGTACGACTCGTCGGCCACCCTCAATTTTCACCAGACATCGGTACACCCACCGTCACGCGTCCAGCGGATTTACCAACAGAGGTGAGCGAGTTGTTGCAACCATATCCAACAGGATACCACCATCCCAAAATACAATAATGACAACTCATCATTCGCCATCTTGCCATTGGATGATGCGCTGGATGCTCTTTTAGACGTGGCAGGCCCATCTGGGACACAGACTGAGAAGCCACACAGGAGCCTTACTCAGAGGAGAGCAGGACCCCGTCAAGCACCTATAGCGTGGGGTCCCTGGTCCTGCCCTCACCACCAGCTGTCCCTATACCATCATCATGGAGCCGTATATTCTGCACCAACATAGAAGACCTGGTGAAGAAGGATGTGGATGTTCACCATGAGAAGAAGAGGGAACGGAGACTCCAGGGACTGGATGCCCCACTGCATAAAACGTTAACCAATATTGTCAAATCCTACGGGACAAAAAAAACACATCTGTGATCAATATAACACCACCTGTCACGGATGTTATTTAGTGCTAAAAAAGTGCATAGCTAAAGGTACAGAAATGAACTTATGCAAGCAGGCAGTGTCGCACATGGACTTACACCACATGGACTTACACGATCTAGACGATGACCTTTCCAGACCAAACCACTGTGGACACAAACTGTTCCAAACTTTCAAACGAAGGGACTTTGTTAACAAATAAGAGGGCAAACTCTCTGGATCTTCATTGTTTATTGTCTAATTGTTTACAAACAATAAGTTACAATCATACATATCATCTACATCTGGGCACTATGAGCCCTATCACAGTTATTTAAAAAGATAATACAGTATACAACTTTAGAAATACTGTTGTTCTTGATATTCCACGCCATGCGCCACCCGCCACGCCTTCACGTTCACGCATGCACAAGCACTACTCCCAAACACCCACGAAACTCCATGCATGCTCACAAACACTCACGAACACACACCATATGGGAAACGACCCTGATAGGAAATATGCCCAAAAAAGCACTATTGCCTCTGATGAGTTCAAAGTTTTATGCACGAAACACTATAAAGTCTGAATCATGCCCTCATAAACAAACTGAGGACATTAACCTCTAAACCACTGAAATGGTCTTATACCCACCTGTCACAAGAACACCACAGCCAACCACCACAAGTTCCCTACCCCAAAGCTCCACACCACCACCTCCTAACAATAACCTCCAAGCCACCCCGAAATAATAAAGAACAAAAAACCATCAAATTAAATCTCTATGCCATAAGAATGCTTCCTGCCAAATATAATTCAAATCAGGCCAGCAGTTCTCGAGAAGACGTTTTAATTTCCCAATTTCCCAATTTCGGCCTCAAAATGCATCAAACAAAAAAATCCAATATGGCTGCCAAACACACTATATTTTGATTGACCCACCGCGGCCATGTTTTTTGATGAATCAACTTCTCTTGAACAAACATTGATCACCATTAGTTGCTAATTATATATCACAAATTTTGGCCTGATCGCTCCAGCGGTTCTGGGGAAGAAGTCATTTTTGTGAAAACTAGGTCATCCAAGATGGCCGCTGAACCATTTGGTCAATCAAGTTCCCTTGAACAAACTTGATTCAGCTCTTACCATAGATCATATTTTGTGAGTTCTGAATCGATCCCTCAAACGGTTTGGGAGAAGATTTTTAGACATTTCTAAAAATTGGCCAAAATCCAAGATGATTGCCGGCCAAATTGGCCGATCGGGTTCGTTTGAACAAACTTGAATCTCTATGCCTTACGGATAGTTTCTGCCAAATATAATTGAAATCGGACCAGTGGCTCTTAAGAAGAAGTCGTTTAAAGAATTCCCCATTGCTTTACTATGGGCCTATTGCTTTACTATGGGAGCCTATGGCAGGAAAACAAACCAAGATGGCAGTCAAACTGTTTATCCAACAGTCTCGAAAGTGGCATATTTGAACTTGACACCCTGATAAGCATATATACAGCAATTTTCGCCATCAAAATACATCTAATACCAAAAAGCCAATATGACAAACAAAAGCTAAATTTTGATTGGTTGATGCCGGCAATGTTTTTTAACGTAGAAACTTCCTTTGAATGAATTTGAATGGCGCTTGGTCCCTAAGCATGTTTACCAAATTTCAGCTCTATCCCTTCAGCGGTTCGGGAGAAGAAGTTGTTTTCTGGAAAACTATGTCATCCAAGATGGCCGCCAAACAAATAGGCCAATAATGTTGGCATGAACAAACTTGGGTCTAACATTGCCATAGATGATGTGTTATGAGTATTGAATCAATTCCTCTTGCGGTTTTGGAGAAAATTTTTTTAAATGTTTCTAAAAATCATTTTATCAATGCCTATGAATGCTTCCTCCCAAATATAATTGAAATCGGCCCAGTGGTTCTTGAGAATCGTTTAAAGAATTCCCCATTGCTTTACTATGGTCCCTAAGCATATTTACCAAATTTCAGCTCTATCCCTTCAGCGGTTCGGGAGAAGTGGTTTTCGCGAAAACTAGGTCATCCAAGATGGCCGGCCGGCAAATCAGGTTGCCTTGAACAAACTTGGGTCTACCGTTGCGATAGATGATGTGTTATGAGTTTTGATTCAATTCCTCCAGCGGTTTCGGAGAAGATCTTTTAAAGTGTTTCTAAAAATCAACCATTTTAGCCGGCATCATACCTATGACATCCTTGTCAACCGAGGCGGCTGAGTTCATAAACATTCCCAACAACCCTTCACAACATCATCAACATAAACATGGCCAGACATAAATGCCACATCTGCAAGAAAAATTATGCAGATGCGCCACAAAGCTTCCCACACAGGCCTATGCAAATGGGTTTGCACTTCATGTAATCTGCCAAAATTCATGCTGGAATACCTAAGAAAACATCTGTGGAGGGCCCACGGCAAGGGGGACAGGTCGATCAGATCCCTGCTCATCTCTTCGGAGATAGCCTCGGGGTGGGGGGGGGGGAGTACGACTCGTCGGCCACCCTCAATTTTCACCAGACATCGGTACACCCACCGTCACGCGTCCAGCGGATTTACCAACAGAGGTGAGCGAGTTGTTGCAACCGTATCCAACAGGATACCACCATCCCAAAATACAATAATGACAACTCATCATTCGCCATCTTGCCATTGGATGATGCGCTGGATGCTCTTTTAGACGTGGCAGGCCCATCTGGGACACAGACTGAGAAGCCACACAGGAGCCTTACTCAGAGGAGAGCAGGACCCCGTCAAGCACCTATAGCGTGGGGTCCCTGGTCCTGCCCTCACCACCAGCTGTCCCTATACCATCATCATGGAGCCGTATATTCTGCACCAACATAGAAGACCTGGTGAAGAAGGATGTGGATGTTCACCATGAGAAGAAGAGGGAACGGAGACTCCAGGGACTGGATGCCCCACTGCATAAAACGTTAACCAATATTGTCAAATCCTACGGGACAAAAAAAACACATCTGTGATCAATATAACACCACCTGTCACGGATGTTATTTAGTGCTAAAAAAGTGCATAGCTAAAGGTACAGAAATGAACTTATGCAAGCAGGCAGTGTCGCACATGGACTTACACCACATGGACGTACACGATCTAGACGATGACCTTTCCAGACCAAACCACTGTGGACACAAACTGTTCCAAACTTTCAAACGAAGGGACTTTGTTAACAAATAAGAGGGCAAACTCTCTGGATCTTCATTGTTTATTGTCTAATTGTTTACAAACAATAAGTTACAATCATACATATCATCTACATCTGGGCACTATGAGCCCTATCACAGTTATTTAAAAAGATAATACAGTATACAACTTTAGAAATACTGTTGTTCTTGATATTCCACGCCATGCGCCACCCGCCACGCCTTCACGTTCACGCATGCACAAGCACTACTCCCAAACACCCACGAAACTCCATGCATGCTCACAAACACTCACGAACACACACCATATGGGAAACGACCCTGATAGGAAATATGCCCAAAAAAGCACTATTGCCTCTGATGAGTTCAAAGTTTTATGCACGAAACACTATAAAGTCTGAATCATGCCCTCATAAACAAACTGAGGACATTAACCTCTAAACCACTGAAATGGTCTTATACCCACCTGTCACAAGAACACCACAGCCAACCACCACAAGTTCCCTACCCCAAAGCTCCACACCACCACCTCCTAACAATAACCTCCAAGCCACCCCGAAATAATAAAGAACAAAAAACCATCAAATTAAATCTCTATGCCATAAGAATGCTTCCTGCCAAATATAATTCAAATCAGGCCAGCAGTTCTCGAGAAGACGTTTTAATTTCCCAATTTCCCAATTTCGGCCTCAAAATGCATCAAACAAAAAAATCCAATATGGCTGCCAAACACACTATATTTTGATTGACCCACCGCGGCCATGTTTTTTGATGAATCAACTTCTCTTGAACAAACATTGATCACCATTAGTTGCTAATTATATATCACAAATTTTGGCCTGATCGCTCCAGCGGTTCTGGGGAAGAAGTCATTTTTGTGAAAACTAGGTCATCCAAGATGGCCGCTGAACCATTTGGTCAATCAAGTTCCCTTGAACAAACTTGATTCAGCTCTTACCATAGATCATATTTTGTGAGTTCTGAATCGATCCCTCAAACGGTTTGGGAGAAGATTTTTAGACATTTCTAAAAATTGGCCAAAATCCAAGATGATTGCCGGCCAAATTGGCCGATCGGGTTCGTTTGAACAAACTTGAATCTCTATGCCTTACGGATAGTTTCTGCCAAATATAATTGAAATCGGACCAGTGGCTCTTAAGAAGAAGTCGTTTAAAGAATTCCCCATTGCTTTACTATGGGCCTATTGCTTTACTATGGGAGCCTATGGCAGGAAAACAAACCAAGATGGCAGTCAAACTGTTTATCCAACAGTCTCGAAAGTGGCATATTTGAACTTGACACCCTGATAAGCATATATACAGCAATTTTCGCCATCAAAATACATCTAATACCAAAAAGCCAATATGACAAACAAAAGCTAAATTTTGATTGGTTGATGCCGGCAATGTTTTTTAACGTAGAAACTTCCTTTGAATGAATTTGAATGGCGCTTGGTCCCTAAGCATGTTTACCAAATTTCAGCTCTATCCCTTCAGCGGTTCGGGAGAAGAAGTTGTTTTCTGGAAAACTATGTCATCCAAGATGGCCGCCAAACAAATAGGCCAATAATGTTGGCATGAACAAACTTGGGTCTAACATTGCCATAGATGATGTGTTATGAGTATTGAATCAATTCCTCTTGCGGTTTTGGAGAAAATTTTTTTAAATGTTTCTAAAAATCATTTTATCAATGCCTATGAATGCTTCCTCCCAAATATAATTGAAATCGGCCCAGTGGTTCTTGAGAAGAATCGTTTAAAGAATTCCCCATTGCTTTACTATGGTCCCTAAGCATATTTACCAAATTTCAGCTCTATCCCTTCAGCGGTTCGGGAGAAGTGGTTTTCGCGAAAACTAGGTCATCCAAGATGGCCGGCCGGCAAATCAGGTTGCCTTGAACAAACTTGGGTCTACCGTTGCGATAGATGATGTGTTATGAGTTTTGATTCAATTCCTCCAGCGGTTTCGGAGAAGATCTTTTAAAGTGTTTCTAAAAATCAACCATTTTAGCCGGCATCATACCTATGACATCCTTGTCAACCGAGGCGGCTGAGTTCATAAACATTCCCAACAACCCTTCACAACATCATCAACATAAACATGGCCAGACATAAATGCCACATCTGCAAGAAAAATTATGCAGATGCGCCACAAAGCTTCCCACACAGGCCTATGCAAATGGGTTTGCACTTCATGTAATCTGCCAAAATTCATGCTGGAATACCTAAGAAAACATCTGTGGAGGGCCCACGGCAAGGGGGACAGGTCGATCAGATCCCTGCTCATCTCTTCGGAGATAGCCTCGGGGTGGGGGGGGGGGAGTACGACTCGTCGGCCACCCTCAATTTTCACCAGACATCGGTACACCCACCGTCACGCGTCCAGCGGATTTACCAACAGAGGTGAGCGAGTTGTTGCAACCGTATCCAACAGGATACCACCATCCCAAAATACAATAATGACAACTCATCATTCGCCATCTTGCCATTGGATGATGCGCTGGATGCTCTTTTAGACGTGGCAGGCCCATCTGGGACACAGACTGAGAAGCCACACAGGAGCCTTACTCAGAGGAGAGCAGGACCCCGTCAAGCACCTATAGCGTGGGGTCCCTGGTCCTGCCCTCACCACCAGCTGTCCCTATACCATCATCATGGAGCCGTATATTCTGCACCAACATAGAAGACCTGGTGAAGAAGGATGTGGATGTTCACCATGAGAAGAAGAGGGAACGGAGACTCCAGGGACTGGATGCCCCACTGCATAAAACGTTAACCAATATTGTCAAATCCTACGGGACAAAAAAACCACATCTGTGATCAATATAACACCACCTGTCACGGATGTTATTTAGTGCTAAAAAAGTGCATAGCTAAAGGTACAGAAATGAACTTATGCAAGCAGGCAGTGTCGCACATGGACTTACACCACATGGACGTACACGATCTAGACGATGACCTTTCCAGACCAAACCACTGTGGACACAAACTGTTCCAAACTTTCAAACGAAGGGACTTTGTTAACAAATAAGAGGGCAAACTCTCTGGATCTTCATTGTTTATTGTCTAATTGTTTACAAACAATAAGTTACAATCATACATATCATCTACATCTGGGCACTATGAGCCCTATCACAGTTATTTAAAAAGATAATACAGTATACAACTTTAGAAATACTGTTGTTCTTGATATTCCACGCCATGCGCCACCCGCCACGCCTTCACGTTCACGCATGCACAAGCACTACTCCCAAACACCCACGAAACTCCATGCATGCTCACAAACACTCACAAACACACACCATATGGGAAACGACCCTGATAGGAAATATGCCCAAAAAAGCACTATTGCCTCTGATGAGTTCAAAGTTTTATGCACGAAACACTATAAAGTCTGAATCATGCCCTCATAAACAAACTGAGGACATTAACCTCTAAACCACTGAAATGGTCTTATACCCACCTGTCACAAGAACACCACAGCCAACCACCACAAGTTCCCTACCCCAAAGCTCCACACCACCACCTCCTAACAATAACCTCCAAGCCACCCCGAAATAATAAAGAACAAAAAACCATCAAAGGCCGCCAAAACCGCCAAGCTGCCAAACCGCCAGACCACCCACCCAGTCTCCCACTGTGCATGCACAGACACATGCGCACAACCACAAAGCCGCCCAGTAAAGGCCGCCAACACCAGGGGGCCAAAGAGGGTATAAAAGGGGCACACAAAACAAGCCCAGACCATTCAGACCTTCTGGATTACACAAATAAGTAATCAAGCATCAGGCTTAAGAACCAAACTACTGTTGTCAATACGTAGTTATTAACCTGTTGAATGATCGCTCTGAATACTGCTAACGAAAACCTAAAAGCACCAGAGGTTGAGATAGTTATGACCTCCTTTTCAAGGATAATTATTGATTCAATCAACATTGAACTACTGAGGGAGCCATCCACAACCATTGTCACCAACACAGTGACATCGCCAGATGCCACCAATGCTGCCGGCTCTAGCCCAGTGGACCCACTGCTCCAGGTCCCTGTACGAGACAGAAGACGTAGAAGGGTAGAGGAGCCCAGGGAAGCCATCCCCCTACAAGCCGCTAAACACCACTAGGAAATGCCACACGTATCAAACCATACGTGAGACACCACCGACTTCATCAACAGAGTGGAAGCCTTTGGAGCTACTAAAAAAGAATCTCTATTAGTAACCATGGATGTCACCTCCTTATACACCAACATACCCAACAATGAAGGGTTAAGAGCAGTGGCAAAACGCTGCATGAAACATGTGTCCCAGGCACTCTCTCCACGAGAAACCTGTTGAACCAGCTCAAACTTGTCGTTGAATGCAACAACTTGGAATTCAATGGCGAACATTACCTACAAATAGGTGGTACCACCATGGGCAGCAAAGCCGCCTGTACATATGCATGCATCTTTTTGGCCAACCTGGAAGAAAAACTCCTCTCCAATGCCTCCTACCAGCCAGGGCTCTATGTACTGTAAATAGATGACATTTTCATGTTCTGGGAACAGTGTCATTAGGCCAGGTATAGCAAACTTTGTGTGGAATTATATATTATTGATTTTATCCAGCATAAATTAGAATGTTCCCAATTATGACCAGCTGAATCATATGAAATCAAGAGTGACAATTCTAGGAGTATAGTGGACAGAGGACAATAGCCCAATTAATAGCCTGCAGTGTGGACATAATAAATCACAGTATTCCAAGACATGTATATGCTAAACTTTTATATATAACAACATACTTAAGAAAATACATGTTTATAATCCAATAACCATTTTCATTCTGAATCCCCACAAAGATGATTTCAAGACATTGGCATATTAAGAACCATGCATATTATTTCGGAAATGATTTTACTGAAAGTTGTTGCTGCCTCAAGCAGAAACAACTTTCACTTTGATTGTTTTCAAAACAGACATCAGGATTTTTTTATTTTGTCAGAGTAAAATACTGTCAACACCTATACAGAATGAAAGTGGTTAATTATATTTATTTCATAGAAATGCATAAATCCTGTATCCGCAAATATTATTAGTAAAAACTTGATTCTTTAAATAAATTATTAATGATTTTAGACATGTTCTGAACTTATTTCGAACATGTCTCTTCACTACCTCCCTGTTTACTTTAGTTACTACTAGCTATAAAATGTAGATGAATTTGTAGATTTGACATATAGAATGAGTGAGAGAAACAGTGAGAGACAGAGCTAGAGATAGAGAGATAGAATTAGATTGAGAGATAGAATTATACAGTCATACAGATAGATATAGAGATTCATAGAGTTAGAGATAGTTTTCTACAGATAGATAATTAGTGTTTGTAACATTTACTATCACCAGTTGAACTTGAAGTAAAGTTTAGAATCATTAAACGTTTAATATCAGTAATATTTGAAGAATGATCTTGCATATTGTTTATTAAAGTGTCTTCACTCACCGTCTCATCCTGAAGCGTAGCAGAGCTATTTCCACCAAGCTAATACCCCGTATTCAGAAATAGCCCTGTAACAACAGGGCCCAAATGCCCTCACTGAATTTGTCATGCATATGAATTCAGGCCACCCAAGCATAAAATTCACAATGGAAAGTTCCAGAGAACACGTTTCTTTTCTGATACAGAACAGAGATGGAGAACAGATTAAGTTCAATCTCTTCACGAAGCCCACAGATACACATGGATATCTACACTACACCTCCGCACATCCGTCAACATGTAAAGATGCCAGTCCCTATGGACAATTCCTTAGACTCAGGAGGATATGTACGGACACCACGGACTATGATAAGCATAGCCTGGCTCTGGAACAACATTTCCTGGCCAGAGGGTATCCCTCCCCCCTCCTGACCACTTCTAAATTAAAGGCAGGGGCAAGGATCGGACATCCCTCCTCAAACCCCGAGACCCAACATCTCCCACACCACATCTAACGCACCAATCAGGCCCATCTTCATCTGCAAATTCACCCGCACAGGCACGCTTCTCAAAAAAGTGGTTAACAAATACTGGCCCATCCTCCAAGCCAGCCAGAGATGCATTTCCAGAGAAACCACTATTCGCCTATCGGAGGAACAAAACTATCAAGGACCACCTAGTCTGGGCCAGACTCCCAGACCCCACCGATGTTGTACACCCACACCACAACATCTTCCTAGAATGCACCACTAAAAACTGCACCATCTGCAACAACATGGAGAAAACGAGGTTCCTCAAAAGCCACCTTACTGGATTAACATATAGATGCAAAATCATAGGCAACTGCCAGACATGCAACAGTCTATTTGCTAAACTGCAAACTTTGTCACAAACAATACGTGGGTAGACATTGAGACCATTCAAAATAAGGATTCAAGAACATCTTAGGTCCACAACTAATCTCTACAAAAAAGAAAGTTATGACACCCCCAGTCTCACAACACTTTAACAAAAACAACCACACAAGAGCTACCATATTATTCAGATACTCTCCTCCGACCCAGCAGACCCAAAGTCAACACCATGGAGGAGATCCAAAGAATCCCATTGGATTGACCAACTCCACACCATGGAACTAATAGGAATTAACTTTTCATGTGGGTCTAACCCAACACCCACATACGTTGTTATTATTCTCTGTGGTGATGATGATGATGATGATGATGATGACAATGCGGATGATCATAATGATAGAATAAGGATTATTATTATTATGATGATGATGATGATGATGATGATGATGATGATGACAATGATGATGATGATGATGATGATAATAATGCGGATGATGATAATGATTGAATAAGGATTATGATGATGATGATGATGAGGATGATGATGATGACATGGAGAATGATATGGCATTGAGAATGATGATGATGACAATGACAGCGACGGCATGATGATGATGAGGATGATTATGATAATGATGGCATGGAGAATGGTGATGACATTGAGAATGATGATGATCATGAGAACGCCGACATCACGATGATGATGATGATTGTGATGATGACGTCGGCATTGAGAATGATGATGATGACGACGACAACAAAGACGGCATGATGATGATGATTTCAGTGAGATTAATGATGATGATGGCATTGAGAATGATGATGATGATGATGATGATGATAATTGCATTTAGATTAATGATGATGATGACATTGAGAATGATGGTGAAGATGGTGACAATGTTGATTACAATGATAGTTATCGCTGCATAATTATCAGCAATATTTCTCTCTAATAAATTGAATATTTGGATACAAAATGTGTAATCATTTATTTGTCAAAATTTGGCATGAAAATTAAAAAATCTGCATAGTGAATGTCATTTTCATGCCAAGAGAAGACTATTTTTGAAAATATACCAGTGGAATGATTGGCTCGATTATGGAGCCAGTCATTCCAGTGGTAAATTTTCAAAAATCATCTTCTCTTGGCCTGAAAATGGACATTTCTCAAGATCACTGCAAAGCCAAGTTTTGATCAGCTTAATTGTTAACAACATCATTTACAAAACCGACTCGATCTTCTTTAAATCCAACAGACAGAAGTCTGACCCAAAATCCCAAACCCAGCATATATCCTGGTTTTTGGCAGCCATGTCACCGTCTGAAGGTCATTGGTCAATATGCCAGGATCTCAGACATTCTCATTCCTTGGTGATACCATCAAAGAGATGTGTACATGCCAAACAAAACAGCATATTTCATATGAACAAACAGTTGATTCCACAAGGAAACGAAGAAGTCATTAATTCCTTGATTTCTTCGAGGGATATGTCAACATTAAGCCACTCTTATGTTGAATTCCAAGAAAATGTTTGACCGCTTTAATGGTCAAATTTGGTCAAGAAAATATAAATATGGCTTATTGAATGTCCATTTGCAGGCTAAGCGAAGACTATTTTTGAAAATTTGCCACTGGAATGACTGGCTCGGTTAGCAAGAGATGCATTCCAGTGATAAATTTAAAAAAAAATAGTCTTCTCTTGGCGTGCAAATGGACATTCCTCAAGACCACTGCAGAAGCTGGCTTGACAAGTAAAGCAGTAAAGATAGTCTGTTCACTTATGTAACCTGACCTCTGCAGTGGTCTTGAAGAATGCATGCTGATTTAGAAGTCATGAAGACTATTTTTTTTTAATTTACCATTTAAATGACTGGCTCATGAACCGAGACGGTCATTTCAGTGGTAAATTTTCAAAATTAGTCTTCTCTTGACCTGTATATGGACATTCATTAAGGAAAGATCTCAATTTTCTTGACCAATCTTGACTAGCAAAGGTTTAAAGACTAAGGTCAAATGCAGCAATTATATTCAAGCAAATTTTTTTCAACAAAAGGCTCAAGGGGCCTGTATCGCTCACCTGGACCATTGGCATTTCAACTAGAACGCTCTTTATCAACAAGATGGCCACCAAACCGTTTATATGACAGTTTCGAAAATTGCAAATTTGAGATCAGAGTACCCAACAAGATGGCTGCCAAACCGTTTATCCGACAGTTTCGAAAATTGCAAATTTGAGCGCAGAATACCCAAAAACATATATAGAACCAATTTTGGCCTCAAAATCCATCAAATAAAAAAATCCAATATGTCCGCCAAACACGCTACATTTTGATTGGCCCACGGCGGCCATGTTTTTTGATGGAGCAACTTCCCTTGAAGAAACTTTAATGGCCCTTAGTCCCTAATCATATCTCCCAAATTTTGGCCTGATCCATTCAGCGGTTCTGGAGAAGTCGTTTTCGGGAAAACTAGGTCATCCAAGATGGCTGCCGAACCATTCGGTCAATCAAGTCGTCTTGAACAAACTTGACTTAGCTCTTTTCCTAGATGAGGTTTCATAAGTTTTGAATCGATTCCCATAGCCATTTCGGAGAACAAGATTTTTAAAGACATTTCTAAAAATTGGCCGAAACCCAAGATGGCCACCGGCCAAATTGGCCGATTGGCTTCGTTTGAACAAAATGAAATATCTATGTCATAAGGATGCTTCCTGCCAAATATCGGCCCAGCAGTTCTCATGAAGACATTTTAAATTTTCCATTACTTTAGTATGGGAGCTTTTTTGAAGCTTTTGAGCAGTTTTGAAAATTGCAAATTTGAGATCAGAATACCCAAAAACCCATATAAAATGAATTTTGGCCTCAAAATCCATCAAATAAAAAAATCCAATATGGCTGCCAAACACACTATATTTTGCTTGGTCCACCATGGCCATGTTTTTACGAATCAACTTCTCTTGAACAAATATTAATCACCCTTAGTCGCTAATTATATATCACAAATTTCGGCCTGATCGCTTCAGCGGTTCTGGGGAAGAAGTTATCTTTGTGAAAACTAGGTCATCCAAGATGGCCGCTGAATCATTTGGTCAATCAGGTTCCCTTGAACAAATTTGATTCAGCGCCTACCCTAGATCATATTTTGTGAGTTTTGAATCGATCCCTCAAATGGTTTGGGAAAAGATTTTTAAAGACATTTCTAAAAATTGGCCGAAATCCAAGATGGTCGGCGGCCAAATTGGCCAATCAGGTTCGTTTGAACAAACTTGAATCCAGTGTTGCCCACAACATCTGATTTTTGGGGGTCCCAAGGACCCCACACCCTCAGATTTGGGGGTCCCACTGTAAAATCTGGGGGTCCCATGGGGTCCTCATCTGAAATATGGGGGTCCCATGTTTTTTTCTTAAAATAAACACAACACATTGATCTAATTATAAAGCACTTTATTAAACATGTTGAAAACAGTGCCAGTCATTCCAGTGGTAAATTTTCGAAAATATGTATTCTGTGATCTACAATGGTGGCTAAAATTGATCTATTGAAGTGGCCCTTGTATATTTAACTAATAACATTTGAACTGCATGTCAATACACAATAACTTAAAGCACTGTACTTGTTTGTTGTCTGATAAACCAACCAACCCACATTGACAACCTTGTATGATTAACATTTCCAAAGACCACGACATTAGTAATTAGCAAAGACCACTGCATTAATTTTTCTATTAAACCCTAACTTGGCTTTGGACGAATTGAAAAATTACGAGTATCTGGGGCGAGTTTGCTCAAGGACTACTTGACCTACTTCGATATAATGCGCGCGTATTTTTTATAATTTAACTGGAATGACCAAATATAGTGGAATACATAGGTTAAGAGCAGACAAAACAATAATTTATCAAACATAATCTGTATAAATCAGATTAAACTGCATAATTAGTGAAAATATATCAGCTAATAACCGGATATGTCTAATTCATAGGGAGTAACTATGTAACGCGATTGTTGATTGGTTGAAGCATAGATAACGCATTAGCGTGTATCCAATAAGGACGCTTGAATCGGAGAGCTTTGAGCTACACGCTGTTTGGAAAAAAAAATCAATATTTTAACGCATGCCTACCTGTAGATCGATGAACATCGCTGCTGGGATGAGCTTTTTAGTTGAGAAATTGGGAACACCTAACGCTCGAGTATTGCTAAACATTATAAAACACTAATCCATCAGTCAATCAATCAGCCGCTATTGCTTAATAAAAGACGGCTTATAGCACGTATTGATACCGTTATTCAAACAGCAATACAAAGACATCGCCGCTAATCCGTCAAATGACCATTCAAATGTAAAAGATATCACAATATCTTTCATATATTCCTTCATCCATTTAGATAAGTAAATAGAAAAAAATATTTTGCCTGTAAGTCATAGCTGCTTTAGGCAAGTAGGCATGCGCAAATTAATTTCAAAATATTCAGCAGATTAGTGATAACAACTTTGTGATCTGTCCAATGTTCTGATCTGTGAAAGGGTTAAGACGCCCAGACACGTTTGTATACGCTTGATCAGTTGTATTGGATTTCTCAAGCGTGAGTTCCTCTAGAGGGTGATTCCGCTGTTATCCAATCAAATACTGACACGTCATACTGACGATTAGCACAACAGACAGAAACATGGTGGGTATTTTTGCAATTTGTAGGCCAAACAAGGCGACTAACATCGGGCTTGTAAACTCATTACTTAAAAAAATTTAGATCAAATGGAATACTAAGGATGATTTGGGGATTGTGTTTACAATTAAATGTGGTGGTTGAACCTGATTTATGGGCATTAACAACTTTGAGTTGTGCAAGAAAACATACAACAAATCATAGTCTTAAACAACGCATTAAGTTCATTTTTATTGAACACACAATACATTAGGTATATTTTTTAAAGTAAAAACATGCACAAATAAATATATACACACGATAATATAATCAATAATTAAGCACACACCAAAGTTACCAGTTTCCATTACACTTTTTCACTGCGTCCCTCATGCGTCCTCGGGGACGCAGAGGGTTAATTTGTATGCGTCCCTCTGCCATTTTTATGCGTATATACGCGCAAAAGGACGCATAAGGGCAACTCTGCTTGAATCTCTATGCATTAAGGATGCTTCATGCCAAATATAATTGAAATCAGTCCAGAAGTTCTTGAGAAGATATTTTAAATTTCCCATTGCTTTAGTATGGGAGCTTTTGGCGGGAAAATGATCCAAGATGGCCGCCAAACCGTTTATCCGACAGTTTCGAAAATTACAAATTTGAGATCAGAATACCCGAAAACCTATATAAAACCAATTTCGGCCTCAAAATCCATCAAATAAAAAAGTCCAATATGGCCGCCAAACATGCTATATTTTGATTGGCCCACGGCGGCCATGTTTTTTGATGGATCAACTTCTATTGAACAAAGTTTACTGGCCCTTAGTCTCTAATCATATCTGCCAAATTTTGGCCTGATCCCTCATGCGGTTCTGGAGAAGTTATTTTCGCTAAAACTAGGTCAACCAAGATGGCCACCAAACTATTTGACCACTTAAGTTCCCTTGAACAAATTTGGTTGAGCTCTTGCCATAGATCACATTTCATGAGGTTTTCTTCAATCCCTCAAGCGGTTTCGGAGAAGATTTTTAAAGACGTTTCTAAAAATCCGGCAAAATCCAAGATGGCCACAGGCCTAATTGGCCGATCGGCTTCATTTGAACAAACTTGGATCCATATGTCCTAAGGATGCTTCCTGCCAAATATAATTGCAATTGGCCCAGCGGTTCTTGAGAAGAAGTTGTTTAAAGGAAAAGTTGACGGACGGACGGACGACGGACACACGACGGATGGTTGCCACGACATAAGCTCACTTGGCCTTTCAGGCCAGGTGAGCTAAAAATATATATAAGATTTTGATGCTTGCTTTTCTTAGGCAAAGGATCCATAGACTGTGATGGGTCAAGGGTCAATACCTACATACGAAGCAATTCTTTATGAGTTCTCAAAATTATGAAAAGTCATGGATATTAAATAAATTATAGACTATTTGTTAGTTTATGGACACTTTAACTAATTGGAAACGTACATACCAGTTTGTCTTCGCTATATTATTTGAACCTGTTGTCTGTCATGGTGGGGAATTCGCCAATAAAAGTACACCGTCCTCTATTAGCTCCGTCATTCACCAGCATTGCGTAATTTATTTAAGATGGATTATTTTTTTTACATAATTTACCATAATTTTAAACACAACTACAGCGCAGTTAACCCTTAGCACATGATGTCAATATTCTATCTTTTATGGTGTCAATGGCAAAGAAAATAGTATATGTTTTTCAACAAATTTGGTGGCAGATGTTGCTGTCTACAACAACACCATCTTCCACCAAATTTGTTGAAAAAACCCCCACCAGTTCATCTTTTACTCTAATTTGAAAATTTAAAATTTTTACATCAGAGTGGTAAGGGTTAATATTCTGGAAATGCACTTTACAAAATACAGCTTACACGGGGTGAATACGTTATATAAGTTTATATTCTGACATTCACAATTATTTCATTTTGACAACCACAGACCAGGTACATGACGCCATGCAGGTGCATTATGGGAAATCAAGCAATTTGTCACATGTGAATCCCACCCACAGACCCCCCTTGCGGGTTGGTCTGTTGTTTTATTAACCACTATAAAAACATACTTACCGTTCAATCACTACTTGCTAAATCAATTATTTGCATTTTGCTATCAGAATAAGATTTTTATGCCTGCATACACACCTCCCCATGCCTAATCCTATTCCTATGGACCCTCAACCAGGCTACTGGT
Source organism: Chaetoderma sp. LZ-2023a (assembly GCA_034401795.1). Classification (NCBI taxonomy): domain Eukaryota; kingdom Metazoa; phylum Mollusca; class Caudofoveata; order Chaetodermatida; family Chaetodermatidae; genus Chaetoderma; species Chaetoderma sp. LZ-2023a. Next base: position 3,934,351 of record CM067371.1, read on the forward strand.
TGAGTCCCACCTCCAGCCTACCATCAGGTATAGACTGGCACCAGTCTATACTCACCTCATAGTGACGCTTGTCGCTACGCGTGCTCACGCATGCGCATCAGAGACCGAATAGGAAACAGATTCACTTTTCTAAATTTAAGTGCAAAATATTTAAAGTCTGATTCTCAAATCTTACCACGCGGGGTGGTTGAGGCCGGGTCGTAGTGATTGAACGGTAAGTATGTTTTTATAGTGGTTAATAAAACAACAGACCAACCCGCAAGGGGGGGTCTGTGGGGGGTTGTTATTACACCACAAAAACATCCATTACCGTTCAATCACTACTTGCTAAACCCGTAGATTTGGTCAGTGCCCCCGTCCACATAAGGTGGGAGGAGATTTGAGAATCAATAAACCAGGATAAAAATCAAACCAATCTTATTAATATGTTATTAACATAACATATTAGTGTATTTAGCTCAATCACAACGTGATTAACAAATAAGAACAAGTTGAACTTAAAGAAAATAACTAAAAACCAAAAGAAGACTGACCATTTCTCACCGATGCAGTCTTTTAACGAAAATGGTGGAAAGTGATTGGTAAATAGTCTTCGGCTTTTTTGGTTAACAAACAAGGATAAATTAAATCAATCTTATCCAAATGTTAACAACATAACCTAATATAGCATTTAGCTCAATCACACCGTGATTAGCAAATACGAACAACTTGAACTTAAAGAAATAACTAAAAACCAAAAGAAGACTCTCCCCATATCTCACAGACGCATAGTCCTAACGAAAACGGTGGGAAGTACTTGGTAAATAGTCTTCGGCTTTTTTTTCCTTTTTTTTTTTTTTTTCTTTTTTTTAACACACAAGGATAAAATTAAATCAATCTTATCCAAATGCTAATAACGTAACCTAATAGTGCATTTAGCTCAATCACACCATGATTAGCCTGCACTCTGGTCTTTGAGCTAAAAGGATGTAAGGTGTATTCACATTTCCCTCCTGCTACCTGCATGATCTCATCTAAAGACGATCCCTCAAAAAAAGCGAAAGAAGTAGCCATACCTCTAACGTCATCGGCTTTAATAAGGGAGAGATTAATTTGATCCGGTGAGGCTATCTCATAACAAGGATTAAGTATTCTCTCAAAATCCATCTGACAATCGAAGAATGAGACCGGCTTAGATAAATTTTCCTCGTAGGAAAAACATAAATGAGATGGATCGATTCTTATAACATCTGATCGCTGATTGAAGGTTCCTAATGCCCTAATAGGACACCAAAATTTTTCGGATGCCGACAGACGAAAAAGATTTTAAAATGATCGGACTAGCAGGATAGCGGTTAGTGCGAGTTATAGATAAAAAATTCCTTCTGGGATATCAAAGCCATCTCCTGAAACTATAAATCTCTCCTTTTCAGCAGAAAGAGCATGCATCTCTTGAACGCCTTCTAGCAGAGGCTGTAGCAACAAGAAAAAACAGCTTTGACAATTAAAAACAAAACCAAGCTTACTACTGGTAGAAGAAATAGGTTCAAAATGGCGACCTGCCAAAACTTGAAGAACCAAAGCCCAACTCCAGGAAGGAAGACTTAGCAATCGGAGGACGAATATTACTTAGACCTCTAATAAAGCTATTAAAAGTCTTAGTATCCTTGACATCGGCATACAGAAGACAAGGAAGGGATGACACCAGAGAACATCTATACTCCCTGAACGTAATAACTGACAAATGAAAATACCCAAACAGATAAGATAAAAAATCTAATAATTTGGGTATCGAACCAGAATCAGGCACGAAACCTTGGTCTGAACATGATTCACCTAAAGTTTTAAAATCGACCCTTGTAAACTCAACGGGTCGAATTCCCTTCTGGCAGAGTCAATCATTTCCTGATATCAGAAGAAACCGTATTCTCGAGGACTTCAGACTCGAGATTCTCCAGACACACAGACTAAAATTTATTGGATTTGGATGCACACAGACCTCTTACTTAAGATAGAAGATCCTGGTATACTGGAAGAAGAGGGAAATCTACCAGAAAATCTAGACGGTCTAAAAACCAAATCCTCTTTGGCCAACAGGAAGCTATCAGAAGAATTTTGCAAACCTGATCCTTGACCCTCTTCAAAACTAACTGAATCAAAATCGTTCGAGAGAAGGCATAGGCGAACATTCCTGTCCACTACTGAGACAGAGCATCCACCCCCCCCCCCCCACCCCCCGAGGGGTTGACTTTCCAGAAAAGGAGACATGTAAGAGAAGATCTGAGCATTCAGAGGCCGCGAACGGCTCTACTAGAGGACAATCCATAAGACTAAACCTCATTCCTCCTTCTAAAAATGAAAGAAAACCCCATGGCCATGACTGAACGAATCGAGATTTAGAAGCCTAACAGACAATCCGACCAATGCACAGAAGCCTGGATCTACTTTCCAATGAATAGCCTCTTCTATAGACTCCCTGACAATCATAGACAAACAACAACCCCTCTAAAGCTAATAGCTTCTAATAATAAGGAACAGAAAACCTTTTTGGAAGAGGAGACTACATAGAAGGATTCTAGATCCAGGAATATCTAGCCCCTTTTAATAAGGGCCGCCCCCTCCCCCCCCCCCCCCCCCTTAAAGAAGAGTCAAACTTACTATATGCTAAAGAGGAGTGCTCATAGAAAACACATAGATTACATATGCCAAAAATCCTGGCCTATATCATAACGCTTATACCTCACTAAATAGGTAACTCACGTTTATTATGGATATTTTAATAATACTGCTTACTCTGAATGGAGACCAAAAAGGGTCATATCAGAATAGCCTAACTTATTAATAATGCTAAAGACTCTGCAAAAATTATAGATAATATTATTTACAGAGATTTAACCAGAGATTGTGGCAAACCAAAACCCCATAGTAAGTCTATGGGAGTGCTTAGAGTCAAGATATAGCCAAATCATGAGCCTGAGATCTACATGAACTACGGGAAAGTCACTAGTGATGACCGTCATCACAATTCTATGAATAGCATACATGACAAGTCACAAGGTCCTGATAAGAGAACTATGGCCCACATTAGACTATCTAATTTAAACATCGTATAACAATGGAGATTTAATAAAAAATTTTATTGAATACATCAACGGTTGCCTAGCCGCTCGGGCTTGCTGATAAATTAGATATCCTAAACAATTCGATATTTATGCCACGAGGCAGAAACTTAAAAGATTTTAATAAATTTATTGATTCTTATATTCATAATCTTAGCATCAATAATTTCATCTTTGTACTAACAAATGCATTGTGTTAGAAACCCCCAAGAAAGATTGAACACTGATACTAGATATTAACTGATTGAATACTGAATTTTGCAGACGACATATCACAACTGTAATATCTCTGGACTTGCAAAGATTTAGAAAACATTTTGACCGAAATAGTTGGTGGATGCTTAAATCCAAAGATTCTCGTCCGCTCTTCCCCCCTCCAGCGCAACCCCAACCCCACTCCAATCGGCCCGCCGCCAACCCCCCAGACAACAACCTCAACGAGCAAAAAATCCAAGACTCACCGAATAATCCGGGAATAATCTGACCGAAAATTGCCGGTGGCATCACCAACAACCTTCAGCCAAACTGCCCCCAAAATACCCAGCAAATCCCGAGCCCCGCCCTCCCGAAACCCCCGTCCGAAGGCCTGCAGCAACCCAGTCAAAATAGAGCAGAATTTACGCTATAAAAGGAAAACCAAACAAAAATCTGGAAAAAAATGAAAACAAAACGAACTCACCGAAACTATGTCAACGCAGAAGAATCCGACTCATATTCCTCCTTCCTGCCCCTTTATCCGATTGATTATCCATTCTAAGCGAATAATGTACTTGTAGACATTAATCCTGTACTCATAATGATCCTATGAAACCTTTACTGAATCTAATTCTTTTCAGCGACTGACGAAATTATACTACGATTTACTTAAGAATCAGGGTTATCCCCTCCACAAATAAACTCCCTTTGGTTAAATAAATATGTCAACCTGCCGACATAAGACGTAAAAGGAGCGAGAAAAAACGCTGAATGGCCCGAAGACAACTGGCCATCTAAAGTTGGATGAAACCAAAAATCGTATCTCGAAATAATGCGTACAATACCACCTGACTTATCGGCTTATGAAATGCGCATAGAAAATAATCTGCAACAAAATCCCATATGGTAACCAGTCAGGAGAGTCTTTAATTACGCTGAAATTGTCGCTGATAAATGAATAAATGTCTGAATAGACTACCATTCCAAGAGAGACTACAAGACTGGCAATGACTTGGAATGACTATTTTCAGCAATTTAACATTCCCAATATTAAACAAAAACTGAAATAAGACTAATTCTTAGGCAAGAAGATGACTAGATTCTAGGAATGCGGATATGGAAAAAGGGAAACGGAAATGCATTAACCCGGAAGTATACTACCGGAAACTGATCAAAATCCTACAACCCGGATGTACAGAATTACCGGAAGAGGAATCTGGAAACCCGGAAATGGATGAACATGTAATGCCGGGTAAAACCGGAAATGACCCTATCCCCGGCTGTACGAAATCCAGATGTGGAAAAAAGGAAAAAGAAATGGATAAAACCGGAAGTAGACTACCGGAACCGATCAAGATCCTACAATCCGGATGTACAGACTAACCGGAAGAGGGAACTGAAAAAACGGAACCAGAAATTGATGAACAATGCAATGCCGGGTCCAACAGACCCGGATATGCATTCTTCCAGAAGCTCTCATGAAACCGGAAACGGAAATCGGAATTACATCCAGGTCTGACCGACCCGGAAGTACACTTCTAATACCGGAAGCGGAAGTAAACTGACTAGTGTCCACCCCGGAACCGGAAACGCCTCTACCAGAATTTGGAAAATAAAAAGAGTCCTCAGACTCCGGATATCCGGAATGGCCAGAAGCGCTAAAAGACCCGGAAACGGAAGTAGACACTAGACCTCTAGGACCCAGATGTCCTACATAACTGGAAGACAGACCGGAAGTTACCGAAACGGAAGTGGTAAGTGGAATCTTGCCGACCCGGATCACCCCCCCCCCCCCCAAACCGGAAGTCCTTCCGGAAACGGAAGCTACCGAAGCCGGAACCGGATCTTGACGACCCGGATGTCTCGCTAAACCGGAAGTCCGGCCGGAAAAAGAATGAGAATCGTAAAACGGAAGTAAACCCGAGTCCAAATGACCCGAGTCTACCACACCTGAACCGGAATTAGCAAGACTAGGTAACGACCTCTCAACAATGGGCGCTTTCGAGACTACTTTAACCACCGGAACCACCGTTACATTGGCATTTTCATAAGTACTAGCCCTATGGACGCCAGCTTCCGCCGACGCCACCACGGTTTGAAGGTTATGCCCGTCACCTTCTAGTCTAACGTGGATTTTCTGTGGTGCACCCTCCGAGCACACCTTCAAGAGCTTAGATGCTCTTGTCTTCTGCTTTTTCGGCGATTCCATCACCTGTCTAGAGGTCAGGGGGACCGGCTTCCCCCATTTGCGGGAACGCCCGCTAGCCTTCGGGCTATCCTCGGAGCTTGACGAGCTCTCCTTCCTTTTTGCCTCTTTTATTGCAGAAGAGATCCTTTCATCAAGTGATTTCGTCAAAACGGTGGCAAACGACTCAAACCTAGCAAAGAGCGCCATCACGGCGTCCAAATTTCCCGATGAATTTCCCCCCTCCGTTGCTACCGATAACGGAACAGAGGTTGAAGCAAAGGACACCGCCCTTGTCTTGCTAGCAACGGAGGAAGGGGAAGGATGACCAGAGGCAGCGATTGTTAGACCGACAAAACTTTAAAGAACGCTTTCGCTACCGAAAACCGGCCACCCTTTACAAATCACACACATAGCATTAGTAGTACAGGACACTTCGCACAAACGTGCCCGGCGAACTCGATCGAGTGATGACGATCACATTTTGCCGACGAACATTTAGTCTTATCTGACCTTTCGCTAACTCCTACAAACGAAAAAACCTAACAATGAAGCATACCGCTCAAACTCTCACACAAGAGACACCCTCAACTCAGTTCTAATGGCGGGGAAATTCAAATTTCCTTACCAGAAACTTTTAAGGGATTTTAATATAATCCTTATAATGCACTAGAAATAACTTCGTTACAGGCTCTATATATGGACTGGACATTATCAATGATGATGATGATTTAGGATAGGTATAACAATCAAGATACCACGAAGCAAAAATGATCTTCGCGAAAACCGGTAATAAATAAATTCGTCTATAAGATACCATATAAACACAATTATACTCCTAGACGTAACTTCGGGAGGATTGACTTCATATTGGGCATATTGTTCCGAGATATAAAGTCAAAAGGTATCACTGCCACAGCGCAAAACACAAAAACTTATATAAATATTTTTAGACAACTATTCTGCATGCAGAATAATTGAAAAGTGAATCGTTTCCTATTCGGGCTCTGATCCACATGCGTGAGCGCGCGTAGCGACAAGCGTCACTATGAGGTGAGTATAGACTGGTGCCAGTCTATACCTGATGGTAGGCTGGAGGTGGGACTCAACCAGTAGCCTGGTTGAGGGTCCATAGGAATAGGATTAGGCATGGGGAGGTGTGTATGCAGGCATAAAAATCTTATTCTGATAGCAAAATGCAAATAATTGATTTAGCAAGTAGTGATTGAACGGTAATGGATGTTTTTGTGGTGTAATAACAACTTTAATGATCAAGCCAGCCAAAATCGGCCTTTGCAGCCGTCATGAAACAGATCCATTTATAGGCCAAGGGAAGGATATTTTGAAAGATAGAAATCAGTAATGACTGGTCTGGTCAATGGACCTTTCCAGTTTAGCCATCCATTGTATGACGTCATAATCAACATGAATGACCCGATTTAGTCCGTCTTAAACGTGTAATAGTCCAACATAGTTGTATGAATTGCATGTCTTTGCTATTTAATAAACATGCTGAACATTGAATATTTAGGCAGCAACAGCACCCAGTCAAATTACTTCCAAAATACTAATAAATTGATAGTCAACAAGTTCATGGATTGATCGATCACAAGACAAACGTGGTCTAGGTGGAGCTTAGCTAGAGATGGGTGGGGCATAGATAAAACTGGAACAGTCCATTGTTTGTTTTTCTGACGCTGATCCTGATGTAGATTTGGACAGATTGATTCACAAATGATTGCGGATTGTGGCGTTCCACACAACATTGATCACTTCCTGAAATAAGCATAAATGTTCATAGAATTTTAAGGGAACGTTCTGCTTTGTCGCTTTCACTATCCCAAACAAGTGATAGATCCAATCTGTCGCTCAAGTATATGATGTCATAATCTATTATGCCACATGTAGGCTGATGTGACAATCAAAATGTGCAACGAATGATAACTCTAGCTCCATCATGAACATTGAATAGTCTGTCAAGTGGTATTTCTTTACTATTTAACAGACAGTCTGTCAAAAATAGACAGGCAGGCAGGTAGGCAGGCAGGCAGGCAGGCAGGCACAGACAGACAGACGCAGACAGACAAACAGAAAGACAGAGACACACAGGAATAGACACGAATGCAATACCCTCTTTCCTGTTGCAGGGGTAATAAGCAGAATAGAAAGGAATGAACCATGGAATTTGCGACCACAGAATCAAAGATTGATGATGAAATTATTGGTGAGTTTGGAATAGCAATCATAGTATTATTTATACATGAATACATATGTCGCAGATCATGTCCAAAATGTCCAATTAACTATCTCCCTGCTGCAAGCCACCAAACAATCATTTCAACGAGCAAAAACTTGTTGAATATTTTGAAAACAATTTGATTGAAAGTTATTGGTGGATAAGCCACCAACAATTGTCAGTCAAATTGTTTTCAAAATATTTAGCAGATCCAGAGATATAACACTTGGAATCCATCGTCTGCAAAAACTCAGCAGTCAGATGGCTAAGAATCAAATAAACTGGTCAGAACCGGAAAATATCAGTCAATCTGCCTTAATAGAAGCAAGATGTATTGCCTTTTGAAGAATTCAGTCTGCCAACACAATTTAATTATCACTGTCCACATCTGATAGTTCCGAAGTTGCATGGCCAGATAAAGCTAGGATTCCATTAACGTGTATGCTAATCCGTATGCATATCTGAATGAGTGATTCCATTTGTACATATGCGCATGCGTATCCGATAGTAGCAATCATGACAGAGCAGCAATCATGACAGTAAACTTACCATCTACGTCTTCACGCTCCCATTTGGCAATGGTGTTCCAAATATTTGTTTGTATTTGGGCATCCTTGTGGTGAGGCTTCCAGGAAATCAAAGACAAGGATTTTTTCCTTACTAATTCTATGAACCGTTCGCATTCAAGCGCGCTTACTGTGAATTTACCTTTCATTTTTGCTTTTTTAGTTAAGAGCACGTGTACAGAATAATCGCACGTGGATTTAGGGAAAGCCCATGAATGACGCAATAGTAATGTCATTTTCAAGGAATCTGACATCCGAATACTATCCGGATACAAAAAAATCACTCCATGTACCGATCGGACTTTGATACGGAAGGTTTCGCATAGGTATACGGACATATGAAATCACACTATCTTTTTATAATTGGAGGTAAAAATAATTCGGATACACAAACGCGTTAAATGCAATATCACAGCTTAACCCTTTAGCCCTTGAATTTGTTCAAGAAAATTTAAATTTTCTCATAGAAAATGTCAATTTGCAGAGCAAGAAGACTATTTTTGAAAATTTAACACTGGAATGACTGGCTCGGTTAACGAGCCAGTCATTCGAGTGGTAAATTTTCAAAATTAGTCTTCTCTTGCTCTGCAAATTGAAATTTCAAAGACCACTGCAGAAGCAGTTTTTGGCTGATATGAGTGTTAAAGGGTTAAGCTGTGTATACACGTCTTAGATAACTCATTCACAATGCAAAGACAATTCAGTTCAACCTTTTTGGTCAAGAAAATTTAAATATCTGCCTATTTATTGAATGTCCATTTACAGGGCAGGAGAATACAATTTGCTAAAATTCATCACTGGAATGACTGGCTCGGTTATCGAGCCAGTCATTCCAGTGGTAGAATTTCAAAAATTGTATTATCTTGGCCTGAAAATGGACACTCAACAAGATCATAACAGAGGCCAGTATGACCATTAAAGGGTTAACAAAATAGCACCATTATTAAATTTCTAGCATGTTATTTTGATAACAATTTGAGAAAGCTCAGTCTGATCGTTACCTCGGTCACCTCGCTGAAAATTACCTTCCAAAAATACATTTTATCCTGATTGAATCTGTTATAATGTGATATAATATTTTATGAAGCTGAAAGTTATCTCCCCTGCAGTGCCATTTGACCAGTAAAACGATCATCTGAAGCGAGAAACCATTAACAGTGGCCATTATTCGGTGAGCAATAGTAAAAATTATTACTCCGGCAGGAAAGCATATATAAGTCCAGGTAGTGAAGGCTAATCATTGAGAAAGCATATACCCTCTATTGGTAAATTGATCACCGCCGATACCTCTGTTGCTAAACATCCCATTTCAGCCATAAATACTTGACGTATACTGACATGTTTCTTAATGGAATTTTCCAGCCACAAAGTTTTCCATTTCCATTAGTAAACAGCTAACCCCTATGAGATTTTTGTTTTGATTTTTATAACCATTAACCGCTTGATGCAAACAGGCACATGTGCTCTATATGTAGTTGCGATCGTGCGTGCGTGCATGCATGCGCGCGTGTGTGTGTGCGTGCGTGCGTGTGTGTGGGGTGTGTTAGAGATGTAGTCAGACACAGACAGACAACAAGACAGACAGACAGAGAGACTAATATTAGTTGCAAGTTGCAAGTATTGATAATGTAAAGATTTAATTTTCTGTTAAATATCTTTAAAATAATTTGACTGGGCGGTGTTGCTACCTATCTGATGGCAGCAACACCGCCCAGTCAAATTAGTTTCAAAGTATACAACAGCTTACCTGTATAATTACCTTGAAAATGGCATTGTGAGAATTCAGAGTTCGAAGTATATAAATCAATTGCAACACTCGCAAAACGTTGGTGGAGCTAAGCTGGAAATGGGCGGGGTAGAGCTCTAAAAATGGATCCCTGTATTAAAGGTTTAGAAATGACAATCTCACACCTCCTCATATGCACGCACTAGGAGCAATGAGATCAACACAAACGAACCATCCTAATCTAATGTAAATATGCATTAGCAGCAAATACTTAAGAATCAAATTCCAATTTGTTTGTAATCGGTAAATCTGTGATGCAATCTCTCTCACTCTCTCCAGTTTATTCCGATCTTGTGTAAATATCATTACAATACACTTGGATTGATTCGTTGCAATATTCTCCCATTCTAGAAGTGTGATCTGTTAGCATAAATATCTGAATCAACAAACAAGAAGATTTCTTTCGTGTTTATTTTTACTTCTGTGCCTGAGCCGTCATCTTTAATAACACTACACAACTACAATGACGCTAGAATTTAATTCCCAACCATAATTTCAGTCCTCTGTACAGGGGTGTAGGAATGTAGGAATGGCTGGTGGGTGGGGGCAAAAAAAGCCACAGACACCCTTTGCTGGTTGGGTTGGTCTGTTGTTTTATTAACCACTATAAAAACATCCTTACCGTTCAATCACTACTTGCTAAATCAATTATCTGCATTTAGCTACCAGAATAAGATTTTTATGCTTGCATACACTCCTCCCTATGCCTATTCCTATAAATATGGACCCTCAACCAGGCTACTGCTTAGGTCCATCTCCAGTAAGCGTGCTTGCGCATGCGCACTGGAGCCCAAATAGGAAACAGATTAAATTTTCTGAATTTAAGTGTCAAATATTATAGGCCAATTCTCAAATCAATTCCACGCGGGGTGGCTGAGACCGGGTCGTAGTGATTGAACGGTAAGTATGTTTTTATAGTGGTTAATTAAATAACAGACCAACCCGCAAGGTGGGGCTGTGGGGGGTTGTTATTACACCACAAAAACATCCATTACCGTTCAATCACTACTTGCTAAACCTGTAGATTTGATCAGTGCCCCACTTAAAACATTAGGTGGGAGGCGATTTGAGAATTAACAAACAAGGATAAAAATCAAACCAATCTTATCCAAATGTTAATAACATAACATAATCGTGCATTTAATCAATCACACTGTGATTATAAAATAAGGAAAACTTGAACTTAAAGAGATAAATAAAAAACAAAATAAACTCTAACATTTCTTACAAACGCCCAGTCTTAACGAAAATGGTGAGATGTGCTTGGTAAATTGTCTTCAGCTATATTGGTTAAAATTGTAATATTACGAAAGAAGGAGGCTGCTGCACTCTGATCTTTCAGATAAAAGGTTGTAAAAGAGGATTCAGATTTTCATCCTGCAACCTGTATGACTTCATCTAAAAACGAACAGGCAAAAAGTGCGAAAGAGGAAGCCATTCCTCTAACATCGTGAGCTTTAATATGGGAGAGATTAATTTGATCCGGAGAAGTAATCTCGTAACAAAGCTTAATCGTCTCCCAAATCCATCAGGATATCGTAACCGCTTAGTTAACTCTTCCGCATAAGAAAACCATAAAAGGGACGGATCAAATCTTTTGAAATCAGCTCGCTGTTTGTAATTCTTAATGCCCTAACAGGACACCAGTTTATCGGAAGGCGAAAAAGACGATAATGGTTTTTAAATGATCGGACTAGCAGGAAACCGGTTAGACTGAGTTTTAGATAAAAAATCCCTTCTGGGATATAAAACTAAACCGTCTCCTGAAACTATAAATCTCTCCCTTTCAGTAGAAAAAGCATGAATTCTGAACGCCTTCTAGCAGAGGCCATTAATACTAATAGAGGAAAGAGGTTCAAAATGACGGCCTGCCAGCACTGAAGAACCAAAGCCAGGTTCTATGAAGGTAAAGGCTTAGCTATCGGAGGACGAATATTGCCTAGACCTCTAATAAAAACTATTAACGGTCTTAGTGTCCTTGGCACCGGCATACAGAAGGCAAGGAAGAGATGCCAGAGAAAATCTATATCCCCCTAACCATATTAGCTGATAAATGTAAGGAATCAAAGAGATCTGTTAAAAAGTCTAATACTTCGGGAATAGAAACAGAATCGGGCACAAGAGCTTGGTCTGAACACCATACTCCAAATATTTTAATTTGACACTTGTAAATTCTGCGGGTCGACTCTCTTCTGGAAGAATCAATAATTACTGGAGATCTTGAAGAAACTTTATTCTCGTAGACTTTAGTTTCAATATTCTCTAAACACACACAGACTGAATATTTCTGGATTTGGATGAAGACAAAGACCTCTTACTTGAGCCAGAGGATCCTGTGAGAATGGAAGAAGACGAGGGAAGTCCACCAGGAGATCTAGAAGGTCTACAAACCAAATCCTCTTTGGCCAAAAAGGAGCTATAAAAGAATCTCGCAGATTTGTTCTTTGACATTCTTCAACATTAACCAGAGCTCTAGATAAGCTTTTCAATAATTGGGTGATTCACTCTTAGAAATTTTGTAAATTTGGTTTCTTTGGAATTTAATTGGGCTATTACACATTATTAGCAAGAGAACTGAAATTAATTGGGTGATTTTCTATTTCAGTACTCATGATGTTAAAAATTAATTGGGTGATTGGCAATTTTAATTGGGTGAAAACGCAAAAACCCTGCTTATCTAGAGCTCTGACACTAATGGAATCAAAATCGTTGGAGGGAACGCATAGACGAACATTCCTGTCCAGGACTGAGACAGGGCATCCACCGCCAGGGCTTGACTGTTTGGAAAAAGAGACATGTAAGAGAAGATCTGAGCATTCAGAGATATCGCAAACAGATCTACCAGAGGACGATCCATAAGACTGAAAATCGCTTTGACAACCAACCTCTTTAACTGCCACTCTGTGTGGGCGAATTTGCTGGGACATGACAGTTGGTCTGTAAGAAAAATCAGACTGCCTGGGACATGAGAAGACACTAGAAGAATCTGATTCTTGTGACACCATAAGAGAAGGTTCCACACTTCTAGACAAAGGAGGGATGACCTTGTACCCCCTGCCAGTTGATATGAGACCACTGTCAAATTGTCCGACCGAATCGAGACTTTGAGACCTATCTCAAGATGTGACCATGAAAGGAGTCTTCTTGACAGCACACGATTCCAGAATGTTGATATGAGCTGTCGACTCATCCAGGGACCACAGACCGGAAACCGACAGGGAGTCCCAGAGCGCTCCCCATCCCTCCTGAGAAGCGTCTGTGAAGATAATCATCTGAGGGGAGGACTTTACCAGTGGAACACCCATCAGAAGCAGAGAACGATCTTTACAAAAATCTAGAAGTGGAATCAAGTGTTCTCTGATGGGAATCTGATGGTAAATAGGGAGAAATGACTGCTTCCAAAGGGACATTAAATACATTTGGAAGGGTCTTCTCATCAGCGGCGCCCATGGAATAACATTCTCTACGCTGACCATCAAACCTATCACTCTTAGCAGAAATCTTGCTCAGACCATGGAAGAAGACAGGATTTCCATTGCCACTGATAAAGCCTCTATTCTTGGATCTGAGGGGAAGACTAGACCCTGGGCCAGATCAAAAGAAACACCTAGATGTGTGAAGATTTGAGAGGGACCTAGGCATGATTTCTTTAGATTTAAAATCCACCCTAGGTTGCATGCCAGACTGCAAACCTCTGGAAGAATTCCTGAGAGAAATGAAGAAGACTTACTTTACTAACCAATCGTCTCTATAAACGTGGAGATGGATAGAGTGACGGTGACAATTTCTGCCATGGCTGAAACTAGCCGAGAAAAAGAAAAGGAGCCGTGGTCAGGCCAAAAGGCATGGCACGAAACTGCCAAACTCGATCTTAGTAAGCAAATCTCAGGAATTTTCTGAAGGAAGGGTAAATGAAAACATGAAAGGCGTCATTTTGGTCAATGGAAACGACCACATACCCTGATCTAGACTGGAAATGATCTGGGAGATGGTCTCCATCTTGACTTGGGAGTAAGAATCATGAGATTTAACCATGACATACCCTCTTGTTAAATTAAAATTAATGTTAATTTGAATGTTTCAGAGTGAATAGAGATCATTTTACTAAGATTTAATGACAGGGTAGGAAAACCTACCCTAGGCTGAACGCTCTCATGTATGTATAAATTCCTTAGAATTGACATAATTCACAAAGAAAACTAACATGATAATGACCAAATTGTCAATTGAAAGGACCAGAGGAGTCAACATAGAAGAATTAGAAGAGAAAGAGCCGACACAAAAGAAGGAAGGTCTATAGAAAACTCGTCCTTAAAGGGAAGAGAAAGAGTCTAAGCAATCCACCAGTGAGACAGGGACCAGTCATCCGAAGAGACCCTGACTGGACAAAATCTCCTCAGCCCTAACCGACTAGGGAATAGAAGAATAAGAAGAAGGATTAGGAGAAGGAGAAGAAAAGAGATGAGAAGTCACCAGAGGCCATAGAATCAACAGTTCAAATGGAAAGAGGAGAGCAACGCCTCTTGGAAGCTAGAAGAAAAGAAAACTGTAAAGAATCAGAAAAGGAAAAAGATTGATCAGAAGGAAAGTGAACAGATACAACATCCTGAGATGATCAAAAGAGGAAGAAGAGGAAGGAGGAAGAGAGGAATTAAGAAGAATGGAAGATGAAGAGGAAAGAACAGGACCAGAAGATCCCTGGAGAGGATTGATAGACGATGAAATACGGGGAAACCCCATTGGAGGGAAAAAGAAGGAAGACAGAAAGAGGAAGGATAACATGACTAGAAGAAAACTTTAGAAGAAGGGGCAGAGGATGAAGGAAGAGACCTATACTTATCTTACTCATTATTATTAAAGACTTAGAACCAATATTATCATCTTGTAAAGACGGATGTCATTGAGTTTGATATGCTAATAAAAGGAATGATTGATAGAATGATAATGAATCCCGGGAACATCTGGATGTTAAATACACAAAACACTAATACTTGATTATGATTAAACACTACGGGATGAATCACGAAACAAAACGCTGAAAAACAGAGGAGGTATAAAATCTAAGCAAAAAGAGTCACCTAAACCATGACTGTGACGACGCAGAAGAAAAAACCCCAACAGACCCCCCTTTAGTGGGTTGGTCTGTAGTTTTATTAACCACCATAAAAACATACTTACCGTTCAATCACTACTTGCTAAATCAAATATCTGCATTTAGCTATCAGAATAAAGTTTTTATTCTTGCCTATACACTCCCTAATGCCTATACCATCACCATGTAGACCCTCCACTAGGCTTCTGGTAGAGGGACCCCCTGCATTAGCCTTACAATAGACTGGCATCAGTCTGTACTCACTCCTTGGTGACGCTTGTCACTAAGCACGCTCGCGCATGCGCAGTAGGTCCCAATTGTGAAAACTGAATCATTTTTCTAAATTTAAGTGCTGTACATCCAGCCTAGATTTGCAAATCAATACCCAGCGGGGTGGCTGAGGCCGGGTCATAGTGATTGAACGGTAAGTATGTTTTTATAGTGGTTAATAAAACTACAGACCAACCCACTAAACGGGGGGGTCTGTTGGGGGTTGTTATTACACCACAAAAACATCCATTACCGTTCAATCACTACTTGCTAAACCCGTAGACTTGGTCAGTGCCCCACTACGAAACTTTGGTGGGAGGTGATTTGAGAATCCATAAGCAAGGATAAAAATCAAACCAAACATAACCAAATGTTAATAACATAACATAATGGTACATCCTAATCAATCACACAGTGATTAACAACCAAATAAAACTTTAAACATAAAGATTTAAACCAAAAACCAAGGAATAACTCTCACCATTCTCCGCAGACGCACGGTCCTAACGAAAATGGTGGGATGTGCTTGGTAAATGGTCTTCAGCCTTCTTGGTTAAAATAGTAATGTTCCTAAAGAAAGATGCTGCTGCGCTCTGGTCTTTCAAATAAAAAGAGGTAAAAGTAGACTCAGATTTCCATCCTGCAACTTGCATAACTTCGTCTACAGAAGAGCCAGCAAACAGAGGGAAAGAGGTAGCCATCCCTATAACATCATGAGCCTTAATGTGAGAGATTGATTTGCTCAGGAGAAGCAATCTCGTAGCATAGTTGAATGGTGTCACAAATCCATCTAGCAATGGATGCTTTAGAGACCGGTCTGGCTACCCCTTCCGTGTAGGGAACCCATAAGTGAGACAGATCGGATCTTTTAAAATCGGTACGACGCTTATAAGCCTTAAGAGCTCTGACTGGACACCAAAATCTGTCAGACGGAGAAAACGAAGATAAAGACTTTAAAATAATCGGCTTAGCTGGATAACGGTTTGATTGCGTCCTAGACAAAAAATCCCTTCTAGGATATAATACCAAACCGTCCCCAGCTTCAATAAATCTATCCCTTTCAGCGGAAAATGCATGGATCTCAGATCGTCTTCTAGCAGAAACAGCCGCTACTAGAAAAACCGCCTTAAACGTTAAAAGCTTTAAGCTAATCGAAGCGATGGGTTCAAAATGATGCCCTGCCAAAACCCGAAGAATCAGCGCCAAGTTCCAGGAAGGTAAAGGTTTAGCAATAGGAGGCCGAATATTACCTAAACCTCTGATGAACCCATTCAGCACCTTAGTATCAAACAAGGAAGAGAAGATGCTACGGAAAATCTATATCCTCTAACAGTGTTAGCAGTCAGATGAAGAGAATCGAACAGATAAGATAAAAAATCTAACACTTGGGATATAGAAACAGAATCAGGCACGAGATCATGATTTGAGCACCATTCTCCGAATATCTTAAGTCGACCCTTGTAAACTCTTCGGGTCGTCTCCCTCCTGGCCGAATTAATAATTTCCTGAGATCTTGCAGAAAATTTATTCTCGGTGACCGAGCACTCGATATTCTCCAAACACACAGACTGAAGATTCCTGGGTTTGGATGAAGGCACGTTCCCCTTACTTGGGATAACAGATCTGGGGACACTGGCAGCAGATGTGGGAAGTCTACTAGAAGATTGAGAAGGTCTACGAACCAGATCCTTTTTGGCCAAAAGGGAGCTATCAACAAAATCTCGCAGACTTGATCCTTGACTTTCTTCAGAACCAAGGGAAGCAGGATAGTCGGAGGGAACGCATACGCGAAGATTCCTGTCCAGGACTGAAACAGGGCATCCACCGCCAATGCCTGATCGTCCGGAAAAGGAGACATGAAAGAGGAGATCTGGGCATTCAGAGAGGTTGCGAACAGGTCTACATGGGGACGATCCAGGAGGTTGAAGATCGCTTTGAAAACCGACCTCTCTAACTGCTACTCTGTGTGGGCGAATTTGGAAGGGCGAGACAACTGATCCGCCAGAAAATTCAGACATCCTGGGACATGGGAGGACACCAGGAAAATCTGCTTCATACGACACCACATGAGGAGATTCCACACCTCCAAACAAAGGCGAGACGACTTCGTGCCTCCCTGCTTGTTGATATACGAGACTACTGTCGAATTGTCTGATCGAATCGAGATCTTGAGGCCCTGCACTTGATCCGACCAAGCAAGGAGTCTTCTTGACAGCCCACAATTCCAGAATGTTGATGTGGGCTGACGACTCCTCTAGGGACCACAGGCCTGAGACCGAAAGGGAACCCCAGACCGCTCCCCATCCCTCCTGGGAAGCGTCTGTAAAGATGATCGCTTGAGGAGAAGACTTGACCAGAGGAACACCCATCATAAGCAGAGAGCGATCCTTCCAGAAATCTAGGTGGGGCCTTAAATGCTCTCTGACCGGGATCTGATGGTACACTGGATGGGTTGACTGTTTCCACAGGGACATTAGATACATTTGGAAAGGTCTCCTCATCAGCGCCGCACACGGAATGATGTTCTCGACGCTGACCATCAAGCCTATCACCCGGAGAAAGAATATTGCTATGCCCACGGCAGAGGATGCCAGCATTTTCATGGCTACTAGGATGGCTTCTACTCTTACATCTGAAGGGAAGACTAAGCCTTGACCTAGGTCGAAAGCCACACCTAGGTGGGTGAAAACCTGAGACGGGACCAAAGATGATTTTTCTAGATTTATAACCCATCCTAGACTGGAAGCCAGACTGCAGACCTCTGGAATGATGCTTGCCAGAATTGAGGCAGATTCTGCTTTTAGCAACCAATCGTCTAGGTAAACGTGAAGGGGAATAGAACGACTGTGCAGAAAACCTGCCACTGCTGACACTAGGCGGGTGAAGAAGAAAGGAGCTGTGGTCAGACCGAACGGCATGACTCTGAATTGCCATACCCGGCCCTTGAACGCGAATCTCATGAATTTTCTGAATGGAGGGTGGATGAGAATGTGAAAGTAGGCGTCCTTGAGATCTATGGACGCTGTCCACATGCCTGGACTCAGACTGGCGATAATCTGAGATACCGTCTCCATCTTGAATTTTGGGGTGGATATATGCAGATTTAATCTCTTCAGATTGATGATTGGACGCCATCCACCTGATTTCTTGGGGACTAGAAATAGAGTTGAGTAGAATCTCGGGTCTACTCTTCAACATGGAACCTCTTCTATAGTCTTCTTCAACCGCATTGACTCCAATTCGTCTTCCAGGGATCCCAACTTCTCCAGATTGGATGGAACTGGAGTCCATTTGGGCTGGTAAGACAGAGGAGGAGGCAGATCTATCCAAGACGGTGCATAACCCCAGCGGATTTGATCTAACAGCCAGGAGTCCTGCGTGAGGGCTTGCCAAGTCTCCCAGAACAGAGACAAGCGCCCTCCTACTGGCACGCTGGGAAGAAGGGATTGCACCGATAGATCCAAAGGTGGTAGAAGAGGAGGAAGGACTGGTAAATGATAACGGGAAAGGCCTGCCCGGGCTGAGGCCACCCCTTCAAACCCGTCTAGGTTGAAAACCGCTAGAGGAGCGTCCTCTAGAACTAGACCTGGAACCTCGAGAGAAAAATTGACCCCTTCTCACCTGAGGAGGGGCTTGACGAACCTGGGCTCTAGGTCTATGTGAGGAAATGGATTTAAAACGATCCTCCTCCGCAGATCTGGAATGGGAAGGAGAGGACCGATTAGAGTTCGTAAAAACCCTTGACGGATAAGCCCCATATTCATCCGGCCTAAGACTCTTCCTCCTGAGAGAGGAGGAGGGACTCTTCACCGCAGAAGTCTCTTTTTACTGACGGCCTCAAAATAGAAATCTGATCCCGCAGATCCCTAGCTGATCTAAGACGATCAGACTCCGCCCTAAGGATCGAGGTAGAATTCTGACCAAAAATATCTGATCCGAAAGGCGGAGCAGATATCAGGTTACTCCTGAGGGAATCCGAAATATTCACCTCAGCAAGCTTCCTTGACCTTCTCTTAAAGGTTATGAAACCTAGTGAACGGCAAACTGAATTCAACGAACCTCTTGACAGGTCAGCTAACGAACGAAATATCTCCGGAGGAATCTGACCCCCTTTCTCCTGAGTTTTGAGCATAGCCTCTGAAAGAAGGGCCAAAAAGTTTGCTGATTTCAACTGAGCCCGACAGGCAGAATCCCATCTAAAAAGGTCTGACGAAGATTCTACCTTAGCCGCTTCCTTCAGATGCGATGAAAGAACATCCCATGTCGGACCATTAAGAGATTGAGTAGAAGCCAATCTAATGTAATCATCTTTCGGAACCTGAACTAGAGCATCTACCTTGGGAGTAAGATAGAAATCTTTCAGTTGGACATCGTTAATGTAAAAATCTAACATGTCTACTACCAAGTTATCTACCGGACGAACAGAAGGAACATTAGCTGAAGAGTCTGAAGATGAAAGCGCAGAACCAAACGACGGAGGATCAATCGAAAATTCATCCTGAAGAGGAAGAGATAGAGACAAAGTTATCCATTGATGAGCCCTAGACCAGTCATCTGGCGAGGCCCTCTCATGATAGAACCTCTTCAGATCCCTGGCCCTGACTGATCTTTGAGTAGCCTTGACCGAAAGGTGAGACGGAGAAGGAGGAGGACAGATGTCCGAGTCTAGCGAAACAGAAGAATCAACGATCCTCAGAGAGGAAGGAGGAGCTAAAGCTCTAGAAGGAGCGTCCAAGAGTGTCCAACGTCAACAGAGACTGATAAGAAGAACTAACAACACGGGCCTCTGGCTGACTAGAACTGAAAAAATAAGGATCCAACTCACTAGCTGAAAATCTGGACAAAATTGAAAATCTAGCTGAAATAACAGATCGGTGAAGAGAGGAATCGCGGCTTACTGAAAACAAGGAAAAATCTACGCCCGAATCAACTATCTGGAACTCTAATTCTGGAGACAGAACGACCGAAACAATAGGATCCAAATGATCAAACTCCGGAGAAGATGAAGAATAAGACGGCAAAGTAGGGACAGATGGACCAGAAGAAGAAGGTATGTGAGACGCCGTGAAGAAAACCTGGAGGCGGAGATATAGATGACGGATGAAAAAGCGAAGACGAATTAGAAACATGAGAAGACGAAAAATCCCTAGCAGACAAGCCAGATACAGAAGAAGAGGACGGATGACTACTACTCTTCTGAGAACCTGCTTGAGAGAAAAAGGAAGGAGATGAAGAACGAGAGAGAAATACTACCTCACGAAAGGAATGATGACCAAAATCTGATGCAGAAACAGACTGAGAACTAGAAGAACGATCAGGATAATGTCTATCAAAAACGGGAGGACCGGCTCGAAAATAACTAGAATCGGAATTAACAGACCTATTACTGGACTGGGAATCTGAGTTATTCGGAAGCTCATAACTTGATGCGCAAACAAAAGTTCCAGCCAGGACTGAAACACAGAGACCAGAAATAGAACGCTTCATATCTCCTAAGCCGGAAGTAGAAAAACTGTCACCAGAAGCGGAAACAGAAAACCCGGAACCGGAAACGGAAGTCGCTTGCAAGGACGGGTCAAAACGACACGGACATGCATAAGTTGAACCGGAAGTGTCTACACTACCCCCGGAACCGGAATTAACAAAAACTGGGCCAGAAAAGGAGGATGTATGCAACAACGGATCCAACTGACTCGGATAAGCATAATTCCCACCGGAAGTAGCCACACTACTACCGGAAGAAGAGCCTGACAATCCGGACACTGAACGGTGCATAGACGGGTCCAACAGACCCGGATGCACATTCTTCCTACCGGAAGTAGCAGCACTACTACCGGAAGCGGAAGTCGAAGAACCGGAAACGGAAGACGACATATGATGCACCGCCGGGTCCAACAGACCCGGAACTACATTCTTCCTCCCGGAACCGGAAACTCTATAGCCGGACACTGATGAACCGGAAACGGATGTTGATGCATAAGCCATATTCTCATGAGTCACTGGATGTTCAGCCAGGCCAGAAACAATCACGGTGCTCATTTCCGGATGCCCGGTAAAACCAGAAGACATTCCGGACAGCAAACCCGCTTGCCCGGACAAGCCAGGAGCATAGACGGGTGCTTCTTTAGAGGCGATCGGCGATCTTACCACCTTCCTGGCAATCGGTATCACTGTGAAACGGACCTTAGCTTGAGGTGACAAATCGGAAGCTTCCGCCCCCGATGCCACGTCTAACATGGTCTTTGACCTGGCTCCTACCAGAGGATGCCGTACCAGGTTTCTTTCTTGTCTCGCCGGACTTACCTTTGGGAGACTTGATTTGCTGCCTCGATGTTAAGGAAACCGGCTTTCCCCACTTACGAAATCGAGACTGGGGGCTAAATTCGGAGTCTGACGACTCCTCTTTAGCGGCCTTAATAGCAGATGTAATACGTTCGTCTAAAGATTTCGTCAATACGTTTGCAAAGGATTCAAATCTGGCGAATAATGCCATAACCGGATCTGTGATAGAGGAGCTGCCCCCCCCCTCCTTTGTTGAAACCGACGTATTAACAGAGGTGGAAGCAGATGCTACTGCTTTAGGACCTTCAACAACGGAGGAAGAGCGACCTGAGGGCAATGCAGGCTTAACCACAACGTCCTTGAAAAACGCTTTAGATACGACCAATGGCCAACCCTTGCACACTCCACACATTTTTAAAGGGGTGCAGGTGGTACACCTCAGGAAAACATGTCCCGCATAATCCTTAGCGTGAACCCGATCACACTTATTCAACGCACACTTTATTTTCTCAGAAGATAATGACACTTCCTATAAAAAATAAGAAATGATGCGAAATAAAGCAACTAGCTTTGAGAAACCCTGAGAAATCACAGAGGCTACGCCTTGGGCGATTTTAATAAAGTGTCTGAGGAAAGAATCAGTAATGATTCTGATTAATGTTTGAGAGCACTAGGACCTACGTTACTAGGAGTGGTACTGGCTATTATTATTATCACATGGCACTCTTGATGGTATATAATAGGCATGGTTACTCTAACCTCGAAAACGGGAGTAGTGATACGAAAACTGGTAACTCCAAACGTTAGAGTTACAAAGACCTCTAAAACACCATGATATAGAAGTTAAACATAACTTAGGAAGAATAGACTTCATGGTAGGCATTCCTGAGTCAACCTCGTGATAACTGGAAAGTTTCTAGTTAGCAAGCTAAAACTTTTATATCGATTTGATAGCTCACAGTACTGTATAGCTAGCAGAATATTTGAAAAGTGATTCAGTTTTCACAATTGGGACCTACTGCGCATGCGCGAGCGTGCTTAGTGACAAGCATCACCAAGGAGTGAGTACAGACTGGTGCCAGTCTATTGTAAGGCTAATGCAGGGGGGGTCCCTCTACCAGAAGCCTGGTGGAGGGTCTACATGGTGATGGTATAGGCATTAGGGAGTGCATAGGCAAGAATAAAAACTTTATTATGATAGCTAAATGCAGATATTTGATTTAGCAAGTAGTGATTGAACGGTAATGGATGTTTTTGTGGTGTAATAACAACTTGGCTTTTATTCCTTCTTCCTTAACCCTAATCTTATTTCTCTATTCTCAGCGTTTTCTAGCTCTTGTCTCATTAATCTTAGAGCCATTCTCTTCCCTATGAATCCACTACTGAAACTTTTCCTCTCAGCGCCTGTCAGAATTAGACTAAGAATTATGCTAGAAAGAGGGATTTTCTTCAAGAAAATAACTCCCTTTGGATAAAATAAATATGTCAACCTGCCGACATAAGAGGAAAAAAGAGCGTGAAAAAAGGCTGAACAGCCCGAAGACATCTAGCCATCTAAAGTTGGATGAAATTAAAAATTAATTTTAATTGCGACATCTAGCAATAATGCGTAGAATACAGACTGACTTATCGACTGCAACAAAAAAAACAAAAAACCATCCAGCAACCAGTCGGAAGAGTCTTTAATTACGTTGAAATGTTTCACTGATAAAAGAATAAATGCTGAATATCTACAGCTCCAAGAGAGACTTCAAGACTGGCAATGTCTCGGAATTAATATTTTCAACGTTTAAATGTTTAATTCAATGTTTAATACATTCCGATTTTAAAAGCACTTACTGAAATAAAACTAACTCTTAGACAAAATGATGACTAGATCCTAGGAAAGACAAACCTGGAATCTCAGTAAGAGCTATCACCGGAAATCCAAAAAAGGAAGACAGAACCGGAAGTTAATCATAGAACACCATGAAAACCGGTAATGACCCTATCACCGGATGTACGAATCCAGAAGTGCAAAAATAGGAAACGGAAATGCGCAAAACGGAAGAAGACAACCGGAAACAGAACACGGATGTACATTAAAAAACCCAGAATAACCATAGGAATCGGAAATACGCAAACCGGAAGTCAGACCGGATACGGAAAGAATGGAAGTAGATCCGGAAACATAAAGTAAGCCCTGTCCTGAGGACCTGAATCCACTTGCAAAACCGGAAGACATACCGGAAACGGTCGGAACGGAAGTAGCACCGGAAAATGGAAGTAAACCCGAGTCCCGAGGACCTGAATCCACCCCAACGGAACCGGAAGAACTAGCAAAACTAGATTGCTGACTATGGCTATAGTCGACCTATGAAGAATCTTGATGACCGGTATTAGCATAAGCGCCAGGCTTATGGATGTCAGCTTCCGCCTCCGCCACCACTGCTTGAGGGTTATGCCCATCACCCTCTAGTCTAATGTGGGTTTGACCCGGCGAACTACACGAGCCCACCTTCGAGAGCTTAGTCGCTCTAGACTTCTGCTTAGGAAAGCTGACGTTAGAGGAATCGGTTTCCTCCATTTGCGGGAACGCCCGCTAGCCCTCGGGCTATCGTCGGAATCAGAAGAAACTTCCTATTTCTTGGCCTCCATTTAGATTTAGTCAAAACTGCAGCGAAGGATTCAAATCTCGCAAATAAAGCTATCACTGCTTCCGAATTCACCGAAGAAGCGCACCCACACACACACCCCCACCCCCTCCGTTGCTGCTGGATTAGACATATTAGAATATTGCAAAAGACACAGCCTTTGTCTACTAGCAACGGAGGAAGGGGAAGGAGACGACCATAGGGCAGCACTGTAAGGATGAATAATCCTTAAAGAAACTTAGATACGAACGCAGACCACCCTATGCAAAACCCACACATCGATGTTGGGGTACACGTATTGCACTTAAAACAGAAATGTCCTCCATATGCCACAGAGTGAACTCATTCACAGATTGAGGACGTGCACTTGATTTATCGGTCGTTAAAACACACTTAAAAAACGAAAAAAGATTACTAAAGAAGCATACAGCTTAGAAATTCGATAAAAGGAGTCTAGAAACATGCAAACGCCTTCCAAAGAAAGGCCGGAAAAGTTCAAATTCAAGATTGTTTTCTATCATAGGGAAATAAATGTAATTCCTTGTAAAGCACTATTTTTTCTTTTAACTGAAAGTGAGTAATGGGCTCACTGGAGTAATAGAGTGTTTTTATATGATGATGACTTAGGCATATTAAAGTTGTTACCACAAAAACGAAACCCACGAAAACCGGTAACATTCACATACATAGTTATAAAGTTCAATATAACCACAAAATACTTCCAAAAACATAATTTTGGGAGGACAGACTTCATAGTAGGCATATCTTAGCATGAGGAAGTCCTTCACTAGTAAGCTGACACAGCGCAAAGCTATAAAAACTTTCTGATAATATGTGTGCAGTTGTTCTGCTTGCAGAATAATTGAAAAGTGAATCTGTTTCCTATTTGGGCTCCGGTGCGCATGTGCAAGCGCGCTTAGTGACAGGCGTCACTATGGAGTGAGTATAGACTGGTGCCAGTCTATATCAGTTAATATACTGGAGATGGACTTAACCAGTAGCCTGGTTGAGGGTCCATATTTATAGGAATAGGCATGGGGAAGAGTGTATGCAAGCATAAAAATCTTATTCTGGTAGCTAAATGCAGATAACTGATTTAGCAAGTAGTGATTGAATGGTAATGGATGTTTTTGTGGTGTAATAACAACCTAGAGGCCCTGTTCCTACACCTTATGCTGCAGCGATGTTGATTGGAGGAGCACACTCCTCAGCTCATTGATGTGCATTGCATCATGGGAAACAGAGCCTTCCAGTCTCTTTGGAACCTGTGGATCAGGAAATCAAGGATCGCCCTGACAAAAACAATACGCTTGTATAATACAACCTATGCATCCCTGATGCTGTACATCTGCTAACCCTTTTTTCTCATAGGAGATATCGATTTGCAGACCAAAAGAAGACTATTTTTTTTAATTTACCACTGGAATGACTGGCTCGGTTATCGAGCCAGTCATTCCAGTAGTAAATTTTCAAAAAATAGTCTTCTTTTGGTCTGCAAATCGACATTTCTTGAGGCCACCGCAGAAGCCATTTTTGGCTGATATGAGTGTTAAAGGGTTAACAGCTTATGGGCAGCTCCATTTAGGGCAGTTCTACAAAAGCTTGTTGATGCTTGATACTGAAAAACACCTTTGTACTATCGGGCAACATCACTGACTGGGCAGCATAATCTCCAATGATGCATTAATATCATTGTGGAATACAGTCAGCGCATGTGGCCAGCCAAAGATGGTCTATGTTTGGCCATGTTCCGGGAATCCCACTAGACACGCCTTCACACAAAGCCTTGAAATTTACTGAATTTGGAGCCATGCGTACAAAACCTGCGGAGGATGCCAATGCACAAACCTGTTACACACACTATGTACTGATATAAAACGGGCAGAACTGGGTACACTGAGGACTTTCGATTGGGCTAGTGTTCTAACAATAGTGTCAAGTTGTTGCCATGGTATGATGACGTTTTTGTGAAAATTTGTTTACGCAGGTTCTGCACCACTTTTGTTGTGACATCACATTGATTCAATTATGCCGTTGTAATCATGTCACACCACTGACTCTGGTAATACACGTTATGGGCCTTTACTGTGTCAATACTGAGAGGTCCAGAACCTGCATTATCACGATTGTCATTAAACTCGGCTAAACTCGCGCAAACGAATTCAACCCGACACTAGTGTTGACAAAACTAGTCCAATCGTCAGAGTCCCCTGAGAACCAAGTTTAGAAGGGTCGCCGGCTCAGCTACTGACTCTGACTAAGCATAAGAAACAGCGGTCAAGCAAGAAGGACTTATCATGGTAGCTGCAGGATGATTTCAAAGCAAAGCTTTGGTTGGTGGTATGCCCGAGATGGTTATGAATGCACGAATGCAGTTTCACCCATGTTGGAATCGATTGATCCCTAAACTCCCTGACTATCAATTTCCAAAAAACTATACAAGTTAGCAGTTGAATATTTTGAAACTAATTTGACTGGGTACTGCTGCTGCCATAGGCAGCTACAATAGGCGGCAACAGCGTCCCGACAGATTAGTTTCAAAACATTCAACATCATATTTCCGAAAAAGTTGGTCCCGATCCCAGGATGATTCATGATACGGAAAAATTAGTTACCTCTCCGGGATATAGAAATTGTTCGAGTGTAGCTTTCGTGACCACCTCGGTCACTTCTTCAGCACTAACTGACGGTCGCTGGCAACGTTTGGATGGAGTCATTGTGTGTTGTAAAGCCCTACATTCTTCAATTGTAATGTTGCTTCTCCTATTTGGTCTTTTGTTGAATTTAGTGACAGTTTTTTTCACTTCGCTTCTAAGGCTGTCTGCCTGTGAGTTAACAAGATGTTGACAAGCGCTCTCAGTGCAGGCAATATTCTTTCCAGAGGGTTAAATTTTGTGGTTTCCTCCAACTCCATCCCTGTCGAAGAAATTATTGCCTGCACTGAGAGGGCTTGTCAACATCTTGTTAACTCACAGGCAGACAGTCTTAGAAGCGAAGTGACAAAAACCGTCACTAAATTCAACAAAAGACCAAATAGGAGAAGCAACATTACAATTGAAGAACGTAGGGCTTTACAACATCTGAAACACAATGCCTCCATCCAAATTTTGCCAGCCGACAAGGGGAGATGCACAGTGATAATGGAAAAGATGACTACCAAGACAAAATCAGTGCCCTTCTTTCAGACCATCACACATACTCCAAATTATCTTCTGACCCAACCATCCAGTACAAAAACCGCCTGCTAAAACTTCTCAAAGACTGGAAAAGCCAGAACATCATCGACCAGTCCTTATACTTCAAACTCTACCCCAGAACTGCCATTGTCCCAAGATTATATGGACTCCCCAGATTCCACAAGACCAACATTCCTCTTAGACCCATCGTTGCCAGCATTGGATGCATCACATCTCAATCCTCGAAATATCTCACACAGATCCTGAAATCACTAGTTGGCCACTCAGAGCACCACATCAAAAACAGCAAAGATTTTGCCACCAAAATTCAGTCCCTTGAAGTCCCGGCCACACACAAATTAGTTTCCTTTGATGTATCTTCACTCTTCACCAGCATCCCAGTGGACAAGGCTCTTCCAGTCATCCAGAGAGTTCTGGACCTAGACCCCTCATTGAAAGACCGGACAAGCCTCTCTCCAACCCAGATTATCAGCCTCTTGAAGATCGTGTTACACACCACCTATTTCGTTCAGAATGGCTACTTCTACTACCAAATTCATGGAGTAGCTATGGGCTCCTCAGTGTCGCCAGTGATCGCAAACCTTTATATGGAATCCTTCGAGCAACAAGCACTTAGCACAGCCACAGACCACCCACCCCCCCAAATTTCTGGTCCCGATATGTGGATGACACTTTTACATGCCTGCACCTCTACAACATCCAACCTTTCACTGATGACCTCAACAGCATCGACCAATGCATCCAATTCACCAGCGAAGTCGAAGATGATGGCCAGATTGCCTTCCTGGACATCTTGGTACATGGCAGTGATTCCGGAACCACCAAACTTACCGTGTACAGAAAACCCACAAACACAGATCAATATCTAAATTTTCACTCTAATCACCATTTGGAACACAAAAGGTCAGTCGTCAGAATTCTATTTCACCACGCAGACGCCATCATCACAGAAACATCAGACAAAAATGAAGAACATCATCACATCCAACCGTCTCTCCTAGCCAATGGCTACACTTCGTGGATGAGAAAACCACCTCCCCCACCTCATAATAAACAACCAGATGTCGAAAAACTTCCACTAGTCAGACTT
Organism: Chaetoderma sp. LZ-2023a; assembly: GCA_034401795.1. Taxonomy (NCBI): domain Eukaryota; kingdom Metazoa; phylum Mollusca; class Caudofoveata; order Chaetodermatida; family Chaetodermatidae; genus Chaetoderma; species Chaetoderma sp. LZ-2023a. Next base: position 3,962,981 of record CM067371.1, read on the forward strand.
CCGTACATCCAAGGCCTATCAGAACACCTTGGCAGACTCTTCAGAGAACACCACATCAAAACCTACCACAAGCCTGTCAACACCTTAAGATCACAACTAGTAAGACCCAAAGATAAACTGACCACAGATGAACGCTCTGGAGTCATCTACAAGATCGAATGTGACCAATGTGAGGGGACATACATAGGCGAAACCAAAAGGCCTCTCAGCACCAGAGTCAAAGAACATCTTAAAATCAATTCCAACTCAGCTGAGTCATTCATGATGTAATTGATTATGACATCAGCACACATGTCATGTAGCTGTATGATTAAAGCTCTCGTGTTACATTAAATATAAACACTTTTGCACGAGATATGAGATTCCTGTTCAATTTACCCAGCATGCAATACTACCCGGCGTGCAATGCTACTCAGCATGCAATGCCCTGACTCCATTATCGTTGGAATTATTGGACGCCATATTCATTTAGTCTATTGTCTGCATAAGCCAGGATTTCTCAAACAAAACCAACCCGCTTGCACGTGCAAATAGTCATTTGTCCTCCAGCTCTGGGAGCGGAAGCACGCACGTAGGGCGTATTCACGACAGTACATTCGACAGTCTGTATTTCAATACTGTTCAGAGAAAGTGTGTCAATGTTCAGGAGAAAATAGGAGAATGCTTTTATATACATTGACAGTAATTTGCGTGAAAGTTGTTGCTATCAGTGACAGCCCCAACCTTCTGTCAAATTATTGTCAAAATAATTGGTATATAATGCAATTATTACCTGCTATATATTTGATACAGATTTATTGAAGTGTTGCTACAACAGCTTTCAGTCTATGTATTCTAAAATAATCATCATAACTTTTTTGATTCTCGCTATGGATTTGAATAGCAATTTGACTGTAAGTTGTTGGTTTCTAAGGCACCAACAACATTGTCGAATTATTATCCACACATGTGCAGTCAATATATTACTATTCAGGTAAAGTGAGCTATACCTATATACCCTTTCTCGCCAACAATGAATGCTTAGCAAATGGTGTGCATGTTTAGTTGACAGATTTGTGCATTTGTTTGAAATGCGTTGGTTGAACAGAAACATGCACCTGATAGCTAGGCAAACTACTTCCTTCGCACAGGCAAAGCGTATTTTGGCCATATACTCACTCTACTTAGATACTAATACTGAGCGCCGTGTGAGTCTATGGACAACAATTTGATAACGTTGTTGGTGCCTTAGTCAGAAACAACTTACAGTCAAATTGCTCTTCAAATCCGTATCAAGTGTTGACTGAAATTTATGATCTTCTTCTTTTCGTTCGGTGATCATACCGTCAGTTCTGTAAGTGACTATCAACATGATCATAAGCGTTAAGTGCGTGGATCCATGGTTTATTAGAGTGCGCCGTGCGGCCTGGAACCTCCGTCTTCAGCACTCAAGGTTTCTGTCAGGGTTACCTCACCCTTACCTCCTTTAGTCGCCTCTTACGACACGCAGAGGATACGGAAGGTGTATTCTAAGCCCCACCTACAGGGCAAACTGAAATTTATGATGATTATTTTAGAATACATAGACTGAAAGTTGTTGCAGCAACACTTTTCAATAAAATTTGTATCAAATATATAGCAGGTAGTGATTGCATTACATACCAATTATTTTGACAACAATTTGACTGAATGTTGGTGCTGTCACTGATAGCAACAACTTTCACGCAAATTACTGTCAATGTATATAAAAGCTTTCTCCTATTTTCTCCTGGACATTGACATGCTTTCTCCAAACAGTATTGAAATACAGACTGCTGACTGTACTGTCGGGAATACGTCCTATGTGCATGCTTACACTTCCAGAGCTGGAGGACAAATGACTATTTGCACGTGCAACAGGTTGGTTTTGTTTGAGAAATCCTGGCTTGTGCAGACAATAGACTAAACGAATACATTGTCCAATAGTTCAAATGATTATGGAGTCAGGGATTGCATGCTGGGTAGCATTTTATGATGGGTAAATTAAAGAGGCATCTCATATCTCGTGCAAAACTGTCTATATTTAATTGAACACAAGAGCTTTAAGACGTCATATGATTGACTGAGAAACTGGATTCCTCAATTGATCAGCGTCAACCAAATGTCAAACAACCAAAAGGTCAGTACTTTAACCCTTTAATGGTCAAGATTGGTCAAGAAAATCTCAATTTTTACATAGTGAAAATCTATTTACATAGTAAAAAAATTATTTTTGAAAATATACTACTGGAATGACTGACTAGGAAATGGACAATTGTGAAGCCCACTGCAGAGGTCAGATATGGACAGCTTGACAATTCATGGGTTAATACACATATGCATAATATACACAAGAGTGTCATGGAAGTATTAACCTTTTCACTGATGAATTCTCATATCTCATTTTCAACGCTACTATACAAGTAAACTGTTGAATATTTTGAAATTAACTTGACTGAAAGCCATTGCTGCCTTAGGCAGCAACGGTTGCCAGTCAAATAATTTCAAAATATTCAACAGGAAAAAGTTTTACATTGTAACATTGGAGGAGCTATGTCAGAATAGAAAATAGAGGGTTCCATCCTCACTATGCCCCGCGCATTTTAGCTAAGCTCCGACCACTTTTTCAAGTTTCTTATATGTGTTTGAATCGATTTGATACTTTAAAACACGAATTCCCAGAACCAAAATTTAGAGTTAACTTATATTCATATAAGCTGTTGAATATTTTGAGAACTTATATTCATGTAAGCTGTTGAATATTTTGAAACTAATTTGACTGTGAGCTGTTACTTCCTATGGCAGCACTCTGTTAACCCTTTAACCCTCGAATTCGTTCAATAACATTTTAATTTTCTCATAGAAAATGTTCATTTGCAGACCAAGAGTAGACTATTTTTGAAAATTTACCACAGGAATGACTTGCTCGGTTATCGAGCCAGTCATTCTAGTGGTAAATTAAAAAAAAATAGTCTTCTTTTGATCTGCAAATGGACATTTCCCTAGACCACTGCAGAAGCCGTTTTTGAGTGATAGATTCGATCCATTTAATTTCTTGGAGATACATCAGAAACCCAATACTTCTGAGAGCATTACACCGCTCTCCTGGATTCTCATAGGAAAAATTTGGAAATAAGATTCTCTGGAAAAGAAATTTGCTCTATTCTGAATAATAACGATGTATATTTTTCCCCAATATTTCAGTCGGTAGTCCATATTGTTCCCATGGCACCTGGGATTTGATGACACAGCAGCCAATGACAGGTGATGTCACCTCAAACCTTTAAACGACACATCCATGAAAAAGTATATTCTTTATGAGATAAAACTTTTCACACCCTTTTCAACCATCCGTTGAATATTTCAAAACCAATTTCATTGAATGTAATTTGCTGAACATTACAAGTCAGCAACAGCTTCAAAGCACATTATTTTCCAAATATTTAACCCTTTAAGCATTGAATTTGTTCAAGAAAATTTAAATTTTTTCAAAGAAAATGTCAATCCGCAGAGCAAGAGAAGACTATTTTTGAAAGTTTATCACTGGAATAACTGGCTCGGTTATCGAGCCAGTCATTCCAGTGGTAAATTTTTAAAAATAGTCTTCTCTTGGTCTGCAAATTTACATTTCTCAAGACCACTGTAGAAGCTGTTTTTGGCCGATATAAGTGTTAACGGGTTAATGATTAAATTTGGTAAAAAAAAAATTTTAATACCTGCTTATTGACTGTCAGGTCAAGAGAATAGTAAATTGTCAAAAATGGTATTCCCTTGGCATGTAAATGGACATTCCACAAGGCCATAAGAGGCCGGTTTTGGCCGGCATGACCATTAAAGGGTTAACACAATCCTAAGTCTTGCATCATAAATAACTTTCTAAACCATGTCTATAGCGCTTAAAGGGTGAATTGAGTCATAATGAATCTTTCATGAGATGTCAACTGAAATTCTTTTAAATTGTGCAATGCTTCAACAGGTGTTAATTCAATATTTCACAAACTGACACTGCTGGGAGCGTGATTGCAATATTTATGTGACATTCCATCCTATTCATATTTCTGATAGTCACCTTCCCTTGATGATGTAATATCCTGTATGCATCACGGTGACAACGTTTTAACGGTTCCACTCTTAAATTACATAAGTTAACCCGGTGTACGCATTGACAAGAAGGATCCATTAACCATTTATTGGTCAAGGCTGGTAAAAAAGCATGAGTTTAATCAATGGCCATTTGAATTCCAGTTGTACATTTTTTCAGAAATGGTTTTCTCTTCGTATGCAAATTGACATTTTCTATGAGAAAATTCAAATTTTCTTTGAACAAATTTGAGGTGTAAAGGGTTAAAATTTAAACATTAGATGTATGCAACACATTTTAAAATGTCATGCAAATTATGCATTCCAGCAAGCCTCGCATTCCTGAGAGATTCGCACAAAAAGACCTGACCAAAATTGCCAATGACAAACCATGACAACTGCTTAAAGAGACTTAAAACGTAAACGACTGCAACATCAACAAGATTTATTATTTGCTTACAAGCATCTTTCTGTTAACTGTCTGGCTGCTGAGTTCATTGCCGCCGACATATTCCAAGGGTTATATCTCTGGAACTGCTAAATATTTTGAAAACAATTGGACTGAAAGTTGTTGGTGGCAAAGCCACCAACAACTTTCAGTCAAATTGTTTTCAAAATATTCAGCAAATTAAGAGTTCTCGCTCATTGAAATTATTGTCTGGTGGCTTGCAGTAGCGAGACAGTTAAAATCTATTATCACAAATAGAGGGTGAATTTTATTTAGTAAATTATGGATTAATGATATAAGATGTCCTAACCCTCAAAGAAAATGTCCATTTGCAGAATAAGAGAAGACTATTTTTTTAATTTACCACTGGAATAACTAGCCTGGTTATTGAGCCAGTAATTTGTTGTAAATTTTAAAAAATTGTCTTCTCTTGTTCTGCATGTGGACATTTCTCAAGACCACTGTCGAGGCCATTTTTGGCTGATATGAGTGTTAATAGACTAAGCCATGAGCAACAAGAGACCAAGGGGCCTAAAGTTAGCAGTCACCTAGAACAATCGCATTAAAGTCATATACATTTTTTGTCACAAGTTCAACAGTTCTCACTAGAAATACATAAATTTAACGTAAAAAGATTTAAAAGACTGACCAATCAAAATTCTTGTACTGAACTACACCACAATAAAATCCATCCATATTAGTGGGGCAGATATCCACATGTATCTTGCAAATGGCGATACAAGCATGAAATTTGGTATGGTTAAGCTATGCATGTCACTTTTAAGATCTAGCCAATTGGCCATTGGAAAATTCAAAATGGCGACCATTTTTCAAGTTAGCAGCCAAATTCTCATATAAGGTTGGGCAGCCGTACCTGAATTGACAGGATGTACCAGTGTGGGAGAGTCGAGCCAAGGGTATACCAAATTAGCAAAGAATATCCCTCGGTTCCATGCATTGAATGCTCTCCCGCTCAAGCTTGATACAGCAAGATTAGAATGAAGGTGCTGGGATAGAGGAAACCTCGAGAAAAAATAATGCACAATATCATGAAAGTTGCAGGATTCTTTTTAACAACACAAAGCTGGATAGAGCCGAAGAAAGAACTTCCACCGCTGGAACTGATAGAAATGAGAGCTGCAGTAGCAAGATTCCATGAAACGACAGATATCTTACAACTACAACAGAATGCTTTCTATGTGAAATGCAAGTGCCAGGAAATGCTCTCAGACAAGCAATGACGATGAAACTGAATGAAAAAATAAACGAATGTGATAGACGACTTCTTGCTAAACTAAGTGCTGGCGATGTCGTGGCACAAGAAATGAAGTATCACCCTACATGCATGGAAGCACTACACAACCAAGAACGAGTACATCTAAATGTACAGAAGTATGAAACACGTACTGAAAAGTTTGACAGAAAGGAAGCAAATCCAATTGCTTTCTCTGAGCTGGTCACTTCCCAGATGTACCCTAGTAAGTAAAACTCAGGAATTTACTGAAGGAAGGGTAAATGAAAACATGAAAGAAGGCGTCATTTTGGTCAATGGAAACGACCATATACCCTGATCTAAACTGGAAAAAGATCTGGGAGATGGTCTCCATCTTGACTTGGGAGTAAGAATCCTGAGATTTAATCATGACATAACCCCTTGTTAAATTAAAAATAATGCAGATATGAATGTTTCAGAGTGAATAGAGATAATTTTTCTAAGATTTAATGACAAGGTAGGAAAACCTACCCTAGGTTGAACGCTCTCATGTATGTATAAATTCCTTAGAATTAACATAATTCACAAAGAAAACTAACATGATAATGACCAAATTTTCAATTGAAAGGACCAGAGGAGACAAGAAAAAGGAATTAAAAGAGGAAAGAGCCGACACAAAAGAAGGAAGGTCTATAGAAAACTCGTCCTTAAAAATAAGAGAAAGAGTCTAAACAATCCACCAGAGAGACAGGGACCAGTCATCCGAAGAGACCCTGACTGGACAAAATCTCCTCAGCCCTGACCGACTAGGGAATAGAAGAATAAGAAGAAGGATTAGGAGATGAAGAAGAGATGAGAAGAGTCACCAGAGGCCATAGAATCAACAGTTCAAATGGAAAGAGGAGAGCAAGGCCTCTTGGAAGCTAGATTAGAAAAACGTAAAGAATCAGAAAAGGAAAAAGATTGATCAGAAGGAATGTGAACAGATACAACATCCTGACCAGAGGACATGGAAAGAATAGAGAAAAAAGCTGACATGAAAGAACGAACAAGGGACGAATCCCTAAAAACAGAAAACAATGAAAAAACCAGACCTTAAACAACAATTAGAAACTCAAGTTCAAAAGAGAGAACAACAGAAACAATCAGATCAAGATGATCAAAAGAGGAAGAAGAAGGAGGAAGAGAGGAATAAAGAAGAATGGAAGATGAAGAGGAAAGAACAGGACCAGAAGATCCCTGGATAGGATAGATACATGATGAAATACGCAGAAAATCCCAGAGGGAAAAAAGAAAGACAGAAAGAGAGATAGAGAGAGGAAAGAGACATGACTAGTAGAAAACTTTAGCAGGAGAAGGAGCAGAGGATGAAGGAAGAGACCTATACTTATCTTACCCATTATTATTAAAGACTTAGAACCAATATTATCATCATGTAAAGACGGATGTCATTGAGATTGATATGCTAATAAAAGGAATGATTGATAGAATGATAATGAATCCCGGGAACATCTGGATGTTAAATACACAAAACACTAATACTTGATTAAGATTAAACATTACGGGATGAAAACACAAAACAAAATGCTGAAAAACAGAGGCGATATAAAATCTAAGCAAAAAGACTCACCTAAACCATGACTAACAACGCAGAAGAAAAAACTCGGCTTTTATTCCTTTTTCCTTCACCATAATCTTATTTCTCTATTCTCAGCATTTTCTAGCTCTTGTAATCATTAATCTTAGAGCCATTCTCTTCCATATGTATCCACTACTGAAACTATTCCTTTCAGCACCTGTCAGAATTAGACTAAGAATTACGCTAGAAACGGGGATTTTCTTTAAGAAAATAACTCCCTTTGGATAAAATAAATATGTCAACCTGCCGACTTAAGAGGAAAAAAGAGTGCGAAAAAAGGCTGAACGGCCCGAAGACAACTGACCATCTAAAGTTGGATGAAATTAAAAACTAATTTTATTTGCGACATCTAGTGATAATGCGTAGAATACAGACTGACTTATCGACTGCAACAAAAACCCCATCCGCCAACCAGTCGGAAGTGTCTTTAATTATGTTGAAATGTTTCACTGATAAAAGAATAAATGCTGAATATCTACAATTTCAAGAGAGACTTCAAGACTGGCAATGTCTCGGAATTAATATTTTCAGCGATTAAACATTCCGATTTTAAAAGCACTTACTGAAATAAGACTAACCTGGAATCTCAGTAAGAGCTATCACCGGAAATCCAAAAATGGAAAACAGAACCGGAAGTTAATCATAACACACCATGAAACCGGTAATGACCCTATCCCCGGATGTACGAATCTGGAAGTGACAAAATAGGAAACGGAAATGCGCAAACCAGAAGAAGACAACCGGAAACTGAACCCGGATGTACAGTAAAAAAACAGAATAAACAAAGGAACCGGAAATACGCAAAACCGGAAGTGAGACCGGATACGGAAAGAACGGAGGTAGATCCAGAAAACGGAAGTAACCCCTGTCCTGAGGACAGAAGTCTATCCGAGTCTGAACGACCCAGAAGTACACCTCTAGAAACAGAAGCGGAAGTGTACAGACAGGAATCCAAACCAGAAGCGGAAGCGCTTCTACCGGAAGACGAAAAATAATAGGAGTCCACAGACCCTGGATATCCGGCATCACCGGAAGTGCTGCTAAAATCGAAAACGGAACTAGGAACCGGATCTTGAAGACCCGGATGTCCTACAAAAATGGAAGACATACCGGAAACGGACGGAACAGAAGTAATAACCGGATCTTGATGACCTGGATTTCCTGCCAAACCGGAAGTCCTACCGGAAACGGACGCCAGAGAAGAAAGAACCGGATCCTGAAGACCCGGATGTCTTGCTAAAACGGAAGTTAAAACGGAAAAGGAAGTAAACCCGAGTCCAGAGGACCCGAGTCCACCCCGATGGAACTGGAAGAACTAGCAAGACTAGGAATCAAATTCTTGGCAATGGGCGATCTACAAAGAACCTTGACGACCGGTATAATCGAAAAAATTGGCATTAGCATAAGTACCAGCCTTATGGACGTCAGCCTCAGCCTCCTTGTGGGTTATGCCCGTCACCCTTAAGTCTTATGTGGGTTTGACCAGGTGCACTACACGAGCCCACCTTCGATAGCTTAGTCGCTCTACACTTCTGCTTAGATTTCTTTTTCTTATCGAAAAATTGGCATTAGCATAAGTACCAGGCTTATGGATGTCAGCCTCAGTCTCCGCCACCACGGCTTGTGAGTTATGCCCGTCACCCTCAAGTCTTATGTGGGTTTGACCCGGTGCACTACACAAGCCCACCTTCGAGAGCTTAGTCGCTCTAGTCTTCTGCTTAGGAGACTTCTTAACTTGCATGGAGGTTAGAGGGATCATTTGCGGGAACGCCCGCTAGCCTTCGGATTATCGTCAGAACTTGAAGAAACATCCTGTTTCTTAGCTTCCTCAATAGCAGAAGATATCCTTAGCGGACTCCTAAAAACGAATGAAATGAAGCATACCGCTTAGTAAATCGTAAATGAAGACTAGAAACATAAAACGCACTTCTAAAAAGGCGGGAAAGTTCAAATTAGAAATCAAAATCCCTACTGACAAGAAAACAAACTTGCATAAGGATAAATCATAATCCGTATAATGCACTAGAGGTAAATTGATACAGGCTCTTGGTTAAATGCTAGAGAATTAATATGATGATGATGATATAGGCATAGTAATTAAGTTACCACGAAACGAGAATGATCTTTCACGAAAACCGGTAACAATATGAACATAGTTATAAAATATAATATAACCACAAAGATACTTCTTAAACGTAACTTAGGGAGGATTGACTTCATATTAGGCATATTCCTTGGTAATATAGAAGACAATAGTGTAACTGACACAGCGCAAAGCACAAAAAACTCTTGAAGAATATTTAAGCAGTTGTTCTGCAAGCAGAATAATTGAAAAGTTAATCTGTTTCCTATTTGGGCTCCAGTGCGCATGCGCTAGCGCGCTTAGTGACAAGCGTCACTATGGGGTGACCATAGACTGGTGCCAGTCTATAGCTATCAGTATGCTGGAGATGGACTTAACCAGTAGCCTGGTTGAGGGTCCATATTAACAGGAATAGGCATGGGGAGGTGTGTATGCAGGCATAAAAATCTTATTCTGATAGCTAAATGCAGATAATTGATTTAGCAAGTAGTGATTGAACGGCAATGGATGTTTATGTGGTGTAATAACAACACCTCTTATCTGCCCCACTATATACGGTTCTTTGAAATGGGGTCATCGATTACTGAGGAGTAGAAAATTTTCAGAAAATCTAAGATGGCAACTGGCAAAAGTAAACCTATTAAAATTTAGAATAGAAGTTCCAGACCAATGACAATAAGATCCTTCCCGGCAAGTTTGGTTAAAAGCTTAAAATCCGCCAACCTGTTATGGAGAGATACGTTTTACTGAATTTCCTACAAATTTGAGAAAAAAAAGCTGGGCACCGAAACAATTGACCAATAAAATTTACATTGTAAGTCATGAAGCCTACCACAATGGGATCTCTGCCCCACCCCCAAGTTTCTTTAAAGTCAAGCCATTGATTAAGAGGGAATAGTGTATTAAAAGATTTCCATAAAATTTGACCAGCTGGAAATTCTGAATAGAAGGTCTGAACGAAGCCTACCCCTATAGAATCATTCAGCCAAATTTGGTTAAAATCTGCCTTGCAGTTTATTAAGTAATAGGCGACAGACGACATTTGAAAAACTGTTCCATGGCATAGGGTCACTTGGCAATTCTGCCCAGGTGAGCTTAAAAGCAATAGTATATGTCTGAAAGACAAGATAAGGGCTTATGTAAAGTTCTGGAGCCTAGCAGCATAGAATCCTGCCAGCCAAATTTGAAATTCATCAAGGAGGAGATTTGTTTTGACAATTTCTGGTAAATTTTTCATAAAATCTCAGATTTTCACCCAAAGAATTGAGCAACAAAAACTATGAAGAGAAAATCTGTTCTCATTAGGAGATGCGTTTTGACAATTCTCAGTAAATTTAGCATAAAATCTACGATTTTCACCCAAAAACTGACCAATCAAAATTCTGAATAGAGGTTCTGGAGCCTACCTACCATGATAGGAACCATTCAGCGGGGCCAGGTTAGCTAATAATCAGGCCTGTGCTGTTATGGTAACCTGTTGAAAACGTTCTTAATGAGGTTGCCTTAATTTATTTTATAGGACCTGAAATGGGTTACCTTAATCTGTTGATTTTAGTTGGACATCAATGAGCTTTCTAAGGTTTAGGTTACCATATGTCTTCTTAAAACATATAAGGTACCCTATTATGGGTTACCATTGGAAATATTACAGCACAGGCCTGATAATGTGGTGGAAAGAGGTAAAGAGATCAAAGTCCAAAACCTGTAAACACCACTGAAACCTGTAAACACAGTAAACACCACTGAAACCTGTAAACACAGTAAACACCACTGAAACCTGTAAACACAGTAAACACCACTGAAAAACCTTCAAACCATTTAACCCTCTAATCCTTGAATTTGTTCAAGAAAATTTCAACTTTCTTATAGAAAATATCCATTTGCACACCAAGAGAAGACTATTTTTGAAAATTACCACTGGAATGACTGGCTTGATAACCGAGCCAGTCATTCCAGTTGTAAATCTTCAAAAATAGTATTTTCTTGGTCTGCAAATGGACATTTCTCAAGACCACTGTAGAAAACATTTTTGTCCGATATGAGGGTTAACGGTTAATGGTCAAGGCGGGGCATACATAGCCTCTGAAGCTGCTTTGAATACTGACCATTTGCAAGCGAAGAAGAGGATTTTTGATAATTTACCATTGGAATGAATGGCTTGGGTTATCTGGCCTGTCATTCCAATCGCAAATTATTAAAGATACTCCTGGCTTTCAAATTGACACTCAATGATAAAGAATTGAGATGTTCTTGAACAGCTCTTAGCAGTAATGGGTTAAGAGACTTCGATGTCCTTGAATAAATGAATTAGAATATTAACACTTTAATGACAAGATTTACAATTTCTCCTCAGTGAGCGGCCATTTGCAGGCGAAGATAAGACTATTTTTGAAAATTTACCACTAATGACGGGCTCGATTATCGAGCCAGTCATTCCAGTTGTAAATTTTCAAAAATAGTCTTATCTTTGCCCGCAAACGGACATTCCTCAAGACCATGTCAGAAGGCATTTTTGCCTGATATGAGTGTTAACGGGTTAATGTTCAAAATTCATTACAAAAATTGCAGTTTCTCCTCAGTGAATGTACATTTGCAGGACACTCTAAGACTACTTTTGAAAATTTACCGCTGGAATGACTGGCTAGATAAATTCCTCAAGCCCACTAGACCAGGTTGACAATTAAAGGGGTCTAAGATGCTTATAAATATATATTATCAATCATTATGATTACAATGATGCTCAGAAGCACAGCAGAATGCAGCCTGGACAGTCACACTATAGTTAAAGCTAGAAGATGGAGTTTGTATCCACATCAATCCAGGGGAGAAATCACTTCCACCCTCTCCAGTCCCTGCTCTGCCAGTCCCTAAATTCTGCCTTACATTTTACGTACTAATTCTTGGCTTGGCAAATGTAAATATATTTAGCAAAATAAATATGTTTGATGTAACATCCCAATATTGCGCCGCTGCATTGTCATAGTAAAATTATGATCTTCCTGAGTCACTCAAACACGCACATGGACACCGCTGCCATACCTCTCCCCCCCCCCCCCCCCCAGCACACACCCCACCCACCCACACACACACAACACACACACAACACACACACACACACACACACACACACACACACACACACACACACACTTATAATGGCTCCATCCTAGCCTTTTGTCTATCCTCCACACCCCACCAAATTCCACACACCCCCCCCACCCCCCAATTTATTATTGGAATAACTGGCTCGTTTACCGTGACAGTCATTCCAGTGGTAAATCTCATTCCAGTGGTAAATCTCAAACATAGTGTTCTCTTGGTTTGCAAATGGACATTTGTTAACCATTTAAACTTATATAACCGGGCCAGTCATTCCAGTGGTAAATTAAAAAAAAAATCTTTTCTTGGTCAGAAAATGGACATTTTCTATGAGAAAATTGAAATTTTCTTGAAATTTTTTTTATGGTTAAAGCGTTAAGGCGATTGCAGGTGCAGCTTTTGTCCAGTTTCACCTTTAAATCAGTCATATCAGCCAAAAATGGCTTCTACAGGTCATGATGGGAAATGTCCATTTGCAGACCAAGAAAACACTACCTTTGAAAATTTACCACTGGAATGACTGGCTCGATAACCGAGCCAACCATTCCAGTGGTTAATTTTCAAAATAGCATTCTCTTGGTCTCCAAATGGACATTTTTAATGAGAAAATTGAAATTTTCGTGAACAAATTCGAAGAGTTAAAGGGTTATTTCAGTGAATTTAGTGACTTAGTATTTTTGATGTATTATAAGACTGAAAATCTGCAATGTTCACGAAAACAATCGGCAATTTTCACAACCGAATGCCTGTCACGGAAACGCGTCAAACCCAATGTACATGGTGTATACCTTGCAAAATGACGCAGCATAATCGGATGTACTAAAGATTCAGTGCAGGGATTGTTCTGTCATGTTCCAAATAACATGCTAAAGATTTATGACATGCTCAATATATGCGACGCTTTTGGCCAATCAATATGCATACATGCTGCAGGAATATAAATTGTTTTCAACTGTGACAATATTGGAATTTTGGCATTTCTTCGCAACATTGAATAGCTGGGAGAAGCGGACTAATGCAAAAGCATTGATTAGCCATATGTTGAATTCCCTAAGCTTCGCAGATGTCAGCGATGGCCAAAACACGGTGAAATATCTTTTCTGCCCAAAGGTCGGCATACGAATAGGATTATTGACAAGTTCTGCTACAATCCCTTTGAAAGTCTGATGGAATTTCTATCCAAGTGTTGCTTTAGTCAATATTTTTTACGAGTTTTTCTGACGGAAGTTTGAATGATAATGGCACCTCATGCTGCTTATGCGATAACTGGATGTGGACTAAATGATATTACAGCTAAATGACAAATATTTGTATACAAGAAATGATTGAGCTAAACTCGAGGCACAAGAGAAATGCACAGCAAAAATGCACAGAATAATTTCTTCGATGCTAAATCCAATAACCATATTGCTATGACTTCAACTCAATTGTGGATACTTTAAAAAATATTAATTGTCTGACTGTTCCTAGCCACCGGACAATAATTTCAATGACATTTAACTCTAGATATGTGGAATATTTTGAAAACAAAAAGTCACCAACAACTTTCAATCAAATTGTTTTCAAAATATTTCTCTTCATCCGGTTTGAGTGTTAAAGCATTAATTTACAGCTGGGAAGACTGACAGAGTCAGTCATTCCACTGACAAATTCTCAAAAATAGTTTTTTGCTAGCTTGACCATTAACCCTTTAACACTCAAGTTGGCTAAAATGCAGTAACCATGAGAAATGTCAATTTGTAGACCAAGAAGACTATTTCTTTTTAATTTACCACTGGAAGGACTGTCTCGATAACTAAGCCAGTCATTCCAGTGAGTAATTTGCAAAAGATAGTCTTCTCTTGGTCTGCAAATGGATATTTTGTATGAGAGAATTTAAATCTTCTTGAACAAAGTTGCGGGTTAAAGGTAAGGATCACTGTTGATCAGTAATCGACTCAAACGCATAGCAACCGTATCTAAGTTGATGGGATTTAGATCAATGCACAAGCAGATCCATAAAGCTATCTCATTGACGATCTCGGACTGGGACTCCAAAAGGTGGTCTTGATAGATAGGTTTTCCGTTGATATATATCATTATCAGTCTCTTTTCTGAAGCACAAGTCTGGGTCACAGAGTTGAAAGCATTCGATATATAGTGGCATTCTCACATGAAATGCTGTCTGGTAGATTTTGCCAAAATCTGAACTCACGCCTTCATGATGTCAAGAAAGCACGAGTCGAATCGCCAATTCATGCGGAAAACTAATTTTCTCGCATTCGATTGCGAATCATATCAGGAAATATGCTGGTCTGACTTAGTTTCAAATCAGACGGTTACAGGGCGAAGGTTTATTGTTCGAACGAGACGTTATATAAACAGACTCGGTCCTATCGGGTAAATAAACGCACAGATAATGTTTTGTTCCCATCACAGTATTCATGGCATTGTGTTATTTCTAAGAAAAAAGTCATCAGAAACTCGCAACATTGATGCTAGCTGAAGGCAAGACAAAGAATAAATAGAAACGGCTGTAAAAAGTAAAACATAAAATACTGTCTGTTCTCGTGACAGAAAAACTTTATCCATTTCGTCTCCATCAATAAAAGGCGCATAACTCAGACTGTTAATTTTAATGGTCAACTGAACTGAATGTCTGGTGATGCGCAGTCGACAATTTTGCTTGAAAGACGAAATAATATGCCGCTTTTCAAAAGCAATCAGTAAAAAAAAACCACAATCTTGTCTCCGCACCACGCGCACCAACACACACCCCTTTGAATCAAAACACACAATTCACCCCACCAACACACACTCGCATTGAATCAATATATACCATCCATCACACACGTGTGCGCATGCACGCACGCACGCACACACACCTAACACCCTCGAATCAACACAAACCATCCACCCCACCAGTGAATCAATATACAGCATCCACCTCATTGAATGAACACAAGTTGAAGGACGATGGATGGCTGCCACAGCATAAGCTCATTTACTCCATTCGGGCCAGGTGAGCTAACAAGTCACACAAATATAAAATCTGAAGTGCAAATTCTCTTAACCCTGTAACCCTCGTATTTGTTCTCGTAGAAAATCTCCATTTTCAGACCAAGATAAGACTATTTTTGAATATTTACCACTGAAATGACAGTCATTCCAGTGGTAAATTTTCAAAAATAGTCTTCTCTTGGTCTGCAAATGGACATTTCCCAAGACCACTGCAGAAGCAGTTCTGGCTGATATGAGTGTTAAATGGTTAAAACTCTAGACACGTCAAACCTAAACTGTAAGATTGTATTAACATTTAAAGTTACTTGTCCGAGGCCTTCACCCTAGATCAGTCTTCATTAAGCTGATTGCAACAGCGATGAAAATAATCCCTTCAAGACGTCTTATGTGACAAGTTCTCGCACTTCATAAAGCGTAATTTCTCGCATTGCGTCGATGATTGCCAGACAATTCTAGCTAAATGCCACACAGAATATATCAATATTTCTTGAGATTTTGTCAGAATTCTCGCCACTCAACTACCTCAATTTGTAGAACTCTTGAACTTGGTCCATCCATCTTACTTGACAGCTTCAATACTGTTAATAATTATGCATCGCGGATTCAATATGGAAATATAAATTGCAAAACGGGATTTTATTTTTTTCTGCAAAAAAAATCCTGGACCAAGCTGTAAATTAGATTTATACACATACAGTGCATTAAACACAGGCTACAGTATGGCTCAGAAATAACTTTAAATGTTTCCAAAATAAAACTAGATTGATCAGTCGATGTTGCGTCATTGCAAAGCCCCACATACACCGGTTGGAACATTTGACCACCACACCCCCACCACCAACTCACGGCCCGGGGGCGCAGCCAAATTTATGTCATTAGGCACTCCACAATCAAATGGGTAACTCACATACCAAATTTGGTTGAACTCCATCCAATGATTTCGGAGGATTTGCATTGCAATCAATATTTTTACCCTTTGACCCCATTCCCCACTCACCCCTGGGGATGGGACAAATGTAAATGTGCTTATGTACTTCACATTGATATGGCTAACTCACATAGCAAATTGTGTTGAATTATGTCCAACGGTTTCTGAGGAGATGCATTACAATCAATTTCTGCAGGCTAAAATTTTACCTTTTGACCCCTCACACGGCCCCTGGGGGCTGAGCTAAATGTAAATGGCCTCTTGCACTTCGCAATCATATGGGTAACCCACATATCAAATTTGGTTGAGTTCCGTCTAACGGTTTCAGAGGAGTTGCGTTACAAGTGATTTTTACCTTTTGACCCCTTTTCCATAACCCCTGAGAGCAGAGACAAATGTAAATATTGTCTTGCAAAGTGGAATCATATGGGTAACCCACACACCAAATTTGGTCGAATTCCACGCAATGGTTTGGGAGGGGGTAGCATGACGGATGGACAGACAAACGGATGGAGGCGATTACAATATCCCCAATGGGTTTTTTAAAGCATACTGTTGAATATTTTTAATATAATTGGATTGGAAGACATTGCTGCCAAATCAAATTATGTTCAAAATATTAAACAGAGCATTTCTTATATTATATTCAAAATTGTACTAACTAATGTTTCTGTTTTTGTTTTGGTAACATGTTAACTTATTTATGAGCCGTACTGCAATGTGTTGTCATGGAAGTTGTGTTCTCCCAGAATACAGTGAAAATTCTAACAGACCCTGGCCTGCTGGCCCTGGTAGCTGAGGGTGCAAAGGGCCAGGTGGGGGAGGGGAGTAGAGAAATTTTGAATGTCTAGATGCTGTCAGATAGCATCTCCTGCATTTCTGGAGGTAAATGTGTACCTTCAGCTGGCTAAGCTTTATTGCTTTTTTTATTTTACTAGTGAGTGAATGCCCATTAAATGAGTATTTTAAGAAAGTACACTTTTCACATCTCAGGGGTGGCAACTGGGCCCCATTTTACGCCCTCCCCAACCCCCTGCAGGTTCCGGACCTGACAGACCATCAAAAACTTGTCACTGAAGATAGGGAGTCACTTAATACAACTCATTTGCTATAGTAAATAGTTATGTAGTAATCCACTTCTAGCTGTGTCCTGCCACTTTCCAGCTGTGTCCTGCCACTTTCCAGCTGTGTCCTGCCACTTTCTAGCTGTGCCCTGCCACTTTCTAGCTGTGCCCTGCCACTTTCCAGCTGTGCCCTGCAACATTCCAGCTGCGCCCTGCCACTTTCCAGCTGCGCCCTGCCACTTTCTAGCTGTGTCCTGCCACTTTCCAGCTGTGTCCTGCCACTTTCCAGCTGTGTCCTGCCACTTTCTAGCTGTGCCCTGCCACTTTCCAGCTGCGCCCTGCCACTTTCCAGCTGCGCCCTGCCACTTTCCAGCTGTGCCATGCCACTTTCCAGCTGTGTCCTGCCACTTTCTAGCTGCGCCATGCCACTTTCCAGCTGCGCCCTGCCACTTTCCAGCTGTGTCCTGCCACTTTCTAGCTGCGCCCTGCCACTTTCTAGCTGTACCATGCCACTTTCTAGCTGTACCATGCCACTTTCTAGCTGTACCATGCCACTTTCTAGCTGTACCATGCCACTTTCTAGCTGTACCATGCCACTTTCTAGCTGTACCATGCCACTTTCTAGCTGCGCCCTGCCACTTTCTAGCTGCGTCCTGCCACTTTCCAGCTGCGCCCTGCCACTTTCTAGCTGCGCCCTGCCACTTTCTAGCTGCGCCCTGCCACTTTCTAGCTGCGTCCTGCCACTTTCCAGCTGCGTCCTGCCACTTTCCAGCTGCGTCCTGCCACTTTCCAGCTGCGTCCTGCCACTTTCTAGCTGCACCCTGCCACTTTCTAGCTGCGCCCTGCCACTTTCCAGCTGCGTCCTGCCACTTTCCAGCTGCGTCCTGCCACTTTCCAGCTGCGTCCTGCCACTTTCTAGCTGCGCCCTGCCACTTTCTAGCTGCGCCCTGCCACGTTCTAGCTGCGCCCTGCCACGTTCTAGCTGCGCCCTGCCACTTTCCGGCTGCGCCCTGCCACGTTCTAGCTGCGCCCTGCCACTTTCCGGCTGCGTCCTGCCACTTTCCGGCTGCGTCCTGCCACTTTCCGGCTGCCCCTGCCACTTTCTAGCTGCGCCCTGCCACTTTCCAGCTGCGCCCTGCCACTTTCCAGCTGCGCCCTGCCACTTTCCAGCTGCGCCCTGCCACTTTCCAGCTGCGCCCTGCCACCTTCCAGCTGCGCCCTGCCACTTTCCAGCTGCGCCCTGCCACTTTCTAGCTGCGCCCTGCCACTTTCTAGCTGCGCCCTGCCACGTTCTAGCTGCGCCCTGCCACGTTCTAGCTGCGCCCTGCCACTTTCCAGCTGCGCCCTGCCACTTTCCAGCTGCGCCCTGCCACGTTCTAGCTGCGCCCTGCCACGTTCCAGCTGCGCCCTGTCACTTTCCAGCTGCGCCCTGCCACTTTCCAGCTGCGCCCTGCCACTTTCCAGCTGCGTCCTGCCACTTTCTAGCTGCGTCCTGCCACTTTCCAGCTGCGTCCTGCCACTTTCCAGCTGCGCCCTGCCACTTTCCAGCTGCGCCCTGCCACTTTCTAGCTGCGCCCTGCCACTTTCTAGCTGCGCCCTGCCACGTTCTAGCTGCGCCCTGCCACTTTCCGGCTGCGCCCTGCCACTTTCCGGCTGCGCCCTGCCACGTTCTAGCTGCGCCCTGCCACTTTCTAGCTGCGTCCTGCCACTTTCTAGCTGCGTCCTGCCACTTTCCAGCTGCGTCCTGCCACTTTCCAGCTGCGCCCTGCCACTTTCCAGCTGCGCCCTGCCACTTTCCAGCTGCGCCCTGCCACTTTCCAGCTGCGCCCTGCCACTTTCCAGCTGTGCCCTGCCACTTTCTAGCTGCGCCCTGCCACTTTCCAGCTGCGCCCTGCCACTTTCCAGCTGCGCCCTGCCACTCCAGCTGCGCCCTGCCACTTTCCAGCTGCGCCCTGCCACTTTCCAGCTGCGCACTGCCACTTTCTAGCTGCGCCCTGCCACTTTCTAGCTGCGCCCTGCCACTTTCTAGCTGTGCCCTGCCACTTTCCAGCGGTGCCCGCCCTGCCACTTTCCAGCTGTGCCCTGCCACTTTCTAGCTGTGCCCTGCCACTTTCTAGCTGTGTCCTGCCACTTTCTAGCGGTGCCCTGCCACTTTCTAGCGGTGCCCTGCCACTTTCCAGCGGTGTCCTGCCACTTTCCAGCCGTGTCCTGCCACTTTCTAGCCGTGCCCTGCCACTTTCTAGCTGCGTCCTGCCACTTTCCAGCTGCGTCCTGCCACTTTCCAGCTGCGCCCTGCCACTTTCCAGCTGCGCCCTGCCACTTTCCAGCTGCGTCCTGCCACTTTCCAGCTGCGCCCTGCCACTTTCTAGCTGCGTCCTGCCACTTTCCAGCTGCGTCCTGCCACTTTCCAGCTGCGTCCTGCCACTTTCCAGCTGCGTCCTGCCACTTTCCAGCTGCGCCCTGCCACTTTCTAGCTGCGCCCTGCCACGTTCTAGCTGCGCCATGCCACGTTCTAGCTGCGCCCTGCCACGTTCTAGCTGCGCCCTGCAACGTTCTAGCTGCGTCCTGCCACTTTCCGGCTGCGTCCTGCCACTTTCCGGCTGCGCCCTGCCACTTTCCGGCTGCGCCCTGCCACTTTCCGGCTGCGCCCTGCCACTTTCCAGCTGCGCCCTGCCACGTTCTAGCTGCGCCCTGCCACGTTCTAGCTGCGCCCTGCCACGTTCTAGCTGCGCCCTGCCACTTTCCAGCTGCGCCCTGCCACTTTCCAGCTGCGCCCTGCCACTTTCCAGCTGCGCCCTGCCACTTTCCAGCTGCGCCCTGCCACTTTCCAGCTGCGCCCTGCCACTTTCCAGCTGCGCCCTGCCACTTTCTAGCTGCGTCCTGCCACTTTCCAGCTGCGTCCTGCCACTTTCCAGCTGCGTCCTGCCACTTTCCAGCTGCGTCCTGCCACTTTCCAGCTGCGCCCTGCCACTTTCCAGCTGCGCCCTGCCACGTTCTAGCTGCGCCCTGCCACGTTCTAGCTGCGCCCTGCCACGTTCTAGCTGCGCCCTGCCACGTTCTAGCTGCGTCCTGCCACTTTCCGGCTGCGCCCTGCCACTTTCCGGCTGCGCCCTGCCACTTTCCGGCTGCGCCCTGCCACTTTCCGGCTGCGCCCTGCCACTTTCCGGCTGCGCCCTGTCACGTTCTAGCTGCGCCCTGTCACGTTCTAGCTGCGCCCTGCCACGTTTTAGCTGCGCCCTGCCACGTTCCAGCTGCGCCCTGCCACTTTCCAGCTGCGCCCTGCCACTTTCCAGCTGCGCCCTGCCACTTTCCAGCTGCGCCCTGCCACTTTCTAGCTGCGCCCTGCCACTTTCTAGCTGCGTCCTGCCACTTTCTAGCTGCGTCCTGCCACTTTCCAGCTGCGTCCTGCCACTTTCCAGCTGCGTCCTGCCACTTTCCAGCTGCGCCCTGCCACTTTCCAGCTGCGCCCTGCCACTTTCTAGCTGCGCCCTGCCACTTTCTAGCTGCGCCCTGCCACTTTCTAGCTGCGCCCTGCCACGTTCTAGCTGCGCCCTGACACTTTCCGGCTGCGCCCTGCCACGTTCTAGCTGCGCCCTGCCACTTTCCGGCTGCGCCCTGTCACGTTCTAGCTGCGCCCTGCCACTTTCCGGCTGCGCCCTGCCACGTTCTAGCTGCGCCCTGCCACTTTCCGGCTGCGTCCTGCCACTTTCCGGCTGCGTCCTGCCACTTTCCGGCTGCGTCCTGCCACTATCGGCTGCCCCTGCCACTTTCTAGCTGCGCCCTGCCACTTTCTAGCTGCGCCCTGCCACTTTCCAGCTGCGCCCTGCCACTTTCCAGCTGCGTCCTGCCACCTTCCAGCTGCGCCCTGCCACTTTCCAGCTGCGCCCTGCCACTTTCTAGCTCCGCCCTGCCACTTTCTAGCTGCGCCCTGCCACGTTCTAGCTGCGCCCTGCCACGTTCTAGCTGCGCCCTGCCACGTTCTAGCTGTGCCCTGCCACGTTCTAGCTGCGTCCTGCCACTTTCCGGCTGCGTCCTGCCACTTTCCGGCTGCGCCCTGCCACTTTCCGGCTGCGCCCTGCCACTTTCCGGCTGCGCCCTGCCACTTTCCGGCTGCGCCCTGTCACGTTCTAGCTGCGCCCTGCCACGTTCTAGCTGCGCCCTGCCACGTTCTAGCTGCGCCCTGCCACGTTCCAGCTGCGCCCTGCCACTTTCCAGCTGCGCCCTGCCACTTTCCAGCTGCGCCCTGCCACTTTCCAGCTGCGCCCTGCCACTTTCCAGCTGCGCCCTGCCACTTTCTAGCTGCGTCCTGCCACTTTCTAGCTGCGTCCTGCCACTTTCTAGCTGCGTCCTGCCACTTTCCAGCTGCGTCCTGCCACTTTCCAGCTGCGTCCTGCCACTTTCCAGCTGCGCCCTGCCACTTTCTAGCTGCGCCCTGCCACTTTCTAGCTGCGCCCTGCCACTTTCTAGCTGCGCCCTGCCACGTTCTAGCTGCGCCCTGCCACTTTCCGGCTGCGCCCTGCCACGTTCTAGCTGCGCCCTGCCACTTTCCGGCTGCGCCCTGTCACGTTCTAGCTGCGCCCTGCCACTTTCCGGCTGCGTCCTGTCACTTTCCGGCTGCGTCCTGCCACTTTCCGGCTGCGTCCTGCCACTTTCCGGCTGCCCCTGCCACTTTCTAGCTGCGCCCTGCCACTTTCTAGCTGCGCCCTGCCACTTTCCAGCTGCGCCCTGCCACTTTCCAGCTGCGTCCTGCCACCTTCCAGCTGCGCCCTGCCACTTTCCAGCTGCCACTTTCTAGCTGCGCCCTGCCACGTTCTAGCTGCGCCCTGCCACTTTCCAGCTGCGCCCTGCCACTTTCCAGCTGCGCCCTGCCACGTTCTAGCTGCGCCCTGCCACGTTCTAGCTGCGCCCTGTCACTTTCCAGCTGCGCCCTGCCACTTTCCAGCTGCGCCCTGCCACTTTCCAGCTGCGCCCTGCCACTTTCCAGCTGCGCCCTGCCACTTTCTAGCTGCGTCCTGCCACTTTCCAGCTGCGTCCTGCCACTTTCCAGCTGCGTCCTGCCACTTTCCAGCTGCGCCCTGCCACTTTCTAGCTGCGCCCTGCCACTTTCTAGCTGCGCCCTGCCACTTTCTAGCTGCGCCCTGTCACGTTCTAGCTGCGCCCTGCCACTTTCCGGCTGCGCCCTGCCACGTTCTAGCTGCGCCCTGCCACTTTCCGGCTGCGTCCTGCCACTTTCCGGCTGCGTCCTGCCACTTTCCGGCTGCGTCCTGCCACTATCGGCTGCCCCTGCCACTTTCTAGCTGCGCCCTGCCACTTTCTAGCTGCGTCCTGCCACTTTCCAGCTGCGCCCTGCCACTTTCCAGCTGCGTCCTGCCACCTTCCAGCTGCGCCCTGTCACGTTCTAGCTGCGCCCTGCCACTTTCCGGCTGCGCCCTGCCACGTTCTAGCTGCGCCCTGCCACTTTCCGGCTGCGTCCTGCCACTTTCCGGCTGCGTCCTGCCACTTTCCGGCTGCGTCCTGCCACTATCGGCTGCCCCTGCCACTTTCTAGCTGCGCCCTGCCACTTTCTAGCTGCGCCCTGCCACTTTCTAGCTGCGCCCTGCCACTTTCCAGCTGCGCCCTGCCACTTTCCAGCTGCGTCCTGCCACCTTCCAGCTGCGCCCTGCCACTTTCCAGCTGCGCCCTGCCACTTTCTAGCTCCGCCCTGCCACTTTCTAGCTGCGCCCTGCCACGTTCTAGCTGCGCCCTGCCACGTTCTAGCTGCGCCCTGCCACGTTCTAGCTGCGCCCTGCCACGTTCTAGCTGCGTCCTGCCACTTTCCGGCTGCGTCCTGCCACTTTCCGGCTGCGCCCTGCCACTTTCCGGCTGCGCCCTGCCACTTTCCGGCTGCGCCCTGCCACTTTCCGGCTGCGCCCTGTCACGTTCTAGCTGCGCCCTGCCACGTTCTAGCTGCGCCCTGCCACGTTCTAGCTGCGCCCTGCCACGTTCCAGCTGCGCCCTGCCACTTTCCAGCTGCGCCCTGCCACTTTCCAGCTGCGCCCTGCCACTTTCCAGCTGCGCCCTGCCACTTTCCAGCTGCGCCCTGCCACTTTCTAGCTGCGCCCTGCCACTTTCTAGCTGCGTCCTGCCACTTTCTAGCTGCGTCCTGCCACTTTCCAGCTGCGTCCTGCCACTTTCCAGCTGCGTCCTGCCACTTTCCAGCTGCGCCCTGCCACTTTCTAGCTGCGCCCTGCCACTTTCTAGCTGCGCCCTGCCACTTTCTAGCTGCGCCCTGCCACGTTCTAGCTGCGCCCTGCCACTTTCCGGCTGCGCCCTGCCACGTTCTAGCTGCGCCCTGCCACTTTCCGGCTGCGCCCTGTCACGTTCTAGCTGCGCCCTGCAACTTTCCGGCTGCGCCCTGCCACGTTCTAGCTGCGCCCTGCCACTTTCCGGCTGCGTCCTGCCACTTTCCGGCTGCGTCCTGCCACTTTCCGGCTGCGTCCTGCCACTATCGGCTGCCCCTGCCACTTTCTAGCTGCGCCCTGCCACTTTCTAGCTGCGCCCTGCCACTTTCCAGCTGCGCCCTGCCACTTTCCAGCTGCGTCCTGCCACCTTCCAGCTGCGCCCTGCCACTTTCCAGCTGCCACTTTCTAGCTGCGCCCTGCCACGTTCTAGCTGCGCCCTGCCACTTTCCAGCTGCGCCCTGCCACTTTCCAGCTGCGCCCTGCCACGTTCTAGCTGCGCCCTGCCACGTTCTAGCTGCGCCCTGTCACTTTCCAGCTGCGCCCTGCCACTTTCCAGCTGCGCCCTGCCACTTTCCAGCTGCGCCCTGCCACTTTCTAGCTGCGTCCTGCCACTTTCCAGCTGCGTCCTGCCACTTTCCAGCTGCGTCCTGCCACTTTCCAGCTGCGCCCTGCCACTTTCTAGCTGCGCCCTGCCACTTTCTAGCTGCGCCCTGCCACTTTCTAGCTGCGCCCTGTCACGTTCTAGCTGCGCCCTGCCACTTTCCGGCTGCGCCCTGCCACGTTCTAGCTGCGCCCTGCCACTTTCCGGCCGCGTCCTGCCACTTTCCGGCTGCGTCCTGCCACTTTCCGGCTGCGTCCTGCCACTATCGGCTGCCCCTGCCACTTTCTAGCTGCGCCCTGCCACTTTCTAGCTGCGTCCTGCCACTTTCCAGCTGCGCCCTGCCACTTTCCAGCTGCGTCCTGCCACCTTCCAGCTGCGCCCTGCCACTTTCCAGCTGCACCCTGCCACTTTCTAGCTGCGCCCTGCCACTTTCTAGCTGCGCCCTGCCACGTTCTAGCTGCGCCCTGCCACGTTCTAGCTGCGCCCTGCCACTTTCCAGCTGCGCCCTGCCACTTTCCAGCTGCGCCCTGCCACTTTCCAGCTGCGCCCTGCCACGTTCTAGCTGCGCCCTGCCACGTTCTAGCTGCGCCCTGTCACTTTCTAGCTGCGCCCTGCCACTTTCCAGCTGCGCCCTGCCACTTTCCAGCTGCGCTCTGCCACTTTCCAGCTGCGCCCTGCCACTTTCCAGCTGCGCCCTGCCACTTTCCAGCTGCGCCCTGCCACTTTCCAGCTGTGTCCTGCCACTTTCTAGCTGTGCCCTGCCACTTTCTAGCTGTGTCCTGCCACTTTCTAGCTGTGCCCTGCCACTTTCTAGCTGTGCCCTGCCACTTTCTAGCTGTGTCCTGCCACTTTCTAGCTGTGCCCTGCCACTTTCTAGCTGTGCCCTGCCACTTTCTAGCTGTGCCCTGCCACTTTCTAGCTGTGTCCTGCCACTTTCTAGCTGTGCCCTGCCACTTTCCAGCTGTGTCCTGCCACTTTCTAGCTGTGTCCTGCCACGTTCTAGCCTGGTGGAAGGCTATTTTTCTCACTATTTACTACTGGATTAGTGCGCATGTTGTCCAGGACAAAGACGGCCTATATGCTGGACATCATTGTGGCTCTGGGATGAAACTCCTAGTGGCTAACTGCAGCATAACGCTCTTTCACAACATGGCCATATTGTGAATGCAAGAAGAATAAGAAATCGAGCCAGTCATTCCAGTTGTCAATTTTTTTAATTAGTCTTCTCCTTGCCTGCAGATGGCCATTTCTCAAGACGAGTGCAGAGGCTGTCTTGACCATTAACTCTTTAACACTCACATAAGCCAAAAATGCTTTCTGCAATGATTTTGAGAAATGTCCATTTGCAGACCAAGAGAAAGCTATTTCTGAAATATTACGACTGGAATGTCTGGCTCGATAACCATATTTTCAAAGATAGTCTTCACTTAGTCTGCAAATGGACATTTTCTATGAGAAATTTCAAATTTTCTTGAACAAATTTGAGCGTTAAAGTGTTAAAGGTCAAAGTAAATCCAAGACATATAGAAAACTGAATAATATGGAATTTCTTTGTCATAATTTCTTTTCGGTACAAAACTAAATTTGAGAAGAGTTGCAAAGTATTCCTTTAAGAGTTTCATTCCAAACTCAACAGGCTTCTCCTTGTCATGTGACCCCGTGACACTGTCAAGCTGGAGGAAAATTAGACGAGATCACACCATTCTCACCTCAAGAGCGCCGTAATCGTGAAGCGTAGAAACAACGTAGAAAAACTTTCTGACAATGATTGATGAGAGAGAATAGCTTTCAGCAACATTGATGTAACAATTACGATCATTTGGCAACCCAGCGACAGCGAAGTCTATCATGTCGCGAGCATGTGTGTAACATGCCTATGCTAGAGGTCACGCGTGTCGTAGCGAGTACGATACGTACAGTTGATGGTTTCGCGTCCATCACGTCGAACGCAAACAACCTTATGCAACTGCTTGATGGAGTGCCTTTCGTGCAATGCGACAGTAATTTACAAAGGAAGTATTTCGTTTCTTTGCCTGTCATTTCTCGGAAGAAGAATAAATGCCACCTTCACATGCTCGTCTTTGAGACTTGTGTACTGTACATGCAATAAAAGCAGCTATTAATTAGGAATCTTAAAAAACAGTGACAATTGATTCCAAATTAGGCTTGTTTACTTCAAAATGACTTCTGCAATGGTCCCGTGGAATGTACATGTGCAGGCCAAGTGAAGAAAATCTTTGTAAATTTACCACTGGAATGTCTGGCTCGATAAATGATTGAGTCAGTTACCAGATTTTTTTAATAGACTTCTCTTGGCCTGAAAATGACCATTCAATAAAGCGATCTTTACATTTTCTTGACTTCTAGAGGCAAAGTACAGCCTAGAAATAACTTAACATGTTTCTATAACAAAATACAACATAATGTTTGGACTTAATTTGATTGGAAGCCATTGCTGCCTTAGGGAATTGGAAACATTTTATAAGCTGTACTGTATTAAACTACATGTCCTGCGTCACCATTTAATTTTGACAAGACTGTACATGTGACGCTTTTTGGTTGTGATGCCCGATTGTGACACCTGATTATGATGTCAGCTGGTGACATTATACTTGGTTGGATAATGAAAGCACATGTTTAAGGTATTTAAAATTTGGAATTTTTGCTTCATCCGCAAGCCAGTAGAAGACTATTTTAGAAAACGTATCATTGGAATGGCTGGCTTGATTCCTTATCAAGTCAGTCATTCCAACAGTAAGCATATAAAGTCTATTAGCGAGGGAAGAAGCCACTTTTGCCAATTTGTCCATGAAAGAGTTAAGACTCAATAAAAAAATATAGCAATAAAACAAGGGAGGCAACTCATTATCTCCCTTTATTTTCATTTATGCACTGACCAACAAGTGTGACGCGCTATAGTTGTGAGTTAGACAGCTCTGTCAGCAATGTCACTGTCTGCATGCTGAATTTCTACAGAGTACATTCTCCATGCGGTTTATCTAAGCCACCAATAACTTTCAGTCAAATTGTTTTCAAAACATTCAGCAGTCAATGAGTTAACAGACAGTTTGACTTATACTAGTTCCGAACGGCAACTAAAAAACCCCACAGACCCCCCTTGCGGGTTGGTCTGTTGTTTTATTAACCACTATAAAAACATACTTACCATTCAATCACTACTTGCTAAATCAATTATCTGCATTTAGCCACCAGAATAAGATTTTTATGCTTGCATACACTCCTCCCTATGCCTATTCCTATAAATATGGACCCTCAACCAGGCTACTGGTTAGGTCCATCTCTAGTATATTAACTGATATAGACTGGCACCAGTCTGTACTCACTCCATAGTGACGCCTGTCACTGAGCGCGCTTGCGCATGCGCACTGGAGCCCAAATAGGAAACAGATTAACTTTTCTGAATTTAAGTGCCAAATATTATAGGCAAATTCTCAAATCAATTCAACGCGGGGTGGCTGAGGCCGGGTCGTAGTGATTGAATGGTAAGTATGTTTTTATAGTGGTTAATAAAACAACAGACCAACCCGCAAGGGGGGTCTGTGGGGGGTTGTTATTACACCACAAAAACATCCCTTACCGTTCAATCACTACTTGCTAAACCCGTAGATTTGGTCAGTGCCCCACTTACACATTAGGTGGGAGGCAATTTGAGAATCAACAAACAAGGATAAAAATCAAACCAATCTTATCCAAATGTTAATAACCTAACATAATAGTGCAATTAAATCAATCACACAGTGATTATCAAATAAGGAAAACTTAAACTTAGAGATAAATAAAAACCAAAATAAACTCTCACCATTTCTTACAGATGCAGTCTTAACGAAAATGGCGAGATGTGCTTGGTAAATGGTCTTCGGCTATTTTGGTTAAAATCGTAATATTACGAAAGAAGGAGGCTGCTGCACTCTGATCTTTCAGATAAAAAGTTGTAAAAGAGGATTCAGATTTCCATCCTGCAACCTGCATGACTTCATCTAAATACAAACCGGCAAAAACCACAAAAGAGGAAGGCATTCCTCTAACATCGTGAGCTTTGATATGGGAGAGATTAATTTGTTCCGGAGAAGCAATCTCGTAACAAAGCTTAATCGTCTCCCAAATTCATCAGGATATCGTAAACTTTGAGACCGGCTTAGCTAACTCTTCCGAATAAGAAAACCATAAAAGGGACAGATCAAATATTTTGAAATCAGTTCGCTGTTTGTACATTCTTAATGCCCTAACAGGACACAAGAGTTCGTCGGAAGGCGAAAAAGACGATAATGATTTTAAAATGATCGGACTAGCAGGAAACTGTTTAAACTGAGTTTTAGATAAAAAATCCCTTCTGGGATATAAAACTAAACCGTCTCTTGAAACTATAAATCTCTCCCTTTCAGCAGAAAAGCATGAATTTCTGAACGCCTTCTAGCAGAGGCCGTTAATACTAATAGAGGAAAGAGGTTCAAAATGATGGCCTGCCAGCACTTGAAGAACCAAAGCCAAGTTCCATGAAAATAAAGGCTTAGCTATCGGAGTACGAATATTGCCTAGACCTCTAATAAAACTATTAAAGGTCTTACTTAGTGCCCTTGACATCGGCATACAGAAGGCAAGGAAGAGAAGATGCCAGAGAAAATCTATATCACCTAACTGTATTAGCTGATAAATGTAAGGAATCAGAGATATGTTAAAGTCTAATACTTGGGGAATAGAAACAGAATCGGGCACGAGACCTTGGTCTGACCACCATTCTCCAAACATTTTAAGTCGAAACTTGTAAACTCTGCAGGGCGACTCTTTTGGAAGAATCGATAATAACTGGAGATCTTGAAGAAATTTTATTCTCATAGACTTTAGTTTCGATATTCTCCAAACACACAGACTGAAGATTTCTGAGTTTGGATAAAGACAACGCCCTCTTACTTGAGACAGAAGATCCTGGGAGAATGGAAGAAGACGAGGGAAGTCTACCAGGAGATCTAGAAGGTCTACAAACCAAATCCTCTTTGGCCAAAAAGGAGCTATTAAAAGAATCTCGCAGACATGTTTTTTGACCTTCTTCAACACTAACGGAATCAAAATCGTTAGAGGGAACGCAGACGAACATTCCTGTCCAGGACTGAGACAGGGCTTCCACCGCCAGGGCTTGACTGTCCGGAAAAGGAGACTTGTAAGCAGAGATCTGAGCATTCAGAGATGTCACAAACAGATCTACCAGAGGACGATCCATAAGACTGAAAATCGCTTTGACAACCGACCTCTTTAACTGCCACTCTGTGTGGGCAAATTTGCTGGGACGTGACAGTTGGTCCGCAAGAAAATTCAGACTGCCTGGGACATGAGAAGACACTAGAAGAACCTGATTCTTGCGACACCATAAGAGTAGGTTCCACACTTCCAGACAAAGGAGGGATGACCTTGTAACCCCCTGCTTGTTGAAATAAGAGACCACTGTCGAATTGTCCGACCGAATCGAGACTTCGAGACCTATCACAAGATCTGACCATGAAGGGAGCCTTCTTGACAACACACAATTCCAGAATGTTGATATGAGCTGTTGACTCATCCAGGGACCAAAGACCGGAAACCGACAGGGAGTCCCAGACTGCTCCCCATCCCTCCTGAGAAGCATCTGTGAAGATAATCACCTGAGGGGAGGACTTTACTAGTGGAACACCCATCAGAAGCGGAGAACGATCTTTCAAAAAAAACTAGATGAGGAATCAAATGTTCTCTGATGGGAATCTGATGGTAACTAGAGTGAACTGACCGCTTCCAAAGGGACATTAAATACATTCAGAAGGGTCTTCTCATCAGCGCCGCCCATGGAATAACATTCTCTACGCTGACCATCAAACCTATCACTCTTAGCAGAAATCTTGCTCAGACCATGGAAGAAGAAGACAGGATTTCCATTGCCACTGATAAATCCTCTATTCTTGGATTTGAGGGGAAGACAAGACCTGGGCCAGATCAAAAGACATGCCTAGATGCGTGAAGATTTGAGAGGGACCTAGGCTTTATTTCTTTAGATTTAAAATCCACCCTATGTTGCATACCAGACTGCAAACCTCTGGAAGAACTCCTGAGAGAATTGATGAGGACTTTGCTTTACTAACCAATCGACTATATAAACGTGAGGATGGATAGAACAACGGTGTAAAATTCCTGTCACGGCTGAGACTAGGCAAGTAAAAAGAAAAGGAGCCGTGGTCAGGCCAAAAGGCATGGCGCGAAACTGTCAAACTCGATCTTTGTAAGCAAATCTCAGGAATTTTCTGAAGGAAGGGTGAATGAGAACATGAAAGAAGGCGTCATTTTGATCCATGGAAAATGACCACATATCCTGATCTAGACTGGAAATGATCTGGGAGATGGTCTCCATCTTGACAAGGGAGTAAGAATTATGAGATTTAATCATGTCATAACCCCTTGTCAAATTAAAATTAATGCAGAATTGAAAGTTTCAGAATGAATCGAGATCATTTCATTTTACTAAGATTTAATGACAGGGTAGGAATTCCTACCCAGGCTGAATTCTCTCATGTATGTATAAGGCCCTGGACTGATGGATCCAAAGAGCCAAGAAGAGTAAAAGAAGAGATAAAATAGAAAAAAGGTTTGGCCCTACCCGGGCGGAGGCCACATCTTCACTCTCTTAGCCAGAAAAACCTCTGTGAGAAGACCTACCACTAGACCTTGAACTAGGTCTGTAAAAATAAGCCTAGCTCCCTCTCGCTCTAAGAGCAGGCAGTTGACAAACCTAAGAAAAAAAATTTGAAAGGAAAGAACTTCCCAGGAAGATCGAGAGAGAGAGAGAGAGAGAGAGAGAGAGAGAGAGAGAGAGAGAGAGAGAGAGAGGGAGGGAGGAGAGGTGGCGACTCGTAAGTAATCATCTTTTGGGATCTGAAAAGGGAGCATCACATTTAGAGGTAAGAGAAAATTCCTTAGATTTAACATCATTCACAAAGAAAACTAACATGTTAATGACCAAATTGTCAATTGGAATGACCTGAGGAGACAAGAAAGAAGAATTAGAAGAGCCGACACAAAAGAAGGAAGGACTATAGAAAACTCGTCCTTAAAAGGAAGAGGAAGAGGCTAAGCTATCCTTAATTGAAGAATTAGAAGGATTAGGAGATGGAGAAGAAAATTGATGAGAAGAATCACCAGAGGCCATAGAATCAATAGTTCAAATGGAAAGAGGAGAGCAAGGCCTCCTGGAAGCTTGAAGAGAAAACTGTAAAGAATCAGAAACGGAATAAGATTGATCATAAGGAATGTGATCAGATACAACATCCTGACCAGAGGACATGGAAAGTGATTCAGGCCACCAGTGGAAAACCTTGAAAGAATAGAGAAAAAAGCTGACATGAAAGAACGAACAAGAGACGAATCCCTAAGCACAGAAAACAATGAGAAAAGCAGACCTTAATCAACAGTTTGAAACTCAAGCTCAAAAGAGAGAACGACAGAAACAATCAGATCAAGATGATCAAAGGAGGAAGAAGAGGAAGAAGGAGGAAGAGAGGAATTAAGAAGAATCGAAGATGAAGAGGAAAGAACAGGACCAGAAGATCCCTGGAGAGGATTGATAGAAGATGAAATACGGGAAAACCCCAGGAGGGAAAAAAGAAGAAAACTGAAAGACAGAGAGAGAGAGGATGGAGAACATGACTAGAAGAAAACTTTAGAAGGAGAAGAGGCAGAGGATGAAGGAAGAGACCTATACTTATATTTACTTATTTATATTTAAAGACTTAGAACCAATATTATCATCTTGTAAAGACGGATGTCATTGAGTTTGATATGCCAATAAAAGGAATGATTGATAGATTGATAATGAATCTCTGGGAACAGCTCGATTGTTAAATACACAAAACACTGATACTTGATTATGATGAAAACACTACGGGTTGAATCACAAAACAAAACGCTGAAAGACAGAGGCAATATAAAATCAAAGCAAAATGACTCACCAAAACCATGACTGTGACAACGTAGAAGAAAAAACTAGGCTTTTATTCCTTCTTCCTTCACACTTTTTGTCTTATTTCTCTATTCTCAGTGTCTTCTTGCTCTTGTAATCATTAATCTTAGAGCCATTCTCTTCCCTATGAATCCACTATTGAATCTTTTCCTTTCAGCGCCTGTCAGAATTAGACTAAGAATTACGCTAGAAACAGGGATTTTCTTCAACAAATAAATTCCCGTTGGTTAAAATAAATATGTCAACCTGCCGACATAAGAGGAAAAAGTGCGCGAAAAAAGGCTGACCGGCCCGAAGACAACTGGCCATCTAAAGCTGGATGAAATTAAAAATTATGTATCTAGCGATAAGGCGTAGAATACCGACTGACTTATCGACTGCAACAAAAAACCCATCCGGAAACCAGTCGGAAGAGTCTTTAATTACGTTGAATTGTTTCACTGATAAAAAAAATAATGCTGAATATCTACAATTCCAAGAGAGACTTCAAGACTGGCAATGTCTCAGAATTAATATTTTCAGCGATTAAACATTTCAATTTTAAAAGCCCTTACTGAAATAAGACTAACTCTTAGGCAAGATGATGACTAGATCCTAGGAAAGACAAACCTGGAATCTCAGTAAGAGCTATCACCGGAAATCCAAAAAAGGAAAACAGAACCGGAAGTTAATCATAGAACACCATGAAAACTGGTAATGACCCTATCCCCGGATGTACGAATCCGGAAGTGAAAAAATAGGAAACGGAAATGCGCAAACCGGAAGAAGACAACCGGAAACTGAACCCGGATGTACAGTAAAAAACCAGCATAAGCATAGGAACCGGAAATACGCAAACCGGAAGTCAAACCGGAAAATGGAAAGAACGGAGTTAGATCCAGAAAATGGAAGTAACCCCTGTCCTGAGGACCTGAATCCACTACAACTGATCTAAGACTTTGACATTGGCATACATGTTGAAGATGGGGGGGGGGGGGGGGGGGCTTCCGCCACCGCCATCACTGCTTGAAGGTCATGCCTTTTCTTCTTATTTGACTCACGTGGGTTTGACACAGTGACCTTCTTGAGATCACCTTCGAGAGCTTATTTGCTCTAATTAATTGCTCTTTGTTCTTTATTCATCCACTAGACCGGAAGTTATGACCCAACAGGAAGCGGAAGTCGGAAGCGTTTATTAGTCATACCGGAAACGGTCGGAACGGAAGTAAAAGCTGGATCTTGATGACCCGGATGTCCTGCAAAACCGGAAGTCATACCGGAAACGGTCGGAACGGATGTAGCACCGGAAAACGGAAGTAAACCCGAGTCCTGAGGACCAGAATCCACCACAACGGAACCGGAAGAACTAGCAAAGCTAGAATGCGAACTCTTAGCTATAGGCGACCTATGGAGAATCTTGACGACTGGTATGACCAAAATATTGGCATTAGCATAAGGCTTTTGGATGGGAGCTTCCGCCGCCGCCACCACTGCTTGAGGGTTATGCCTATCACCCTCAAGACTAATGTGGGTTTGACCTGGTGACCTGCACAAGCTCACCTTCGAGAGCTTTGTCGCTCTAGACATTTGTTTAGGAGACCTGATTACTTGCATTGACGTTAGAGGAATCGGATTCCCCCATTTGCGGGAACGCCCGCTAGCCCTCGGACTATCGTCGAAATCAGAAGAAACTTCCTGTTTCTTGGCCTCCATGATAGCAAAAGATATTCTTTCGTCTAAAGATTTAGTCAAAACTGCAGCGAAGGATTCAAATCTCGCAAATAAAGCTAACACAGCTTCCGAATTCGCTGAAGAGGGGCCCCCCCCCTCCGTTGCTGCTGGAATAGACATATTAGAATATTTCAAGACACAGCTTTTGTCTTACTAGCAACGGAGGTAGGGGAAGGACAACCAGAGGGCAGCACTGTAAGGATGAATAATCCTTAAAAAAAACTTAGATACAAACGCAGACCACCCTATGCAAAACCCGCACATCGATGCGCTTAAAACAGACATGTCCTCCATACGCCACAGAGTGAACTCGTTCACAGATTGAGGACGTGCACTTGATTTATCGTTCGTTAAAACACTCTTAAAAACGAAAAAAAGATTTTACTAAAGAAGCATACAGCTTCGAATTTTGATAACAGGAGTCTAGAAACATGCAAACGCCTTTCAAAGAAAGGCCGGAAAAGTTCAAATTCAAGATTGTTTTCTATCATAGGGAAATAAACGTAATTCCTTGTAAAGCACTATTTTTTCTTTTAACTGAAAGTGATTAAGGGCTGGAGTAATAGAGAGTTTTTATATGATTATGACTTAGGCATATTAAAGTTGTTACCACGAAAACGAAACCCACGAAAACCGGTAACATTTATATACATAGTTATAAAGTTCAATATAACCACGAAATACTTCCAAAAACATAATTTTGGGAGGATAGACTTCATAATAGGCATATCTTAGCGTGAGGAAGTCCTTCAATAGTAAGCTGACACAGCGCAAAGCTATAAAAACTTTCTGATAATATTTGTGCAGTTGTTCTGCTTGCAGAATAATTGAAAAGTGAATCTGTTTCCTATTTGGGCTCCAGTACGCATGTGCAAGCACGCTTAGGGACAAGCGTCACTATGGAGTGAGTACAGACTGGTGCCAGTCTATATCAGTTAATATACTGGAGATGGA
Source organism: Chaetoderma sp. LZ-2023a (assembly GCA_034401795.1). Classification (NCBI taxonomy): domain Eukaryota; kingdom Metazoa; phylum Mollusca; class Caudofoveata; order Chaetodermatida; family Chaetodermatidae; genus Chaetoderma; species Chaetoderma sp. LZ-2023a. The sequence goes on from CM067371.1 coordinate 3,998,014, forward strand.
CCTAACCAGTAGCCTGGTTGAGGGTCCATATTGTAGTAATTTAGCTACGTATAAAAGGTTACTCACCCAACAGAGGTCTCGAATCGGCCAGTGGAACCAGCGGCAGATGTGCACGGTTCAAGTTCCAAGGTACGACTGCCGGGCATCCGTAGAAACGGCGGGAATCAGCTAGCCCGGCAGCCGCGAAACACGAACTACGGAATTGCGGGATACCGCCAGCACCACACTCTCCCCCGTTTATAAAAATATGGTTATTTAATTAAAAATCTTATCTAAAAATCTAATCTTTAAAAATTTACATACCATAAAAACACACAGGCATTGCTCAACTGCTAAATGTAGAAGTTGAATTTACCAATTAAAAAAAAATCCATCCAGAAAGAATGAGCTGTTAATAATAAAACAGATGGATAGATCAACAGCTGCCGGACGAGGGCCATCGTTACAGATTCTAAAATACATAGCATCCTAACTAAAATTAAGGACAGTGGTTTTCCACCCCAGCAGAAAACTGACAGAATTGAAGGGATTGCCGAATTGATAAAGAAGTACTAAAAATAATCTCACATGAATTTAGTTGAAGTGTTATCTGAAATTAACTTATGTGAGATTCGCGGAAAACCTATGAATATTACACATTTTTGAATTTAGTGAATATTTTTAACCGTAACATTTATGATATACCTCTTATATAATTGAAACTCATCTGAATCCACAAATTTAGGAAATCCGGAAAACCACTATCCCTATCACAATAAAGATATCTGAATGAAGCTAAACGGAACGGATAATACAGCAGAAGAAAGAAACACATGACTTTGCGCTATGACTAACGCGCCAATTACTTCGCGCATTATGAAATGGTAAGCGTAAGAAATGCATCTGTACGATTTATGCAGTCTTTGCTAAATGCATATTATAAATATGCTGTCATATGCAAGACTTCTGCATTATAGAGTAATGCACATTATAAATATGCTGCCTGAGTTATGCATTATAGAGTAATAATGCATCATTGCATCATTTTAACATGTAATTGCTACACGTTTAATAAATGAAATACCTAGGTATGGCAGTATATAATATGTTGGCCTAATATAAAATATCTGAACTGACCTATGTAGAATTAATATACCTGGGCTATCCTATAAAATATCTGTGCTGACCTAATAAAACTATATATAATATATTTGAGCTACCCTATAAAATATATATCTGAGCTGACAAATGTAGAACTGGCATTAAATAGCTAACCTATACAGGATTTCCCTATACATAAATGAGTTTGCATCATAACATATGATGCATATACTTATAAAAGCGTGTACATGGATTTAATCCATATACACATAAACAGAGAGCATTATTATGACCACGTGTCATGACGGACAATAAATACAGTTAACAATACAATGCGTATGATTAATGTGTAACAATTTACACATCATTTGACAACACATTTTTAATGTGTAATCGAGAAATGCGTAAATATAACCACGCATTACTACGCGCAATTATTCACGCGTCATTTGAAAAACGCGTAATTATAATAACGCGTTCTGTGAGTCATACAGCGATGGACCCCTGTTGGTTTTTTGGTATCTCAAGGAGTATTATTGCTGGAAAAAGCCACTATGTGCTTATGTGTCCAACTTATTTAGTTTCCCAAAAACTTACAAAGGATAGAACATCACGATTTTGCTGATGCAGATTGTTTAATAACTGTTCAGATTTACTATTAAACAGCCGAAACTACAACTATGATTATTATTAACGGAAAATAATGTTAACGATTGATAGCGGTTTCTAGACAAGTTGAATGTCTTCAGTGTCATGCAGAATCTTAAAATTTAAAGCATTAATTTCAGATTATCGTTTTAATTACATCAATCTCATAATACTGAACATGAGGATAATATTTGCAGGAAGATAAGTAGAATGTGCAAAATCTGATGGATTATAACTGGATATTGACTCCGATTTGTGTGATTTTGTAGTTGGTCATCTCTGACATGACAAGTCATGATGATGTTCATGCACTAAGGAGATGTGTAATGCATTCCCCTCGGACCTGACACCTCATGCGCCTAGGGGAGTGAAGCTGAAAGTGCTTGTGAATTGGTCGATGGCCATCTCCTCGGACATGACACCTCATGCGCCTAGATGTGTAATGCATTCCCCTCGCACCTGACACCTCATGCTCTTAGGGGAGTGATGATGGTAAAACAGAGTCAATATCCAGGTCATCTGCTGTTGCTGAATTAGGCAGCAATGACCTGCAGTCAAATTAGTTTCAAAATATTCAACAGCTCACCTGTATAGTCACCTTGAAATTTAGTCTGGGAAATCATGTTTTAAGGCGTTAAAATCAATTCCAATGTGCATACAAAGTGGGCAGAATTTAGCTACGAATTGGCAAGGCATATAGCTAGAAATGGATCCATGAATTAACAACATCATCTAGATCATCAGGTCAGGAATAGTTATTTGGCATCACCTAATGAGCATAACCACGATTATCCCAATTTCTTCCCACCCGATAAGAACATATATATGCCCAAGATCTATTGTGCCAAGACAAAAAGAGCAGCCCTACCAATCCTAGTATACCGCACCATACTAGAACCTGGTCATCGGCAAAGGTTAATTCTATGATCATCACCATCCACCACCACCGACACCACCTCCACCATTTTTTAAATGAAGAGAGCGGAGTATTATCTTAAAATAAGGTCAAGAATAATAAGTAATATCACGGTGGTACATGTTCACAGTAGTTGTAATAAATATAATAAATAAATAGCCTTGACAATAATTCTTGAATGTTCAGCACATGAAATTGATGAAATTAGACAAGTGTAGATTCGCTCACTACATAGGGAACACTGAAAGCATTCAACTGACATCATGATCAGAAAAATTGCTGGATTTCTTGACTGATCGGAATTGTTACAGTAACAGTTACAGATTGCAATGGGGCTATATCCCTATTCTCACCCCTCATGAAGTGGTAACTCGCATTTATTTCTTTTATTTAATTATTATTACCGCTTTCTTCGTATGGCGGAAAAAACACTCCATTATAGCCTTACTTATTAAAATGTTGTAGACGTTGAAAACATAGATAATTTAAAATTGCAGTGTTTTAACCAGATTTTGTGGCAATCCGAAATCCCATAGTAAACCTATGGGAGGGGTTAGAATCAAGACATAGCCTCTAAGCCTGCAATGGTATATAAATATACCACGAACTACGAAGATTTCAAGATAGATATAAAACTTGTAGGACTGACGAGTGCCAAATAATTGGAAAATGTCAAAGCAAATACCACGAAAATAGATCAGAAATTAAAAATGAAGTTAAAATCAACTTAATTTGATTTAAAATGTTTAAAATATAGTCTTACCTACCAGGACATGATAAAAATGTGATCTAATTTTCGCAGTTGTGAAAAGTTCAAAATGGAGGACAATTTGCGCCATTCGAGTAATACTCGAGTAGCCCACGTCCTTCTCGAGAATTAAGCAGCAAAATCGTGAATAGAATTTAGAAATAACTAATAACAATTTTTAATTTAGGGCCCAAAGTACTCCTGACACCATTTGTAGTAACTTAGCTACGTATAAAAGGTTACTCACCCAACAGAGGTCTCGAATCGGCCAGTGGAACCAGCGGCAGATGTGCATGGTTCAAGTTCCAAGGTACGACTGGCGGGCGTCCGTAGAAACGGCGGGAATCAGCTAGCCCGGCAGCCGCGAAACACGAACTACGGAATACCGCCAGCACCACAATATTTATAGGAATAGGCATGGGGAGGAGTGTATGCAAGCATAAAAATCTTATTCTGGTGGCTAAATGCAGATAATTGAAATTAGCAACTAGTGATTGAACGGTAATGGATGTTTTGTGGTGTAATAACAACTGATATACAAGAGGCATCAGAAGATACCAAATATCTCGCATTTTTAAGTTACCGCAGGACCCGGCTGCCCAGGACTAAATATTCTGCGAAAATATAATGTCCAAGCCATGTACATATATAGAACAAGAGCTATCAAAAGATAGCAAATAGCTTACCTGTATATTAATTGTACATCACAGGATATGATGGTCCACCGGATACAGTCTCATTTTGAAAGTTGACAATCAACTTGTCGATTCAAAATACCCATGGTACCACCCATCGGGCAAGATTAGCTTGGTAGCGGAACCATAAAGCCCAGTAGTAACCCGCAGTACAATGACTACCGGTATCCCAAGTCTAACTGAAAGGCAAATTGTCCAAACATAAGCAAAGTTCATAGTCTGAAAAAAGAAGAAACATTTTCAAATGCAAGTACATTAATATAATGCTGGCTACATTTAAGAAGCCTATATAACAAATCAAAACAGTTTATCAAAACTAATAAGTCTTTGCTGATTAAATTATCATTTGAAAAACCTTAACCACAGCATAATACATATAACCCGGATGCAAATCAGCATAATACATATAACCCGGATGCAAATCAGCATAATACATATAACCCGGATGCAAATCAGCATAATACATATAACCCGGATGCAAATCAGCATAATACATATAACCCGGATGCAAATCAGCATAATACATATAACCCGGATGCAAATCAGCATAATACATATAACCCGGATGCAAATCAGCATAATACATATAACCCGGATGCAAATCAGCATAATACATATAACCCGGATGCAAATCAGCATAATACATATAACCCGGATGCAAATCAGCATAATACATATAACCCGGATGCAAATCAGCCATAAAATTATCAAAGTCCAACCGCTGTAAAAGCATAGAAGAATTTTGAAAATCAATTTCCTTTTGATGTGGACACGTTCTAAGCATCGTATAGAAACAATCTGTGAAGTTTTATTCATCTTGGATAACACCCTGAGGGTGCAAATGTAATTTTTAAAAAACTTAACCAAAGCATAATACATATATCCAATCAGCACAATTCATATAACCTGGATGAAAAATCAGCCGTAAAATAATCAATGTGCACATCCCTGGCCATATGTGCAATCATACAGAAAATTTCAAGTTTCTATGTGAAATCGGCTAGGAGTTGTGTTACAATCAATTGGTGCCCACTTTTGACCCCATCCCTACCCTCAGTTTGACCCATCAGTGGCTTCAAAATGATAGGTGACATGACCACCTTTGGAAATTTTTTTTTTTACCTCACATTTTGTACTTCCAGGGCCGTACCCCTGGGGGGTTATACAAAAATTGCAAGAGTGTCATGCATATCCCTGGCCATATGTGCAATCATCCCCAAAGTTTAAAGTTTCTGTCTGAAATGGTCTAGGAGTTGCATTACAATCGATTGGTGCCAACTTTTGACCCCGTCCCCTACCCTCAGTTTGACCCAAGATCAAAATAATTCCTTGTACTGTAGTCTACTCATCATTGGCTTGAAAATGATATATGACATGACCACCATTGGATAATTTTAATTTTTTACCCACATTTTCCACCCTCCAGGGCCATACATACACCTGGGGTCATACATACACCTGGGGTCATACATACACCTGGGGTCATACATACACCTGGGGTCATACATACACCTGGGGTCATACCACAATTCCACAAGAGCTATCAGAAGACAGCAAATAGCTTACCTGTATTTCTATGTATGATTACTGTTTTCTGCGGCTGTAGAAACATCCTATAGCTGCAATCAGTCCTTCTTCTTCTGCGGCTGTAGAAACATCCTATAGCTGCAATCAGTCCTTCTTCTTCTGTGGCTGTAGAAACATCCTATAGCTGCAATCAGTCCTTCTTCTTCTGCGGCTGTAGAAACATCCTATAGCTGCAATCAGTCCTTCTTCTTCTGCGGCTGTAGAAACATCCTATAGCTGCAATCAGTCCTTCTTCTTCTGCGGCTGTAGAAACATCCTATAGCTGCAATCAGTCTTTCTTCTTCTGCGGCTGTAGAAACATCCTATAGCTGCAATCAGTCCTTCTTCTGCGGCTGTAGAAACATCCTATAGCTGCAATCAGTCCTTCTTCTTCTGCGGCTGTAGAAACATCCTATAGCTGCAATCAGTCCTTCTTCTTCTGCGGCTGTAGAAACATCCTATAGCTGCAATCAGTCCTTCTTCACTTTTGTCCTCAGCAGAAATTCTTAACTTCCTCAGGTCCATTCTTGACTTGAGCGTCCTGCTTACTTGTACTGTATATTAATTGTACATCACAGGATATGATGGACCACCGGATACTGTCTCATTTTGAAATTTGACAATCAACATGCCGATTCAAAATACCCAAGGTATTACCCCTCGGTCAAGATTAGCTTGGTGACTGAACCATAAAGCCTTTCTGCCAAGAAGTAACCTGAAGTCATTACTCATTATAATGACAACTGGCCCCCTGGGGCTAACGAAAAGGCAAATGGTCCAAACATAAGCAAGTTGATAGTCTGAAAAAGAAGAAACATTTTAGAAAACAATCAGCATAATACACATTTGGATGTGAAATGGTCTATGAGGAGTTACATTACAATTGATTGGTGCCCACTTTTGACACCGCCTCCTACCCTCAGTTTGACCCAAGATCAAAATAATTCCTTGTACTGAAGTCTACTCATCATTGGCTTGAAAATGCTATGTGACATGACCACCTTTGTATAAATTTAATTTTTTACCCATAGTTCCCACCCCAGGGCCGTACCCCTGGGATCATACCAAAATTCCAAAAGTGTCATGCCCATCTCTGACCATATGTGCAATCATCCCCAAAGTTTGTCTAGGACGAGTTGCATTACAATTGATAAATTACTGGCCAATTTTGACCTTTTGACCCCTAGGCCCACATCAAAAGGCAATCGATAGCCAGGTATAGGTTTTTGTTGCGTTAAGTTTTTTTAAAACGACATTTACACCCACAAGGGGGTTATGCGATTTGAATAAAACTTCACAGATTTGTTCTATACCATGCCATACAAATTTATTCAAATTGGATAACCCATTGTGGGTGCAAATGTTGTTTGAAAAAATCTTTTAAAACGCAGCCAAAACCTATATCCGGAAACATAACCAGCATACAAATCAGGCATAAAATAATCAGAGTTCAAACAATGAAAAAATACAGAAAAAATGCCAAAGTCGATTGCCTTTTGATGTGGACTGGTCCTAAGCATCGCGTAGAACAAATCTGTGAAGTTTTATTCAAATCGCCCATCCCCTTGTGGGTGTAAATGTCATTTAAAAAAAACTTAACACAGCCAAGAATCATAACTAGGATATATAACCTGCATACAAATCAGCCATAAAATAATCAGAGTTCAAACGGTGAAAAAACTGGAAAAAATGTCAAAGTCGAATACCTTTTGATGTGGACTGGTCCTAAGCATTGCATAGAACAAATCTGTGAAGTTTTATTCAAATCGCCCATCCCCTTGTGGGTGTAAATGTCATTTAAAAAAAACTTAACACAGCCAAGAATCATAACTAGGATATATAACCTGCATACAAATCAGCCATAAAATAATCAGAGTTCAAACGGTGAAAAAACTGGAAAAAATGTCAAAGTCGAATACCTTTTGATGTGGACCGGTCCTAAGCATCGCATAGAACAAATCTGTGAAGTTTTATTCAAATCGCCCAACCTCTTGTGGGTGTAAATGTCATTTGATAAAAGCTTAACACAGCCATAACCAGGATATAACCTGCATGCAAATCAGCACTAAAATAATCAAAGTTCAAATGCCAAAAAAGTCTGGAAAAAATTTGAAAGTCGATTTCTTTTGGATATGGACTGGTCCTAAGCATCGTATAGAAAAAATCTGAATTTTTTTTTTAAATCCGATAACTCCTTGTGGGTAAAAATGGTGTTTAAAAAAAATCTTAACACAGCCAAGAAAGATAACTCTTGACACATAAAATATTGTATGTTCAAACACAATAAAAGTATCGAAAAAATTAATAAATCAATATAATTTTGATGCGAACTAGTCCTAAGCATCCCATAGAATACATCTGTGTAACTTTTTTTCAAATCGGATAACCACAAATGTCATTTTAAAAAGATTAAACCTGTCTGGACACCAATGCCAATGCCGACATTTTTTCCCCCTCTCCCAAAATCTCTTTTTTCAACTTCGTGAAAATGCGAGATAAAAATAATAGGAGCTGCCTGGAAGAATGTCAATGTCAATTTCCTTTTTATGTAGACTAGTCCTAAGCATCATATAGAACAAATCTCCCAACCCCTTGTGGGTATAATTGTCATCTGATAAAAGCTTAACACAACCAAGAAATATAACCAGAATATAACCTGCATGCAAATCAGCACAAAAATAGTCAACGTTCAAATGGCAAAAAAATCTGGGGGAAATGTGAGTCAATTTCTTTTTTGACTTGGACTAGTCCTAAGCATCGTTATACAACAAATCTGTGATTGTTTTTTAGTCAGATATCCCATTGTGGGTGCAAATGTTGTTTTAAAAAACCTTAACGCAATCAAGAAAGATAACTCTGAACCCATAAAATATTCTATGTTCAAACATGATAAAGTTATGGAAAAAATTATAAAACCAATATAATTTTGATGCAGACTAGTCCTAAGCATCACATATAATTTTTTTTTAAATCGGATAACCACAAATGTAATTTTAAAAAGATTAATCCCACTCTCCCAAAATCCCTTTTTTCAAGATAAAAATGAATTACCATAGAAAGGGAGGCAACTATTCTCATTTAGTTTATGTATTTGAGTCATTATCTCCCCTGATTGCTTGGTACTACTTGATATATTAATATCGCTATGACCATTAACCCCTTAACACCCAAGCCGTCCAAAAGCTGTTTCTTCAACTGATGGGCTTGGAAAATGTTCATTTGCAGACCAAGAGACGATTATTTTTGAAAAATTACCACTGGAATGACTGGCTTGATAACCGAGGCAGTCATTCCAGTGATACATTTTCAAAAATAACTTCTCTTGGTCTGTAAATGGACATTTCCCATGAGAAAATTTTCTTGAACAAATTTGAGGGTTAGTGGGTTAAATGAGAATGATAAATTTTATATGAGGTGATATTAAGACGATTCCAAGCCACAAGACAATACTTCCAATGTACAATACCTGCAGAATAGTTTGAAAACAATTTGACTGAAAGTTGTTAGGGTCTTAGCGACCAATAACTTTCAGACAAATTGTTTTCAAAATATTCAGCATATCCAGAGTTAAAACCCATGAAAATGTAGTCTGCAGATATTCAGCACGCAGATAACTAAGCTAATATTTTTAACTTCTCGTAAAATTCTAACCATTTTACGTTCTGTTTTTGTTATCGTTAAGCGCAGCGCTTCTTCACTATCGACAGCTCTGACGAATGCGCAACAAACTATAGCGACAAAATCATCATCATTTTACGATTTCAGCGTACAATTTATAGGTAACTGATACTTTAATCCTTAAATGGTAAAACATCGCCAAGAGAATTTAAATTTTATCTTAGAAAAAGTTCATGAGCAGTACAAGAGCAAACGATCTTTGAAAATTTGAAACTTAAATGACTGAAACCACTGATTCAAGTGGGAAAATGTTAAAAAATAGTCTTCTCTTGGCCTGCAAATGGACATTTATCTATCCCACTGGCACTGCAGAAGCCAGTTTTGGTTGGTTTTACCACCAACCATTTCACCAACAAATCCCCGAAAATGTACATTCTTTACGATATAAAACTTATCCTGTTGAATATTTTGAAATTAATTTGACTGGAAGCCATTGCTGCCTTAGGCAGCAATGATTTCCAGTCAAAGTAATTTCAAAATTTTAATTTCAACATTTATCTATCCCACTGGCACTGCAGAAGCCAGTTTTGGTTGGTTTTACCACCAACCATTTCACCAACAAATCCCCGAAAATGTATATTCTTTACGATATAAAACTTATTCTGTTGAATATTTTGAAATTACTTTGACTGGAAGTCATTACTGCCTAAGGCAGCAATGGCTTCCAATCAAATTAATTTCAAAATATTAAAGTTTTCCTATATAGCTGCCTTGAAAATGAGATATCGGTTAAAGTGTTAAAGGGAGTCATTTTCTGCCGACTTCATGGCAGATGTGAACTGGCTATAATGGGGCCACAGACGTCAAAAGTGTTAAAAGATTTGACTGATAAACAAACTTATGCTAGTTGCTCCTCACAAATAGTAAAATTGATCAACAATAATATTAATTTTCAACTGAAATTTGTATGTCTCTTTAACCCGTTAACTGCATGCCTGGTGAATTTCTGCAGACTACATTTCCCACTGGGTTTAACACTGGATATGATGAATATTTTGAAGAATTTGACTGAAAGTTGTTGGTGGAATTTTCAGTCAAATTATTTTCAAAATATTCAATAGGTTCAGAGTAAATGGCCATTTGATAATAATTTTTTGGTTTCAAGTAGTCAGCCAGTTAACACTCAAGCTGGCCAACAATGTACGCACACCACACTGCATGCACGCACACACCAAATCAAGTTATCCCTCATCCATTCCATTTACTACATCAAACTTTCCAACGTGTTGGAGAGGATATTTCCTACATGCCTATATAAGTAATCTGTTACTAATTACTGATTGGCAAAGAAAACGTACATTTTTGTTTAATGACTGTCCATTTGCAAGTCAAAAGAAGACTATTTTTTTTAATGTATGACTGGAATGACTGCCTCAGTCAACGAGCCAGGCATTCCAGTGATAAATTTTCAAAAAATAGGTTTCTCTTGGCATGCAAATGGACAGTCATCAAGACCATTGCAGAGGCCAGTTTTGGCCAGCTTGACTATTAACCCTTTAACACTCATATCAGCAAAAAACCGCTCTTGCAGTGGTCTTGAGAAATGTCCATTTGCAGACCAAGAGAAAACAATTTTTGAAAATTGAAAAGCCAGTGATTTCAGTGGTACATTTTCAAAAATAGACCAAATTTGATGGTTAAAGCGTTTAAAGGGTGAATATTCAATGTAAAACAGCAAATGAACAAGGGAGGCAATTCAAGTTATAATAACTGTATTATTACTTTACTACATCTAGTTATCTCCCTTTAGTTTCAGTTCCACACAGCAAAAATGATTTAGAAATGAATTATGTAGAAGGGGAGGCAAATCCTGAGTTATTTCAGTCATTACCTCCCGTTGATTAGCACTTTAAACATGAACCTGATGCTAGTAGATGTTGAATAGGTCTAATGCTCGGCACTATTCCTGATGTGTCCAGTAACAATTTGAGATCTTAACTGGATAACATACAACAATCTAGGCGTGTGCGATTATTGCTTTGAGTGATCGCGATCGATTATTTAAGAATAATCTTGATTAATCAATTAAACAGCTTTGGTACTAATTACCGAGACATTCTTCTTCTTCTTTTTGTTCGCTGATCATACCGCCAGTCCTGTAAGTGACTATCAACATGATCATAAGCCCTGTAGGTGGGGCTTAGAATACACCTTCCGTATCCTCTGCATGTCGTAAGAGGCGACTAAAGGAGGTAAGGGTGAGGTAACCCTGACAGAAACCTCGAGTGCTGAAGACGGAGGTTCCAGGCCGCACGGCGCACTCTAATAAACCATGGATCCACGCACTTAACGCTTATGATCATTACCGAGACATAATAACAAAGGTATATATGAATGACGAAAGCTGCAATGGCCAATGGTATTTAGAAATGCCAATTTGCAGGCCAAGAGTAGAGCTGGGCGGTCTGACGGTAGTACCGTGAGGACCGCGGTATACCGTGACTGTTGACATTTCCAAATACCGTGAATACCGTCCATAATGTTTGAGCAATATTTGAGAAATATATTCATAAAATCTGATTTGACCAAGGGTAAATAAGTGCTAATAGAGCCAAAAATACAGGCATCCCTAACTATTAGCCGAGTTCAGGTGAAAGGGTTGTTGTAAAAACAAATGTCAAGACGTCAATTACAAAATAATGACAGGCAGAATTGTATGTCAAACGTACGTCTTGAAAGTCTCACGGTAAAATTGCTTTATTTAAAACATCTAAACTCATTCTTTGGCCGTCCGCCGGTAGTAATTACACTATAATATATTCCCTATTCCCGTTTCTATTATTTGTATTTTATTACTCCAAGCATTTTGTCACCGAACAACCACGCTACAATAACAAAATAACATACAAACTGCGTGCTATTCAAACACAACAGCGATCTCGCAAAGACGTATCTGATTGGTTGTTCATGAACTAGACCGTGGGAAAAAACATTACTATGCTTAATTTATCAATGAAAATTCACTAAAACGTAGTATTTGCTCGCGCCGTTTTGATCACGTGCTAATTTATTAACAATGGGCAGCGTTGAAGTCGTTATTTTTTATTTTTCTGGCTTGTTTTAAGAAATTTCTTTACGGATTAAATCCAGTTTAAGTAATGACACCTAAAAATTATAGTGTTTTAGTTTTTGTAATTCATTTTTCAACTGGCTACACGTCGGAAGTTCGCTGAAATAGCTTTTTACACGCATTGTTCACGTGAAGCATGGCGAGTAACGAGTCTGCACATCGGGTACTCGGTAATTATCAGAAGCTTTGGAATCGGCTATATTCAATGTCGTGTTATATGTATGTGTATAGGCCTGTTTTCGCGAGTAACAGAATATACGACTCCAACAGAAATAAAAGCGTACAACACTCGCCCCGTTTAAATACTCGCAGATTTTGTCTGGACTCTGTTTATCAAAGCGCTCGACTGCCAAAATAAAATTTACCGTTTGCTGGTCGCACGCATTAATAGCAAGAACAATCCAGATTGAAAATAGTGCACCCCAATGTCTCAAACAGTGGGTTATAGTTAGCGAGTCGACCACACCCTTTGACCGATATTCCCGTGAATGATATTACGTCAATAAAAATAGTGACCTAATAAAATCGTGAAACTAAACAGTCGCAATAGCCATGTTTTTCTTCTCTAAATCAGGAAGCCGATTTATTTATTTAACCTATATTTACTGTTGATTGGAGATGGAAGTGAAAAGGAAATGGAAAAAATTGTTCTAATTTTGTGGCATGCCTCAAGCTCAGATGACGGTATACAGTGGTACCGCGGTATTTTTTCATGGTACCGGTACCGTCATGTAAATATCAATACCGCCCAGCTCTAGCCAAGAGAAGACAATTTTTGAAAATATATCACTGGAATACCTGGCTCGATACTCAAGCCAGTCATTCAAGTGATACATTTTCAAAAATAGTCTTCTCTTGGCCCGCACATGGACATACATTCACTGAGTAAAATGACAATGTTTGGGAGCGATCACTTTAAAGAGTAATTAAATTGCAGGTTTTTAAATATTTTATGCGGTAGAAATTATTCATAATTAGTCTATTATTTAAATTTTAATCATATAAATTAACGATTTAAAGAATAATTGTGATTTTTTATTTAATCACGTAATCGTGCAAGCCTACAGTAATCATTACAACAATAGCAAAGTTATACAGTATACCTTGGAAATACGTTACGGTATTTCAAAACAAAATCATACTAGTTAGTAAGAAATGTTCTGTTGAATATTTTGAACATAATTGGATTGGAAGACATTGGCTAGCAATATCTTCCAATACAATTATTATGTTCAAAACAATCACCAGTACACGGCTCGATTTTAACACTAACCTGTTAACCCGAGGATAGTAGAATTTCATACGGGTTAGTAAAACTACACCTGCACTAACTAGTGTTGTTCAGATTAATTGATTTGATCGATGATTGATTGGTTTGCATGTTCAACTAACCGATCGATCATGATTTCAGAAATCAACTTTGGTTGTCTATATATTGACTTTATTAATATATTTTAACTGGTCAAGCTAGAAAACAAACACTTTTTGGAAAAGAATTACAATTTAATTGTTACCACTATAGTATTACTCCTTAGTCTAAGATATTAATTCTTTCAGCACTGAAATAGTATGTTAATTTCAAAGCATCCATACCAATAACATGTTGAACATTTTGAAACTTATTTGACTGGAAGGCAGCAACAGCTTCCAGTCAAATTAGTTTCAAAATATTCAACAGATTATTTCTTAAATTATTAAGAATCTGTCATACCTGCGACTCGGTTTGAAAGGGGTAGTTATCCTTGAACATGCTATAATTACTACATTAAAAATTGGTAAAAAATGACAATCTGTTATGATCAATCATTAATTGATCATCAGTTAGTATATAAAACCAATCATCGATTACAAAAATAGTACTAATTCCCAACACTAGCACTGACCCATCTGGGTTAGTAATGCTCTCAAAAGAGGAAATACGAAAAACACTGTCATAATGGCATTATGTTGAATGTTCAGTACCCACCAAAAATTGACAAAAGAACAGGTTTTCTGGTACCTTCAATGCTTTATTGAATATTTTAAAATTAATTTATCTGGAAAGCCGTTGCTGCCTAAGGCAGCAACGGCTTTTCGATAAATTAATTTTAAAATATTCAACAGCTTCTCTGTATGGTTGCCTTGGAAATGAGTTTTATAGGGATCCATCAGTGAATGGATTAAAGAAGTGATGCGCTTTGCGTTTACAATCATTGGGTTAGTGAAATTTGCTGCGGGATACTAAAATCAATGATGCACTATCCTGTCTGGTTTAGTAAAAAAAATCCTTAACATCTACCACTGCAGTACGTTTTATTTTGTTTTGTAATCATGTTAATTTATTTCTTAGATAGAAATGCTTCCAATGCCGAACTTAGGACTCAGACCATGTGCAAAATTTCTGAAAATCTTTCTCGGGAGCCCTCGGAACTGCCATTCAGATAGCAAGAAAACTAGTGTCCAGTTTCAAAAGTTAATGCTGGTGGGGGGGGGGGGGGGGGGCTCATGTGGTCAGAGGGTCGTGGGATGTGTCCACATCAGTCTGAGACAGTACATGTTTCAAACATAAAATAAAAAAATACTGGTGAATATTTTGAACATAATTATGTTCAAAAATATTCAACAGAACATTTTTTATATCGCGTTCAAAATTGTTTTCTTTTGTAAACATGTTGACTGATTTATGAGCTGTACATAAATGAGGTGTATGAGGTGTGGCATCTTTGCGTGTAACTTGAAGTTATACAGGGGGAAAAATGACTACAGTACATATATAAATGCAAACTTGTAAACCCATTCAAGCTAAATACTTCTAACCAGGGCAATGAATACACAAATTTCTCTGAAACAGATATTGATAATGAAGGTATGAATTTTCCACTCTGTGACTATATACTTCAGAAAGAATTTAATGATAATATTATCAAGAGTACTGATGCTATCACCTTTTCAATGATTCATATTAACATTAGGTCGCTGCTAAAATTTTTGATAAATTTAATAACTTTATGGATTCCAGCTCACATGAATTTAGCGTCATAGGAATTACCGAGACATGGTTGAAAACTGACTCACCACTGGACTTAATTAATATGCAAAATTACAAATTCATTGAAAAACACAGGCCAACTAAAAAAGGTGGTGGTGTAGGCATCTACATAAAGGACAGTCTACAGTATGATTTGAGAGATGACCTGTCAATGATTGAAGAATTTATTGAAACTATTTTTATTGAAATTCCCAATGAAAAAACTAAAAATAAACTTGTCGGTGTCACATACAGACCTCCTGGAAGTGACAACGACAAATTTATGAAATCATTCGAAAGTATTCTAAATACCATACAAAATGAAAAGAAATCCGCTTATATATTAGGTGACTTTAATATTGATTTGTTAAAACAACATAGCTTCTACACTCGAGACCTATTAAATTTATTAAAAATATCTGGCTTTTATCCATTTATAACGAAACCAACAAGAATTACAGAATGCTCGGCTACTGTTATTGACAACATCATCTCGAATAATGCTGTAAGTGCCAAGAATCAAACAGGTATCTTTGTTGTAGATATTTCAGACCATTTACCTATTTTCTATATAGAAAAAGAAAACAAGAAAGGAAAATCATTTGTAAAAGAAACAGTAACTTGTAGACTTCAAAAAGGAAAATATAGAAATGTTCAAAAACAATATGGCTAACATAAACTGGAACCAGGTAATTGAATCGCAGTCATGTGAAGATGCCTACAACACCTTCCACACTATATGCTCTAACATCTATGAATCTGCCTTTCCACTTAAAAATATTAAGAAATTTAGACAAAATCCTACTAAACCCCCAACAGACCCCCCTTTAGTGGGTTGGTCTGTAGTTTTATTAACCACTATAAAAACATCCATTACCGTTCAATCACTACTTGCTAAATCAAATATCTGCATTTAGCTATCAGAATAAAGTTTTTATTCTTGCCTATACACTCCCTAATGCCTATACCATCACCATGTAGACCCTCCACCAGGCTTCTGGTAGAGGGACCCCCTGCATTAGCCTTACAATAGACTGGCACCAGTCTGTACTCACTCCTTGGTGACGCTTGTCACTAAGCACGCTCGCGCATGCGCAGTAGGTCCCACTTGTGAAAACTGAATCACTTTTCTAAATTTAAGTGCTGTACATCCAGCCTAGATTCTCAAATCAATACCCAGCGGGGTGGCTGAGGCCGGGTCGTAGTGATTGAACGGTAAGTATGTTTTTATAGTGGTTAATAAAACTACAGACCAACCCACTAAAGGGGGGTCTGTTGGGGGTTGTTATTACACCACAAAAACATCCATTACCGTTCAATCACTACTTGCTAAACCCGTAGATTTGGTCAGTGCCCCACTACGAAACTTTGGTGGGAGGTGATTTGAGAATCCATAAGCAAGGATAAAAATCAAACCAAACATAAACGAATGTTAATAACATAACATAATGGTGCATCCTAATCAATCACACAGTGATTAACAACCAAATAAAACTTTAAACATAAAGATTTAAACCAACAACCAAGGAATAACTCTCACCATTCTCCGCAGACGCACAGTCCTAACGAAAATGGTGGGATGTGCTTGGTAAATGGTCTTCAGCCTTCTTGGTTAAAATAGTAATGTTCCTAAAGAAAGATGCCGCTGCGCTCTGGTCTTTCAAATAAAAAGAGGTAAAAGTAGACTCAGATTTCCATCCTGCAACTTGCATAACTTCGTCTACAGAAGAGCCAGCAAACAAAGCAAAAGAGGTAGCCATCCCTCTAACATCATGAGCCTTAATGTGAGAGAGATTGACTTGCTCAGGAGAAGCAATCTCGTAGCATAGTTGAATGGTGTCACAAATCCATCTAGCGATGGAAGCTTTAGAGACCGGTCTGGCTACCCCTTCCGCGTAGGGAACCCATAAATGAGACGGATCGGATCTTTTAAAATCGGTACGACGCTTATAAGCCTTAAGAGCTCTGACTGGACACCAAAATCTGTCAGACGGAGAAAACGAAGATAAAGAATTTAAAATAATCGGCGTAGCTGGATAACGGTTTGATTGCGTTTTTGACAAAAAATCCCTTCTAGGATATAATACCAAACCGTCCCCAGCTTCAATAAATCTATCCTTTTCAGCGGAAAATGCATGGATCTCAGATCGTCTTCTAGCAGAAGCAGCCGCTACTAGAAAAACCGCCTTAAAAGTTAAAAGCTTTAAGCTAATCGAGGCGATAGGTTCGAAATGATGCCCTGCCAAAACCTGAAGAATCAGCGCCAAGTTCCAGGAAGGTAACGGTTTAGCAATAGGAGGCCGAATATTACCTAAACCTCTGATGAACCCATTCAGCACCTTAGTATCCTTAACATCTGCATTTAACAAACAAGGAAGAGAAGATGCTAAGGAAAATCTATATCCTCTAACCGTGTTAGCAGTCAGATGAAGGGAATCGAACAGATAAGATAAAAAGTCTAACACTTGGGATATAGAAACAGAATCGGGCACGAGATCATGATTTGAGCACCATTCTCCGAATATCTTAAGTCGACCCTTGTAAACTCTTCGGGTCGACTCCCTCCTGGCCGAATTAATAATTTCCTGAGACCTTGCAGAAAATTTATTCTCAGTGACCGAGCACTCGATATTCTCCAAACACACAGACTGAAGATTCCTGGGTTTGGATGAAGGCACCTTCCCCTTACTTGGGATAACAGATCTGGGGACACTGGCAGCAGACGTGGGAAGTCTACTAGAAGATCGAGAAGGTCTACGAACCAGATCCTTTTTGGCCAAAATGGAGCTATCAACAAAATCTCGCATACTTGATCCTTGACTTTCTTCAGAACCAGGGGAAGCAGGATAGTCGGAGGGAACGCATACGCGAAGATTCCTGTCCAGGACTGAGCCAGGGCGTCCACCGCCAACGCCTGATCGTCCGGAAAAGGAGACATGAAAGAGGAGATCTGGGCATTCAGAGAGGTCGCGAACAGGTCTACATGGGGACGATCCAGGAGGTTGAAGATCGGTTTGACAACCGACCTCTTTAACTGCCACTCTGTGTGGGCGAATTTGGAAGGGCGAGACAACTGATCCGCCAGAAAATTCAAACATCCTGGTACATGGGAGGACACCAGGAAAATCTGCTTCATACGACACCACATGAGGAGATTCCACACCTCCAAACACAGGCGAGACGACTTCGTGCCTCCCTGCTTGTTGATATACGAGACTACTGTGGAATTGTCTGATCGAATCGAGATCTTGAGGCCCTGCACTTGATCCGACCAGGCAAGGAGAGTCTTCTTGACAGCCCACAATTCCAGAATGTTGATGTGGGCTGACGACTCCTCTCGGGACCACAGGCCTGAGACCGAAAGGGAACCCCAGACCGCTCCCCATCCCTCCTGGGAAGCATCTGTAAAAATGACCGCCTAAGGAGAAGACTTGACCAGAGGAACACCCATCATCAGCAGAGAGCGATCCTTCCAAAAATCTAGATGGGGCCTCAAATGATCTCTGACCGGGATCTGATGGTACACTGAATGGGTCGACTGTTTCCACAGGGACATTAGATACATTTGGAAAGGTCTCCTCATCAGCGCCGCCCACGGAATGATGTTCTCGACGCTGACCATCAAGCCTATCACCCGGAGAAAGAATATTGCTCTGACCACGGCAGAGGAAGCCAGAATTTCCATGGCTACTAGGATTGCTTCTACTCTTACCTCTGAAGGGAAGACTAAGCCTTGACCAAGGTCGAAAGCCACACCTAGGTGGGTGAAAACCTGAGACGGGACCAAAGATGATTTTTCTAGATTTAAAACCCATCCTAGACTGGAAGCCAGACTGCAGACCTCTGGAATGATGCTTGCCAGAATTGAGGCAGATTCTGCTTTTAGCAACCAATCGTCTATGTAAACGTGAAGGGCAATAGAACGACTGTGCAGAAAACCTGCCACTGCTGACACTAGGCGGGTGAAGAAGAAAGGGGCCGTGGTCAAGCCGAACGGCATGACTCTGAATTGCCATACCCTCCCCTTGAATGCGAATCTCATGAATTTTCTGAATGGAGGGTGGATGAGAATGTGAAAATAGGCGTCCTTGAGATCTATGGACGCTGTCCACATGCCTGGACTCAGACCGGCGATAATCTGAGATACCGTCTCCATCTTGAATCTTGGGGTGGATATATGCAGATTTAATCTCTTCAGATTGATGATTGGACGCCATCCACCTGATTTCTTGGGGACTAGAAATAGAGTTGAGTAGAATCCCGGGTATACTCTCCAACATGGAACCTCTTCTATAGCCTTCTTCAACCACATTGACTCCAATTCGTCTTCCAAGGCTACCAACTTCTCCAGATTGGATGGAACTGGAGTCCATTTGGGCTGGTAAGACAGAGGAGGAGGCAGTTCTATCCAAGACGGAGCATAACCCCGGCGGATTTGATCTAACAGCCAGGAGTCCTGAGCAAGGGCTTTCCATGTCTCCCAGAACAGAGACAAGCGCCCTCCTACTGGCACGCTGGGAAGAAGGGATTGCACCGATAGATCCAAAAGTTGTAGAAGAGGAGGAAGGACTGGTAAATGAGATTGGGAAAGGCCTGCCCGGGCTGAGGCCACCCCTTCAAACCCGTCTAGGTTGAAAACCTCTAGAGGAGCGTCCTCTAGAACTAGACCTGTAACCTCGAGAGAAAAATTGACCCCTTCTCACCTGAGGAGGGGCTTGACGAACCTGGGCTCTAGGTCTATGAGATGAAATGGATTTAAAACGATCCTCCTCCGCAGATCTGGAATGGGAAGGAGAGGACCGATTAGAGTTCGTAAACACCCTTGACGGATAAGCCCCATATTCATCCGGCCTAAGACTCTTCCTCCTGGGAGAGGAGGAGGGACTCTTCACCGCAGAAGAGTCCCTTTTAACTGACGGCCTCAAAACCGAAATCTGCTCCCGCAGATCCTTATCTGATCTGAGACGATCAGACTCCGCCCTAAGGATCGATGTAGAATCCTGACCGAAAATATCTGATCCGAAAGGCGGAGCAGATATCAGGTTACTCCTGAGGGAATCAGAAATATTCACCTCAGCAAGCTTCCTTGACCTTCTCTTAGAGGTGATGAAACCTAGTGAACGGCAAACTGAATTCAACGAACCTCTTGACAGGTCAACTAACGAACGAAATATCTCCGGAGGAACCTGACCCCCTTTCTCGTGAGTTTTGAGCATAGCCTCTGAAAGAAGGGCCAAAAGGTTTGCTGACTTCAACTGAGCCCGACAGACAGACTCCCATCTAAAAAGGTCTGATGAAGATTCTACCTTAGCCGCTTCCTTCAGATGCGATGAAAGAACATCCCATGTCGGACCATTAAGAGATTGAGTAGAAGCCAATCTAATGTAATCCTCTTTCGGAATCTGAACTGGAGCATCTACCTTGGGAGTAAGAGAAAAATCTTTCAGTTGGACATCGTTAATGTAAAAATCTAACATGTCTACTACCAAGTTATCTACCGGAAGAACAGAAGGAACATTAGCTGAAGAGACTGAAGATGACAGCGCAGAACCAAACGACGGAGGATCAAGCGAAAATTCATCCTGAAGAGGAAGAGATAGAGACGAAGCTATCCATTGATGAGCCCTAGACCAGTCATCTGGCGAGGCCCTCTCGTGATAGAACCTCTTCAGATCCCTGGCCCTGACTGATCTTTGAGTAGCCTTGACAGAAAGGTGAGACGGAGAAGAAGAAGAAGGAGGAGGACAGATGTCTGAATCTAGCGAAACAGAAGCATCAACGATCCTCAGAGAGGAAGGAGAAGCTAAAGCTCTAGAAGGAGCGTCCGAGAGAGTGTCCAACGTCAATGGAGACTGATAAGCACTAGCAACACGGGCCTCAGGCTGACTAGAACTGAAAAAATAAGGATCCAACTCACTAGCTGAAAATCTGGACAAAATTGAAAATCTAGCTGAAATAACAGATCGGTGAAGAGAGGAATCGCGGCTTACTGAAAACAAGGAAAAATCTAAACCCGAATCAACTATCTGGAACTCTAATTCTGGAGACAGAACGACCGAAACAATAGGATCCGAATGATCAAACTCCGGAGAAGATGAAGAATAAGAAGGCAAAGTAGGAACAGACGGATCAGAGGAAGAAGGTATGTGAGACGCCGCAGAATAATTCTGCTGAAGGGAAGCCGGAATATGAAGAAAACCTGGAGGCGGAGATATAGATGATGGATGAAAAAGAGAAGACGAATTAGAAACATGAGAAGACGAAAAATCCCTAGCAGACAAGCCAGATACAGACGAAGAGGACGGATGACTACTACTCTTCTGAGAACCTGCTTGAGAGAACAAGGAAGGAGATGAAGAACGAGAGAGATACTACCTCACGAAAGGAATGCTGACCAAAATCTGACGCCGAAACAGACTGAGCACTAGAAGAACGATCAGAATAATGTCTATCAAAAACGGGAGGACCGGCGCGAAAATAACTAGAATCGGAATTAACAGACCTATTACTGGACTGGGAATCTGAGTTATTCGGCAGCTCATAACTTGATGCATAAACAGAAGTTCCCGTCGGGACTGAAACACCGAGACCGGAAATAGAACGCTTCATATCTCCTAATCCGGAAGTAGAAAAACTGTCACCAGAAGCGGAAATAGGAAACCCCGAAACGGAACCGGAAGTCGCTTGCAAGGACGGGTCAAAACGACCCGGACATGCATAAGTTGAACCGGAAGTGTCTACACCACCGCCGGAACCGGAACTAACCAAAACTGGGCCGGAAAAGGAGGATGTATGCAACAACGGATCCAACTGACTCGGATAAGCATAATTCCCACCGGAAGTAGTCACACTACTACCGGAAGAAGAGCCTGACAATCCGGACACTGAACGGTGCATAGACGGGTCCAACAGACCCGGATGCACATTCTTCCTACCGGAAGTAGCAGCACTACTACCGGAAGCGGAAGTCGACGAACCGGAAACGGAAGACGCCATATGATGCACCGCCGGGTCCAACAGACCCGGAACTACATTGTTCCTCCCGGAACCGGAAACTCTATAGCCGGATACTGAAGAACCGGAAACGGATGTTCAGCCAAGCCAGAAACAATCACGGTGCTCATTTCCGGATGCCCGGTAAAACCAGAAGACATTCCGGACAGCAAACCCGCTTGCCCGGACAAGCCAGGAGCATAGACGGGTGCTTCCTTAGAGGCGATCGGCGATCTTACCACCTTCCTTGCAATTGGAATCACTGTGAACCGGACCTTAGCTTGAGGTGACACATCGGAAGCTTCCGCCCCCAATACCACCGCTTGAGACTTAAGCTGTTCCTCAAGTCTAACATGGTCTTTGACCTGGCTCCTACCGGAGGATGCCTTACCAGGTTTCTTTCTTGTCTCGCCGGACTTTCCTTTGGGAGACTTGATTTGTTGTCTTGAAGTTAAGGAAACCGGCTTTCCCCATTTACGAGATCGCGACTGAGGGCTAAATTCGGAGTCTGATGACTCCTCTTTAGCGGCCTTAATAGCAGATGTAATACGCTCGTCTAAAGATTTCGTCAATACATTTGCGAAGGATTCAAATCTGGCGAATAATGCCATAACCGGATCTGTGATAGAGGAGCTGCCCCCCTCCTTTGCTGAAACCGACGTATTAATAGAGGTGGAAGCAGATGTTACTGCTTTAGGACCTTCAACAACGGAGGGAGAGCGACCTGAGGGCAATGCAGGCTTAACCACGAAATCCTTAAAAAACGCTTTAGATACGACCAATGGCCAACCCTTGCACACTCCACACATTTTTAAAGGGGTGCAGGTGGTACACCTCAGGCAAACATGCCCCGTATAATCCTTAGCGTGAACCCGATCACACTTATTCGACGCACACTTTATTTTCTCAGAAGATACTGACACTTCCTATAAAAAATAAGAAATGATGCGAAATAAAGCAACTAGCTTTAAGCAAACCTGAGATATCACAGACGCTACGCCTTGGCCTATTTAAATAAAGTGTTTGAAGAAAGAATCAGTAAAGATTCTGATATATGTTTGAGAGCACTAGGACCTACGTTACTAGGAGTGGTACTGGCTATTATTATTACTACATGGTTACTCTTGATGGCTTTTATATAATAGGCATGGTTACTCTAACCTCGAAAACGGGAGTAGTGACACGAAAACTGGTAACTCCAAACGTTAGAGTTACAAACACCTCTAAAACGCCATGATATATAAGTTAAACATAACTTAGGAAGAATAGACTTCATGGTAGGCATTCCCGAGTCAACTCGTGATAACTGGAAAATTTCTAGTTAGCAAGCTAAAACTTTTATATCGATTTGATAGCTGACAGTACTGTATAGCTAGCAGAATATTTGAAAAGTGATTCAGTTTTCACAAGTGGGACCTACTGCGCATGCGCGAGCGTGCTTAGTGACAAGCGTCACCAAGGAGTGAGTACAGACTGGTGCCAGTCTATTGTAAGGCTAATGCAGGGGGTCCCTCTACCAGAAGCCTGGTGGAGGGTCTACATGGTGATGGTATAGGCATTAGGGAGTGTATAGGCAAGAATAAAAACTTTATTCTGATAGCTAAATGCAGATATTTGATTTAGCAAGTAGTGATTGAACGGTAATGGATGTTTTTGTGGTGTAATAACAACCCTGGATTACAAGAGGAGTGATAGCTGCCTGTCACAAGAAAAACAAGTTATATCTGAATTTTATTAAATATCCGACAAAGTATAATGACTCACAGTTCAAGAAATATAGAAACAGGCTAAATCAGATAATTAGGACAGCAAAAATACATTATTTTCATAATAAATATGATGAATAAAAAGATAATATAAAGGAAACATGGAAACTGATTAAATCATTACTAAATAAGAAAAAACCCAATACTGAAGCATCACGGTTTATTTATAATAATAGAGTCATTAACGACAAAAAAGAAATAGCAGACAAATTTAATGAGTATTTTACTAACATTGGTCCTAATTTATCACAAAAATTTCAACCCAGCTCGAACATACATATAACGGACTTTCTAACAGGTAGTTATCAACACTCTATTTTCCTAAATCCAACAGATACTCACGAAATCTACAAAATACTAATGCAAATTAACACAGCTAAAAGTGCTGGAATCGATAATTTCAAATGGAAAATTTTTAAACACTGTGTAACAGAAATACTAACACCATTGGACCACATCTGTAATCTCTCACTTACACAGGGAGTATTTCCATCAAGATTAAAGGTTGTACGTGTGACACCAATATACAAAGCTAAAGATGTATCTGACTTTACCAATTATCGGCCAGTCTCGGTACTTCCACTTTTCTCAAAACTCTTAGAAAAGCTGTATTTTAGTAGAATTACTAAATATCTAAACAAAAACTCAATCATATATCCTTCTCAATATGGTTTCAGAGAAAAACACTCTACTATGCTTGCCATTGTGGATATGATAGAAAAATTATCAACCTCCCTTGAGAATAATGAACATACGCTAGGTGTATTCTTGGATCTTTCCAAAGCCTTCGATACAATTGATCATACAATTTTACTGCAAAAGCTTGCATACTATGGAATAAGAGGTACTGCATTGAACTGGATACAGAGTTACCTGTCAAACAGGGAACAGTGTGTACAATTCAATGGGGCTATCTCTGAATACAAAAATATAGTTTGTGGTGTTCCCCAAGGTTCAGTTCTTGGGCCCCTGCTGTTTCTCCTATATATGAATGACATACCCAGTCTGCAAACATCGCTCACTAATACTTTTTGCAGACGACACAAATGCTTTCTGCAGCCACAAGGATATAGAAATTCTATACAAAAATGTCAATAATGAAATGGCGAAATTAATAGTCTGGTTTAAAGTAAACAAATTGTCCTTAAATGTATCAAAAACTAATTATATACTATTCACAAAATCTAAGAAACTAAAAGAAATAGCTCTCCCAAACCTCTGTATCGACAACCAGATAATTCAAGAAACACAATATGCTAAGTTTTTAGGAGTATATCTGGACACAAATTTAACATGGGAGAAGCATATTGAAATTATTACTACCAGGGTAGCAAAAAGCATTGGCATCATTCGCAGACTGAAACCCTATCTAACACCTCATATTATTAAAAATCTGTACTGCACAATGATACTTCCTCACATCACCTACTGCAATGCTATCTGGACTAATACATCTCAAGCTAGACTAAAAAAACTAAAATCTCTGCAAAACCAATCTATTAAACTATTTTCACAAACAGCAGGTGGCCAGGATATCTTTAAATCAGAAAAGGTCTTAAAACTTGAGGACATAGGAGGGCTCCAACTATACACAATCTTAAGGGACTTCCACAATGGCAACTTACCCTCATCCTTATCTAACATTTTTATGCTCAATACACAATTGCATCCTCACAACACAAGAACAAGAAATAACCTCCATTCAACACACCACCAAACAAAAGCAGCACAACAAAAACCCTCATACAAAGCAATTCAGTTATGGAATAATACAGACACAAGCACACGCACAGACATCATAAAGCTACAGTACTTTAAGCAGAATATCAAAAAGAAGATTATAGAAACCTACTAGACTCTGGAAAACACTCACCATCATGGCATGCTATTCTCATACTTGCACCCAGTCACCAGAACAAATAATAATAATAATAATAATAATAATATTAATAATAATAATAAGAATATCTGTCATAATGGTAACTACCAAACAACTACCTCTACCATCACAGCCTAAAAAAAAATAATTAAAAAAAATAATTAATACTTTGTCATTGATAATAAGAATATGTAATATAGAATTATTAACTTAAGCAAGATAAGCACACATCCCTCTGTCATCATCATCATCATCAATTTACAAGGCATAAGCCATTGGCTTGTTATTGCCTCAGTGCTAAACTGGTAGGGCAGGCAACCCTGGTCTGGATACAACACGTGTAGCTATCTTCATGTGTGCATGTTCATGTAGATGCACAGGCTGTTTCAAGATTAGTCCACTGTGATGTAATAATTGTATTATGACTTTGGGAATTGACGGCTCACATATGTTGTATAAGCATATGTGTAACAGCAACGTCCAAAGCCACACCACAATTAATTGTGTTCAGTCGAATTCAAATATTCTTTCTTTGAAAAAGATGTCTAGTTTGCCCTTGAATATTTCGACTGTGGTTGCTTCGACTATTGTTGTTGGCAGTGAATTCCAATGTGGTGCCACTCTATTTGCGAAGGAGTGCTTCCGAATATCTTTGCTGCTACGTTTTATGTTGAGCTTGAGCCTATGACCTCTGGTCCGTGTAACATTGGACAGTTCGAAAAAGTAGTTCTTATCAATATTATATAGATCTTTGATGAGTTTGAATGTTTCAATCAAATCTCCACGAAACCGTCTATATTTCAGTGACATTAGATTTAGGGCTTCAAGTCTTTCTGTGTAGCTATACTCTCTGATTTGTGGGACAAGTTTTGTTGCTCTGCGTTGTACTCTTTCTAATAGCTGCGATTGCCTTTTCAGTCTTGGAGACCATGCTGAATTGCAGTATTCAAGAATGGGTCGCACAAGTGATTTGTATAGTAGCGTGAAAGTAGATTGATCAATGTTGGTAAATGTTCTCTTGATTAGTCCTATTGTACTGTTTGCCTTGGATACAATGTTCCCTATATGTATGTCAAAAGAGAGGTCATGTCTTTCCCTGTAAAAATGTAAATTGTCATACGTCTATTAACTGTTGGAAGCGGACAATAACTCCAATTGGCAATGACTCTGGATTGGCTGAGTATTTTAGAAAAAATTTGACTGAAAGTTGGGTGGTTTTTTTTATAGAGGTACTCAGCATACCCTGAGTTAGGCTCCATGGAAAATGTAGACTGCAGAGGCTTGGCAGCGAGACAGTTAACTATATGTATATATAGGACTATAACATGTTAACCTTATGTATTCTGTATTCTCATGTCCTATATTGTTGTTATATGTAGGGGTCCACCGCCACATAGGCTCTGCCTTTGGTGGACTACCTGTTGTGAAACTGTAAATGTATATTCTATCTATATCAAAATAAATAATCTTGAACTTGAACTCTTAAATGTGTGTCACTTTTGGAGGTCCTGAAAATAGGCCTGGGAAATGGTCATGAAGTAAATTTAAAGAAAAATTAAGTATTGACACCAATTAAGTCTAACAAACCCACGCGTTTCCGATTTTCCCTTTTACTTTTTTTAGTTGTACACGTTTTCGAAAACAGGTATCGTAACAACTTTGTTGTGTTTTTAATGCGGAAATAGAAATTTTCCTGTAAACGAGGATACACGGACACGCCTTTAACAACTAAGCAGAATCATAAATGACCCTACCTAATCTTGATCCGGCTTGACAGTTGTTCCAATTCAAAAGCATCATTTTGTACTTGTACAATTAGGAATCTTGCAACTTAGTTTCGGTTTCCGAATGGGGTTTTTTTTTCCGTTTTCAAAGTCAGTAGTGTTGCCAGATTTTTAGTTCACCGTCTTGCTCAATGTCAAGTATCAAGTGCGCCTCCAATATTAATAGTGAATGGCGCTCACATTCATCAGATGCACAGCATTGCAATTATGTAGATCCTACTGTCCCTCTTAGGTAGCTTCGACAGATAACGGAGACAACTGAATGATAGCGTGCGTGCGTGTGTGCGTGCGTGCGGGCGGGTGTGCATGTTTCATCATCATCATCATCATACTCATTTTACGAGGCATACGCCATTGGTTTGTTATTGCCTCAGAGGTTTTTTTTTGTTGTATTATGTCTTATTTAGTCTAATTCAAAAGACTGCTATTGCTTAATTAAGTCTCCTCGAGACAATTAGAGTTTAGACTTTGACCCTTACCACTCTGATGTCAATATTCTATCTTTTCCTGTGTCAATAACTAAGAAACTTGTGTACACTTTCCAACAATTCGGTTGATGATGTTGCTGTCTATGACAGCAACATCGTCCACCAACTTTAATTTTTAATTCTCCTAATTTAACTTGAAGTTTAAAATTCTGACATCATAGTGGCAAGGGTTAACACTGATTTGTGGAAATGCTGTGGTGCAGATGGGTGATCCCAGCAATTGCATTAGCTGCGGTGTGCCGTCTACACTCATGGTTACACACTGCTGCGCCTAGCATTTGTTTGCATGTTAATTTGTGGAGGCCGTAATTTGTCTTATTGCTGTTGTTTTAATCTTCTGTGTTCATCTCTATCCGAGTCTCCTCCTCCGCGTTAGTATCTCTTCATGCAACCACAAAGTGTGGGCGTGGAAACTGAGATCAATCTACTGGTAATTGGAATCGCTACCGAGCGTGTTCCTGTCTATACACAGGCAACTCCTAGATCAGTCCACTGTATTGGCGGAATTGCAGTGTGACTTTGTGGTGGGCATACGTATGGCCTGTTCAGTCAAATTCAAATGTTCTTTCTTTGAAGTAGATATCAAGATGTCGTCTCTCTTTTCAGATTAACAGAAGTTAACTAGTGGCGTCTTTCTATTTTCAGATTGACAGAAGCTAAATACGCCACGTCTCTCTATTTTTCAGACTGATAGAAGTCAACTAGTGGCGTCTCTATTTTCAGATTAATAGAAGTTAACTAGTGACGTCTCTCTATTTTCAGATAGACATGGCGTCTCGCTTTTTTCAGATTGACAGAAGTTAACTAGTGGCATCCCTCACACACGCACCGACGCACACACACCACCCCAAGGAAGGATTATTCGGGCGGTGCTATTTGCAATTTTCACGCATGACCTAGCGTATTGTGTGCAGTCAAGAGTATATGGTGTAGCGCGGACCGACTGGATGGGTACTGACCGTCCCAGCAAAGCTGGGTACGGAACGACCATCCCGGATTCGCTCCAAGCACGATCCCCTGGGTAGGATAGTATGCGTACAAAAGCCCTATGAGAGAGGTTTCTCATCAAAAGTCCGATAAAATGTGTGGTGCGCATGCGCGCGCGTCAGAGCTTCCCTGCCAACAACTGACTTTTCAAAACTGTAAACCATTTTAAAATCGGCCCATAAATGGCTGAGTTATCATCGAAGCTCCCCGCTAAATTATACTTAGAATTTGCTATAACGTCGTAATTGCGTGTGTATATATATATATATATATATATATATATATATATATATATATATATATATATATATATATATATATATATATATACTAAACTAAATACAGGGTGATTTGTACACGTGTTCGATACGTCACTAGCATACCAGCACGCTGATTGGCTGGCGCTCGGCCGATGATTGGTTGAGGCGCCCAGCTCTGACGTCACAGCAAGTATAAAAGGGGTAAAAAATCGAGAGCATCGCCGGCGTGGAAGCTGGACCCACGCAGGACGACTGGACCACCAGGATGACGGATGTAACCTGCTGACCTACCAGTGATTCTCACTTCTACCAGTGTCTTACGGAACCCAGCACATCCGCGGTGGTAGGCCGTCCTCGGCTTCCACAGAATTTTGGATACTCCCGGACAGTCATCTTGGAGTAATAAACTAATTTAAAGTTAGACCTTCCACATCTGGACTTTCATAATGCAACTTCTGCGGAAGGGGCCATGCGGGCCCGGAATGTAATCCTACATGATGTAGAGCTACAGTGATTCTTGGTGGATGACTCGCCGGATCTGCCGACCACGCTGAAAAGTGGACACTAAATTCTGCACTGCATGTCGTGTGTGTTTTAATTAACTTCTTTACCACAGTCTGGCCGACTTTACTAGCTGCCCCACAAGAGCTATGCGATGCATCCCGCACTATATGCCAAGTCATGTAGCTGCTCAACATTATATACTGCCCTCTCTGTCAATGGGCAACTTTCAACTTTATTATTTCCATCGCCGGACGGATAACTTTCTCACTAGCCTACCGTATAAAGTATATACTAGTTGCTGGGACTATCTAATAAACATCTTTTCACTGCTTTGTTTCACTGTCCTGAGTGTGTACCGTATCTACCCTGCCTGGAGGAGTCAGCTTGCAGAGCCAACCTGCAGAAACCGACTGCGGGAATCGCCTGCGGAAATCTCTCCAGCTCCAGAGAACGTGTTGACTCGTGCTATGAATATGTTAGTGCCTCAATTTCAGTAACATAGTAGCCTGTTCCATACCAATGACTATTAGGCACTCAAGTAACTATACTATTGTACATCTAATTATTATTTCCGTATTTGGCACTGATGACTAATAGGTGCCTTCCCGGTCTTAGGACCGCAATTTATAGTTTGTTTTATACTGTTCATATTATCCTCATTTACTGTAGGTGCTTTAACTAACTGCACCATTTAGGTCTTTCAACCTGATACTTATGCCTCATTAATTCTTATATATAATTGTCATTACTCATTGCATTGGTTAGTTGTATATGGCAGTTATACATTCTGTTGATATGGTTTGTTTAATTATAGAAAACTTAGACCGCAGTACGCTAGGAAATACTAAACAGCAACCTTTTTATCCGCATCACTTATTCCCACCATCATCAATTTTACACTGAGGTCGCTGACCATGCTCTAATTGTTTGGGCCTGGCATGTTACCGACTAAACCTTATTATTTAGATCGATAGGATGAGTTAAAGTGGTTAGGGACAATCTCTTCGTTAGGAGACATATGGTGTACGCCTCTTTTCCGGTTGTTGCAATAATGTAGCACCACACTCCGGCAAGGTTGTGTAAAATTGGCCAGATACCTATAGGGCCTCGTATATATCAAGTTATTGTCTCTTTCCACGATCCACCAGCCATATGGCTTTATAATTGTTTGGACCTCCCATCAGCACGTTGATCTGATCCGACCCTGGGAAACTATCGGAGATTTCCGAGCGGTGATGGTTAAAGTGCCGATTTACATACATCTCCCCCATGTCCTCGGATACGTGTTAGCTAGATAACCCCACCAACGAAGGAAAGCACTGCGAAAACATATGGTTATAAATGTGAGTTTGATACTTTATTTACCGGCCCGCAGTACATATCTGGGCACATTGGAACTTAATCCTAACAACTCGTCGGAGTGTCTGGGAAGGATCTTGGAATCCACCATGCCCTCACGGGAAGGAGTTCATGATGGATATTCGCCTCTTTATCCCCGACTTAACAATATGTCAGTGATCAAACTTGCTTATGTGAAATGTAAAAATTGCCCAGGTGATGTTTTATGTGGTTGCGGAGCAAAGTAGTCAGATTTTCATCAAATTCGGATGCGTTGCGATGTATTATGTACGCATGCTGCCGGTGGAGGTAGATGCTCTTTCAAAGCGACCTACGGGGAAGTTAGGCATCTGCGCCCATTGGACAGCTGTATCTAACGATTGGTAGGAATCCCTGCCACTTGCGGCCAAAGCTAGTTTTCGTTTCTAACAACTAATGGGTAGGTTAGACTGTAGCAGAAGGCCCGCATAAATAAAGCGGCATCTACCAATACAGCATCTTGGAACTACATAAGACGGTGACGTGGGAATTCTTCGGAAATCGCTCGTACCGCCTTCACGTAAACCAGTCCGCATCACATTAATTATGGCCTCACTAGGATTTTTCAGCACTTAGCATTTTCTGTTGAACAAAACAGTGGCCCTTTTTGCCAATTCTTTCCGTCGAAGGCATTTTCCTGTGACAGAGGCCCATGCGAGGCACTTGCCTCTCGCAACAGCGAGAATTCCTGTGACGGAGGCCCGCGTGAGGCACCTTCCTCTCGCACCATCATGAAACTTTCCTTTCGCAGCAACATTGTTCTCCATGTGTATGTTAGGGGTAATATGACTTATATTAAGTTACTCAGTGATCTCCTATGCGGATGCTTCTCTTGTGG
The DNA here is from genome assembly GCA_034401795.1 of Chaetoderma sp. LZ-2023a. Lineage (NCBI taxonomy): Eukaryota > Metazoa > Mollusca > Caudofoveata > Chaetodermatida > Chaetodermatidae > Chaetoderma > Chaetoderma sp. LZ-2023a. The sequence goes on from CM067371.1 coordinate 4,030,298, forward strand.
GGATACCTCTGCAGATTCAAGGATCTGTGTGGTACCTCCAGCAACACCATATAGAAAGGACACCAGCTAGCTCTATATTGTGTATTATTGTGCTAATTTCTCTGTCAAACGATTCACCTTGTTTGTATAGTACTTATTTATATTTCTAGTATATTATTCTAATTGTTCCATTCTCTAAATTAGTATGGATAGACACACCGGTGACACAAATAGTTGGGACGACACCATATGGTTCAATCTCAGCGGCAATGGTCGCACGGCCCCACTGGAACATCAGTGTTCCACCGGCTCTAGAAGTCGTTTTTTGTATACCACGGAGAGACGTCATATGGGATCCACAACCCCAAGATCCGCAGCTAACCAGCCATCCCGGTCATCGCGCACTTGTGGTGCGGTGGGCGGATATCTATCAGTGGACTACCATGTACCCCCATGAGCTACAATTTATATGCAGATGACACAAAGGTATATAGAGAAAATATTCTTATTTCACTTGTTAGCCAACATCACGATCATACAGTGACGTATAGCTCTGTTATGAAAATCGATGTCTGTCAATCGTGTAAGGGCATACGAATTATAAGTATGTCTTTGACGAATTTATAATTGAATTAAGATTCTGTTGAATATTCTGAAAGCAATTTGACTGGGGGCTGTTGCTGCATAACAAATATTCACCAGCTTACCTTGTACCTATAATTACCTTGACATTGATATTCAGGCAATTCAGTATTCAAAGTATATAAATCAACACCGACATGCGTAAAAGGTGTGCTGAGTGTAGCCAGAAATGGGCGTGGCATAGCTAGGGATGGATCCATTTATTAGAAGCAAACTTGATAATGCAACAATAAAGGATCTAGTCCGAGGTCTCTGATTCTGAGCCCAGCATATCCGAATTGGAATAGGGTGGAGTCAGAGAACTCGGATTACATAGGGTACTAATCTTGCTATCCTTAAAAACTAGTTTGAAACCTGGCAATTTCATCCAGATAAATTTAAGTTTCTTGAGATATAGCGTAAGGGTGGAAATGAGAATGAATATAAATGTTGTAACAGGAAGTCCATACTACCAGTAGGGTTATATACTATTGAATGAGAAATGCTTGAACATGGGGTCAATAGAGCATAAAAAGGATTTTGGAGTCGTAATGGATTGCAGACTAAATATCAGATGCCATATTCAGACCAAGCTAAACAAGGCCATGAGTATCATGGGAGTCATCCGCACACGCCCATAATAGTTAATGGATTTCTGGCAGAACATATACGTATGCACGTTGGTGAAGAAACTGTTACCTTTCTGTACATTATACAAGGCACTCCTGGCACGGGTAAGATTGCAAATTGATTATGTCTTCTATTGATAGTAACACCTTGGAAAATGTACCCTCGCTTTCTGGGCCTTACAACAGCGGCAGTCCAGAAGACACGCTATGTCTGGAAGTGAACGAGAGGCAAATAAGCCTATCATGTATCTCCACACACCCCCACCCCTCCCAGAGAACTGATACAAAATAACAAGAAGTGGTGAAGCAACACATAGTTATCAGAAACAGACAACTCGAAAGTATATCATTGGCCACTGCAATGAGATCAAATGGTTCGAGCTGTGGAATGTTGAATTGTTGCGCTAAGGTTTACGCGGCGCCATTCTACAAGTGATTTGCCTCAGGGTCGCTAAGATACCAACTGTCACAAACCGGGTGGACAATTTAAGCTGTTAACCAACAATTAACTGTTAGCCGCTGAATGGTAACAATATAGCGCAATCGTGTGTGGGGAATGAACTGCAGATGGGGCTGTTGGTCAGCAACACGTCCGACACTGTACCACTGGAGCCATTGCCACCGGTAAGGGGCTAGCAGAGAGCAGCAGGGCTAGCAGTCTAAGAGAAACAGAGTCTGGAGACTCAGGTATAGGTTGCTGAAGCTGGTTGCTGCGCTAAGAGCTCTAGTAATAAATCAGCCATAAGCATTAGCATAAAAGCTACAGCCGCTTTTAATTGTCTTCCCGAGCTTCTTATAACAACTGAGCATGGGAAGCAGCCATCCAGTTTTTTATGTGCCTTTTTAATGGTGGCAGCGCAATGTGACTCGCTATGTATGTTGCTTACAACTGTATTCAATTGTCGGTGGTGGGTAAAATGGATGTGAGTGTGACAAAAGATACGTGCAGCTGTTATATCTTAAAGTTGAATAAGATATAATCATGAAAATATAACTAACATAATAAGCAAATAAGTCACACTCCAGCAGGCAGGCTGACCAAAGCAGAGAAGAAGGCTGGCAAAGCACAGCAGCACAAAACATACCGAAGTGGTATATACACTTTTTGAGGCTGCGACAAATGTCACAAAGCAATCGGTTCGGCCAATCATAAGTGTCTTTGAAAACAGTCACTGATAGAAAAGCCACTGCTTGTTCCACAGCTCCAGCAAACCAAAGTCCAGGCAATGAAAAAAACGGGAAGTTACTTTAGCAGCTTCAGATGTCAACAGCTGATCCTTTCACAGGAAGTCAGAAGAAAACACTGAATCAAGCCGAGATGAAAAATCTAGGAGAAGCGGCTTCAAATTAGAAGGTGGTTTATTTCTTCAATTCAGTTTAGCTACCCTCGCATTGGACACTGTTGAGGGCATAAACATATTATTACTGTCTACCTGTCATTCAAAGCCATCACATTCTAGCTATCCGATGCTGTAAGGAGCACAGATTGTACTGTTCCAACATGATGCACACATGTGTGTGAGCTGGATAAGTCCATTGATCAGTCGGCTACAACACTGTATCCTATCCGGGCATCCAATGGCCCTTCCTTTCTGAAAAATGTATTCTCTCTGTCATTGCGCCCGACCGATCAGAGGCGAACTTAAGGTGTAATTCTAAACACATTTTTACACGGATTTGTACTGCTTCCTTTAATTCCGTTCTAACGATATGTCATGAACGATTTCTAAAATCTTAAAGGAAATCTGCCACGTGCCTAATGGATTAATATATATATGCGGTAAGACCATTTTATATTTTCAACAATAACTGTGGTTGCACTGCTACATCAAATGGATTTGTCATATTAGTATGGATGCGATCAACTATTGAATTGACATGCTTTTCATCACGCTTGAGACATGCAGGTTGACACTCTCTATGAGACAACTTTTGTTACTGAACATCACGTGAAACAGTCTTCGAACAGAGGTCCTTCATGGCTGACGAATATTCGCCTACTATGTGCCTTGATAAGCTCCATCTGACGACTGCAGATTTCTGCTGTGTTATACCTAAGAGTCCTGATTTGCTCGTAGTGTCTTTTATAACTGTTTTCTCTGTGGCCATGCCCCTGGAATCCCATTAAATCTCTGTGCCGTTTCTTTTAGACTGAACTCTCCTTGCTCAAAGTTGGATTGAACTGTATTAGGCAGGTTACACATTGACAATATATGCACAGGCGAGCATAATTTGAATGGTTTGACACAGAGAAGTAGGGAATCATAAGTCTTCGGTTGTTAATGTGATTGGACCAATTCCCCTCTCTATCAGATCTCATATATTCAAGTAGAATCCCAAATGGCTCATATACACTCACTCCAGTACTGGAATGTAACTGATTTGTTTCTTCCATAGACATCAAATAGCTCCATAAGTGGAAGTAGGAATTCTTCAACGAGATCTTCAAGCGCCTTCATTGTAGTTACAGGGTTTGCATAAATATCTTTCTTCAAAGAGTTGTGTGTTTCAAGTAATAGCTCCCATACTTTATGTGGAATTTGTTGGGTTTTATTTTCTACTGATAGCCACTTAAGGAACTCTCCCATCAACACCTGCATTAGTCTCATAGACTAGTGTAGGAGCCCTGATACCTCCATTGTACTGCTTGCCAAGCAATATATGGTTGGCTGTGGCTGCCGCATAGACTCCTAACTCGACTAATAATGATCTGAGGGCACCACCTCCCCATAACTTCCCTATGCACGCCATGAAGGAACACTGTATGTGAAATGCTCCAAGACAAATAATGTTACTACTTAACTCCTTTGGCCATGACCACTTGGTCATCATTGCTACAGCATACAATTGTTGGTCCGTGAATTGTACTGCCACATTTTGTCCAAGGAGGTTAGCCTCTTCCTTACTCTTTTTGATAGCAGTGTAAACACTAGCCATGCCACTTGGTTTCCAATCTAAGACATGTGGGTATACAAAAGCAGTAAAATATTCCTCCTTGTCATCAGGACTTCATTCTGTTGAATCCAAACCAAAATGACTTTCAATTTTGGGAAGTATAGATATTTGGAATATATCTCTTGAGGGAATGCGTAACATTACCCAGGACTTGTCTGTTATTGACCTTAAATACCTATGATCTCGTTTGACTAAGTTAACAGCATGTTTAGTATGTGGTGGCTCAATTCTTACCTTTGGCTTTTGAATTTCTTCACACTTCATTAGCTTTTCTGTTTCATCTGACAGAGGCAATGTCCTGTGCTGTTGTTTTAACACCTTGATTTTTTGCTGGGCGCGTGTAATGTTGTTCTGTTTTATTAACTTCACCCTTGCCATAGTGAAATGTTTCCTTCTCCATCTTTGCTTCAGTGTTTATAGCGACATTATCATCACCTTCACATGCCAAATTACCACCATCATTCCGTGATATTCAACCAATGGGTGCATATATACCTGAACACACCTTTTCGGCTTCTTGACTAGCCACACTCATATCAACCTTTCTCCATTCATCATAGCTCATGCAATAACCATGTGAATGGAGTCTCTCTATTAGGTATCTAGACCCAAACGTGTTATGCATTTCTACAGCAAGTCCTACCGTGAGAGGAGTTAAGACCTTATGACTGGTTGAGAATATGCACTCTGAAAGGGAAACACAAACTGAACATTTCTCAGTCTTCTTTTAGTTCTTCTGCTGCGCCAAAAGACATCAAAAGAGGTACCATACAGCAACCAACTAATGAATTTAAACAAAGATCCTGGCAGATGTTTTCCTGTCTTAGCATCACGTATGTCACTTGGACTAGGATATGCATTTGTGTCAAAATCCATTGCCATCATGTTATCTCGAAGAATCCCAGCAGCTGTATGTAGCACAGAATATTCCGCATTGGTAGCACGCTCACTACTAAGGCTCATCTGTACCGGTGATTGTCTCTGCTCTCTCTTGAGTTCTCTTGCTGCTTTGACAGCATGGCTCAATTTGATATCACTACTCAAAATGGTATTTGATTGTCCTTGGCCAAGTTGTGATAATACTTAAGTTTTGGCCCTCTTTAGGTAGGTATGTAACAAACCTTTTTTAACAATACAGATAAATTGTGAGCCTTTTTATTGACCATTATATCATCATCAATTTCATCAACTAGTTTGTTAAAAGCTTCGTCAAAAATTGATACTCTACCATTTGATGTTGTACCTTTCACGTGTATGTCACATAACAAGCTGTATGATAAGCTGCATCTTGAGCTATTAAGTCTGGTTTAGCTAACCTTTGTAACATAATTTGATCTATTCACATCTCTGCTGTTTTCCTTATCAGTGGCTCAGTTGTACCATAGTCTACTTTGTGTAATATCGTGTCTTTCTTATGAGACTTGCACATGCAAAATATACAATTGCTAAAGTTAAAAGCAGGCACAGAATGATGGTCTGTTGATTCTTCCACATGTACTATCTTGTTCACATGATGCACCTGCATGCAGATTGGCAGCTGGTACCTTACTGTCTTGATGCACATGAGCTAGAGTCTCTGGGCTGGTAAACGATGCATAACAGTTTCTATGATAAGTAATGTATAGTCCACTAAGGTCACCATCCAAATCATCACAAATCTCCATTAACCAGACATAAGTTGGATGACTGCATTTCCGTACTTTAACCGCTGAAACAATCTTGTGTCTAGTAATAGGAGAAAGGTTTTTGACAGCATCGCCTCGTTTTGCAGTTTGGCAAATTATACATTTCTTAACGTTGACTGACATTTTCTGGTTTTTTTAGCTTTTGATGGGACTACCTTTAAAGGACTCATCACCACCCATCTTCTCTCTGAAAATAAACAAAACATGCTATAGTTAACCAATGTTAGTTATATATATGTTCAATGAAATATAGAAGATTCAGGGGGGGGGGGGGTGTCGGATTGAATCATACACAATTATACACGGGATGTACAATACAGACGCAGATCACTTCTTCACTAATAATCATACGGCACACATGACAACGCGTGGTCACAAACTCAAGATTCAAACCAATTTCTGTCGCAACAATACTAGAAAATATTTCTTCTCACAACGCGTAATCTCACATTGGAATTCACTACCTTAAAACATTGTGCTAGCTCAAAACATACATATTTTCAAAACCAGACTAGACAACCATTTCAACGAGATAACTTATTACTATGACTAATTAAACTTAATAAACTCAATAACTCAAACTTGGGATTCACAAGCTACTTCATGCTTATAAAGTTGTCATAAGACAATTCGTCCTAATAAAGAGACATCTTTTGGTCCCAAAAGTTATCTAACATAGAAAATTATTTCTAAGCGACCATGCACCCGTAGTGGCAATGTTTTGATGGCTCATATAGTGTTCATTATACAGAAGTTTCACTATAATATGCATTTAAAAAACTAGACACAATTTGTGAAAGAATGAGGTATGTTGTGGACCTAAGGCTCTCGGAATAATAATGCACAAAATTGAGGCCTCTGTCTGCAGGCCTAAAAGAGTCTATGGGTTATATAGAAACAGTGTCATCAAGCACCCTCTACCATCATCATGGTGGAGCGCATGCCAATATGTTTGTGGGCTCTGTTAACAAACATACTCATGTCGGAGCGCACAGATGAACGCATCTCTATACTGGGTTCTCCACTCGTGTTCTATGTTGTTGTCTCGTAACAACACAATCAACAACACAATCGCTTAATTTCAAGAGGAAAAGAAGATGTTCACGCATACAAATTCTTACACAAAGCTCTTTTAAACAAAATATTAAAAAAATAATCTTAGAAAGATACTAAAAATCCAAACCAATGACATGAATGCAGAAGTCACCACCATGGCCGTACAAAAACAAGTATGTACCCAGTTGCCAGGATAACAACTAGAATGTAAAATACACATCTGCAATAATAATAATAATAATAATAATAATAATAATAATAATAATAATGCATCCGTAATTGTTGATGGTGCAGTTGTGTACAATAATAATAATAATAATAATAATAATAATAATAATAATAATAATAATAATAATAATAATAATAATGCACCAAGAAATGTTGATACAAATTAGGCTGCATTGTTATATATGACAATAATAATAATAATAATAATAATAATAATAATAATATTGTAAACAAGATATGCATGTGTTTTCCCCATTCCCGTGTGTGCGTGCGTGCGTGCGTGCATGCGTGTGTGTTAATTGTCTATTGTCTTAAATGTATACATGTAAATATTATATTATCTTCACCCATGATCCAACTATTACTGAATTATATGTTTATTATATGTTAAATGTAAGGGGTCCACCGCTGTATAGGCTCAGCCTTTGGTGGACTGCCTGTTGTGTAAATGTAAAATCTATGTGTTATATGAAAATAAATAATTTTGAATCTTGAAATAATTTGAATCTTGATTCTTAACCTCTTCTCTGCATAGCATGTACACTGATGTACTTGTACTACCGATTTTTGCCTCAAATGATTGAAGACGTACTATGCCAAATATATCTTCTGCTGTGACCCTTACATTCTCAGTGTCCAAAATTGAGTGAACTAGTAATTTCAGCTTTAGTCAGATATTCAGAGCCGAGTAGTGACAGGATCATCTACCTCTTCATGGATCTGCTTAAAGTTGGATTATATGACTGGATTCGTCAAAGGAATGAAGTCATGTGATAGCTATCAGCCAATGAGGTTGTCATTGTGCTTGATGACCTACGCAGTGTCTATGGGTATTGGATTAACCCTCTTCTTGCCTCATACTGAGACATAGCATTCAAGCGAATTACTATGGATCTCATCATTAGAGAGAGTATGGAGATTCCTGAAGAAGCCTTCAGTCACTCTGTAACCACAATACCCAGCAAACATTGGCTGTAAAAAATTCATCCTACTACGCTTCCCTTCACAGGAGAGCAATAGTAATGCAAGGAGGTAGGTTGTAATGCAGTAATAACACCAGTATATCGCTTGAAGTAAAGTATAGAATTATTAAAACTTTAATATCAGTAATATTTGAAGAACAATCTTGCTTATTGTTTATTAGTGTCTTCACCCGTCGTCTCATCCTGAAGTGTAGCAGAGCTATTTCCACCCAGCTAATCCCCCCGTATTCTGAAATAGTGTTAGGTGGAAAATAGCCCTGTAACACTGCTACTACTACTACTCAGCAGCTGCTGCTGCTACTGCGGCTACTACCACATTAAACCTTTCATAAGAGCAGGCCCAAGGCACCTGTATCGCTCAGCTGGAATTATTGGCCACTGGCACAACCAAACAAAACGAGATGACCACTGCAAAAACTTGCCAATCAAATTTCTGTGGAGAAAGTTTAGCCAAGTTTTATTAAAATTGGCCCAGTGGTTAATTTAATGTCTTTTGTGATTTTCTCAGAAATTTGCAGAGAATAAAAGATGTTCCCTAAAAACGCCAAATTTTGATTGATTCATGGCGGACATGTTTTTTTTTACATATCAACTTTCCATGGACAAATCTTAATGGTGTTTCAGCCCTAATCATATCTGCCAAATTTTGGCCCGATCCGTTCAGCGGTTCTGGAGGTTGATTTTGCAAAAACTAGGTCATCCAAGATGGCCGCCAAACCATTTGGCAAATCAAGTTCCCTCGAACAAACTTGGATCAGCTCTTCCCCTAGATCATATTTCATGAGGTTTGCATCGCTCCCCAAGCAGTTTCGGAGATTTTTATAGACGTTTCTAAGTCGACCAAAATCCAAGATGGTCGAGGGCCAAATTGGCCGATCATCTTCCTTTGAACAAAGTTGAATCTCTATGCCATAAGGATTGTTCCCATCAAATATAATTGAAATCGATCCAGTGGTTCTCAAGACATTTTTAATTTCCCATTGCTTTAGTATTTAGTATGTGAGCTTTTGGCAGGAAATAGATCCAAGATGGCCGACAAACCGCTAATCCGACAGTTTCAAAAATGGCAAATTTGAAATCAGAATACCTAAAAACTTATATAAAACCAATTTCGCCTTTAAAATCCATCAAATAAAAATATCCAATATGGCTGCCAAACACATCTTGGTTGGTCCATGGTGGCCATGTTTTTTAACTTATCAACTTCCCTTGAACAAACTTTAATGGCACTTAGTCCCTAATCATATTTCCCAAATTTCGGCCCAATCAGTTCAGCAGTTCTGGAGGTCGTTTTCGCGAGAACTAGGTCATCCAAGATGGCCACCAGATTATTTGGCCAATCAAGTTCCCATGAACAAACTTGGTTCAGCTCTTCCCCATGATCATATTTCAGGAGTTTTGAATCGATGCGCCAAGCGGATTTGGAGATTTTTAAAGATATTAAAAAAAATTGCCCAAAATCCAAGATGGCCACCACCGGCTAAATTGGACGATCAGGTCTGTTTGAGCAAAGTTATATAATTGAAATTGATCCAGTGGTTCTGGAGAGAACATATTAAATCTCCAATTGCTTTAGTATGGGAGCTTTTGGCGGGAAAATGATCCAAGATAGCCACCAAACCATTTATCTGACAGTTTCGAAAATGGCAAATTTGACATCAGAATACCGAAAAACATATATAAAACCAATTTCGGCTTCAAAATCCATCAAAAAAATAAATTCCAATATGGCTGCCAAACACGCACAATTTTTATTGGCCCAGGGTGGCCATACTTTTGACGGATCAACTTCCCTTGAACAAACTTTATTGGCATTTAGTCCCTAATCATATCTCTCAAATTTTGGCCTGATCCCTTTAGCGATTCTAGAGGTAGTTTTTGCGAAAACTAGGTCATCCAAGATAGCCGCCAAACCATTTTGTCAATCAAGTTCTCTTGAACAAAGTTGGTTTAGCTCTTGTCCTAGATGATGTCATGAGTTTTGAATTGATTCCCCAAGCGGTTTCGAGATTTTTAAAGATTAAAAAAAATCTGCCGAAATCCAAATTGTCTTCGTTTAAACAACCTTGAATCTCTATACCCTAAGGATGCTTCCTGCCGAATATAATTGAAATCGGCCCAGTGGTTCTTGAGAAGTCGTTTAAAGAAAGAGTTGACGGACAGTCGCCACAGCATAAGCTCACTTGGCCATTCTGGTTAGGTGAGCTAATAATGAATTCCGTCTGTGTGTTAAGATTCTGTTGAATATTGCAAAATTAATGGATTTCTGCAACAACAGACCAATCCCTATTTGTCCTGTGGTATACCCACACACCAACGCACACATACACGCACACCAATGCACACACCAACCCACACACCAACGCACACACCAACCCACACCCCAACGCACACATACACGCACATATTCACGCATGCAAATATGTGTAAGAATCTTAATAATCATGACAACGTATTAACTCATTACTCATCAAGAAAATTTATTATTTGTCCGAGTTATCGAGCCAGTCATCGGTGGTGAACTTTTTCTTGGCCCGCGAATGGCCATTTCTCAATAGCACAGCATAAGTTATTTTTGGTCAGTATAGTTCACTATGTTGCCGCTTACAAGATGGTGAATTTAACTGCCTGACTGCTAAGTTTTTGCAAACAACATATTCCAGGTTATATCTCTAAACTGGCTAAATATTTTGAAAACAATTTGACTAAAGGCTCTTGGTGGCTAAGCCACCAACAACCGTTAGTCAAACTGTTTTCAAAATATTCAGCAAGTCAGGAGTTTTTGCTCATTGAAATAATTGTCTGGTGGCTTCTAGCAGTTAATCACTTCAGTGAAATGAATCAATGATAAGGATTTCAGAGATCGATCGATCGATCCCAACACGGGTGAAGTATGGGTGGAGCTTAGCTAAAGATGAGCGGGGCATAGCTACAGCTAGATTGCTCCCTTACTTCCGTGAAATGAATCAATGATAAGAACACATGTATTATATAATAATGAGAGATGTTTAGTTTATTATAATAATAATCTGTATGATAATTTGATACAAAATTCAGTTATAATAACAATAATAATAATAATTATAATAATATAATAATTAATATGCATAATAATAATAGTTATATTAAATCTTCACAATTTCGCTGTGTACAGAACAGGTATAAGTTATAACACCTATCAGACATCACCTACAGGTTTTTTTAACACAATCGTAAATTCCTCGTAAACAGTTGCATCTCGTACATATTTGATTGAGTACTATTTCACTTATTAGAGAAAAACGCTATACGGACAAATACAAGAAGCTTACATTTAAACCTGTCTCTTATGAACACAGAATTTTGGTAGCAAATAATTGCAGTTCATCAACCCTTTAAGCCTTGAATTTGTTCAAGAAAATTTACATTTTTTCAAAGAAAATGTCAATTTGCAGACCAAGAGAAGACTATTTTTTAAAGTTTAGCACTGGAATGACTGGCTCGGTTATCGAGCCAGTCATTCCAGTGGTAAATTTTCGAAAATAGTCTTCTCTTGGTTTGCAAATTGACATTTCTCAAGACCACTGTAGAAGGCATTTTTGGCTGATATGATGGTTGAAGTGCTAAGGCAATACTAAATCCATCTTGGAATCGAATGACGCATTTTACCAATGAATTGTGATAGAGATTCCTTACCTATCACATATCACTTTTAAGCCTAAAATTTGCTCAGGAAAATTAAATTTTTTTTTAATAGAAAATGTCCATTTGCAGACCAAGAGACGAATGTTTTTGAAAATTTATCACTGGAACGACCAGTTCGGTTATCAAGCCAGTCATAGATTTTCAAAATAACAGAGATATCTAAACCTTTCAATGACAACTCCCTGAAAAATTAATCCTTTAAGATGTATAGCATATGCTATTTATTATTTTGAAATTAATATGACTGGAAGCCATTGCTGCTTTAGTCTAAGACGCTAGGCTTCCAGTCATATTAATTTCAAAATATTAAGCAGATTTCCTGTTTGTTTGGCCTGAGATTCAGATATATGAAATCTAATGGTAAAAGCATTAACCCGTTAACACTCATATCAGCCAAAACTGCCTTCTGCAATGGTCTACTACTACAATTGATCACTGGAATGACTGGCTAGATAAACGAGCCAGTCATTCCAGTGGTAAATTTTCAAAAATGATCTTCTTAGTCTGCAAATGGACAATAACTATGAGAAAATTAAAACTTTCTTGTACGAATTCGAGGGTGAAAGGGCTAAGGGGTATATGTTTGACTGTAAATGTTGAGTGTGCTAAATCTATGAGATTACCTCTAACTGTTTCAAGAGGCATGTTCCACTGACAGACTAATTAACTAAAATCGATTATTTGCAAGTCAAACACACAATTTTCGTACTCAATACTCAATAAATGGTGTATTCAACAGGTAAATAATCAGCTATAATTCCCCTGTCAAACACACTTATAATACTGACCACTGATAACACAGGTATATTGCAGCAATGGTCAAGTGTACCACTGTGTTGTGCTTAAAGACACATTGTTAACCAACGTTCTGCCATATACTAGAAACAATACTGCTTTTCTCTCGATATATATGTATATATATATAAATATATATATATGTACATTCGTTATCAACGGTGTGAAGTTCTTATACATAACAATATACAATATAATATATTTTAACAATGCTATTTGAGTTAATAGTTGCACAATCCTCTTATGTGCAATAGCAGTGATTTAGAAAGAATGTTTGGTGCATGCATCTGTTGATGTGATGTTAGTATGCGTGTGAATGCATGCATGCGCACATGTGTGCGCAACTCATAATAACAGGTATAAATGTCTAACAGAACTATGATAACCAGTTGATGAATATTATATATACACCTGTGCAAAAGTTAAGCACCAGCAAAAACAATAGACCGTAGAAACATGATGGTACAACTAGGCTGCCATACTTTTTGTCCCCGCGTTAGCTGACATAATTCCAAGTACGAAATGCACATGCATGCATGACTTCACGCCGCTTGATGTCCGTGCGTGGCGGGAAACAGCACACGTGTTCAGTTATGTAAAAGTCCAGTTTGAGGTGTAGAACATTACATACAGATTTAGGCGACAAGATTAGGAATTTTGTGTTCATGACCGTGGTTTATTTGTACAGAAAGAATTAGCTCTTGATTGTGAACCGCTATGGCAAGACGAAGGTTAAGTGATCGTGTGAAATGGCAAATCATAGGCATGCATACCACTGGTATGTCATGCAGAGAGATTGGCAGACAGCTGAACATTAACCATACTGTAATCAGTCGTTTGATTGCAAAACATGGGCAAACTAACGAGGTGAAGGACAGGCCTAGATCTGGAAGACCGAAGAAGACTACTGCCCGTGAGGATCGAGCCCTAGTACGCCTTGTTAGGAGATCTCCATTCACCAACAGCAGAGTGCTCAGCCAGCAATGGGAAACGCGCAATAGAGTGTCAATGTCTACCGTCAAAAGGAGACTGTATGCTGCTGGCATGAAAGCTAGGAGACCTGTCAGACGTCCTCTCCTCACTGCACACCACAAAGAGGAGCGTCTGAGGTGGTGCAACGAAAGAAGACACTGGAACATGAGATCCTGGAGACGGGTACACTGGTCCGATGAAAGTCGGTTCCTGCTTCATGCCACAGATGGTCGAACTCGTGTATGGAGGTCCAGACGCACGGCGTACGACCAACGTAACATCATGGAAGAAGTTCCATTTGGTGGAGGTTCCGTTATGATATGGGGGTGCATCTCATTTGATTGTAAGCTGGATCTGTTGACTGTACCTGGAACACTAAATGGACAAAGATATCAAGATTCCATACTGGATAGAGTTGTGGTCCCTCATTTTGTAAATCATGCACCTGGAACCCACCCTATATTCATGGATGACAACGCCCGACCACATCGTGCTAGAGCTGTGCATGAATACCTCCGCCAGAATGCCATCGAAACCCTACCATGGCCAGCAAGGAGCCCTGACATGAACCCTATTAAGCATATCTGGGACATTCTGGGAAACATGGTGAGAAGGAGGGATCCTCCTGTGCAGAACCTACAGGAATTAACAGACGCACTCCATCTTGAATGGCAACGAATACCACAATGGCGTATCAGTCGGTTGGTGACCAGCATGAGACGTCGTGTCCAGGCCGTCATCCAGGCACAAGGTGGATATACCCAGTATTAATAATGACAGTCTCAAACTCGTGCACAGATGTTAAACTTCGTTTTCAGACACCATTAATGACAATCTAGCCACGTGTGTCAACTGTAGGGCAATAGTTGTCAGTTGTGTCAACGTAACCATATTCAGGCCTCGTTTTCAAGTTCAAACAAAAACATAGTGTTTCCCCACCATCATAATCAGCATTCCTCTAGTTGCATTATTACCTCTTGCACTAAGATGGATGGGTACATAAATGTTTATGCTATTGCTTTCTTCATAGCACATGAATATACCCTCGCATGTGCATAAAAATAGGGTGGTGCTTAACTTTTGCACAGGTGTATATATATCTATATATATCTATATATATCTATATATATCTATATATATATATATATATATATATACATATATATATATTGAAAAGCCTAACATGTTATATTACGATATGTTTTAAATTGCACTACGACCCAGTTATTTCCATTCAAATTTTTTAAAAACTTTGTCATTTGATCTGCAAAATCACCAATTTTCAATAGCAATGTACAAGTTATTTTTAGACCCGTATGTTCATTTACCAGGTTAACATTTTAACACCCTCTCAAATTTGCTCGAGAAAATTCACATTTTCCCATATAAAAATGTTGATTTGTGGGTCAAGAGATTATTTTTGAAAATTTACCCACTGAAATGACTGGCTCGGTTATCAAGCCAGTCATTCCAGTGGTAAATTTTCAAAAATAGTCTTCTCTTGGCTGACAAATGAACATTTCTAAAGACCACTGCAGAAACGGTTTTGGCCAGATTAAGTGTTAACAGGTTAATGGTCGACATTTAATAAGAAAATAAATATAACTGCATAGTTAATGTCCATTTGTAGGCCAAGAGAAGACTATTTTTGAAAATTTTCCATTGGAATGACGGTTATCGAGCCAGATATTTCAGTGGACCAATTTAAAAAATCCTCTTCTCAAGGCGAGCAAATGAACATTTTCTCAAGAAAACAATAGCGGGCTATTTTGTCTTTGGCTCGACCATTACTGAGTTAAATATGTAAAAATTCTAGAGCCTTAAATTGTGAAATGAAATAAATCTTAACATATGATGATTTCATTCAATATGAACACTTACTACACTGATGTCAGATTTTTAAATTTTCAAATTAAATTAAAAGATGAACTGGTATACATTTTAAAAAAAATTTGGTGGAAGATGATGCTGTCGAAGATAGCAACATCGTCCACCAAAATTGTTGAAAAATGTATGCCAGATTCTTTGCTATTGACAACGTAAAACCGAAAATATTGACATCAGAGTGGTAAGGGTTAATTAATATAATATTTTAAGTTGTAAAATTGAATTATGGCCTCGGGCCTCTAATCCAATTTCACAACTTATAACATATTAATTCATACGTAATGAAATCATCATATGTTAAGATTTATTTCCTTTCATTACATCTAGGGACACAAATTAAGCCTCTATTAATTAATATCCATGATTTTATTTAATTTATAAGAACTTTATAAAATATGAGACTCTTAAACATGTTTAGAAAGCATTATCTTGAAATGTAGATATTTGATAAAATGCATAATATTAGTATAAGTTGAAATACATGGCCACATGAAGAACTCATACCAGCTGTGCCCATAATAATACGATGGACAGTAAAACCTGTAGTTATTGGACACTTTTTAACCATTTACAGGCCAAGTCAGCCAAGACTGGACCCTGTAACTGTCTTGAAAAAGGTTCATCTGCAGGCCAAGAGAAGAGTATTTTTGAAAACTTACCACTGGAATAAGTGGCTCGAAATCGAGCCAGTCATTCTCGTGGTATATTTTCAAAAATACTCTTCCCTTTGAAAATATTCTTCCCTTTGCCTGCAGATAGACATTCACAAAGCAAAAACCTGAACAATCTTGATCGTCTTACGACCACCATGTCTAAAGAACCACAATTCTGTGGCCCCCAAGGGACATGTGTCCATTATAGACAGGTTTGACTATATTACAACCGATGTAAAATACGTATTCTATATATAGTACACGATTGCATCAATGTCATCACAGATATGTACTAAATTTGCAACTATAAAATTAATTCTATATATATTTTATTTAGTGTTGATGAAAAACAACCAGTCGAGTGCATGCAATGAGTACAATAATACTCGTAAAATCATGCAAAATACTAGATATCAATTTAATGTTGCAATATCTTATATTTAATTTTTCTTATAAAATATAGCTAGAAAACAGTTACTAAGTAAAATAAGTGTGTGAAGACGGGTACCAGTGACACCAAAGGGGTGGGTGGGAGGGGTAGTGGTGGTCAGTTGACAAGAATTTATAGAATAGAGAATATATTGTCATATACCTTCTGACCTCATCTGATTAAACAAATCCTTAGTTTCAAAATATTCAATAGCTTAACTGCATCGTTACCTTGAAATTTAGATTCTGTGAATTTAGGTTTCAAAGTTTCAATTTGATCCCACCATGAGTAAATATTGGGCGGAGCTTTACTAGACATGGGCATGGCCTAGCTAGAAATGAATCCATCTAATGCTCTATCAAACAGTATTAGATAAATTATTGTTCCCATCACCCTGTAAGTGGAATAGGTTATTGCAATCGTGTCTTGGCTCAAATTTTTACGTAATGAAGGAACTTGCCGTGCAATGGGATTTTCAGACTTTGGCTAGGCTGGTAAAATTTCAGTTATGCCATGGACGTCGACAACTGAATTTCGGGTGAGGATGATTGTAATCAATGTCTAAGCTTTCCTGTGGATGACTTCAAAACTCAGCAAGTTGTAGAACATTTAAAATGCAGATACATAGAAATTTGATAAAAGAATTTAATGTCTGGTAGTGTTCTGGATGCCTAGATCTTTAGGGAATTTTCCCAGCATTCTTTGGCTGTGATCCAGATAAAGGAACCTGGATGAATCTTACTCAGGCTCGTTATACCCGTGTATTCTAATTTCATATTATGAAGACTCATGACATGATCCTCTGGCATAGCGATTGTCAAAATTTAAACAAATAATCCTTTAAATCTCAAGGCGGCAAAATCTGGTCTCTGTGCTGGCCTTGAGGAAGGCTCTGGCCACTGTGCTGGCCTTGAGGAAGGCTCTGGCTGGTCTTGAGGAAGGCTCTGGCCACTGTGCTGGTCTTGAGGAAGACTGGCCACTGTGATGGTCTTGAGGAAGGCTCTGGCCTCTGTGCTGGTCTTGAGGAAGGCTCTGGCCACTGTGCTGGTCTTGAGGAATACTCTGGCCTCTGTGCTGGTCTTGAGGAAGGCTCTGGCCACTGTGCTGGTCCTGAGGAAGGCTCTGGCCACTGTGCTGGTCTTGAGGAAGGCTCTGGCCACTGTGCTGGTCTTGAGGAAGGCTCTGGCCACTGTGCTGGTCTTGAGGAAGGCTCTGGCCACTGTGCTGGTCTTGAGGAAGGCTCTGGCCACTGTGCTGGTTTTGAGGAAGGCTCTGGCCACTGTGCTGGTCTTGAGGAAGGCTCTGGCCACTGTGCTGGTCTTGAGGAAGGGTCTGGCCACTGTGCTGGTCTTGAGGAAGGCTCTGGCCACTGTGCTGGTCTTGAGGAAGGCTCTGGCCACTGTGCTGGTCTTGAGGAAGGCTCATTTACAAGCAGAGGAGACAACCTAAATTTACCACTGGAATAACTAGCTCGGTGACCGAGCCAGTCATTCCAGTGGTAAATTTGCCAAAAAATTGTCTTCTAGCTTGCAAATGGGCATTCAATAAACAAATATTTATATTTTCTGGAGAAAATTTGACCATTAGCAGGTAAGATTTTATACAATGGAAGCACACATGTATGGACAGACAAAGTAATCAAGGAATATCATTTCTAGCTAAGCTCCTCAAACTTTGTAAACACATTTGAATGCTTTATAACACTGTGAACCCTGAATGGAGGAATCTAGTTTCAGCTTTGCCACGCCCATCTTTAGCTAATCACGATCCACACTTCTCCGCTGTTGGGATCGATCGATCCATGACTATGGATTTCCAGAAAACTATACAGATAAGCTGTTGAATATTTTAAAACTAATTTGACTGGATGCTATTACTGTCTACGTCCAGTCAAATTAGTTTCAAAATATTCAACAGCATATTTATTAAATACTACAGACATATAATTCATACAACAGCGCATAGTCCATCATCAATTAAGCGTTCGTGACAAACTTACCTACATCATTTATGACGTAATTGATTATGACATCAGCCTACACATCGCGTAGTTGATTATGAAGTCATTTGGCCTTTTCGTGTCAAACCTACGTCATTATATTGACACAGCTAATAAGTGACACATTTTGATTATGATGTCACAGATCCAATCCGTCCATTACAACATACTACCATTTTTGTGTGGGTATAATTAGTGAATAACTGCTTAAAAAATTTCACAAAACAACCTGATGAAAGCATGTGCTGTCTGCGGATTAGGCAGAAAATATTTTCAAAAATAATCTATAGCATTTTAGACATCATGTCCTATACATCGCAGTATAGTGGGCAAGATGTGTTCAAACCTGTAATTTATTGCTATAGCGACATAGTAATAGAAACTACATAAATATTATGTAACGATGAGATTGTACCAGCACTATAGCACAAGGGTTATCTAAACATTCTGTTACAGATGGTCATAGAAATCTGCACCTTCGTTGATTATGAAATCTGTACAATATTTACAAAGAACTATACATTATCTACAAACCCAGAGAAAACTATAGCTATTTATAGAATTGAATTATAACACGTGCATGCAACAGCAGTGGTCATCATCTTACATCAAGATTACTAACATGTGTAGGGATATTAACCATGCTTAAATCACTAACCCTAAAAATTTAGACAAAAACGGCTTCTGCAGTGGTCTTAAGAAACGTCCATTTGCAAACCAAGAGATTATTTTAGAAAATTTACAATTGGAATGACTGGCTCGATAACCTGATGTAAACAAAATTCTTTTGAATATTTTGAAACTAATTTGACTGGGAACTGTTTCAGCCATAAGCAGCAACAGCTCTCAGTCAAATTAATTTCAAAATATTCAACAGTTTACTTGATCGTTAATGGACCAGTCATGTCAATGCAGTTTTCACATAATCATTTTCCTTCCCATTCCTGATAAACTATGCATACGGTACGACTCTTTCACAGACAATAGAGAATGTACATTTTCATACAAACAAAATATTGTTGAAAATCTACACCTGGAATGATTGGCTCGGTTTATCAAGGAAGTCCTCCTGGTACACAGTTTTCCAAAATATCTTCACTCGGTATGCAAATTGGTATATGGATTATCCTCATTATCGTTCCACTGACATGGATTATCCTCATTATCGTTCCACTGACATGGATTATCCTCATTATCGTTCCACTGACATGGATTATCCTCATTATCGTTCCACTGATATGGATTATCCTCATTATCGTTCCACTGATATGGATTATCCTACATTATACGCGTAGAAATTAACGCTTTAACCCTCAAATTTGTTCATGAAAATTTCAAGATTATTTTTAAAAAATTTACGACTGGAATGACTGGCTCGGTTATCAAGCCAGTCATTTCAGTGCTAAATTAAAAAAAATAGTTTTCTCTTGCCCTGCAAATGGGCATTTCTTAAAACCAGTGCAGAAGCCATTTTTGGCCGACTTGGTTATTACAGTGTCAATGCTATAATTATACAACCATGATATGGAGTATGTATATATAAGCACAGCTATGAGTATCAATGTCCATAGAGATGGCAGCGCAGAGTGATGGACGGACAGACATATAACAATAACGTTTGCTTATCATTGATTAATCGTACACAAGTCCAAACACTTTATAATGCATGAGTATTTGAAAAGCAATATTTTAATGAAACTCGATGGATTATATCACAATGTTTAATGTTAGTTAATGTAGACTGTTACATGTACATCTGTATATACGTTGACTAACCACAGCCCTGCTGCGATAATAGTGGTGGGGGCGGTGATTTGTTCACATTCTTAGTCACAGCCACGCTGCTGCACTGTCTGTGCCAGGGACAGCCACGTATTAGCCATCTATACATATACGCCAGGCTATCTTAGTTATGTTGGTGGGTATGATCGTGCACTGCTCACCATCTACCCATATCCATGCTGTGTTGGCTGTGGCAGAGGCGGTCCCTTGTTTGCGGCGTATGGGTGCTGATATAGTTGTTGGTGTGAATTCATCATAGCTCGCTGATTTGAATGTTGCACTGATGTTGGTGGTGGCGGTCCATAGTGGTGATAGGAATCTTCCTGGTCCATTGCATGGCGCATCAAGTGTGGTGAGCTGTGACTAATGGGGCCGTTTGCCAGAGGTGGGTGTGGTCCTGGTCTCGAAGATACTTGGGGGTGCGCAGGATCTGCAAAGATAAAAAAGTTACTGACATATGAAGATTTAAGTGACACACACACACACACACATGTACGCACGCACACACACATCTCCCACTGACAAATGGTTTTTAAAATTTACCACTAGAATGACTGGCTAGATAATCAAGCCAGTCATTCCAGTGGTAAATTTTCAAAAACAGTTCTCTTTGTCTGAAAATAGATTCACTAAGTAAAAGTTAGAATCTTTACCATTTAGTGTCAAGCAACTGCCTATCCTTAAACGGGAACACAAACAGAGAATGGTCACAGCAAGCCAAATCATGATTTTTAATAATTTAAATAAAATAAAATATATTATTTGCATATTTTGGAATTGCTTAATATTACTTCATTGTCTCATGAACTGATGACATCGTGTGAATGATTGTTGTGGTATGACATCATCGTGTGAATAGTACACACAACAGCTCATTCCGACCCTACCATATTAATGAGATGCAAGTCTTTGTTAACCCTTTAATGGTCAAGCTGGTCAAAAATGGCCTCTGCAGTGGTCTTGAGGAATGTCCATTTGCAGACCAGGAGATGACTATTTTTAGCCCACCTGGCCAGAATGGCCGAGTGAGCTTATGCCATGGCGACCGTCCGTCGTCTGTCTGTCCGTCAACTTTTGCTTTAAAATGTATCTTCAAGTAGGCTCTAGAACGTCTATTCAGATTTTTGATTCGTCAATTTTTTGGGTGAAAATCTTAAATTTTATAAAAGTTTACCGGAAAGTGTCAAAACGACTCGCCGTAGCTTTTTGACAGAATTCAGCCAAATTTGTCTTGAATGGTCCTATAGTGGTAGGTTCTAGATCTCCTATTCAGATTTTGGATTCGTCAATTTTTTTGGTGAAAATCTTAAGATTTTGTAAAAAATTTACCGGGAAGTGTCAAAATGCATCTCCTCCTTAGCTTCTTGACAGATTTCAACTAAATTTGCCTGGAAGGATCCTTTAGTGGTAGGCTCTAGAACATTTATTCAGAATTTTGATCGGTACATTTTTTGGGTGAACATCTTAGATTTTGTAAAAGATGTACCGGAAAGTGTCGGAGCGCATCTCCTCCTTAACTTCTTGAGAGATTTCAGCCAATTTGTCTTGAAGGATTCTATGGAGGTAGGCTCTGGAACTACTATTCAAATTTTTGATTGGTACATTTTTTTGCTTAAAATATTTTAATTTGTAAAAAATGTACAGGAAAGTGTCAAAACGCATCTCCTCCTTAGCTTCTAGATAGATTTTAACTAAGTTTGTGTGGAAGAATTCTACAGTGGTATGCTCTAGAATTTCTATTCAAAATTTTGACTGGTAAATCTTTTGGGGTCAAAATCTGAGATTTTGTACAAAATTTACCAGAAAGTGTCACATGTCTCTTAGCTTCTTAACAGATTTCAACAAAATTTGCCTGGAAGGATCCTATAGTGGTGGGCTTTAGAACTCCTGTTTAGAATTTTGATTGGTCAATTTTTGGGGTGAAAATCTTAGTTTTGTAAAAAAAAACTTGCCAGAAATTGTCAAAATGCATCTCCTCCTTAGCTTCTTGACAGATTTCAACTTTTATGCACACCTCCGTTTCAGGATGATATAGTAATCGCTTTGTCTGTGTATGCATCATCTGTCCAGGTTTTTTTTGTCTGAACTGTATTTTCAGTAGCCAAATTTAGTATATGAATGCATTGTACCCTAATGCTGTCCTATGTCAAAAGTAGGTCACCATGACCTACTTTTCATGGTTCAGTAAGCATCATAAAAAATTGTATTCGTCTGTCCCCGATTTTTTTGGTCGTACTATATTTTCAAGTTTTTCATATTTAGTCAGCATAGGGATGCATCATAGCCTAAAGGCATGAAAGGTGTGTAACGCATCAAAAGTGTGACTACTTTTCATGGTTTACTGCACATCATATAAAATTGTGTTTGTCTGTCCCAAATTTTTTGTACGAACTATATTCGGAAGAATTTTTCACAAATACATGTATTCAACTATGGCTATATGGATGTGTATCTTAGGCTAAAGGTTAGTTATATATCGGCTATATGGATGTGTATCTTAGGCTAAAGGTTAGTTATATATCGGAAGTAAGTCACTGACCTATCTTTCATGGTTCACTGAGCATCATAGAAAATTGTTGTCCGTTTTATAACTTCAAGTGGTTTTGGTTTACACTAATCAAATGTGGTGTATGTATGCATTGTAGGCTAACGATCCATCATGTATCAAAGGTAGGTCATACTAAAGGTAGGTCAATATGACCTACCTTTTGCATTTCACTAATCATCATAGAAAATCCCTGTCCTGGCTTTAGTTTTGAGTTTTTTAACCAATCTTGGTGTATGGATGCATGTTATTTGTAGTATCAATTTAGGCCTATTTCATGGTTCACCCAACTTCAATATTAATTGCATGCTTTCAGCCAAAGGCAAGGTTCAGTGGAAGGCGGGGTATCCTTTGTGATGGACCACAGTTGCATTTTTTATTCCATGCAAATTGTTGACTTGTTTTGCTACTTTATCAGCGTCACTAAAACTCTTAGTTTACAATTACCACAAGAACTTTGTCATAAAGGAGCTTAATTATGTTTCAGTAAAATTCACGGTCAACTCAGAATTGTATGTTTTTCATCATCGGTTTGTAGTTTATTTGCCTAGAAAACATTGGTCGAAACGAGACAAGCAATCTATCTCCCTAGAAGACGCTTCTGAGGTTTTTTTGCATAAAAAATCCAATGTCACAAGTTTTGTCTCTAAACCTGTATCAAAGATCAGCTTTTTTACAGTCTTAAAAGAAAGTTATCTCATAATTTAGGTGGCTACGTCATGTATGTCATAAATGGGATATCCTGATTTGACCAATCAAATTATCAGAAATATCTAATACATCATTTCAACTGATTCGTTCTTGGCGAACTCTTCCATCTACATTGAATGTTAGACAGCAAGTTTTAATTTGCTTATTATTTTAAAGTGAGTTCTCATTGGCTAAACTGTGCAACTTAATTTGCCCAAATAATTTTTCTTTGAAACCGTGTAAGTATACAAGATTGAGCTACATATTAATGGTAATGTTCTGACGAAATGTCTTAAACCTTTAACCCTCAACTTTGTTTAATACAATTTCAATTTTCTCATAAAAAATGTCCATTTGCAAACCTACAGAAGACTATTTTTGAAAATTTATCACTGGAATGACTGGCTTGATTATCGAGTCAGTCATTCTTGTATTGCATTTTCAAAAATAGTCTTCTTGGTCTGCAAATGGACATTTTCCAAGACCCCTGCAGAAGCCGTTTTTGACGTCTCGAGTCTTAAAGGGTTAATGAAAGAACTTTTAAACCCAAAAGGCAGATGATCTTTCTTGACAGGTTGAAGTGTTCTTTTTGTAATTCATGGACTATGTAGTCTGGTGCAGTCCTGTGATGCTACTGACGCTGTTTTAGAAGCGATGTTCTAGGTTTTAAAAATAGTTTCTGTAATCATAAATTTTTATATGATGCTAATAATTCTTAGTTACATAAAGTTCTACAATTACACATAGGTACCATATATACAGTATTATTGTTCATGTTTGTTAACACGTTGCTTACCACATGCAGTAGGTAATGAAGATAGTGTCTCTTAAATAGCTAATTGTAGACATGAAAAAATTGCATTTTTAATAACGTTGAATTGGTACTAATATGAGTCCAAATTATGTTCCTTATTTAATGCTAGTAATCTTCCGACCAGATGTCTTAATGAAGTGCCTTATTTTAAATCCAAAAAGCATATGACAAATTGAACTCTCCTGTCTTTACCAGTAATTCATTGACTAAGTTGATCTAGTGACCACGTTTGAGAAGTGCTTTTCAAGATTTCCATACATTTATTTCTGTCACTAATGTCATTGTAATTTTGTGCTGCATAAAATGCTACTATTACATAACGTTACCTGTTATACAATATTCGTGTTCACGTTTGTTAACCCTTTACTCACAGCATGCACATAATGAGAGGTAGTGGAGATGGAATGACAAGATTTTACAATGACATGCATCATGATATCAGTTAGAATTTGTAATCCATGGTCAGTAATTACTTAAAAGTAAATGCTGTCTGTAACTTAGCGATGTTATCTGTTGTTGTATAATAAGTACAACTTCGCATAGTGCCACCTCTATGTCACATTTCATATACTTCATCCGACCCATCATTCCAGAATTAGTCTTATTCAACTGTACTTCATGTGTCCATCATCTTTTACCAACATAAAATTGCCCATGGATGAGCATGAAATTCAGTTGACCCTAACACCATGTCATTGTCATTAACGTCCAAACATGCCAAAGAACATGACTGTCATACGAGTCGACAGACATTTATCTAAGAATGTTAATTTTGTTATTCCATTAACATTTTTTGCCAAATCAGATAAAAAAATTGCCATATCAAAGTTATAAATTCAGTTTATTATCAAATTTATACACCTAGTGAACACTATAATTGGAATTATCAAGTCATGAGATTTTACTCTAAATCGTTATCGGCAGGGATTATAGAAATCGTTTTCATGTGCGTAATTCTGTTTCCAATCGAAAACTTGACGATTCACTTCAGCTGCAGTTATGCGCTTGAATTCTTGAAAAAAATTGTCAGATTTATTCACTAGAGTTCTTGAAAAATTGTAAAATATTTGGATTCAAAATTGGAGTACAAACTTGATTCTTCGGTCAAATTGTCATGGTAGATTTACTAAGATCTTATTTCGAAGATTATTCCGTATTAAAACATAGAATCTATCTGTCATCCTGTAGAAGTTTCACAAAATATTTTTTCATGCGATATGAACTACCCAGTATTTCAAATGCTAATGTTGCAGGTGAGCGACAGGCCGTTAGGCCTCTTGTTGAAAATTTACCCCTGGAATGACTGGCTCGATAACTGAGCCATTCATTCCAGTAGTAAATTTTCAAAAATAGTCATCTCTTGCCCTGCAAATGGACATTCAATAAGCAGATATTGTGATTTTTTGACCAAATTTGACCATTAAAGGGTTAAACTAGACCTTGACTCTGAGCTGATGTCCCGTTTCTATAATTGCATTAGAAACGAGTTTCTTCTAATTTAAAAACCTTTGATAAGTTTGTACAAATCTGTCAACTAGTTTTTAATATATAAAATATGATAAATATTGAAATCTAATTCTCGTTCTTGATCTTTAACCCGTAAACACTCAAATTTGTTCAAGAAAACTTCACTTTTCTCATAGAAAATGTCAATTTGCAGACCAAGAGAAGACGGTTTTTGAAAATTTACCACTGGAATGACTGGCTCGCTTATCAAGCCAGTCATTCCAGGGATAAATTTTCAAAAATATTCCTCTCTTGGTCTGTAAATGGACATTTCTCAAGCCCACGGCAGAAGCAGTTTTTGGCTAATATGAGAATTAAATGGTTAACAGTGGGTGCATAGAATATCGTCTATATAGACAGGTTTGACTGTATGACAATTACATGCTCAATCAATTTATATGTATGATCACTCCTTAGCAAACAGCAGATTACTATAACCAACTCGACAACTGTGCTAAAATATGCAGCATCCAATAAATAAGATTGAAGACTGATAAGAACACTACTCTCTTTTGTTTCATGAAATTTCTGTAGTAATAATGCTTGCTGTTTCAGAGAGATGATCTACGATAGCACGTAACCAATATCCTGTTGAATAATGGACATTTCCTGCTTTAGCTATACCCCGCGCATCACTAGCTAAGCTCCACCCACACATCGCTGTGTTGGGATTGATCGATCCCTGAATGCCCTAACTATCAATTTCCTGAAAACTATAGTTAAGTTGTTCAATATTTTGTAACTAATTTGACTGGGTGCTGTTGCTGCCATACAGCGCCCAGTCAAAATAGTTTCAAAATATTCAACAGGATATTTATTAAATAGTAGACAAACAATTCGTACAATGCATAGTCCTTCTTCAATTATGCGTTCGTGACATACTTATCTACATCATTCATGACATCATTGACTGTGACGTCATTCTATAGGTCACATAGTTGATTATGACATCATATTATGGATGAACATAAGGTCATCGTAAAGTAATTTGAATGCAAGCTGTTGCTGTATTCTTACTGTAAAATTTTAGTTTGGACTCATACAAATGGCAAAATAAGCAAACTTGAAAAGCAAAATAAACATTTTCTTTTGTAACTAAAACATAAAATAGTATCTTCGTACTGTAAAATTAAATTTCCCTGAAGTTGGAGCAAAAGGGGGATGGGAATACTCATATTACGACCTGTCAATGGGGCTACACCCATATCAAGTTCTTAGCGCCGTCCCGATGACTATAGAAGTTATCGTGACAGATGTCAGCACAAACCTATAGTTGGTGGTGGTTTTCCGGTCCTCTTGATAATCAATCTGACGGTTGGTCCTCCGTTCTGTATTAGGTCAATGGCACCGCTATGGTTCATCATCTCTGTGCTAATGCTGTTAATCTCCAGGATCTGATCACCAACCTACAACAAGCAAACGTAGAACAGATCAGATTAAGGGCCATAACTCTGGGATTTGACAATACAAACTCAATTCGTATAGTTAGCCACAGAAACAGTTTGTGTATGTGTGTTCATTCATGCGCTAATTTTGGTGGACAACTTGACTGATAGTCGTTGTATAAAGTACTATATTAAACAAATTATGTTCGAAATAGTCTTGAACCAGCACATTTAACCCTTACCACACTGATGTGATTTTTAAATTTTCAAAATAAATTGAAAGATGAACTGCTGTACATTTTTCAACAAATTTGGTGGAAGATGGTGCTGTCGAAGAAAGCAACTTCGTCCACCAAAATTGCTGAAAAATTTACACCAGTCTCTTTGCTGTTGACAGGGTAAAAGATAGAATAAAAACATCAGCATGCAAAGGGTTAAAGCAGCTTCTGGCAATTTAGAATGTAGATGTGAATAATTTTACTTTATAAGGTTTCTTTTTATTAGTCTTGCCATGATCTGTTGCCATGATCTGTTGCCATGCTCTGTTGCCATGATCTGTTGCCATGATCTGTTGTGAGACTAATGTAATCACAGTGTGTACATGCATTTATGTGTTTCTCACTATGCGCTAGTCAGATAACTCAATGTCTGCTGCTGGCATGGATGAAGATCATCACCAGACATTTAGTTATTTCCTGGAAATCATAGACAAACACATGGAGAATACACTCGCACGCACGCACGCACGCACGCACACACACACACACACAGGTGCAATAGAGGGATATGATCTGCCACTCAAGTGTACAAAGTAAAAAAGACACTGACATACAAACATACTTAACCCTCTAATCCTTATAGATCAGAAATTCCAACTTCTTTATAATGCGAGAAAGATTCATTTGAATAGTTTGAAACTAATTTGACTGGAAGCTATTGTTGCTCAGGTACCAGTCAAATTATTTTAAAAATATTCAACAGCTAACATGAAGAATTGTCTTGAAATGATGACATTAGAATTTCAAGGGTAATATCTACATCCATAATTAACCATCATAAGACCAACCCGAATCCTGCCATCCATATGTGCAGCACCACCCTCTGCTATCCGCAGAACGTACAAAGGCATTCCCTTGAACTCCTGACCTCCACGTATTGAGAATCCAAAACCACGAGAGGCCCGATGAAGTATCACGTTCAGGTACTCTTCCTGTTCTGGTGGCGGCTAAGACACAAAAATTGACAAAACAATTTATAATTACATGCTTATGATATTAACGCTCAAATTTGTTCCAAAAAATTTAAATTTTCTCATAGAAAATGTCCATTTGCAGACTAAGAGAAGAGTATTTTTGACAATTTACCACGAGAATGACTGGCTCTGTTATCGAGCCAGTCATTCCAGTGGTAAATTTTCAAAAATTCTCTTCTCTTGGTCTGCAAATGGACATTTCTCAAGACCAATGCAGACGCCATTTTTGGCCGATATGAGTGTTAAAGGGTTAAACCTCATTATGAATTTGTGAGAATTATCCATGCCATACAAAGCAGGTGTGAATGTTGTGGTTGGTGCCGCCTGTTTGTTTGTTTGTTTGTCTGTGTGTCTGTCCGAAGTATTAGCTCCAAAAACCTATGAGGTAGAATCGCCAAATTTAGCACATACATTTACACTATGAGCGTCTAGAAAAATCTTATTTTTAGGCTAAAAGGTCAAACATCAAGGTCACAGGCTCACTTAGTGCACACCAGAAATTACTGGCATACACATTTTCATCAATAACATTTCAATGCAAGAAGGTAGAATCACTAAATCTGTAACATACATTCATTTTGTGGTTGACTAGAACGAAAATTTAGTTTCAGGTCAAGTATAACCCTTTAATGGTTATACCGGCCAAACCGGCCTTTGTTATTCTCCCGTTAAATGTCCATTTACAGGCCAAGAGAATAGAATTTTTGAAACTTTACCACTGGATTGACTGGCTCGATGGCCGAGCCAGTTATTCCTGTGATAAATGTTCAAAAATATTCAATAGGTTGATATTTAAAATTTCTTGACCAAATCTGAACATTAAAGGGTTAAATGATCTAGTTAACAGGTTTCACTTAGAGTACTATCAATACTGAGTGAACGGGCGTGTCTGCATCTCCCTCGAGTGCATCACAGTTTTGCAAAAAATCATTGGAATTAACAAGAGGCCCAATGGGCCTGTATCGCTCACCTGGAACATTGGCATTTCAACTAATCTTACTTAAGTTTTACATCCATCGGTGTCACTTCCAATGACTTTCAGTCAAATGGTTTAGTTTTCGAGATACTGACAACAATCTCTGGACTGTTTTTTTGCATTAGTGATTTTGAACAATGTTTAAGTAAAAATAGATGATATCAGTGCTAACTACAGCTGGTTTCTTAACTGTCTCACTGCTGCAAGCCAGTGCAGCCAATAATTTAAATTTTCAAAAGCTCTTGACTTGTTGAATATTTTGAAAACAATTCGACTGAAAGTTGTTGGCGGCTTAGCCACCAACAATTTCAGTCCAATTGTTTTCAATATATTTATCAGGTTCAGAGATATAACCTTTGGAATATGTCATCTGCAAAAACTCAGTCAGACGGTTATTAGAGGTTTAAATACAATTGAAGAAAATGGTCTCTAAAGGCAGGTAGGTGGTCTTTATTCCCCAGGTTATTCCCCACCACCACACAATCCATTTAACACATGCGCATCTGGCTGAATCACCAAGTTAGCAGCAGAGGTAGGGTGAGCTGGAGTTGATTTAAAAAATAATTTGACTGAAATCATTGCTGCCTTAGGCAGCAACAACTTTCACTGCTGCCTAACGCAGCAACAACTTTCAATCAAATACATTTCAAAATATTTTTAAGAGCATAGATGTCAGAGCACATAATACATATCTTAAATATTTAGGCAGTACTGGAAAGGTTAATCCATTAATTGGAATTTAATATCTAGTTTGGCAATAAAATCTGACATAGTGACAAATCAATGGATGGTGGAAACAAACCTATATTTGCCCTATGAAAGTGAGACTGCAAATATTTAAGGAGTGGTAACTCTGGCAATTGACGTCCTATCAGTTTCATTTTCACAACACAGATATTAGATGCCGACATTAACATTGTGACCAAGTTTGGTGTCAATCCGTCAAGAAATAACAAAATGAGCCGCCACTGTTGGTGAGACAGACAGACAGATGGATGGACGGACATACAGAAGACGGATGGGGTCATCGCTATACGACAGCTGACTGACAAGTAAGCGGAGTTAAGAAAACCAATTTGGGCTTTAAAATCTATCAAATAAAAAAATAGAATATGGCAGCCAAACATGCTAAAATTTGATTGGTCCACGGCGGTATGTTTTTTACCGATCAACTTCCCATGAACAAACTTTAATGGCCCTTGCTTGGTCCATAATCATATCCCCCAAAATTTCTGCCCGATCCGTTCAGCGGTTCTGCAGAATAAGTAGTTTTCACGAAAACTATGTCATCCAAGATGGCTGCCGAACCATTTGGCCAATCAAGTTCCTTCGAACAAACTTGGTTCAGCTCTTGCCCTATATGACATTTCATGAGTTTTGAAGCGATCCACCAAGCGGTTTCGGAGAGGATTTTTAGTCATTTCCTAAAATCGGCCAAAATCCAAGATGGGCACCGGCAAAATTGGCCGATCGGCTTTGTTTGAACAAACTTGGATCCCTATGCCCTAAGGATACTTCCTGCCAAATATAATTGAAATCGGCCCGGTGCTTCTTGAGAAGTCGTTTAAAGAAAAAAGTTGATGGCCGTACGCCGGACGGTCGCCATGGCATAAGCTCACTTGGCCATTCTGGCCAGGTGAGCTAATATATTGATAAGAAGCGAATCTTATTACCGCATTTAACTGGGTTGTGTAAGCTGTTGCTGTCAATTATATAACAGCATCAGCACTGTTTATGACAGCAATGGTCTTCAGCAATGGTGTTTACAAACTGTACAGCAGCCTTTCTAATAATGGCTTTGTAACAATTAATCTTTAGACATTGGTGCGACAAGGGTTGAATAGTCAGGCTGAAAACTGTTGCTGCACTTGACAGCAACAGATATTGTCAGCAAATCTATTTTCAAAATGGTCGCCACCATGCTACATGCTATCCAACAAAACTTGTGAATAACGCAATACTGAACTAAATTTATTGCTAGAATTAATTGGCTTTAACCCTTTAACGCTCAAATTTATTCAAGACAATTTAAATTTTCTCAAAGAAAATGTCCACTTGCAGACCAAGAGAAGACAATTTTTGAAAATTTATCACTGGAATGACTGGCTCGGTTATCGAGCCAATCATTCCAGTGGTAAATTTTCAAAAACTGTCTTCTTCTAGTCGGCAAATGAACATTTCTCAAGATCACTACAGAAGCCCTTTTTTTCTGATATGAGTGTTAAAGGGTTAATGATGAATTAATTAAATAAATCTTTTAGAATCAGTATGTGAATATGGTACACTTCATCACCTCACAGGGTATTAATTTCATTTCAATCCTGAGAATTAGAGTTGTGGTTTTAAATTACAAGATTAAATGTTTTCCTATGCTGGCTAAATATCTAAGATATGTATTGCGTGTGCTGACATCTATAACTTTGAATATTTTGATATTTATTTGACAGAAAGTTGTTGCATTCTAAGGCAGCAATGACTTTCAGTCAAATTATTATTTTGAACTAGTGAACAACTGCTGCTAAGTTCAAATGATTACAAGGGTTTTAGAATGCAGTTAAACATGCTATAAAGACCACCTGTACTAAATGCCAATTTTACTACATGCCACCAAGCTGTTTATCTGATAGATTCAGAAATGGCATGGTTGAAATCAGCATACTCATAACCCTGTACTAAACAAATTTTGGCTTCAAAATCCATCAAATAAAAAAATCCAATATGGTCACCAAACATGCTGTATTTTGATTAGCCCACTGCGGCCATGTTTTTTGACAGATCAACTTCCCTTGAACAAAGTTTAATGGCCCCTTAGTCCCTAATCATATCTGCCAAATTTCGACCCGATTCCTTCAGTTGTTCTAGAGAAGTAATTTTTGCTAAAACTAGGTCAACCAAAATGGACGCTGAACCATTTGGCAAAGCAAGTTCCCGTGAACAAATTTAGTTCAGCTCTTGCCATAGATCATATTTCATGGGATTTACTTCAATCCACCAAACGGTTTCGGAGGTTTTTAAAGACGTTTAAAAAAATCGGCCAAAATTCAAGATGGCCGATCGGCTTCGTTTGAACAAATTTGAATCTCTACACCCTAAGGATGCTTCCTGCCATATATAATTGAAATCGGCTCAGTAGTTCTCGAGACGTAGACATTTTAAATTTCCCATTGCCTTAGTATGGGAGCTTTTGGCGGGAAAATGATCGAAGATGGCCGCCAAACCGTTCATCCGACAGCTTTGAAAATTGCAAATTTGTGATCAGAATACCCAAAAACATATATAGAACCAATTTCAGCCTCAAAATCCATCAAATAAAAAAAAAAAATCCAATATGCCGCTAAACATGCTGTATTTTGATTGGCCGACTGCACCATGTTTTTTGACGGATTAACTTCCCTTGAACAAACTTTAATGGCCTTTAGTCCCTAATCATATCTGCCAAATTTCGGCCTGATCCCTTCAGCGGTTCTGGAGAAGAAGTCATTTTCGCTAAAACTAGGTCAAGCAAAATGGCCACTGAACCATTTGGCCAATCAAGTTCCCTTGAACAAACTTGGTTCAGCTCTTGCCCTAGATCATATTTCATGGGATTTGCTTCAATCCACCAAGCGGTTTCGGAGAAGATTTTTAAAGACATTTCCTAAAATCGGCCAAAATCCAAATTGGCCAATCGGCGTCGTTTGAACAAACTTGGATCCCTATGCCTTAAGGATACTTCCTGCCAAAGATAACTTATATCGGCCCAGTGGTTCTTGAGAAGAAGTCGTTTAAAGGAAAAAGTTGACGGATGGACAGACGGACGGACGGATGCCGGACTGACGGTCGCCATGGCATAAGCTCACTTGGCCATTCTGGCCAGGTGAGCTAATAACGCAATACTGAACTAAATTTATTGCTAGAATTAATTGGCTTTAACCCTTTAGCCCTCAAATTTATTCAAGACAATTAAAATTTTCTCAAAGAAAATGTCCACTTGCAGACCAAGAGAAGACTATTTTTGAAAATTTATCACTGGAATGACTGGCTCGGTTATCGCGCCAGTCATTCCAGTGGTAAATTTTCAAAAACTGTCTTCTTTTAGTCGGCAAATGAACATTTCTCAAGATCACTACAGAAGCCCTTTTTTTGCTGATATGAGTGTTAAAGGGTTAATGATCAATTAATTAAATAAATCTCTTAGAATCAGTATGTGAATATGGTACACTTCATCAGCTCACTACCCCACAGGGTATTAATTTCATTTCAATCCTGAGAATTAGAGTTGTGGTTTTAAATTACAAGATTAAATGTTTTCCTATGCTGGCTAAATATCTAAGATATGTATTGCGTGTGCTGACATCTATAACTTTGAATATTTTGATATTTATTTGACAGAAAGTTGTTGCATTTTAAGGCAGCAATGACTTTCAGTCAAATTATTATTTTGAACTAGTGAACAGCTGCTGCTAAGTGAGTTTGGTCACTGTCAAATGATTACAAGGGTTTTAGAATGCAGTTAAACATGCTATAAAGACCACCTGTACTAAATGCCAATTTTACTACATGCCACCAAGCTGTTTATCTGATAGATTCAGAAATGGCATGGTTGAAATCAGCATACTCATAACCCTGTACTAAACAAATTTTGGCTTCAAAATCCATCAAATAAAAAAATCCAATATGGTCACCAAACATGCTGTATTTTGATTAGCCCACTGCCGCCATGTTTTTTGACAGATCAACTTCCCTTGAACAAAGTTTAATGGCCCCTTAGTCCCTAATCATATCTGCCAAGTTTCGACCCGATTCGTTCAGTTGTTCTAGAGAAGTAATTTTTGCTAAAACTAGGTCAACCAAAATGGACGCTGAACCATTTGGCAAAGCAAGTTCCCGTGAACAAATTTAGTTCAGCTCTTGCCATAGATCATATTTCATGGGATTTACTTCAATCCACCAAACGGTTTCGGAGGTTTTTAAAGACGTTTCAAAAAATCTGCCAAAATTCAAGATGGTCGATCGATCGGCTTTGTTTGAACAAATTTGAATCTCTACACCCTAAGGATGCTTCCTGCCATATATAATTGAAATCGGCTCAGTAGTTCTCGAAACGTAGACATTTAAAATTCGCCATTGCCTTAGTATGGGAGCTTTTGGCGGGAAAATGATTGAAGATGGGCGCCAAACCGTTTATCCGACAGCTTTGAAAATTGCAAATTTGTGATCAGAATACACAAAAACATATATAAAACCAATTTCAGCCTCAAAATCCATCAAATAAAAAAATCCAATATGGCCACCAAACATGCTGTATTTTGATTGGCCGACTGCACCATGTTTTTTGACGGATTTACTTCCCTTGAACAAACTTTAATGGTCTTTAGTCCCTAATCATATCTGCCAAATTTTGGCCTGCTACCTTCAGCGGTTCTGGAGAAGTCGTTTTCGCTAAAACTAGGTCAACCAAAATGGCCACTGAATCATTTGGCCAATCAAGTTTCCTTGAACAAACTTGGTTCAACTCTTGCCCTAGATCATATTTCATGGGATTTGCTTCAATCCACCAAGCGGTTTCGGAGAAGATTTTTAAAGACATTTCCTAAAATCGGCCAAAATCCAAATTGGCCACCGGCCAAATTGGCCGATCGGCTTCGTTTGAACAAACTTGGATCCCTATGCCCTAAGGATACTTCCTGCCAAAGATAACGTATATCGGCCTAGTGGTTCTTGAGAAGTTGTTTAAAGGAAAAAGTTGACGGACGGACAGACGGACGGACGGTCGCCATGGCATAAGCTCACTTGGCCATTCTGGCCAGGTGAGCTAATAATTTAAACTATGACCAAATATAGTAATGTTGTTAGCTTAGGCCAAAATACTTTCAACCAATCAGCATGATGGCGGAATCTCATGAATAAACATGAGCTATAAATGCATTGTGAAAGATAATTTTCCTGTCTTAGGAAATGACAGCATTAACGATGTTACGGATTAGGTTGAATATTTTGAAACTAATTTGACTGAAAGATGGTGCTGCCTTACTCAGCACCATCTTTAAGTGAAATTAGTTTCAAAATATTCATCAGAATATTGTCTAGTGTTGTTGATTGTAGTATCTACATTGGACACAGAAGTTGAGTCCTGTATGTATTTCTGAGCGGTTGTAATGGACCTTTACATTTTAAGCTATGCCCCGCCCATCTCTAGCTAAGCTCCACCCACACTACGCTCATGTTGGGATCGATCAATTTCTGAACTCCCTGACTATCAATTTCCAGAAAACTATACAGGTAACCTATTGAATATTTTAGAACTAATTTGACTGCGAGCCAGCATCCAGTCAAATTAGTTTCAAAATATTCAACAGCATGTTTATTAAATAGTAGAGACATACAATTCATACAGCGTGTCGGACTATTAAGAGCTAAAGACGGACCAAACAGAATCATTTATGATGTAATGATTATGACGTCATCCTACCCGCTACATAACTGATTATGACATCATATGATGTCAGATGATAGATGGATACTCTAAAAAGGTTAATTGTGAGATACATGAAGTACTTACCATTGCTGGACCACTGTAAGACCTCTGTTGTATCAACTCTTTTGGTCTGTCAGGGACGGATTGAAACCTGCGAAGTAACAATAACAAAGCTAGCTCATTCAGCATAGTACAGGCAGAAAGTTTGAAAGTTATATATACATACTGCACGCACGCACACACGGACACACACACACACGGGCACACACACACACACACACACACACACACACACACACACACACACACACTATATCTGTATCAATGACCATAAACATGACTACAAGTTGCAGTAAATTCAAAGTACATTTACTTGCATAGCGACACACGTACTACTTAATAAAGTCATATTTGTAATTTGAAGAAAACGGGACAATTTCGTGATTAGAGTATGCAAAAGGAAATCGAGGCATTGCTTCCAGTGGTAAATGAAGTCTTTTCCTGGTCTGCAAATGGACATTGTTAAGGACAGAGGTCAGCTGTGAATAACCTAACTATTAACCCGTTAATGGTTATGTCGGCCCATCCCGACTCTGTTATGGCTTTGAAGAATGCCCATTTCAGACAAAGAGAATGCAATTTTTAAAAACCCAGCCAGTCATTCAATGATAAATTTTCTAAAAAATTATATTCTCTTGGCCTATAAATAGACATTCAGTCGGCAGATATTTAAATTTTCTTGACCAAATTTGACCATTAACCCTGTAACACTCATATCAGCCAAAAACAGCATCAGCAGTGGTCTTGAGAAATGTCCATTTGCAGACCAAGTGAAGACAATTTTAGAAAACTTACCACTGGAATGACTTGATAAACGAGCCAGTCATTCCAGTGGCAAATTTTCAAAAATAGTCTTCTCTTGGTCTGCAAATGGACATTTTAAATGAAAAAATTGAAATTTCTTGAACAAATTTGAGGGTTAAAGGGATAGTGTTAACTAAAAGTTATTGTCGCAACTATAGCGAGCAACAGTCTTTCTATTAATTTCTTTTCAAAATAGTTACTATGTCTGATGCATATCGGGCATGAGAGCCGTTTTTATGGTATTCAAATTGAACACGATTATCGTGGATCAGGTTTTAACTGTCTCGCTGCTGCAAGCCACTAGACAATAATCTCAATGTGCAAAAACTATTAACTTGCTGAATATTTTTAAAATAGTTTGACTGAAACTTGTTGGTGGCTTAGCCACCAACAACTTTCAGTCAAATTATTTTCAAAATATTTAGCAAGTCCACAGATATAACCCTTGGAAAATGTCATCTGCAAAAACTCAGCAGTCAGAGGGATAATACCGCACCTGTCAGCGGGATTCTGATGCGACTGTAAAGAAGGCGGTGGTGGATAATGTGCGTAGTCTGTCAGAGGACGCTGTGAGAGATCCACCTCACTTACTGCCGGATAGGCCATGGCGTTTATCAGTGAGCCTTGTGAACTCTGAAGAAACAAGCATAGTAATATGCAGAATAAGATATGTACCTTTATAGTTGTGACTCGCAACTAGCTGTTGGTTTGTAGATTCTTTTACATTTCTCACAAAACGGTCCATTTCGCAATTATAGCACGTTCACATTTTAACAAATATTTTATGAATTAAAGTAAATTAGACAAATTTTCAAACTCTATCATTGTTAAAATTTCAGTCATGAATTTTGACACCACATAAGATTTCCGGTATAATGTCATCGCATGAATTGTCAAACATGTGGCTCAGATACGCCATACATGTTTTCAAATTAGTAGAAACTGGCGTCTAATAAAGTTACCCAGCCGGCCATTAGCTTAGATTTGAGGTGTAGATTATGAAACACTAATATTTATCTTGCATATCATTAATATGATGGTGCTTTAAAGCTGCTGTGACCTTATTAATGATCAACAGCAATATATTATTCACATGATGATGTCATAACACAACAATCATTCACCCAATGACATCACTCCACAATTCTCATGGCAAGTTGAAGACAAGAGGCCCAAGGGCCTGTGATGCTCACCTGGACCATTAGCATTTGAACCACTTACATTTAAATACACTGAATGGATAATTGTCGAAAAATCCAAGATCGCCGCTAAAGAAATTTGTCTGTCAAAATTCTCATTTGATATGTTGAAGCCTTCCACCATAGTATCATTCCACCATAGTATCATTCCACCATAGTATCATTCCACCATAGCATCATTCCGCCATAGTATCATTCCACCATAGCATCATTCCACCATAGTATCATTCCACCACAGTATCATTCCACCACAGTATCATTCCACCATAGCATCATTCCACCATAGTATCATTCCACCATAGCATCATTCCACCATAGCATCATTCCACCATAGTATCATTCCACCATAGCATCATTCCACCATAGTATCATTCCACCACAGTATCATTCCACCATAGTATCATTCCACCACAGTATCATTCCACCATAGCATCATTCCACCATAGTATCATTCGACCATAGTATCATTCCACCATAGTATCATTCCACCATAGTATCATTCCACCATAGTATCATTCCACCATAGCATCATTCCACCATAGCATCATTCCACCATAGTATCATTCCACCATAGCATCATTCCACCATAGGATCATTCCACCATAGGATCATTCCACCACAGTATCATTCCACCATAGCATCATTCCACCATAGCATCATTCCACCATAGCATCATTCCACCATAGTATCATTCCACCACAGTATCATTCCACCACAGCATCATTCCACCATAGCATCATTCCACCATAGCATCATTCCACCATAGCATCATTCCACCATAGTATCATTCCACCACAGTATCATTCCACCATAGTATTATTCCACCCAAGTGTCATTCCACCATAGTATCATTCCACCCAAGTGTCATTCCCCCATAGTATCATTCCACCATAGTATCATTCCACCATAGCATCATTCCACCATAGCATCATTCCACCATAGTATCATTCCACCATAGCATCATTCCACCATAGTATCATTCCCCCATAGCATCATTCCACCATAGTATCATTCCCCCATAGTATCATTCCACCATACATTCCACCATAGTATCATTCCACCCAAGTGTCATTCCACCATAGTATCATTCCACCATAGTATCATTCCACCACAGTATCATTCCACCATAGCATCATTCCACCATAGCATCATTCCACCACAGTATCATTCCACCCAAGTGTCATTCCCCCATAGTATCATTCCACCCAAGTGTCATTCCACCATAGTATCATTCCACCATAGCATCATTCCACCATAGCATCATTCCACCATAGAATCATTCCACCATAGCATCATTCCACCATAGTATCATTCCACCATAGTATCATTCCACCATAGTATCATTCCACCTTAGCATCATTCCACCATAGTATCATTCCACCATAGCATCATTCCACCATAGTATCATTCCACCATAGTATCATTTCACCCAAGTGTCATTCCCCCATAGTATCATTCCACCCAAGTGTCATTCCACCATAGTATCATTCCACCCAAGTGTCATTCCACCATAGCATCATTCCACCATAGCATCATTCCACCATAGTATCATTCCACCATAGTATCATTCCACCATAGCATCATTCCACCATAGTATCATTCCACCATAGCATCATTCCACCATAGTATCATTCCACCACAGTATCATTCCACCATGGTATCATTCCACCATAGTATCATTTCACCATAGCATCATTCCACCATAGTATCATTCCACCATAGTATCATTCCACCATAGTATCATTCCACCATAGTATCATTCCACCATAGCATCATTCCACCATAGTATCATTCCACTATAGTATCATTCCACCATAGTATCATTCCACCATAGCATCATTCCACCATAGCATCATTCCACCATAGCATCATTCCACCATAGCATCATTCCACCACAGTATCATTCCACCACAGCATCATTCCACCATAGCATCATTCCACCATAGCATCATTCCACCATAGTATCATTCCACCACAGTATCATTCCACCATAGTATTATTCCACCCAAGTGTCATTCCACCATAGTATCATTCCACCCAAGTGTCATTCCCCCATAGTATCATTCCACCATAGTATCATTCCACCATAGTATCATTCTACCATAGCATCATTCCACCATAGCATCATTCCACCATAGTATCATTCCACCATAGCATCATTCCACCATAGTATCATTCCCCCATAGCATCATTCCACAATAGTATCATTCCCCCATAGTATCATTCCACCATAGTATCATTCCACCATAGTATCATACCACCATAGTATCATTCCACCATAGTATCATTCCACCATAGTATCATTCCACCATAGCATCATTCCACCATAGCATCATTCCACCACAGTATCATTCCACCATAGCATCATTCCACCATAGTATCATTCCACCCAAGTGTCATTCCCCCATAGTATCATTCCACCCAAGTGTCATTCCACCATAGTATCATTCCACCATAGTATCATTCCACCACAGTATCATTCCACCATAGCATCATTCCACCATAGCATCATTCCACCATAGTATCATTCCACCCAAGTGTCATTCCCCCATAGTATCATTCCACCCAAGTGTCATTCCACCATAGTATCATTCCACCATAGCATCATTCCACCATAGAATCATTCCACCATAGCATCATTCCACCATAGTATCATTCCACCATAGTATCATTCCACCATAGTATCATTCCACCATAGCATCATTCCACCATAGTATCATTCCACCATAGCATCATTCCACCATAGTATCATTCCACCATAGTATCATTTCACCCAAGTGTCATTCCCCCATAGTATCATTCCACCCAAGTGTCATGCCACCATAGTATCATTCCACCCAAGTGTCATTCCACCATAGTATCATTCCACCATAGCATCATTCCACCATAGTATCATTCCACCATAGAATCATTCCACCATAGCATCATTCCACCATAGTATCATTCCACCATAGTATCATTCCACCATAGTATCATTCCACCATAGCATCATTCCACCATAGTATCATTCCACCATAGCATCATTCCATCATAGTATCATTCCACCATAGTATCATTTCACCCAAGTGTCATTCCGCCATAGTATCATTCCACCCAAGTGTCATTCCACCATAGTATCATTCCACCCAAGTGTCATTCCACCATAGTATCATTCCACCATAGCATCATTCCACCATAGTATCATTCCACCATAGTATCATTCCACCATAGCATCATTCCACCATAGCATCATTCCACCATAGCATCATTCCACCACAGTATCATTCCACCACAGTATCATTCCACCATAGTATCATTCCACCACAGTATCATTCCACCATAGCATCATTCCACCATAGTATCATTCCACCATAGTATCATTCCACCATAGTATCATTCCACCATAGTATCATTCCACCATAGTATCATTCCACCATAGTATCATTCCACCATAGCATCATTCCACCATAGCATCATTCCACCATAGCATCATTCCACCACAGCATCATTCCACCACAGTATCATTCCACCACAGTATCATTCCACCATAGCATCATTCCACCATAGCATCATTCCACCATAGCATCATTCCACCATAGCATCATTCCACCACAGTATCATTCCACCATAGTATTATTCCACCCAAGTGTCATTCCACCATAGTATCATTCCACCCAAGTGTCATTCCCCCATAGTATCATTCCACCATAGTATCATTCCACCATAGTATCATTCCAACATAGCATTATTCCACCATAGCATCATTCCACCATAGTATCATTCCACCATAGCATCATTCCACCATAGTATCATTCCCCCATAGCATCATTCCACCATAGTATCATTCCACCATAGTATCATTCCACCATAGTATCATTCCACCATAGTATCATTCCACCATAGTATCATTCCACCATAGTATCATTCCACCATAACATCATTCCACCATAGTATCATTCCACCATAGCATCATTCCACCACAGTATCATTCCACCATAGAATCATTCCACCATAGTATCATTCCACCCAAGTGTCATTCCCCCATAGTATCATTCCACACAAGTGTCATTCCACCATAGTATCATTCCACCATAGTATCATTCCACCATAGCATCATTCCACCATAGTATCATTCCACCATAGCATCATTCCACCACAGTATCATTCCACCATAGCATCATTCCCCCATAGTATCATTCCACCCAAGTGTCATTCCACCATAGTATCATTCCACCACAGTATCATTCCACCCAAGTGTCATTCCCCCATAGTATCATTCCACCCAAGTGTCATTCCACCATAGTATCATTCCACCATAGCATCATTCCACCATAGAATCATTCCACCATAGCATCATTCCACCATAGTATCATTCCACCATAGTATCATTCCACCATAGTATCATTCCACCATAGCATCATTCCACCATAGTATCATTCCACCATAGCACCATTCCACCATAGTATCATTCCACCATAGTATCATTTCACCCAAGTGTCATTTCCCCCATAGTATCATTCCACCCAAGTGTCATTCCACCATAGTATCATTCCACCCAAGTGTCATTCCACCATAGTATCATTCCACCATAGCATCATTCCACCATAGTATCATTTCACCATAGTATCATTCCACCATAGTATCATTCCACCATAGCATCATTCCACCATAGTATCATTCCACCATAGTATCATTCCACCATAGTATCATTCCACCATAGTATCATTTCACCCAAGTGTCATTCCCCCATAGTATCATTCCACCCAAGTGTCATTCCACCATAGTATCATTCCACCATAGCATCATTCCACCATAGTATCATTCCACCATAGCATCATTCCACCATAGTATCATTCCACCATAGTATCATTCCACCATAGTATCATTCCACCATAGTATCATTTCACCCAAGTGTCATTCCCCCATAGTATCATTCCACCCAAGTGTCATTCCACCATAGTATCATTCC
Organism: Chaetoderma sp. LZ-2023a; assembly: GCA_034401795.1. Lineage (NCBI taxonomy): Eukaryota > Metazoa > Mollusca > Caudofoveata > Chaetodermatida > Chaetodermatidae > Chaetoderma > Chaetoderma sp. LZ-2023a. Next base: position 4,073,272 of record CM067371.1, read on the forward strand.
ACCATAGCATCATTCCACCATAGTATCATTCCACCATAGTATCATTCCACAATAGTATCATTCCACCATAGTATCATTCCACCATAGCATCATTCCACCATAGTATCATTCCACCATTGTATCATTTCACCCAAGTGTCATTCCCCCATAGTATCATTCCACCCAAGTGTCATTCCACCATAGTATCATTCCACCATAGCATCATTCCACCATAGTATCATTCCACCATAGTATCATTCCACCATAATATCATTCCACCATAGCATCATTCCACCATAGCATCATTCCACCATATCATCATTCCACCATAGCATCATTCCACCATAGTATCATTCCACCCAAGTGTCATTCCACCATAGCATCATTCCACCCAAGTGTCATTCCACCATAGTATCATTCCACCCAAGTGTCATTCCACCATAGTATCATTCCACCATAGCATCATTCCACCATAGTATCATTCCACCATAGTATCATTCCACCATAGTATCATTCCACCATAGTATCATTCCACCATAGCATCATTTCACCATAGCATCATTCCGCCATAGTATCATTCCACCCAAGTGTCATTCCACCATAGCATCATTCCACCATAGCATCATTCCACCATAGTATCATTCCACCATAGTATTATTCCACCCAAGTGTCATTCCACCATAGTATCATTCCACCATAGTATCATTCCACCATAGTATCATTCCAGCATAGTATCATTCCACCATAGTATCATTCCACCATAGTATCATTCCACCATAGCATCATTTCACCATAGCATCATTCCGCCATAGTATCATTCCACCCAAGTGTCATTCACCATAGTATCATTCCACCCAAGTGTCATTCCACCATAGTATCATTCCACCATAGCATCATTCCACCATAGTATCATTCCACCATAGTATCATTCCACCATAGTATCATTCCACCATATTATCATTCCACCATAGCATCATTTCACCATAGCATCATTCCGCCATAGTATCATTCCACCCAAGTGTCATTCCACCATAGCATCATTCCACCATAGCATCATTCCACCATAGCATCATTCCACCATAGTATCATTCCACCACAGTATCATTCCACCATAGTATTATTCCACCCAAGTGTCATTCCACCATAGTATCATTCCACCCAAGTGTCATTCCCCCATAGTATCATTCCACCATAGTATCATTCCACCATAGTATCATTCCACCATAGCATCATTCAACCATAGCATCATTCCACCATAGCATCATTCCACCATAGCATCATTCCACCATAGTATCATTCCCCCATAGCATCATTCCAACATAGTATCATTCCCCCATAGTATCATTCCACCATAGTATCATTCCACCATAGTATCATTCCACCACCATAGTATCATTCCACCATAGCATCATTCCACCATAGTATCATTCCACCATAGCATCATTCCACCACAGTATCATTCCACCATAGCATCATTCCACCATAGTATCATTCCACCCAAGTGTCATTCCCCCATAGTATCATTCCACCCAAGTGTCATTCCACCATAGTATCATTCCACCATAGTATCATTCCACCACAGTATCATTCCACCATAGCATCATTCCACCATAGCATCATTCCACCCAAGTGTCATTCCACCATAGCATCATTCCACCCAAGTGTCATTCCCCCATAGTATCATTCCACCCAAGTGTCATTCCACCATAGTATCATTCCACCATAGCATCATTCCACCATAGTATCATTCCACCCAAGTGTCATTCCACCATAGTATCATTCCACCCAAGTGTCATTCCCCCATAGTATCATTCCACCCAAGTGTCATTCCACCATAGTATCATTCCACCATAGCATCATTCCACCATAGAATCATTCCACCATAGTATCATTCCACCATAGTATCATTCCACCATAGTATCATTCCGCCATAGTATCATTCCGCCATAGCATCATTCCGCCATAGTATCATTCCGCCATAGCATCATTCCGCCATAGTATCATTCCACCATAGTATCATTCCACCATAGCATCATTCCACCATAGTATCATTCCACCATAGTATCATTCCACCATAGCATCATTCCACCATAGTATCATTCCACCATAGTATCATTCCACCATAGTATCATTCCACCATAGCATCATTCCACCATAGTATCATTCCACCATAGTATCATTTCACCCAAGTGTCATTCCCCCATAGTATCATTCCACCCAAGTGTCATTCCACCATAGTATCATTCCACCATAGCATCATTCCACCATAGTATCATTCCACCATAGTATCATTCCACCATAGCATCATTCCACCATAGTATCATTCCACCATAGCATCATTCCACCATAGCATCATTCCACCATAGTATCATTCCACCCAAGTGTCATTCCACCATAGCATCATTCCACCCAAGTGTCATTCCACCATAGTATCATTCCACCATAGTATCATTCCACCCAAGTGTCATTCCCCCATAGTATCATTCCCCCATAGTATCATTCCACCATAGTGTCATTCCACCATAGTATCATTCCACCATAGCATCATTCCACCATAGTATCATTCCACCATAGCATCATTCCACCATAGTATCATTCCACCATAGTATCATTCCACCATAGCATCATTCCACCATAGCATCATTCCACCATAGTATCATTCCACCCAAGTGTCATTCTACCATAGTATCATTCCACCATAGCATCATTCCACCATAGCATCATTCCACCATAGTATCATTCCACCCAAGTGTCATTCCACCATAGTATCATTCCACCATAGCATCATTCCACCATAGTATCATTCCACCATAGTATCATTCCACCATAGTATCATTCCACCATAGTATCATTCCACCCAAGTGTCATTGAAATAAAACTCAGAAATTCCCATTTCTGCATCTTTTTTATCGCGCATCCATGAGTTCATTCATGATCACAAACACAGATATAATCACTGTAGAGTGCTTGTGGATATGCGCCTCTAATCACAGAAGAGGTTAAAACTCTTTGTTTGAGGTGCAAGTGGGAGTTTCAAAGATGCGATCTACCCTTCAGTAAAATACTCCGTTATTGTAGCACAATGATAATATATATACACCTGTGCAAAAGTTAAGCACCAGCAAAAACAATAGAACATAGAAACATGATGGTACAACTAGGCTGCCATACTTTTTGTCCCCGCATTAGCTGACATAATTCCAAGTACGAAATGCACATGCATGCATGACTTCACGCCGCTTGATGTCCGTGCGTGGCGGGAAACAGCACATGTGTTCAGTTATGTAAAAGTCCAGTTTGAGGTGTAGAACATTACATACAGATTTAGGCGACAAGATTAGGAATTTTGTGTTCATGACCGTGGTTTATTTGTACAGAGAGAATTAGCTCTTGATTGTGAACCGCTATGGCAAGACCGAGGTTAAGTGATCGTGTGAAATGGCAAATCATAGGCATGCATACCACTGGTATGTCATGCAGAGAGATTGGCAGACAGCTGAACATTAACCATACTGTAATCAGTCGTTTGATTGCAAAACATGGGCAAACTAACGAGGTGAAGGACAGGCCTAGATCTGGAAGACTGAAGAAGACTACTGCCCGTGATGATCGAGCCCTAGTACGCCTTGTTAGGAGATCTCCATTCACCAACAGCAGAGTGCTCAGCCAGCAATGGGAAACGCGCAATAGAGTGTCAATGTCTACCGTCAAAAGGAGACTGTATGCGGCTGGCATGAAAGCTAGGAGACCTGTCAGACGTCCTCTCCTCATTGCACACCACAAAGAGGAGCGTCTGAGGTGGTGCAACGAAAGAAGACACTGGAACATGAGATCCTGGAGACGGGTACACTGGTCCGATGAAAGTCGGTTCCTGCTTCATGCCACAGATGGTCGAACTCGTGTATGGAGGTCCAGACGCACGGCGTACGACCAACGTAACATCATGGAAGAAGTTCCATTTGGTGGCGGTTCCGTTATGATATGGGGGTGCATCTCATTTGATTGTAAGCTGGATCTGTTGACTGTACCTGGAACACTAAATGGACAAAGATATCAAGATTCCATACTGGATAGAGTTGTGGTCCCTCATTTTGTAAAGCATGCACCTGGAACCCACCCTATATTCATGGATGACAACGCCCGACCACATCGTGCTAGAGCTGTGCATGAATACCTCCGCCAGAATGCCATCGAAACCCTACCATGGCCAGCAAGGAGCCCTGACATGAACCCTATTGAGCATATCTGGGACATTCTGGGAAACATGGTGAGAAGGAGGGATCCTCCTGTGCAGAACCTACAGGAATTAACAGACGCACTCCATCTTGAATGGCAACGAATACCACAATGGCGTATCAGTCGGTTGGTGACCAGCATGAGACGTCGTGTCCAGGCCGTCATCCAGGCACAAGGTGGATATACCCGGTATTAATAATGACCATCTCAAACTCGTGCACAGATGTTAAACTTCGTTTTCAGACACCATTAATGACAATCTAGCCACGTGTGTCAACTGTAGGGCAATAGTTGTCAGTTGCGTCAACGTAACCATACTCAGGCCTCGTTTTCAAGTTCAAACAAAAACATACAGTGTTTCCCCACCATCATAATCAGCATTCCTCTAGTTGCATTATTACCTCTTGCACTAAGATGGATGGGTACATAAATGTTTATGCTATTGCTTTCTTCATAGCACATGAATATACCCTCGCATGTGCGTAAAAATATGGTGGTGCTTAACTTTTGCACAGGTGTATATATGCAAGTTTTCTGCCTTGAATTTGAGACAGTAATTTCAGGGGTTAGAAGTGCCTCTGGATGTTTTGAATATATTACTCAAAATGATGTCATAGCAGGCATTGACCAAAAAACAGTGAATGTTGATAACAACACTCACAATAACTCAGACTGCAGAACTGTGGGAACAGGAAGACAAAATCTAGCAACATCTGTTAGTTGGGCCTATATTAATAATAATTTACTAACATTTAGTCATAATGATATCAGTCCTTCTTTCGAAGAATTAAGGAAATAAAAGTGATCTCCTTCAATCATGCAAACAATTGTGGAGATTGGTGACCGATGAAAGACAAAATATTTTGTTAATATATTAAAATTTAACATTGATTTTTCCATGCAAGCGTATTAAAATACATTGACAGCTAATACTGTACGCTGCAAAAATGCACAGAACAAATGTTTATAATAATCTGTTATAGGTCAGCTTGACCATTACAGCGCGATCATTTTCAACTTATATAACACAATAATCACCATGGTAATTTTCCAAAGATGAGATTAGGTTATGAAATTACATAGGACAGTTTAACTATTATATCTACTTACGATCATGTCAGAATATGTACCATTTTCAAAATATGAGATTAGGTCAAGAAAGCATAACATGCCACAGTTTACTACTAAAAAAATGATAATAATATATCATTTTAATGCTCATGATTGGTCAAGAAAATAAATTTTTCTGCTTGATCAATATCTATTCGCAGATCATTGGAAGGCTATTTTTGAAAAATTACAACTGGAATGACAGCCTCTGATAATGAGCCAGTCATTCCAGTTGAAATTTAAAAAAATAGCCTCAAGTCCTGCGAATAGACATTTCTCAAGACGACTGCAAAGGCTACTTTTAGCAGGCTTGACCAATTAACCCTCATATCAGCCAAAAACAGCTTCTGCAGTGTTCTTGAGAAATGTCCATGTGAAGAACAAAAGATTACTATTGAAAATTTACCACTGGAATGACTGGCTTAATAACCAGTGGTAGATTAAAAAAAATAATGTTCTGGTCTGCAAATGGAGATTTTCTATGACAAATTTTCTTGAATAAAGTCAAGGGTTAAAGGATTAAGGGTTAATTAATAACATGTCACGAATATTCACGTAAGCTCAGACCAATACCATCTTTTGATTGGTCAGGTGAATAAACGCTTAATTCATAGGTTAGATCTCCGAATTACTGTACTTAGCAGAAAGCTAAAGGGGGTTACCAATCAGTGTGATTGATGCCAATAGGGTCCATAGTATGTAACTGATGGATCCAGTAGGATCCTCGGTCCTCGAGGAAGGGTGTGTTTCTCTTGCATTCAGGATCGTGTGGTAGAACCTCTATTATGCGATACTAGACACATGTGTGATTGTGTCCCAGGAGATTAAAATGTTTTGCGACTGCGGTGTATTTGTTGTTTTTTATGTCCCTGAGATGTTCCTTGATGCGTATCTGGAATTCTCGGAGCGATTCTCCGACATACTGTTTTTTTGCATCTAGAACAGGTAAGTAGAACTTTTCCAGGCAACTAGGATAATTTGTACACAAACAAATCCACCCAGGAAGACTATAAAAGCAAGCAGCTCCATCAGCACTAGCATCTTAGACTCGATCAAAACTTGGTCAGCATCAGGTGACATAAATTAACCAAGATTCTAAAGTTAATATAGATCTCCGAATTAGATTAGTAAATAACATTCCTGAAACATTCCCATGCTAGGATTTTAATTTATTAAATTCAAAATATGTATTCAAAACAGAGAATACGAACTCAAATTCATGTCAAATAATTATTTGAATTGTAGTTTTTACCTGCATAGGTTCATAGGCGGGATCAGGCTATAACAGAATCAGGAACATACACTATATAAGCAGGTGCTATATTAATAAACCCTTACACTGATGAATTCACCACATCTCATTTTCAAGGCGACAGGGCAGCTGCAGAAAATTTTGAAATTAATTTGACTGGAAGACTTCCAGTCAAATTAATTTCAAAATATTCAACAGAATAATTTGTGTGTGTAAATAATTAACTTTTTCCAGGATTTGTAAGTGAAAGGGTTAATAACATTGCTTTGTGTGGGCAGAGTGAATACTTTGAAGTTACAGTCATAGCGTAGGCCAGATAGGGCAATCCTTTTAGAGGTCTGTGCTGTAATAATTCCTATGAGAACTTGTTACGCGTTGCCTTATAGCTCTCAAAAACGGCTTCTGCAGTGGTCTTGGGAAATGTCTATTTATAGTCCGAGACATGACTTTTTTGAAAATTTATCACTGCAATGACTGGCTCGATAACCAAGCCAGTCATTCCAGTGGTAAATTTTCAAAAATAGTCTTCTGTTGGACTGCAAATGAACATTTTCTATGGAAAATAAATTTTCTTGAACAAATTCAAGTGTTAAAGGTTAAGGCAGGCGATGGTTACCTAACTATAAGGAACCTCTTTGATAATGATTCTAAAATCAACAGTTACCCATTTTGCAGAACTGGAATTCAGGAATTGTCTTTGAGGTGCTCTTTAACTCTGGTGCTGAGAGGCCTTTTGGTTTTGCCTATATATGTACCCTGACATTGGTCACGCTGGATCTTATAGATGACTCTAGAATGTTCAGAAGGCTTAGAGCTCCACACCAGAGTTAACTAATTATGCTCATATCAGCCAAAAGCGCCTTCTGAAGTGCTCTTAAGAAATGCCCATTTTCAGACCAAGAGGAGACTATTTTTGAAAATTTATCACTGGAATGACTGGCTCGATAACCGAGCCAGTCATTCCAGTGGTAAATTTTCAAAAATAGTCTTCTCTCGGCCTGCAAATAGACATTTTCTTTGAGAAAATTAAAATTTTCCTGAAAAAATGTGAGTGTTAAAGTGTTATAGATGACTCCAGCATTCAGAAGGTTTAGAGTTGAACAAAACCTCAAAGCCAATTCCAACTCCTCGGCTGAGGCGGGGCACACACAAAACACTGAACATATTATCCTTACCAGCAATGCCTTGCTCATTAATATCGAGACTAATTAAGTCAAGGAGGCTATTGAAATATATAAACATCAACCAACCGATACGGAGGCTACCGTATACCAGCGGACTACTAACCAATAGTGTCACGTGACTCCACAAGAACTGAAGTGACATAGTCACTGACCGTCAGTTAGTGCTGAAGAAGTGACCGAGATGGTCACCACCAGCATTTGGCTAACAGGGTACCCAGTCTGGTATTTAAAACGTAGCAGAGGCATATAGGGTCCCTCTTCTAATATGGTATACCAAGAGATTCTATAGTGTGGAATTAACCCTTTAACCCGCAAAAGTGTTTTAAAAAATACAATTTTCTCATTAAAAATGTCAATTTACAGACCAAGAGAAGACTATTTTTGAAAATCTATCACTGGAATGATTGGCTTGGTTATCGAGCCAGTCATTCCAGTGGTAAATTTTCAAAAATAGTCTTCTCTTGGTCTGCAAATGGACATTTCTCAAGACCACTGATATGAGTGATAAATGGTTAAAGGATCCACTATGTTTCTTTTCCCTCCTGATGGGAGAATCTGTGTAAAGCATTAGTTTCCTGTGTGGTACATGTGTACAAGTACACCCTGCACATCCTGTGTATGTTAGGGCGATATAACACTACTACTCACCCTTTGTGATGTCGATGTAGTGCTTGATGTGTCATCTGGACGAGGAAGAACAAAACAACATTCCATGAAAATCATTGGGAGATAAAGGGAACAATTTCTAGCTATATCACACACATTTCTAGCTATATCACACACATTTCTAGCCAGCACACCAAATTTCTAGCTATATCATACCAATTTCTAGCCATATCACAACAATTTCTAGCTATATCACACCAATTTTTAGCCATAAACCACCAATTTCATGCTAAGCTCTGTCCACATTTTACGTGTGCTAAAGCTGATTTGAAAATTTGAAACCTAATCTCCCAGCATCTAAATTTCAAAGCAATAATAGAAGTAAGCTATTGAACATTACTAATTTGACTTGGAGCTGTTGCCCTCAATCAAGTTAGTTTCAAGATGTTCAAAAGGATGTTTATTAAATTGTAAATTCACCAAAAACCAATTCAGATGGTTACTGTCAAAGTTTGACCACTTTGTTGTCAGACCTACATCATTTGATTATGACATCAGCTAATGAGTGACATATTTTGATTATGATGTCATTTACTTGAGTGACAGATTGGATCCCTTAATTCAATAAATTCCATAAGGTATAAAAACTATCCATTGACAAGAGACGATAGCTAGTTCTGAAATGTTGATTGCATCATTGGTGCTTTGGGCTGGAGGGAATTGAGCATCTTCCAACACAGAGAATATGAACGAAAAAAGGAGATCTGCTCAAGGGAGACAACTTATCTATCTATAAATTTTCGACAAATCTATAAATTTTCAATTTGCAGGTCAAGAGAATATTTTATGAAACTTACCACTGGAATGACTATCCTGGCTACGGCAGTCATTCCAGTAATTATTCTATTGACCTCTAAAGCATTCAAAAGCCAGTTATATTAATGACTGGTTTTACAAAATACATTTTTTCATTGATGTTCATTTTACTTCTCAGTGATCAAGAATTATCTGCCAATGGCAAATGGGTAAACCTACCTTGTGGTGGTCCGACAGTCAAAACGACAGAGTAGCCAGAATCTTTGATCAGGTTCACAATATCTTCATGGTGTATACTTGAGATCTCGACGCCATTCACCGCGAGAATACGATCACCGAGACGTAATCGTCCACACCGCTCAGCCGGACTGTTCTCCAGAATACGACCTGAGAAAAAAAAGAAAAAGTTTTAGCCTGATAGATAATCAGGGATGTGATTGATCTCGCAGAAAAAAATAGGAAATGGTTCGATGCGAAGTGTCAGTCCTCGACTTAACAATTGCCATGATCTCTTAAGCCAATTAACCCTTAAATTGCCAGACGAGTCAAAAAGCCTATGCAATGGTCCTGAGAAATATCCATTTGCAGGACAAGAAGTCATCTTTTGAAAATTTACCACTGGAATGACTAGCTCGGTAACCGAGTCAGTCATTCCAGTCATAAATTTTCTAAATGTATTTAGACTATTTCTGTTAAGTATGATGCTTCTTGAAAATCTGAGCAACAAAATTAAAGGATTTCCTATAAAATTTGATTAGAAAAAAAATTGTATTTCCTATAAAAATAGGAGAAATCTTATCCCTGAATAATACAACATACACACAAACTGATGTTTCTACGCTAAAAATTGTCATAAAAAAGAACATCCATGTCGTATAAATGTGATATGAACAGATTTTTCACTTAAAGTCTTAAACACTCATGATGCCAAAATCCCGACTTCTGCAGTTGCCTTGTTTAACTACAATGCTTAACAATATAAACGTGAAGTGATTCATCCCGCTGTGAAACATTGGGATGATGGTGTATATGATAATTGTATACGATAATACAGAGATACTCCACATGAACATGCCATTAATATGCTATACGTCTCTTGTGATGTCTCTAAACACAGTTATTGGAAGAGACAAACGTACTTTTGGAATCATTTCATGTTATTTTATTCAATTTATTACGTATATATTCTTCCCTGAATATGTACACACATAAATTCCTTAATCTGGATCATGGCCAATGTCTGGAAATACTTCTCTTGTGTTAAAATTTGAGCCAAATCGGATCTCAGTAGTTTCTTTAGATACAGCCTAGAATAAGCTTCTGTGCTGGACTAATTAACTGATCGACCGACCGACCGACTGACTGATTACGGGACATGGCTGTTTCTTGAGTTCCTAGACACAGCTAAAAACATGGATCCGATTCATATTCAGGATTTTAAAACTCTGAAAAAATATTATACATTTTGAAAAGTGGAAACGTTGAGTCTGCAATTTTTTATTGCACTTGTTACCCATGTATTAATGTTTAACCATTTAACTTATATCAGCCAGAAATGGCTCCAGCACTGGTCTTGAGAAATGTCCATTTGCAGACCAAGAGAAGACTATTTTTGAAATTTTATCACTAGAATGACTGGCTCGATGACCGAGCCAGTCATTCCAGTAGTAAATTTTCAAAAATATGCTTCTCTTGGTCTGCAAATGGACATTTTCGATGACAACATTGAGATTTTCTTGAACAAATTCGATGGATAACGGTTTAACAGAAATACAGGATTTTCTCCGCATGCATGCATTCGTGGGTGTGCAGGTGCCTGCATGTTTGCGTGTGCACATGCATGTGTGTAGCTATACATATGCAATACTCGAGCTGTAAGTTACCTGAAAATTAACACACTTAATAAAAGCTTCAAGAAAACATTCTCAAGCATTAGTTTCACAGACACACATTGACATACCTACTCAAATTTCTCAAACATTAGTAAACAAATGGCTAATGAGGAGAAGCATTTTGACGATTTTCCGTAAATTTTTCATAAAATCTAAGATTGTCACCCAAAATTTGCCAATCAAAATTTTGTATACAAGTTCTGAAGCTTACCCCAATAGGGTCCTTCCAGCTAAAGTATGTTGAACTCCGCCAAGCAGATAATGAGGAGTAGCGTTACAATTTCCTGTACATTTTTCATAAAATCTAAGATTGTCACCCAAAAATTGGCCAGTCAAAGTTCTGTATACAAGTTCTGAACTTTAGTCCCATAGACTCCTTCCAGATAAATTAAGTTGAACACTGCCAAGCGGTTAATGAGTAGTGTTTTGACCATTTCCGTTAAATTTTTCAAAACATGTAAGATTTTCAGCCAAAAAATTTACCAATAAAAATTCTGTATACATTTTCTGAAGCCTACACAGAGAGGGACCTTCCATCCAAATCTGGTTGAAATCCATCAAGCGGTTAATGAGGAGTAGCATTTTAAAACAAAAGTTGCCAGGCAGACGGACAGATGGTTGCCATGGCCATTCTGGCCAGGTGAGCTAATAATATATCCTCAAACCTGTGTTAAGACAAATGTAGAAATGGAGAAGTTAAAATCTCTCTCTCTCTCTCTTATGCCAGCTAACACTTTAACACTCATATCAGACAAAAACCCTTCTACAGTGGTCTTGAGAAATGTCCATTTGCAGACCAAGAAGACTATTTTTGAAAATTTGACACTGGAATGACTGGCTCGATAACCGAGCCAGTTAGTCCAATGGTAAATTTTCAAAAATAGTCTTCTCTTGGTCTGCAAATTGATATTTTATGAGAAAATTAAAATTTTTGGGAACAAATTGAAGGGTTAAAATGTTAATGAGACTTGCACTCTCAAAATCAATGTCCTGGAGGAGTGGAGAGTGAATCAAGCAAGTGAACAACTGTCACAATCTGCTCACAAACATGCTGTGCTTAATGCAGCTAAAATACTCTTCTTCAAGCCAGAATGATGGTCTCTGGTTGCTGAGGCATCTATAGGTCATGCACTATTGAAATTTTCCTCAACAGTGGGGGGGGGGGGGATGACTGGTGGTCCATTAGGGCAGGTGGTCTGTTAATTGAGGTAGTGATAACCCTGAGCAGGTTTAAAATACCTGTCACATGATGTGCCATATGCTAGATTGTGTGACCCTTAACCCTATACCCCTCGATTTTGTTCCAAGAAAATTTCTATTTTCTTACAGAAAATGTCCATTTGCTGAGTATGAGAAGACTATCTTTTGCAAATTTACCACTGGAATGACTGGCTCGGTTATCGAGCCAGTCATCGAGTGCCATATTCTCAAAAATAGTCTTCTCTTGATCTGCAAATGGACATTTCTCAAGACCACTGCAGAAGCTGTTTTTAGCTGATATGAGTGTTAAATGGTTAAAAAACATGATAAGAGTTGAATGTTTGTGGTCTGCAAAGCTTAAAGCTGAAACGTCGTAAAAAATATTATATCATTCAATATTAACAAACATTATTTTTAAAATTGTGTTCTTTTTGCCTATGTATTGTATAAATTTGACTTGAACAAGAGTTGAATACCCTACTAACACGATTCTCACACAACAAAAGCATTTGTATTTAGCGAGCATGTGTCATTGGTATGCATGTGCATTATATCAGCAAGCAGCAGCCTACTTCAAGGGCAAGTTTCAGATCAAAAACTTATGTAGATATTGGAACAGTTTATACTAAAATTTTTAAGCAGTTGCTGTTATTGGTTAATAGTGATTATTTTAACAGAACAGCTCAGCTTTAACCATTGAAATCAAGTCTCCATTTCAAGAGAACTACAGGCAGCAACAGATTCCAGTCAAATTAGTTTCAAAATATTCATCATAGTATTCCTTACATCATAAAGAATTTAACATTTCTGGTCTGTAAGGCTTATCCCTTTAACACTTGAATTTGTAGAAAATGTCCATTTGCAGACCAAGAGAAGGGTATTTTTGAAAATTTTTCACTGGAATGACTGGCTCGGTTATGGAGGCAGTCATTGCAGTGGTATATTAAAAAAAATTGTCTTCTCTTGGTTTGCAAAGGGACATTTCTCAAGACTACTTCAGAAGCTGTTTTGGATGATTTGAATGTTAAAGAATTAAATGGGTCAACTTCAAAATATAGCTGGTGTTAACCCTTTCATGATGAAACCGGCCAGAACCGGCCTCTGTTGTGGTTTTGAGTAATGCCCATTTACAGGCCAAGAGAAGACTATTTTTTGAAATTTTACCACTGAAATGACTGGCTCGGTAACTGAGCCAGTCATTACAGTGGTAAATTTTCAAAAAATAGTCTTCTGTTGGCCTGCAAATGGTCATTCAATAAGTAAATATTTTAATTTTTCGAAGAAATTTAGTTATTAAAGGGTTAAAGTAAATGCACGGACCATGCTCGGTGTGCTTACATGAATTTCAAGCTAGAAAATAAAATGGATAATATGGTGATTGCTAACATCCAGCTAAAATCCAGGTATAGTACAGCTTATAAATATGTAAAATGTTTCCAAAACAACACCAGAAACATGTTTAAATTAGTTAGTCACAATTTTGAATACGACAAATAGTCCTAAATTTAGTTAGGAAACATTTTGATTATTAATATATGGGAAATGTTGAATGTTTTGAACATAATGGACCTAGTGAAGGTCCAGCTTTAGCTATGCCCCGCCAATCTCTAGGTAAGCTCCACCCACACCTCGTTCGTGTTGGGATCGATCACTCCATAAACTCCCTGACTATCAATTTCCAGAAAACTATACAGGTAAGCTGTTGAATATTTTGAAACTAATTTGACTGTGCAGCAACAGCATCCAGTCAAATTAGTTTCAATATTCAACAGCATGTTTATTAAATAGTAGAGACATATAATTCGTACAACGTGTCAGACATATCATTTGATATAAATACCTTGAGCAAGAGTTAAAGATGGGCCAAACAGAATCATTTATAACATAATGATTATGACATCATATGATAGATGGATACTCAGGAAAGGTGAATTGGATTGGAGGCTAATTATTTTCAAATTATTCAAAGGTATGTTTTATATTGTAACGGAAACATGTTAAGTAATTTTTTATCTCTACTGTAGTTAGTCAAGTTACTGAAAGTATTTATATCGAATGATATGTTATTATACAAGACACACATAATATATGCAATATAGATATGACAAATTTAAGATATACAATTTCAATCAGTGCTGCATATTTCTAATAAAAGATGTTGATGCTTTTAGCCAGGAGAGTTTCTAAGTATTATACAAGATTTCGTCATAGAGAATGCCAATTTGCAGACTAAGAGCAGAATATTTTTTGGAAGACGCTCCTTTACATCTGAAGTTTCCTAAAAATACTTCTCTTAGTCTGCAAATGACCAATTCGCGAAACTGATGCAGAAGGCAATAGTTGACATCTTGAACATTAAATTGGTTAGGTGATGCCGAGTATGTATCAAACACTGTTAGTCATTTTAGAGTATTATTATAGCAGGCATTGTCTCGTTTAGACAAAGAAAGGCGGCCATAAAAACATGGCTGATTCTCACCAATCCATGGCAAGCTATTATAGCTCATCAGCCAGTCAGCCATATCATCTGAAGTCTCATCTGAAACCAGCGAGGATGACTCGTAAATATCAACCCCCATATACCATGATGGACCACACACAATGCAATAGTTTACAAGAAATATTGCTATGAAAACCGGTGGCCATTTTTAACCCTTTAACACTAAAATTTCTTAAAGAAAATTTAAATTTTCTCATAAAAAATATACATTTGCAGACCAAGAGAAGACTATTTTTTAAAATTTA
Organism: Chaetoderma sp. LZ-2023a; assembly: GCA_034401795.1. Taxonomy (NCBI): domain Eukaryota; kingdom Metazoa; phylum Mollusca; class Caudofoveata; order Chaetodermatida; family Chaetodermatidae; genus Chaetoderma; species Chaetoderma sp. LZ-2023a. Next base: position 4,088,292 of record CM067371.1, read on the forward strand.
CCACTGAAATGACTGGCTCGGTTATCGAGCCATTCATTCCAGTGGTAAATTTTCAAAAATAGTTTTCTTTTGGTCTGCAAAGGGACATTTCTCAAAACCACTGCAGAGGCCGTATTTGGCTGATATGAGTGTTAAAGGGATAAACGCGTTAACGCTTACAGAGTAGAAGCGACAGATTCTGTGGCAGCAACAGGGTCCAGTCAATTTAGTTTCAAGATATTCAATAGCATAATCCTTTAATGCCAAGATTGGTGAAGAAAATTGAAATATTTGCTCATTGGATATCCATTTACAGGCCTCAAGAATACCATTATTTTTAAATTTTACCACAGCAAGATTGTTTCCAAGAGGTATGCCCGCCTTTGTTAGCGCTAACAATCAACTTTTTTAAATTCAGTATGCGTGGTGCGAGAACAATCACATAATATGGAGGGATCCAAGCTGTCACTCAAGTATCTGACGTCGCAATCAATTACGTCACTAGTTAGCTCTCCATCACAATCATAACGACGAACAGCTCTCCATCACAAAACGCGAAAAGCCTATAAAAGTTACGAATTGTACGTATTTGATGAAATTACAATTTCATAAACACTATGTTGAATATTTTGAAACTAATTTGACTTGGAGCTGCTGCTGTCATAGGCTGCAACAGCACCAAGTCAAATTAGTTTCAGAATATTCAACAGCTTGCCTACACAATTATCTTGAATTTAGAATTCTGTGAATTCAGGATTTAAAGTATATAAATAGATTCCAACACGCATAAAAAAGGTGGCGTAACTAGAAATGGATTCCTCAATTAATTGGCTAATAACGTGACATGCAATCCACACCTGAATGTCTGCAAAGCAAACTGTCAAAACATACACACATGTACGTGCAACTATCTACTACCCGCTCAGAATGATACAAACCATGTTTCAATCCACTCAAACCAGGGTTTGAAATCAGGCCTAGTTTGCGGCTAGTCGAAGGTTGCTCTGGCATAGTGATATTTGTAGACTGACCTGTTTGTTCTTGACCAATTTTGACCATTAAATGGTCAATGACCATTGAAGGCCACACAAAGAAATCACACATTGTATTCTGTAAAAGTTAGTAGATGGGACGAAACGGGTGCAATATTGAAAATAGTGGTATGCATACTTATTTCCCAAAAACCCTACAAAACAAGAGGCCCAAGGGGCCTGTATCGCTCACCTAGACCATAGGCATCCCAACTAGAATGCGCATTAACAATAAGTAGAACTCTAATGAGTTGAGCAGACTTGTAACAAGAAAACAGAGGCCATTTTTATGCATCAACTTCTCTTGAACGAACTTTAATGGCCCTTAGTCACCAATATCATATCTCCCAAATTCTGGCCCAATCCGTTCAGTGGGTCAGGAGATGAAGTTGCTTTCATGCAAACCAGGCCATCCAAGATGGCCGCCCAACCATTTGGCAAATCAAGTTCCCTTGAACAAACTTGGCTCAGCTCATGCCTTAAATGATATTTTATGAGTTGAATCAATCGGTCAAACAGTTTCGGAGAAAATTAAGACATTTCAAAAAATCGGCCAAAATCCCAATTGGCCGATCGGTTTCATTTGAACAAACTTGGATCTGTATGCCCTAAGGATGCTTGCTTCCTGCCAAATATAATTGAAATCAGCCTAGTAGTTCTCGAGAAAAAGACATTTGAAAGTTCCCATTGCTTTAATATAGGCACCTTTGGCGGGGAAAAATCCAAGATGGTTGCCAAAACGTTTATCCGACAGTTTCAAAAATGGCAAATTTGAGCTCACAATACCCAAAAACATATATAGAACCAATTTTGGCCCCAAAATCCATCAAATAAAAAATCCAATATGGCTGCCAAACATGGTACATTTTGATTGGCTCACAAATTTCAGCCTGATCCCTTCAGCGGTTTTGAAGTCATTTTCGGGAAAACTAGGTCATCCAAGATGGCCACTAAACCATTTGGTCAATTAAGTCGTCTTGAACAAACTTGGCGTAGCTCTTTCCCTAGATGATGTTTCATGAGTTTTGAATCAATTCCCCAAGTGGTTTCGGAGATTTTTAGACGTTTCCTAAAATTGGCCGAAATCCAAGATGGCTGTCAGCCAAATTGGCTTCATTTGAACAAACCTGGATCCCTATGCCCTAAGGATGCCTCCTGCCGAATATAATTGAAATCGGCTTAGTGGTTCTTGAGAAGTCATTTAAAGGAAAAGTTGACGGACGACAGACGGATGACGGACACATGACGGATGGTCGCCACGGCATAAGCTTACTTGGCCTTTCAGGCAGGGTGAGCTAATAATTAAACTTTGCTCAAGAAACTTTGCTAAAAGTTTGTAAAATGTTGTTTCAGAAACATTCGCGCTCAGAAACATTCGCGCTCAGAAACATTTGCAAAAATGCATTCCCTTACCGATAGTCGATCCAGACTTTGTCACTGCGGAAATAATGACAAAACCAAAGCCTTCATTCTCCCGCCGCGTCACTGTCACGTCGTATGGGTAAAATTCATTAGGGTTACCACCCCGCAGACCTGGCTCTGAAATGGACAAAGACATAATAGATAACAATAACTTAGGCAGACAAAAAGAGGTTCATACGTGAGTGCGCGCAAATGTGCATGTATGCGTGTGTATGTGCATGAACAAACAAAATAGTATATTCAATAAATATAATGGCAAATTAAACCCTAAACGATTATATACACTTACCCGGCATGCCCTTGTCAACTTTGAAACCTATAATAGCGACTATCATCTCATTAACGATTTCAAAAAAAAATCTGTAATTTTTTCGCGAACAAGTCTTAATACAAATGTTGTTACAATTTGTTAATATAAATTACATTCCTCATATGGCTAATTGGTCTGTAAGCTCACGCGCGCAGGTGCATGTTATGAAAGACTCGGAACGAGTATGGAAGTCACTGATGCCTAAAAACAGCAACAGGTTTTCAACAACAGTATTTACAAAACTTAAAGCGGTGAGTTTCCTGTCTTTTGTTCTACAGCACATTAACCCTTTAACACTCATATCGGGTAAAAACGGCTTCTGCAGTGGTCTTGAGAAATGTCCAATTGCCGAGCAAGAGAATACTATTTTTGAAAATTTACCACTGGAATGACTGGCTCGATAATCAAGCAAAGAAAATGTCCACTTGGAAATCAAGAAGATTTTTGAAAATCTACCACTGGAATGACTGGCTCGGCTATCGAGGCAGCCATTCCAGTGGTAAATTTTCAAAAACTGTGTCCGTAGGTTTGCAAATGGACATTTCTTAAGACCACTGTAGAAGTAGTATTTGGCAGAATTGAGTGATAAATGATAGCATATTTAATTTCAACACAAAGACAACATGCACAAGTAAACTGTTGAATATTTTGAAAATAATCTGACTGGAAGCTGTTGTCGATGCCTAAGGCAGCAACAGCTTCCAGTCAAATAAATTTCAAAATATTCAGCTAATTATATCTTACATAATTATAATAAATTTGTCATTTCTGTTTTGCAGTGGCAAAGGTTAAACCAAAGGTTGGCCATATTTTGTAACAAGTGTCTGGATTATAGATAAAAATTGAACAGTTGACAAAGCAAACACGAATGTCAGAATATCACTGCTTTTAAAAACGTTAGCGCAATATAATGACAACGTCTTGTATTAAAAGGTGTGTCATTGGATTTGAATGTTATCTTTCCACAGACGTGAGTCACCTGTTCAATTCTACACTATTGTTCAGCGGTAAATCACAGCTAGCCTTGCAGTGGATAATATATAGGACAATTTAATACACAGTATTCTTTGACACTAGTGCTGTGTAGATTTTGGATGTGCATATGCATGAAACACACACTCATGCGCACAAATGCACAAGCGCACGCACGCACACACACACGAGTATGGTTATGCACATGTGCTCGCACAGGCACAGACACGCAAACGCAAAAGAACACAGGCATGCATGGACACACACAATCACATGCACGCACCTATCTTTAGTCTTTCACAAATTTTGGATAACTAAGTATTTTCAAGCCAAAATGTAAAACCATGGTCTAAAAGACCCTTTAACACTCATATTAGCCAAAAACAGCTTCTGCACTGGTCTTCAGAAATGTCCATTGGCAGACCAAGAGAAAAATTAAAAATTTGTCACTGGAATGACTGGCTCGATAACGGAGCCAGTCATTCCACTGGTGAGTTTTCAAAAATAGTCTTCTCTTGGTCTGCAAATGGATATTTTCTATGTGCATGAGTCGCGCGTGCGTGCATGAGTCGCGCGTGCGTGCATGAGTCGTGCGTGTGTCCTGCTGTATATGCACCTTAAGCAGTACACACAAACTTAAAACACCAATAATTAGACATGTGCATGGCCCCCAGACGCGCGTGTGTGTGTGTAGACACAAATGCACACACTGGCGCACACACCAGGACAGATGCATGCACATACAAGTGTACATGTAGGCTACACTGATGCAATGTTATATGAAAATGGCCAGCTGTCACCAGCTATAAAATCTAATATATCATACACTGCGCTAGTCTATAAGCTATACTAAACACATACATTATTAAACCGTCTAGTCACAGAAAACAATACCTATCAGCTCAGTAACCTACAGTAATATGAGAGCAGCTTTGTACAGGACCGACCTAGTTTCTAAACATCCAACATGTCTGACCTTCACCTAACACCATTAATTTTGATCAAGGTATTTCAATTTTTCTTTTGTTCCAAACTTTCTTCTCTTCATCTAGTATCGAACACAAACCTGATAATGCAGACCCACACAGCATTATGCATGCCCTCATGTGATCAGGTGGAGTGAACACAGGTGCACAAATATGTGTAGTTAATTAGTCATAATTTGGTGTAAACAGCCAGATATTAGGATTAGTTACCTGAAAAGCTCAGTGTTGCAATGTATAAACCTGCAATAGTTAATATTTCTTAGCAGTAGTTAACCCTTTAGCCCTCAGAAATCAAAAACGTTAAATTCATTCATTTGTAAGGAATATTCTGTTGGATATTTTGAAACTAATTTGACTGGAAGATGTCATAGGCAGCAGCAACGTGTTTCAGTCAAATTAGTTTCAAAATATTCAGCACTTTTCCTGTATAGATTTCTTGAAATTGAGACAGGAATTTTAAGGGTTAACCCGTTAATGGTCAAATTGGATATTTTCTTATTGAATGTCCATTTACAGGACAAGAGAATACAATTTTTGAAAATTTATCACTGGAATGACTGGCTCTGTTATCAACACAGTTATTCCAGTGTTAAATTTTCAAAAATTGTATTCTCTTGGTTTGTAAATGGACATTCCACAAGACCATATCAAAGGCCGATTTTGGTCGATATGACAATTAAATGGTTAATGGCTAAGCCAGCCAAAACTGCCCTCTAACGATCTTGAAGAATGTCCATCTGCTGGCTAAGAACAGTATTTTTCAAAATTTATCACTAGAATGACTGGCCTGATAATCGAGCCAGTTAGTCTAGAGGCAAATTTTCAAAAATTGTCTTATCTTTGTCTGCAAATGAATATTCACTAAGAAAATATTAAATTTTTTAGGAAAAATCTTGACCATAGGGTTAATACTGATGTGGCTTGACAAATATGCAAACAAGCAAGAACACAAAAACTTGTAAGCACCCACCTGTTGAAGCAGGAAATTGTCGCCTTATTCCCAATGTCACTGTTCCTTCGAGTGCACATGTTCCCATTAACTCAACCACCTGATGGTGTGATGAGTTCATAACGAGTTGTTCGTTCACGGATATAATCTCATCGCCGACTTGGAGACGACCATTCATGTCCGCCGCACCGCCCGGTACTATATGGCCAATCGAAACCTGAATGCGAACAAAAAATGAAAGTTATGAAAGTGATCATTTTAGAACTTCTATCCGTGAAAGCTTATTATCATCATTACAACATAACCATAAGAAATGTGATGAATATTTTGAAAGTAATTTGCCTGGAACAGAGCTGCCAGCCCAGACATGATGTTCAAGAAATTTCATTGACAAACATGCAGCTCTATATACCTGGTTAATTTATGCACATATATTCCATATATCTTATTTAATGCATTATATATATTAAATATTGCTTCTTAGGAGATGCCCATTTGCAAGCAAAAACAAGGTCATTTAAAAAAATTTAACAATGGAATGACTGGCTTGAATATTAGATAATCGAGCCAGTCATTAGTGGCAGATTTTCAAAAACACTGTTCTCTTCGAATGCAAATGTACATTCCCTAAGCAAATCTCTTATTTATTTGACAACAGTTGACCATTAAAGCATAGGATTTATTGCTATAAGAGAACTTTAATAGCACAAATCTCTGGATGACATTATTCTTTATGACATTATCTACCACTGCCTTCAAATCCTGGACACCTTCATTGTTTATATCATGGAAAACGGATCTCGCCTTAATCTGAACTCGATTGCTCGGTCAATGACGCGCTATGGCAAATCACCACATTCACCAATTTGACATTTTGGTACCTCCCCTTGGGGTGGAGACAAATGTAAATGCACTTTTGCACTAGGCAATTATATGGGTAAATAACATACCAAATTTGGTTGAATTCCATCCGATGGTTTCTGAAGAGTTGCATTACAATCAATTTGATCATTTGATCCCTCCCATTCCCCCTAGGGCGAAACAAAATATAAATGTCTTCATGTACTCCGCAATCATATGGGTAACTCACATACTAATTTAGTTGAATTCCGTCTAACTGATTCGGAGGAATTGTGTTACAATCTATTCCCGAACACAGAGACCGACCGACAGACAGACAGACAGACACTCACAGATAGACAGACAGACATCTTGAACCATATATGAGTTCTCTCCCTTAACTGTTGTGACCGCTGATCTAAATATATCTGGACTGGCTGACTGCACAAGTGGGAGACTTGAACCAAATGACCAAATGCTTATGGATGGGAAATCCTGTATTGGCATCTGATGGCATAATGTGAGTGGCAGTTTGTTTATCACTAATCACCAGGTAACCTGTTGATCCTCAAATATTTTCCAGAGACGAAACCGACATTATCCTATCCACATGTCAGAACAAGACTCAATCCCTGAACATAGAATACAGACATTTCTAGTTAAGCTCCACCCATTTCTAGCTAAGCTCCGCCCATGCTTTGCGCATCTTGGGATCGATTTATATACTTTGAACTCTGAATCCTCAGAATCCCAATTTCAAGGTTACTATACACGTAACCTGTTGAATATTTTGAAACTAATTTGACTGGATGCTGTTGCTGCCTAATGCAGCAACAGTGTCCAGTCAAATTTGTTTCAAAATATTCAACAGACTGGCCATTAAATAGAAAAGACATAGAATTCGACCACTTGTCTATTCAATGTTCATGACGGCATTAGATACGTCCTTCATTACACATATTGATTGTGATGTCAACCTACGTGTGATGTAATTGATTATGATGTCATACACTTGAGTGACAGATCGGATCCATCCATTGAAACATGTCCAGAAATGGTGAGAACAGAGTGACTCTAACCACTACAACATGCAAACCCATATGCGACTGAAATCCCCGCTTTCAGCTTAGGCTACATTCCGGATGCACATAAATTAATCACAGGGTTGGAATGGGCTGACAATAAACATGTAGTTAAAGGGCAGATAACTCTAGAAGACATATATCACATATATGGTTGGCATGTTTACAGTCTATAATAAGTGTACAGGTGTCTTATGTTATTAATCGTAAAAAGATGGATTACATGCTATAATAACTAACGTGCTTCAGGTAGGGTTAACGCTTTGAACACGGAATTATCTAATTACGTTATTAAAATATCTATCACAGGTGAAACAGCGTTAATTTGAAGATCGGGTTACTGAAAGATGTTGCTGTTGAAGACAGCATCATCTTTAAACAAACCCAATTTATAAAAGCTACAAATCTACACCCATATGAAAATCACTCATGCTAATTTAAGCTGAATATTAGTTGCGACAGACTAAGCGTTAACGGACAACATAGTATGAATGCCTATGATATCTAGTTGAGTGTAAGACATATTGGTTGTGCCAATGAAGCATCTTTACTCACAATGATGGGGGTATAGTGGTACTATAACATTGCAATATATCAATCAGTGTTCCTGCCACCATCAGCGGGGGAATCCCTCAATAGCTTCCAGCGGGTGGCCATGGAGCCATCCCCCTCACAGGTGTAGAGTACTACATCCATATTGTAATACATCGGGCAGGTTATTTTCAGGTGGCTGACATTATCAAGAATGAGCAGCGCTGCACAGTCAGTTCTTCTGTATAAGATACTTAGGACGATCTGTCAGCCTGTCAGACATTTGTAAATCATCGAGCGTCGTTTATCTTTCCTGACAAAATATCAGCTAATTACTGGATGGAAGCGGAGAGAGAAAGGAATATGCAGGAATGAAGAAATCGGCCGCCGATGAGAAGATAAACCAGTCAGGATCTTGATCTTATGATTTTTCTTGGTCAGAAATCTTTATCAGCACCTCAAAATATATCGGGAAACAATGTGCTTTGAAGATGTTATCAACCTTTTGTTCAACATACAAGCATGCACATGGACAACTCCCCCGCAACACAAGCATGCTTAAAATAGGAGAGCATTGAATGTGTATAGACACAATACACAAGAAGTATAAAGAGCCCATCATTCTGGTTGGTAGATGTTACTGCCACACTAGTGCCTCATTCTGGTTGGTAGATGTTACTGCCACACTAGTGCCTCATTCTGGTTGGTTGATGTTACTGCCACACTAGTGCCTCATTCTGGTTGGTAGATGTTACTGCCACACTAGCGCCTCATTCTGGTTGGTTGATGTTACTGCCACACTAGTGCCTCACTCTGATTGGTAGATGTTACTGCCACACTAGTGCCTCATTCTGGTTGGTAGATGTTACTGCCACACTAGCGCCTCATTCTGGTTGGTTGATGTTACTGCCAACTAGTGCCTCACTCTGATTGGTAGATGTTACTGCCACACTAGTGCCTCATTCTGGTTGGTAGATGTTACTGCCACACTAGTGCCTCATTCTGGTTGGTATATGTTACTGCCACACTAGTTCCTCACTCTGCTTGGTAGATGTTACTGCCACACTAGCTCCTCACTCTGGTTGGTAGATGTTACTGCCACACTAGTGCCTCATTCTGGTTGGTAGATGTTACTCCCACACTAGTGCCTCATTCTGGTTGGTAGATCACTGTCACGCTAGTGCCTCACTCTGGTTGGTAGATGTCACTGCCACACTAGTGCCTCATTCTGATTGGTAGATATTACTGCCACACTAGTGCCTCATTCTTGTTGGTAGATGTCACTGCCACACTAGTGCCTCATTCTGGTTGGTAGATGTTACTGCCACACTAGAGCCTCATTCTGATTGGTAGATATTACTGCCACACTAGTGCTTCATTCTGGTTGGTAGATGTCACTGACCACACTAATGCCTCATTCTGGTTGGTAGATGTCACTGGCCACACTAATGCCTCATTCTGGTTGGTAGATGTCACTGGCCACACTAATGCCTCATTCTGGTTGGTAGATGTCACTGGCCACACTAATGCCTCATTCTGGTTGGTAGATGTCACTGGCCACACTAATTCCTCACTCTGGTTGGTAGATGTCACTGGCCACACTAATGCCTCACTCTGGTTGGTAGATGTCACTGGCCACACTAATGCCTCATTCTGGTTGGTAGATGTCACTGCCACACTAGCACCATGGCATTCCCGCCACAATACAGCTAAATTATAGTATTCCCGCCACACCAGTTCCTCATAATCATACATTATAGACATAATGGATCCGATCTGTTACTTAAATATCTGACGTCATAAGCAAAATACGTCACTCCTTAGCAACTCTCAATCAAATGATGCAGGTCCATCATGAAAGGGGTAACTTAGGTCCGCTAGTAACAATCTAAATTGTAGGTTAATGGTGAATTGAATTCTGTTTAATATTTCGAAAGTAATTTGACTGGGAAGCTCTGTTACTGCAAATATTCAATTACTTATCTGCTGAGTTACTGAAATTGAGATTCTGGGAATTAATGCTTCAGTGATAGTTGCCTTTCACCGATGAACAATACAGGGAAAACTGTTGAATATTTTGAAATTAATTTGACTGGAAGCTGTTGCTTCCTTAACTTCCAGTCAAATTAATTTTAAAATATTCAACAGAAATAAGTTTTATATTATAAAGAATATACTTTCTACAGGATTTGTCAGTGAGTGTTAAACTTGATCCAGCTTAGCTAGAAATGGGATGGGCATAGAGATAAAACCAGATACCGCTATTTATTTCACACCACAAAGACTATGGCTAAGTTCGGATACTCATTCTGATTACTCCGATTTACATGGATGGGATATCTGAATGCCGAGTGTAACGTGGTACAAATTATCCGACTCAAGTACTTCTGCATCAAGTAGAAGGTGCTCATACGTAGAGTTAAACCAAGATGGCATTTTCTGATAGAGTGGGAAATTTAAAGATGCTAATGATACAATGATATCATCTGCTAGATCCATATCACCATCAAGACTCATCCATTTTTTGTTTAACATTCATTAAAAAAAAAAATTCCCAACTTCAGCAATATTACTGCCACTCTATCATTTTCAGTTTGTAACTGCCGCCATTTTGTAATCAGATTATATTTTTGTGCGTTTGTAAATGACAATTTTACACCCCATGTACTTGTGCCTTACATGTGTGCAGACATTTAATCGGAGTACACTTCTAATTGAGTATCTGAACTTTACCTAGCTCATGCCTGGAGGGCTTGTGAGGATATTATAATACAATGGAGAAAACTAGCGTGTCTGCCTCGGTATATACACTCAGTCATAGCGGTACCATTTATCGTTTGACAATGTGGTGAAAAAGTAACCATACAGGTAAGCCGTTGAATATTTTGAAACTAATTTGATTGGAAGTTGTTGCTGCCTTAGGCAGCAACAACTTCCTGTCAAATTAGTTCCAAAATATTCAATAAGATGAGAGTTACATAATAAAGAATGTAATGCATTGGTACTTACATGACATCACACGCTACCGCTTGAGGAGCCAAAATGGCGGCGATCACTGGTCAACATTTACGTGATATTACAAAGCGGATAATTGTGATATAGAAAAGGGAATGTGACAGGATATGAATGATATGCTATCTATATATAGCATAATCTATCGGTGCAGTACAACATTTGAGATGTGATTAGCATCCCTTTAATCATCAAAACAGGCAAAATGGCCTCTGCAATGGACTTCAGAAATATCCATTTGCAAGCCAATAGACAGGGTTTTTTTGTGGAAATTTACCACTTGAGTATCTGGCTCCATCACGAACGCACTTGTAACAATTTGTATATTTAAAAAATAGTCATCTCTTGGCCTGCAAATGGATATTCACAAAGAAGAAGTTTGGATTTTCTTGACGATTCTTGACCATTGAATCATTAATGCTTAGGCTGCCCAACGATGGCTTCATCGCTGATCTTGATAAATGTCCAATTGCAGACCAAGAGAATATTTTAGAAAACTTAGCACTGGAATGATTGAGTCAGTCATTCTAGAGGTAGATTTTCACACATAGCCTAATCTTGACCAGTAAATGGACATTTTTGGGGAAACTATAAATTTTCTAGATGAGATATGGTAACATTCTGCAACAGCTCTGGTCATGTATCACTTGTTTACTGAAGGATGCAATGGCTAACTGATGTGAAAACTGAGTTCTGATCAAAAAGGCAGATGTAGAGAGGAGATGCTACATGCATCAATAAGGTAAAGGTCAAGTAAGCTCTTCTTGAAGTGTTAGAGGCACTAGCTGACTAGCATGTCATAGCATCTGGATGTGATGAACAGAACTATACACATATAAACACACACAGGTGAATAACTACACTCAAAACACATACTGGATTATAGTTGGTCAGGCAATACAGTGCTCAAAAAGTGCTTAGGAAATGTTCATGTGGCATTGTGTTCAATGAGCACTTGAAAGATCAAGGAGAGATAGAGTACATATATAACCCTAATGGTCAAGCCAGTCAACAGGACATGGGTACTTGCCAATGGCAACTACCACCCTCCGCCCGACCCTTTAGCACACGATTGCTGGTGGTGGGGGGGGGGGGGTGTTTGAAAATTTACCTCTGAAATGACGGACTCCATAATTGAACCGGTCATACTTGACATAAATTTTAAAACAGAAATTTGGTTGCAACGACTTTGCAATGAGTTATGAAGCTCAACTTCAAATATAAAATAGGAGGCCCAAGAGCAGTGTATCGCTTTTAAATTTCAAATTGTGTTAGTATGGGAGATTTCGGAGGAAAAATGATCCAAGATGGCCGCCAAACCATTTATCCGACAGTTTCAAAGGTAGACAATTGGAAATCAGTACACACAGAAACTTATATAGAACCAATTTCAGCTCCAAATCCATCAAACAAAAACAAGAGGCCCAAGGGGCCTGTATCGTTCACCTGGACCATAGGCATCTCGACTAGAATGGTCATTAACAATAAGTAGAACTCTAATGAGTTTAGCAAATTTGTAACAAGAAAACATAGGCCATGTTTCTTTATGTATCAACTTGTCTTGAACAAACTTTAATGGCCCTTAGTAATCAATATCATATCTCCCAAATTTCGGCCCAATCCGTTCAGTGGCCCTGGAGACGAAGTTGCTTTCATGAAAACCAGGCCATCCAACCATTTGGCAAATCAAGTTCCCTTGAACAAATTTGATTCAGCTCGTGCCCTAAATGATATTTTATGAGTTTTGAATCAAGCACTCAAACAGTTTCAACGAAGATTTTTAAAGACATTTCTAAAAATCGGCCAAAATCCAAGATGGCTGTCAGCCAAATTGGCTTCCCTTGAACAAACTTTAATGTCCCGTAGGCCATAATCATATCTGCCAAATTTCATCCCGATCCCTTCAGCGGTTCTAGAAGTCGTTTTCGCTAAAACTAGGTCAACCAAGATGGCCGCCGAACCATGGGACCAATCAAGTTCCCTTGAACAAACTTGGTTCAACTGTTGCCCTAGATCATATTTCATGGGGTTTGTTTCAATCCACCAAGCGGTTTCGGATAAGATTTTTAAAGACGTTTCTAAAAATTGGTCAAAATCCATGATGGCCACCGGCCAAATTGGCCGATTGGCTCCGTTTGAACAAACTTGAATCTCTAAACCATAAGGATGCTTCCTGCTAAATATAATTGAAATCGGCCCAGTAGTTCTCGAGAAGACATTTTAAATTTCCCATTGCCCAAATGGGTATGGGAGCTTTTGACGGGAAAATGATCTAAGATGGCCGCCAAACCATTTATCCGACAGTTTCGAAAATTGCCAATTTGAGATCAGAATACCCAAAAACATATATAAAACCAATTTTACCCTCAAAATCCAGCAAACAAAAAAATCCAATATGGCCACCAAACACGCTATATCTTGATTGACCCACTGCAGCCATGTTTTTTGACGGATCACCTTCCCTTCAACAAACTTTAATGACCCTTAGTCCCTAATCATATCCGCCAAATTTCGGCCAGATTCCTTCAGCGGTTCTGGAGAAGACGTTTTCGCTAAATCTAGGTCAACCAAAAGGCCGCCGAACCATTTGACCAATCAAGTTCCCTTGAACAAAGTTGGTTCAGCTCGTGCCCTAGATCATATTTCATGTGGTTTGCTTCAATCCACGGTTTCGGAGAATTTTAAAGATGTTTCTAAAAAGCGGCCAAAATCGAAGATGGCTACCGGCCAAATTGGAAAATCGGATTCGTTTGAACAACCTTGATCCCTATGCTCTAAGGATGCTTCCTGCCAAATATAATTGAAATCGGCCCAGCGAATCTTGAAAAGACGTCGTTTAAAGGAAAAGCTGATTGATGACGGATGGACGACGGACAGTCGACACGACATAAGCTCACTTGGCCTTTCAGGCCAGGTGAGCTAAAAACTCAATATGGCTGCCAAACACACTACATTTTAATAGGTCCACAGCAGCCATGTTTTTTTACATATCAACTTCCCTTCAACAAACTTTACTGGCTCTTAATCTAGGGTTGCGCGGTTTGGCTTACAGCCATATCGGTTTCCATATGACTTTTCATATCGGTTTTAACCGAATATCGGTTTTATGGACATGAAACAAAAAATGTAAATGATAAAAAATAGCACGAACACAGAACGTAATCGTGAAATTATTGATTAGACTGCCTAAATATTACACACAGTTATATAAACATCGTTTATTTTGTCAAAATTAATCATAAATCAGCAAAACAGGTTGCGAAAAGACGTAAATCACGTGATTGTAATTAATTATGATGTAATTATCTCCCTTTCTTCTTTCATTTCTAATTCGGCCCGAGGACGAAATCATGCCTTGAAGATAATATTAATTGTAATATTACGAACGCAAATTTCATAAGTTAATATGATATTGTGTATAGAAGATAACGTTTTAAAAACGGTTTGAGTAATAATTTTATTTACAATTATATCCTAATCAGCAAAATGTATTCAGCATTATATTTATTGGCGAGATTTTTATGCTTTCGGCGATTTAGTTTTGGAACGACTTTGCATTATGTTAATTAGCCGGTGACATAAATAAAATGGATGCCGTTGTTTAGAAATGTTTTCCCCGATACAAATTTCAATGACAAATTCCCGCGTTAGTATTGTGTTTTATTTTGCAAATTTATCTGAGACTACCAGAGAAAAGACGAATGGATATTTATTTAATTAATTCGCTGCTTGATTTCTCTCGAGTACAGCGAGTTACTGGAGTTACACAATATGCGCAATTGGGGGCCACGTTCAATTACTAGTTGCCCCGAACATAGCTTAATGGAAAGTATGGCCATTATTATTCATTACGCTGTTCATGCTCGTTAGTATCTTTTATTTTTAACAATCCTGATACGAAAAACCGAAAATATGTTCATATTCGGTTTTTTGATATTTATTTTTTATAATCGGTTATGAAACCGTCAGTGCAGGATATCGGTTTTAAATATGGTATCGGTATATCGCGCAGCCCTATCTTAATCCCTAAATCATATCTGCCAAATTTCGGCCCGATCTATTCAGTGGTTCTGGAGAAGTCTTCACGAAAACAAGGTCATCCAAGATGGCTGCCGAACCATTTGGTCAATTAAGTTCCCTCGAAAAAACTTGATTCAGCTATTTCATGAGTTTTGAATCAATCCCCACACAGTTTCGGAGATTTTTAAAGACGTTTTTGAAAGCGGCCCAATTAGCCGATCGGCTTTGTTTGAACAAACTTGGATCTCTATGCCATAAGAATGCTTCCAGACAAATATAATTGAAATCGGCCCAGAGGTTCTTGAGAAGCTCTTAAAACAAAAGCTTGATGGATGGAAGATGGATGGACGGTCGCCATGCCATAATCTCACTTCTGGCCAGGTGAGCTAATGCCTGTTGAATATTTTGAGCATAATTCGATTGGAAGACATTGCTGCCTAAGGCAATTATGTTCTAAATATTCAACAGATTTGATTTTGTTTTGAAAACATGTTATTTCTGCGCTGTACTGTCTCTCACCTGCAAAACTGTAACACTGGAAGATGTCAGGTAAGATGGTTTCTTGTCATGACATTAATCATTTACTAATTAGATGATATATTTTGCATTTTTCTACAGATATATCTACCTGTGTTATTCTGGTCAAAATGCAGACTTTTGAAGGAATTTGTAATTTGGCAACTTCTTAGCATAAATTTGCAACACTCGACATTGTTCAAAAGGCGTATTTAACAAATAAACATGCTTCGAATATCTGCCTCTGTACTTGCAATATATTATAAATGGCATATTACATAAGACACCCACACAAACAAAAAATAATTGTATTCGAAAGCTATTGTTGCCAAAAAGCGCAAATAACTTCCCCTACTTCTCCTCGAGGCAGCTATTTGTGAATGCATTTATGAATATGTGCTTGTACATAAATCTAGACTAAAAATATAACCTTATAAATCTAGACATTTTTCCTAAGAAGGACATTAACTTTTCTTGTATTGATGCAAGAATTCAATATTAAACTCCAATATTAGGTATTCAATGTAGACAGGGATTCTCATAAGTCCTTTTGAAGGTATGTATACATGCCCAAATGTAACTTGATACCGTCCTAAAGTAATGGAAGTGGATTCCCTGAAATCCATGAAAATCCTGTATCACTGCTAAATACTAATTAACCCTTACAACTCTGTATCAAAACTAAATTTTCAAATTAAATTAAAAGATGAACTGGTGTTCATTTTTCAACAAATTTGGTGGGAGATGGTGCTGTCGTAAAGAGCACCACATTCCACCAAAATTGTTGAAAAATATACACCAGTCTCTTTGCAACTGACATCGTAAAAGATAGAATATTGACATCAGAGTGGTAAGGGCTAATGTTATAGATTTTTGCACAAAAATACCCACACAATCTATCATGGGACTAACATTATTCATATCTATGAGTCCATGTGGGTACCCTCTAATTTGAGCACGGATGACAAAAACTGCATGGAAAGGGCAAACCACAGATTGCAGTTTGGGACTGCCAGATTTCAGCTGAGGATCCACTGATTTCAGTTTGGGACTGCCAGATTTCAGCTGAGGATCCACTGATTTCAGTTTGGGACTGCCATATTTCAGCTGAGGATCCACAGATTTCAGTTTGGGATTGCCAGATTTCAGATGGGGTTCCACAGATTTCAGTTTGGGACTGCCAGATTTCAGCTGGGGATCCACAGATTTCAGGGTGTGCAGTCTCTAGGACCTCCAAGATTTAGATGTCATGTGACACACTGAATGCAGATTCTAGCTTTCATGTCTGAAAATCACTCATATAAGTCATAAAATGGTATTTCTTCATCATTTCTTTTACCTTGATCTCTCGATTCTGAATAGAGGGACCTACTTCTAGCTATGCCTCATCCATTTCTAGCTATGCCTCATCAATTTCTAACAATGCCCCACCCATTTCTAGCTATGTCTCATCCATTTCTAGCTATGTCTCATCCATTTCTAGCTATGCCTCATCCATTTCTAACAATGCCCCACACATTTCTAGCTATGTCTCATCCATTTCTAACTATGCCCAGCCCATTTCTAGCTATGCCTCATCCATTTCTAACTATGCCCCGCCCATTTCTAGCTATGTCTCATCCATTTCTAACTATGCCCAGCCCATTTCTAGCTTTGTCTCATCCATTTCTAACTATGCCCATCCCACTTCTAGCTATGCCTCATCCATTTCTAACTATGCCGCGCCCATTTCTAGCTATGTCTCATCCATTTCTAACTATGCCCCGCCCATTTCTAGCTATGCCTCATCCACTTCTAACTATGCCCCGCCCATTTCTAGCTATGCCCTGCCCATTTCTAGCTATGCCTCATCCATTTCTAGCTATGCCTCATCCATTTCTAGCTATGCCTCATCCATTTCTAGCTATGCCCCACCTTTTCTAGCTATGCCCTGCCCATTTCTAGCTATGCCTCATCCATTTCTAGCTATACCTCTCCCATTTCTATCTATGCTCCGCCAATTTCTAGCTATGCCCCACCCATCTCTAGCTTTACCCCGCCCATTTCTAGCTTTACCCCACCCATTTCTAGCTATGCCCTAAGAAATTTAAATTTATTTTAATTTTGCTGGAAAAGTAATGCAATGATGATATATAACAAATCTGTAAAGTTTCATTGGGATCGGTAAGCCCTTGATAAATTAAAAGAACAAAAAACTTCAACATTTACCTAATTCTGGTCATGCCTGACGTCATTTGGATCGCTATGTCGAGATCCTCCGCTTTGCTATGAGCTTGACAAAAATAGTCTTCTCTCGGAAATGGACATTTCACAAGACCACGACAGAAGCCATTTTTGGCCAACTTCGGCGACTTGAGTGTTAAAGAGCTCATAAACAAACTGAAAAGGGTTCTTCTGGACAGTGAACACTGAACATGGCAATTTTGCAGACAATCGCTTCAGTAAAACCACACAAGTAATAGGGCTCTCAGGGTATCCATGTTGACCAGCATGCCGAGGGTGGTGACAAGCGACAGGAGACTATATGACGTCGTCATCAATGGACTTTTCCATCTCTAGCTATGCTCCGCCAGTCTCTAGCTAAGCTCCACCCACACCACGCTCATGTTGGGATCGATCGGTCTCTGAACTCCCTAAAAATCAATTTCCAGAAAACTGTAGCGGTAAGCTATTGAATATTTTGGAACTAATTTGACTGGGTGCTGTTGCTGCAATAGCAGTGTACAATCAAATTAGTTTCAAAATATTCAACAGCATGTTTATTAAATAGTAGAGACATACAATTCATACAACGTGTCAGACTATTAAGAGTTAAAGACGGGCCAAATAGAATCATTTATGATGTAATGATTATAATGTCATCTTACACACCACTTAGCTGATTATGACGTCATATGATGTCAGAGGATATATGGATACTCTGGAAAGGTGAATTATGCCACTAGCAGACATCATAATCAGAATGACGCAGCTCCATCACGACAAATATACAAATTGTATGTCTTTGACGAATTTACAATTTAATATGCAGTACGTTGAATATTTTCAAACTAATTTGACTGGGTGATGTTGCATAGGCAGCAACAGCACCCAGCCAAATTAGTTTCAAACTATTCAACAACTTACCTGTATAGTTTTCTGGAAATTGATAGTCAGGGATCGATTGATACCAACACAGGCCAAGCATGGGTGGAGCTTAGCTAGAGATGGGAGGGGCGTTAGCTAAGATTGGATCCCCCTATTGTGCACCACTGATCTAGCCTTATGAGAGAGGGAGTTATCATGCATAAATAGAAATCTATAAATATGTATACCTACCCAACGTCCCAAATGAGATCTTACTAAACTCAAATGATAAATTTGATACAAAATTAATAAGTTAATATGTGTGAGAAGCTCGATGTATCCATCCTCATCGCCATCTTTCACCCACCACACAATCATAACAATGAACCATTTACAACTATCTCACCTGCGAGCCTTCCTCTGTACCACCAATGATCCGGAAACCAAATCCTGTCTCCTGACGACTGAGGACAACGGTTAATTCCATACAGTGTTCATCCACATCAGACACTAGACTTGTACCATGAGAAGACTGATTGGCTGCAAAGTGCTGTGGAAGTGGAGGTACTCTTCGAGGAACGCGCATTAAGTTACTCGGACTTGGATCCTCATTTTCGAATGACGTACTTTGTCGCTGAGGTCGCTGTTGTGATATCATATTATTTGGTTGAGAATGCTCCAATTGCTGATATCTATACATTTCACTTGATATGTCTGTCGGTGGTCCATTCACGTTCGATTTATAGTTATTCGGTGTAAAACTTCGCTCCTGACCACGACTAAACCCGGACAGATTGTAATCGAGTTTATCATTCCTTTTTATCGGTGGAGAATTAAACGGTGAATTAGGTTGTGAGTGAGAGCTAGGCGCACCATGTGGCCATTGGTTATTGTTTTGCTGATTTTGATATGCTTGTCTTTGTGTTGATGGAGAGTTATTGTAATGATTGACCTCATAGCGTGATGGAATGCCGCTCTCCGGATTAGAGCTTCCATTCAGGTTATGTACTGACCCATGTTGCTGATGCATGTAATTAGTGTTATTGTAATGAGATTGTGCTCCCGGTACAGGGGTTTTACTGCGCATATCAAATGCAGTCGGTGTCTTTGCACGACCATCCATAACTGAGTGCATACGTGACATTAACTCCGGACCCGGTGTCCGACTACGGAACTGTCCAGGACGGGCAGGGTTACCCCGTTCTGAACCACGGTTGCCACCATGCTGAGCAAGGTAGCCACGATGTAGATCTTGATCGATCTCTCTTCTGTCCATAGGCAGATAATTATTGTGCATAGAATGAGGTGTTGGTGTTGGGGCATTAATATTAGTTCTACTTTGTGCATAATTATTAACGTCTTGTCGTGATTCCGGTCTATATTGATGATATTCAGGTCTTCCAGGAAAATCCTGCAATCCCGGAATTGGTTGCCTCCATGATTCGTGGCGAGATGGACCTAGAGGCGGGCGTGTCGAGTGAATGAGATGTGGATCTTGTGGATAACCACTTCCACCATTTCTCACACCATGATCTACATAATCACTAGCTGAATAATTATTGGCATTCCCATGTCTCAGATCATCCGCAAAATGTGTGTGAATATCGCGATCTCTCGTATTCAGAGGCTTCATACGTTGTGCTGGGTTTATCATGTGACCCATGTGAGCTGGAGGTGTCTTGGGTCGGAAGTCTGAAGCTGTTGGTGAAACAATGCGACGTTCCATGGCTGGGGTCGGTGTTTTGGATCGTCCTCGTTGATCCACCATTGTCGGTGTCCGGTTTCGATTCCGAGATTCTGTGTCACCTGCATCTTCGCTCAGAGCTGCAGATAATGAATATAAGCACAATTTAAATGGATTAGGTTTCTTTGTACTAGGCATGTTACATAAGACGAGTACACAAAATGTTTTAAAGTAAGTCACTAACTATATGCTGTTATGGACAATATGAAAATATAGTCATCAAATCGAACAACTTCCTGACGCTTGGTTCAAGCGTGAACCAAAGTCTGAATGTCTGACTCTGTATGTTTGCTTTATAGCAATAATAGTATCACCCATTCTTAATGTTGCATTTTGGAAACAAAGAAGCGGCATTACAAATCCATAATTATACTACAGACATATCAAATATTGTTAGAACAGGAATGTAAACCTCCAGGTGCGTCAGATTGAATTGTCTGCCGCACCAAGTCAATATTACTCACTGCAGCCATGATAATCAGTAACAAAGAAACGGTTATTCAGTAAAAATGTTTACGATCATCTCATTACATCACACAATTAGCAGCATCTTCTCCGATTACTCAACAAAAATGCTTAAACACAAAGCAGAAAAACCACCTGCTAATAGATATCAAGCTTGACAAACACAAGTTGTATTGTATTCCGTGTTTATTCCGAAGATGACTGAGAGGCACAAGAAATTCAACCGTGTTATCTAACCATGGCGGTTGTTCTAAGGAAAGATAAACCCAGGACTCTTGTACTTTCTCATACTCCAGGCTCATAGTAACTGTCAGATCACAAGACAAACTACACACAGCAAACTAGGAGAATATTCTTTGATACATTAACACTTATCACTCGAAACATCAGCACTTGAACTGATTAACCATTTAACACGCAACTTTCTTCCAAGAAAATTTCAATTTTTTTCATAGAAAATGTCCATTTGCAGGCCAAGAGAAGACTATTTTCTGAAAATTTACTACTGGAATGACTGGCTCGGTTATCGAGCCAGTCATTCCTGTGGTGAAATTTCAAAAATAGTCTTCTTGGTCAGCAATTGGACATTTTCCAAGACCACAACAAAAGGCGATTTTGCCTGATATGAGTGTTAAAGGGCTAATAAAACCAATATCTCAGGAACCAGTAGCAGGATGCCTAGGGTATATTTTGGAAACAATGTTACTGTAACAGCTTTCAACATCGTTGTTTCCAATATATAGACACCTGGTTATCATACGAAAACAAAGTGAATTTTGAAATCTAACAATGCAGAGCTTGTTAAGGCTAACCCTTTAATGGCTAAATTTGGTCAAGAAAATAAAAATGTTTGCTTATTGAATGTCAATTTATAGGGTGAGAAGACTATTTTTGAAAATTTACAACTGAAATGACTGGTTCAATTATCGAGCCAGTCATTCCAGTGCTAAGTTTGCAAAAATAGTCTTCTCTCAGCCTAAAAATGGACAATCCTCAAGACCATTGCATAGGTCGGTTTTGGTCGGTTTCGCCATATAAGGGTTAAACCACTAGATTTCACAGGTCAAACACCCCAAATAACCATTTCAATGAATGCTAACATGTATTTTTGAACACTTTTTTATATATATATTTATAAGTGTCTCTGTTTCTAAACAGCCAATTATAACTGTAAATAATTTTGAAAAATACTACTTTATATGTATAAATTTTATACACAAGTATTTTTCACAATTTTTTAATGTTATACATAAATTTCAATAATCACTTCCACCTCCTTGACAGTTGCGAACAAAAGATGGTTAACTACTTGGACTGGCAATCAGAGGACACTGTTATCATTGTAGGCGCCTCTGTTTGGCACACTGAACTGACAATGAGCAAGACCTGTGGTGTCTGTTATGTCTTATAGCATCTTTGTACCTACACAATCAACAACACATGCGCTTTACTGCATGATAGAGTAGAACAAGAATATTTCCTGATTACAGACACACACAGGATTCAAGATTTTATGTCTACTTATTAACCCTTTCACACTCATATCAGCAAAAAACGGCTTCTGCAGTGGTCTTGAGAAATGTTCATTTGTTGACCAAGACAATTTTTGAAAATTTACCACTGGAATGACTGGCTCAATAACCGAGCCAGTCATTCCAGTGGTGAATTTTCAAAAACAGTCTCCTGATCCGCAAATGGACATTTTCTATGAGAAAATTGAAATTTGTTTGAATAAATTTGAGGGTTAAAGGTTTAACCCTGTCACTGGTCTACACTGGTCAAGAAAATCTACACTGGTCAAGAAAATCTACACTGGTCAAGAAAATCTACACTGGTCAAGAAAATCTACACTGGTCTACACTAGTCTACACTGGTCAAGAAAATCTACATTTCTAGCCATTCAATGTCCATTTGCCCGTCAAGAAGAACATTTTTCAAAATTTATCACTGGAATGACTGGCTCGATTATGTCATCCCTGTGGTAAATTTTCAAAATTAGTCTTGTCTTCGCCTGTAAATGCACAGTTCCTGTGTAGAGGTCATTTTTTTAAAGAGTTAATGGTCAATCAAAATCTCCAGTGATGAGAACTACACCAGGCAACCATTAACCCTTTAACACGAGCCAGTCATTCCGGTGGTAAAATTTCAAAAATAGTCTTCTCTTGGTAGGCAAATTGATATTTTCCGTGAGAAATTTTTTTACTTTCTTGGAATAAATTTCGGGATTACAAGGTTGACCGTGTCATCAATGGATTCCTTATATCTCATTTTCAAGGCAACCATGCAAGAAAACTGATGAATATTTTAAAATTAATTTTACTGACAGCCGTTATTGCCTAAGGAAGTAACGGTTTCCAATCAAATTAATTTCAACATTCAAAAGAAAAAGTTTTATAACGTAAAGAACGCACTTTTTCAGAGATTTTTCCTTGAAAGGGTTACTGAACACTAATTATCAATCTACATTACACAACATCTCCAGTGTTGGAAATACAAATTTAATCAGCCAAAGAAAGCAGAAATAACATTAAGCTTTTACTAAAACAAGTTTTGTAAACTGTAGCTTATCTACACACCCCACCGTCATTCCGTTACCAATTACAATGGAATAAGCCATATCCACCAATTCATATATTCTTCGAGGATCTCAATCAAACCGTAGACAAGATAAAAATGTCTGATAATACGTCCAAGTTCGTGAGCAATGTGCTGCAGGCCATTTTTATTACCGCCTATCAATAACTAGACATGACTATCCTATACGTGGGTTTTTTTTACCTCGAAAAGATCTTTAACCAGAATCAGGAAATCACCGAAAAACATTCCAATCTACGAGCACAGAATCAGACCGTCACACATACGGATGTTGGTAAAACACATGTACACACCACACCCGTATGCATGCACGCACGCACACACATTCACTCTCACTAGTATGTAAAGATGAACCGTCTCTCTCTCTCTCTCTCCCCACAGCGACGCTGCAGTAAAGTTCAGACCAAAGCACCCGTGAAGCCGGAGCAAACAGAAGACAGGTGAAAACACGCGATCATCACTGCCAGCATCTTTATCCGACAAACTTACCCCGGAGGTGCACGCAACAAATCATTTACACAAAAATTACTGCCAATTTTTTACCACCAGACAGCAATAACTGTCTGACTGCTGCAAGCTGCCTGACAAGCATTTCAATGGGCAGTAGCTCTAGACTTGCTGAATATTTTGAAAACAATTTGACTGAAAGTTGTTGGTGGCTTAGACAGACAGTTAATAAAAACATTGAACAGGATGGTATTTTTCTGGATGAAGCACGGTTTTGATAGACAGTATCTCTCTACACTGACACAAGACATTGTTGTAAACTTACCTTAGTAATTATGTCACTACTATAACCCATTACCCCTCAGATTCATTCAAGAAAATCTCGATTTGCAGACCAAGAGAACACTATTAGGGTTATTGAGCCAGTCATTTTAGTGGTAAATTTTTTAACAACCCTGTATCGCACCACCACCCCCGCCCCCCCTGGAACATAGGCATTCTATTCCAACTTTCTAGAACGGCCATCGCCTATAAGTAGAATCAAAAGGTTTTGGTGAGAAATGCGAGACCTATACGATGCAAGTTGGCTGTCAAGCAAATCGAGCCATTGCGTTCTTTCAAACAAACTTGGTTCAGCTCTTGCCCTAGATGAAGTTTCCCGAGTTTCACATCAATCCGTCAAGCGGTTTCAGAAGATTTTTAAAGACGTTTCTAAAAATCAACCAAAATCAACGCTGGCCACTGACCAAATTGGCCGACCAGCTTCATTTTGAAGATTTTGATTATCTACTGAAGTTTTCTATTATCTATCTTCTTATTTCTTAACGCTTCGCTTCCCACGGCGGTAAGGCCTGTATGTGTGGTTGCTGCGACAACCGGTCTTACCGACAAGGAAAGTGGTCGATACGAGCTCGCCTCGTGTGTAGATGAGAATCACGATATTTATGTTCGTATCTGGGCCTGATCTGACTGGTATAGAAGTCGGTGGTTCGTGACGGTGGTCTTCCGTCGCTTCCAGAATTATGCAATAACTCAAACTCTTGCTTCGAGGATATCGAAGTGATGATTTTATTTTACTAATCTTACTATATATACTTCACTATCAATTATAGGTGGCTTATACTACCACCGATATATCTCCCTATCAACTATGAGTGGCTTATACTACCACCAAAATACTTTGAGCAAAGAAGTACTGATTTTTGTTCAATACGAATACTGGTTACTCTACCATCTAAAAGTTGCTTTTCACGATTCGCTAAATCACTTTTATCAAATACTGTTCTTGGCTACTTAAAGTCATTCACCAAGAACTTGTGTGAATTTTGACAAATTCAGTTCCACAGAACTATACGAATTCGAGGCTAGGTTTACCTAAGCGCAGTAATTTTCGGACTCCTGATCAAATTTGAAAGTTCCCCTTATGTACTGCTTCGCCATGTCACGGTCATGTTCGGGTTGTTACACCCAACCCTTGGAGCCCCCGCTTTGCCTCGTTTTGCTTACTACTCTTATAAAACTTTTGACCAATCCATTCCGGCCATTCGCGTACTCCGAAGATAGACCTGAACATTGGCAAAGCAGTACTTGAGTGATGGGATCTGTCGGATTTCGGTCTCAATAATGGATTTTGCTTTGGCAACCATTCCTAATCTCAAGCTTAATGGCTTACTTGACGGACGTCCTCTGTCAGTTTTTCGTCTCGTTTTCTACTCTACCTGGCGCCGGACGTTACCACGTCCGTGTCCGGCCCCTTGCTCATTAGGCTTGCGCCTGCATTCTACAAGGGTGCTGTGACGTAGCGGTGACGTAGTGACCATATGGCCCGCCTGACTCACCAGCATCTGGTGCTGTTGGTCGCTTTTACAGAAACTCGGTTACCGTTATCACGGTCCCATGGTAAATCGGTCACTACGTCATTTCTATGAGTCATCCAGCTTATGCTACATGTACTCTGTCCGTAGTACCCTACCGACGCTCCTGCTTGAATATTTGGAAACTATTGGTCATAATTTCTGCTGAATACTATAAACGGTTGTGCCGCTGCTACAGCAACAACTTTCATCTTTTAATTACCGCCAGATACCATCAACTCACAACCCTAGGTCCTTCTCCATTCTATCCAATTTCACTCAATATTTCGGCTATAGTTTCGCGTCAGTTTCGCATCGACTGATGCCCCTGTTGATGCATCCAGTTATCCGTTCATTAACTCATCTGGTATTCACAAATACAATAATTTCACTGGGCCATCCCTGCAAATATAAGATGTCCCCGGGGTCATGACTCCCCGTACGACAATCCGATATCCACATACGCCCCGCAACCAAAGTTAATTGACCATCTCTCTTAAGGCCCTAAGAGAGTGTCAACTAACTCGTTGTGCCCTATCAACAACCCAAACCTATACCAGCAGCTCCGAACGGATACCACCTGAAATCTCCGAAACTACCAACAATCCCCTAGCCCACGTTACAGCTCGATATGCTATACACACATACTTGTCCGAGTAGCGGAATACTCGGAAATACGTTAGTAGCAGTCATTAGTATATAGCCAATAATTATACAAACATACATGTCCGGGTAGTGGTGCGCAAGGGACCGCCCCCGGAAACACATTAATAGCATCATTAAACCGTGGACGTACAGTAACCCGTCTCACGCGTAACTTAACAATAAAGGCGAGCAATCGGTACAGTTTAAAACAAGTGAATATATATTACATAATGTATTAATATAAACTGCCGCTTTTGCCAGCAGCGACAACACGGTCAGCAGCGACACACTTTTCGCGTGTCGTAATGATTCGTCGTCACACGACACAACATCATAGTCCAAAACCTTAATCCTACAGTGCAAATACCATTACAGATCATGAGAATTTTTCCTATTAATAAAACAGTACACAGTACGGTGTCAAGATAAAGTTCGTGCCACGATCACTAATATTCACCAATTATTGTTCCAGTAGAAACATATAAAGTTAGTGCCAAAATGTCATGGTGATACCTCCAAGCGGGTTATGCTCACGTTAGGATCCACCACGTCAACGTACGTCTCCATCTCTATCCATTCGGCAGCCGTCGGGTCGATCTCAGTCCTGGCGTCAGCATTAGGCGACGACCCGGCTGCCATCCGCAGCGGCTCCGGTAGAGCTGCAGGTCTCCAGGGCTGCTGGGTCTGAATAGTTGGTGCAATGATATGCGGTTCACTACTATGGGCCGCACGTGGCTTGCATTTATGGGCCACACGTGGCTTGCATTTAAGCGCATTCCACATGCGTGATAACACGCCACATTTATATAATATAAGCACAATTACCAACACAACTACGAAGGAACCCGTTGAATATGATACGAAAGAATGTACCCCAATGCCATCGACCATCACCGGGTCGATCATGGATAACGGTGCTAGCGGCACGTACTTAGACTTTTGTAAATGGTTCCACGGTTGTAGCTTTAAATGGTCAACTATCATGGATTGATTTAGAACGCCAGACACATCCAAATGGGGCATTTCAATGGCTAGGCCTATTCGAGTGTACGTCCGACTATAAGACGCCACAGGCTCGAATCGCCAGCCCCTCCCACTATACCCGCATTTTCCAGACATCAATGCATACACACCATTACTCACCATACATCGGTCCGTCAGTCGTCCGTCGCAATGAATTTCCACCGTCTCGCCGAACGTTTGCAACACTACTCCGATTTTCTCGTTGGCAAATAATTTACTAATGGTTACGTTTGACCTCATTAGTTGAATATTACAGTTGCTATCAGTCGCATTTGTCAGTACACTCACAATACAGGGTACGTGGGTCTTGTCGACCCGTAGTTGTCCCTGGCACACCCTAGGGTCAGCGCCACGACACTCCGACGCGGTAAAGTACCACCCAGTCTTGGTATCTAGACCAATGCTGGTACGGGCCAGCATCACTTGCATGTAGTACCCTGTCTTGGCCAGTGGTTCAGGCCATGAGTGTAGTCCATATTCGATATACTGCCCTCCGTCAATCAACGGTAGTGTCGCCACATAATGAAGTTTCGATTCGTCCTGCCACAATGGATGTACCACTACATTTCTGTAATACCACTGATACGGTCTTATCAGCCTATATTCCGCACTAACCTGTTTCGATACGGACGTCAGATCCTCGGGACTAAAAAGTTCCTCCGTTAGACGACCCAACTCTAAGGATGCCGTTTGCCTATGGAATCGTTCGGCTGCCTTCTGGTAGTCATAGACCACATGTTCAGCCGAGTCTATAACATGCCCTAACCGTACTAGCGCATAGAGTTCCAACAATCGAATCCCCTGCTGCCTGAGCGCTCGGCTCATGTTGCCCGTAACAGTGGCCAAGTTGTCGCCTAACTCGTTAATACGATCCGTGTTCATACCAATATCTCGGAAAGCTAATTTGACGTGCGACATCAACTGGTTGGTAAAATGCACCACTTTGTTCATCTTCGTCATCGCCCTCCTCACTACATCTCGTATGGCGTTTATATCCCCAGATGTAGCGGTACCGAACAGCGATGATGCGATGTCGCCCACAAAGTTAAATAACCCTCGCTTCTGCCTAGCGCCATTTCGACTACTCATCGTTTGCTGTGTTTGGCTTGCCATTTTTCTTACCCCCCCGTATTCGATGCTGTAATCCGTATATATCGTTCCCACTCAAAAACGCTGTTTTGGTACCCATGCTAGCGGCGAGACTGGCCATTTGGGCCAACCGTCCCAGGAACTCCGCGGGTAGGTAAGGATGGTCGATGGATACTATCACGGTCCATTCGGCCCGTATCACTGACACAGTTTCCGGCTTAGTTATCATGACGCCGTTCGGCAGGCGGTGTATACTCGAGTCCTTGCATATACTTGATACCATGCTAAACCACAACGCCATCATACACAATATAAACGAATACATTTTAGTATCTGCGAACAAATTTAGTCTTAATTGTTATGATATTCTACGTACTGGCTATTTGCGATGTTACAGTATAGCGATACAATACACACTATCGGCGGTTGTGCCGCTGAATAACGGCATTTACACGACTGACGAGATCAGCGTATAGCACGTCATCGTAAAGGGCGGAGTCTATTACGCCAATTCGGAGTCGCTTGTTACCGGATTCGTTCTCCCGCCCATACCCTTGCTTTCGCTTCAAGTCTAACCTGAGTTGCTTGCTGTCAGAATCGTCATCTGGTATATGTCTGCGCTTGCGTAGCATATAAGGATGCGATGGAAGCATCTCCATTGGTTCAGAGAGCAGCTCTGGTGCCGCCTCTGGAGCGTCAATCACCATGGGCCTGGGAGTTCCGATGACGTCACTTGGTGACTCATGGTTTCGACTGCGATTCGTACTGGGTTGCACCCTTTTCCGGTCAACCCTCTTACCCCCTGTACGCACCTCTGGCTCCGTATCCGAAGCTGGCCGCTTCTTACGAGCCTGGGGTGTCGTCTCAGCGTCGGTGACCATAGGTTCTGGCTCGGGCAACATCGCCCTGGGGTGATGGCTAGCTTTCGTCCCCTTGGTAGGGTTACGAATGGGGCGTGGTCGCACCCCGTCCCAGCACATTTCCGAGTCGACTACGCGCAGCTTACATATATTAAGCACACGCATTCACCCGGACCTTTGATGGCGGACATGGGCCACAGGTCCGTTAATTTTGAAGACCTCATACTCGGGGTCGCTGCGAGAGGTCAATTTCATCCTCTCTTCAGCTTTGACAACCACCGAATCCCCCACTTTAAACTCACCCGCGTTCGCACGCTTATTAATTTGTTCCCGGTGAACCTCTCGAGATCTAGCTGTCCCCTCACGAGCACGCAGCAAGGCGTTGTTGAGATACGTCAGTCTCTCACCAAGGTCCTGCGACGCATCGATTGGAACAGCTTTTGGCAATCTCGCCCGTCGCCCATAAGTCAAATAAAATGGTGTATACCCGGTCGTCGAATGACGAGTACTGCGGTACGCTGTTAAAGCCGCACCCATCTCATCTTCCCACGCCCGCGAGGCGTTGTTCACCCCTTTCTGTATCAACTCCTTAAGAGTGCGGTTGAATCTCTCGGTACGCCCATTGGTTTGCGGATGGTATGGGCTAGACCGTCTATGGTCGATACCGTGTTCTTTAAACCGCTCCTCCAGAGAATTGGAACAAAATTCTTTACCTTGATCCGTTATTACAAGCTCAGGGACGCCATGACGCGCGACATATTCGTTGAAGAACTTCTCTTCGACATTTTGAGATGTCTTCGCTGCAATCGGATATGCTTCTGCCCAAGCAGAACAGTGATCGATCACCGTCATGATATACACGTTACCCTTATTCGATTCTAACAGTGGACCGATCAAATCCATTCCAATTATCTGACTCGGATAATTGGCCATGGGCATCTCACTATACCTGGGTCGGGTGGTGACAGGTCGGTTGACCTGGCACTTCGTACATGTCTCAATCATACGAACCACGTCTTTTCTCAAAGACGTCCACACAAAAGAATCTCTTACTATACCGATGGTCTTCTGCAGACCTTGGTGACCGGCTCGTTCATGAGCCATCCGGAGTACCTTCTCACGGAACAGGGTAGGTAAGACAATTCTAGGGTACTCAGCGTCCAACGCTGAAGGCGTAACTAAAGAATACAAAATGCCATTCTTGACCATATACTCCTCCGGTGTGTTCTTGAACAACGCCGGGTATTCTTTGGTCTGCTCGGCACACAATCCGTCATACGGTACGTCGAACGCTTCTAGAGGGACGTGAGGTAACACTCCCTCGTCGACATCGGGTATTACAAAGTCGCCCGTATCTAATGTCGCGACTTCCACCGGACGACGTAACCTGGACAACATGTCCGCTCGAATATTCTTCGAGCCTTGGATGTATTCAATCTTACATCCGTACTCGGCAATCAGTACTGCCCAGCGCTGCACCTTCGTGTTTTTAACTTCGCCCACAAACAAACTCTTTAGGGGTTTGTGGTCGGTATACACGGTGAACTGCGCGCCAAATAGATAAGATCTAATCTTCTTTAGCGCATATATTACCGCATAAGCTTCCTTTTCTATCACAGGCCAATTCAACTGACTGTCTTTAAGAGTAGAGCTAACATACTGAATCACCCGCTCAATACCCTTGTTATCTACTTGTACCAGTATCGCACCTATCGCATAGCTAGACGCATCAGTATACAATCTATATGGAGCATTCAAATTCGGGTATGTGAGAACCGTCTCACTACACAGCAAGTTTTGCAATTTCTTAAACGCTTGCTGTTCCTCCTGGCCCCACTCAAAACGTTTATATTTCTTAGTCAATTCTATCAAAGGCTTAGCAATTTCGGCATAGTCTTGCACACAAGAGCGGTAATACCCTGTACCCAGGAAACTTCTCACCTCACCCACGTCGCATGGCGGTGACATTTCTCTTATGACCTTGACCTTCTGGACCTGAGGAGCCACTCCCTGTGCTGAAACACGGTATCCTAACAAATCAACTGATGGTTGGGCGAAATCGCATTTCGATTTTTTAACTTGCAAATTATATTCTTGAATTCTACGCATAACCTTACGCAAATGCTGTGCATGCTCAGCCGGATTTCTCGAATATATGACTATATCGTCGACGAAAACATGCAGATATTTTCCCACGAATTCTCGGAAAATATCGTTCATTGCCCTCTGAAATACGGCACCCGAGTTCGCAAAACCGAACGGCATCCGAACAAAGTCGAACAAGCCTTCACTACAAACGAACGCTGTTTTCTCTATGTCTTGGCTGTCCATTGGTATCTGTCAATAGCCAGACTTCAAGTCCATAGTCGAAAATATCGTTGCGCCGCACATCGAATCAAAAATATCGGCTATGTTTGGCAGTGGATAACTATCCTTCTTGCACACAGAATTCAACTTTCTGTAGTCGACACAAAATCTAGTCCCCCGTCCTTTTTAGGGACCAACGTAATGGGCGACGCCCATGGCGATGACGATGGTCTTATGACGCCCGCTGCCAGCATTTCAGCCACTTGATTCTTGACTATATACTGCTTGGCCAGCGGTAGACGGTATGCTTTCTGCCTAATAGGATAGGCATCCCCTGTCGGTACCGTACACTTGACTTTGGGAACCAATCCTAAAGTGTTTGGACGAGCCGTATCAAAAATATCTGCAAAGTCCGCCATGACTTTGTCGATATTTTTATATCCGGTCGTTTCCTTACAGCTTGCATAGACATAATTTGTCTGCTCTCTATGCGGATATTCAAAGGGATATATCTGGCCAAACCATACTACAATTTTGGCCCGATAGTCAATCTTTGCATTTCCCAGGTGCAAAGCATCCGCTCCAAGTAAACATTCATGCCTCATTCTGGCCACAATCGTACTAGGGATGGGTCGGGCGTTCTTGAATTTTACTTGTGTCTCCCCCAACAACTTTATCGGGGAACCATTTACAGCCAAGAGCGTTCTTGCTCTTTTCAATGGCCTAGCATTCAACATGCTACGCCATATATCCTTACGAATCAAGGATGTGCTAGCACCAGTATCCACTAAGGCATGCAGGTACTTACCCTGATCCGATGGACCGTCTTTATCCATTTTTAGATGGATTAAGAACCGCTCGGTCGGTGCTTTCACCAACGGCTCTCTCCGTCGTCGTTTCCCGGGCTCCTTCGGCCACTAACAACTTCGGCGTAGCTATTTTCCCGGGAGGATGCGTCCTGTGCGGCACCGTATGAATAACGGCCCTGTGCATCCGTCCCTTCTCCGGTCAATACGAACCCATCACGGTCTTCATATTCGTACTGGTTACGTCGAGCATTGTTCATGTCCATTCGATTGTTTCTTGAACATTCTCGTGGCGTCGTTCGTATGTCCGTCTGTCGGTCGTTCACCGCGTCGATTTCCATGTCGTCAATGCGGGGACGCTTGATTGCCCCGCGGTTAGCCGGACCCTTTTGTTGGGTCCCGGCAGGACCATTCTGCAGCGGACAGTCTCTTATGTAGTGGCCGTCTTTGCCACACCCAAAACATTTTATTGTTACGGCAGGAGTCGCCTGCTGGCTCATATACGTCCCAAAACAATTCTGGGCCGTATGTCCTTCTCGGCCACATGTAAAACATGTCATGGGTGGCCGTTGTGGTCGGGGCTGTGGTCGCGGTTGTAGTCGTCGTGCGGACGGTTGCACTGTTTGACGACAGTCACTCTTATAATGGCCGACCCGGCCACAGTTATAGCAGGTGATGTTTCTAACTGGTCGGGGCGACGGTGGTGTACGTGGTTTTGCTAGCGGTGGGGTTCTCTTCTCGGGCTTGGCGGCCCTAGTCGCTGTCTGCCGCTCTAGCTGTAAGTCACTCACCAACCCACACAATTGCTCAACCATTCTATTCTGTTGAGCAATCTGTTTCTTTAGCGTGCTAACCACGCTCCAGATCTCCTTTTCCTCCCCGGGACCCACTACGTTTACCTCCATGCCCTGTTCCTGTCGTTCGTTGATTTTCATGGCCTGGAGCAGGTCGTCACAGGTGGCCTCTTCCTCTGCAATCTCAATAGCACGGGCCAGGGTGGTGGCCTTCTTGCGGACAATCCTTTTGCTGAGACGATGATCAGATAGTCCCTTGAGGTAAATCCCCAAGATGGTCCTCCTGTTGTCGATGTTCTCGATAGGGTAAGCCCGGGCGCTCAGTTCCCTATAACGTCTGTTAAACGTTATGATGGTTTCGTTCCGCCTTTGT
This sequence comes from Chaetoderma sp. LZ-2023a, assembly GCA_034401795.1. Classification (NCBI taxonomy): domain Eukaryota; kingdom Metazoa; phylum Mollusca; class Caudofoveata; order Chaetodermatida; family Chaetodermatidae; genus Chaetoderma; species Chaetoderma sp. LZ-2023a. Next base: position 4,122,009 of record CM067371.1, read on the forward strand.
CGTACACCCTCCAGATCATACTTGATCCGTTCTCCTTCGTTTGCTGAGATGAAGTTCAGTGTTATATACTCGTGGAATTCTTCGTAAGCGATATTCTCCCTTACTTTTCCCACGAGAAACCCATCTATGGCTCTGGACAATTGCCCTCGTACCGCTCGCGTGATGATGTAGGCTGGTACGCCCTCTAGCCGTCCTTCATTAGCGACCCATGCTCGCCTGGTTTCGTCGAGGAAGGTTCTCACCTCCTCCGGCACTACTCCGTCGCAGGGTTGTATGCGGTAGATCGTGTCCCGGATCTCCTTCCGGTACACCCGCTCATTTTCTCGGCGGTCGCTGCTTTCGACGATCGCCCCGGCCATCGCCGTCCCCATGGCCTGCATGGCCGCCACGGTCTCAGGACGTAGCTCGACACGTCGATCGATGCCAGGCAGGGTCACGCTAGGGGGTTCTTGCGGGTTTGCCATTTCGCTAGCGATATTCTAATGTAATAACAACCTTTGCTAGTCTTGGTTGCTCAGGACAGTCTATTTCAGTCGTTATTTTAATTATGGTGCTGTCGCTATACTCTCTATGTTGGATGACCCTCGTTGTCTCTGTTGACTGGGCCCTCTCTATAAAAACCTTCACCCGGTCCGCGAGGTCTCTCAATACCACGTTGGCGGGTCGCTCTCTCAGTGCTTGGGCCATACAACTTTTTACTCACGGTTTTCACAGTTTGTCCAATCCTGGAAACATAAATCCTGACAGACGCTCGCCCCTGAAGATTTTGATTATCTACTGAAGTTTTCTATTATCTATCTTCTTATTTCTTAACGCTTCGCTTCCCACGGCGGTAAGGCCTGTATGTGTGGTTGCTGCGACAACCGGTCTTACCGACAAGGAAAGTGGTCGATACGAGCTCGCCTCGTGTGTAGATGAGAATCACGATATTTATGTTCGTATCTGGGCCTGATCTGACTGGTATAGAAGTCGGTGGTTCGTGACGGTGGTCTTCCGTCGCTTCCAGAATTATGCAATAACTCAAACTCTTGCTTCGAGGATATCGAAGTGATGATTTTATTTTACTAATCTTACTATATATACTTCACTATCAATTATAGGTGGCTTATACTACCACCGATATATCTCCCTATCAACTATGAGTGGCTTATACTACCACCAAAATACTTTGAGCAAAGAAGTACTGACTTTTGTTCAATACGAATACTGGTTACTCTACCATCTAAAAGTTGCTTTTCACGATTCGCTAAATCACTTTTATCAAATACTGTTCTTGGCTACTTAAAGTCATTCACCAAGAACTTGTGTGAATTTTGACAAATTCAGTTCCACAGAACTATACGAATTCGAGGCTAGGTTTACCTAAGCGCAGTAATTTTCGGACACCTGATCAAATTTGAAAGTTCCCCTTATGTACTGCTTCGCCATGTCACGGTCATGTTCGGGTTGTTACACCCAACCCTTGGAGCCCCCGCTTTGCCTCGTTTTGCTTACTACTCTTATAAAACTTTTGACCAATCCATTCCGGCCATTCGCGTACTCCGAAGATAGACCTGAACATTGGCAAAGCAGTACTTGAGTGATGGGATCTGTCGGATTTCGGTCTCAATAATGGATTTTGCTTTGGCAACCATTCCTAATCTCAAGCTTAATGGCTTACTTGACGGACGTCCTCTGTCAGTTTTTCGTCTCGTTTTCTACTCTACCTGGCGCCGGACGTTACCACGTCCGTGTCCGGCCCCTTGCTCATTAGGCTTCCGCCTGCATTCTACAAGGGTGCTGTGACGTAGCGGTGACGTAGTGACCATATGGCCCGCCTGACTCACCAGCATCTGGTGCTGTTGGTCGCTTTTACAGAAACTCGGTTACCGTTATCACGGTCCCACGGTAAGTCGGTCACTACTTCATTTCTATGAGTCATCCAGCTTATGCTACATGTACTCTGTCCGTAGTACCCTACCGACGCTCCTGCTTGAATATTTGGAAACTATTGGTCATAATTTCTGCTGAATACTATAAACGGTTGTGCCGCTGCTACAGCAACAACTTTCATCTTTTAATTACCGCCAGATACCATCAACTCACACCCTAGGTCCTTCTCCATTCTATCCAATTTCACTCAATATTTCGGCTATAGTTTCGCGTCAGTTTCGCATCGACTGATGCCCCTGTTGATGCATCCAGTTATCCGTTCATTAACTCATCTGGTATTCACAAATACAATAATTTCACTGGGCCATCCCTGCAAATATAAGATGTCCCCGGGGTCATGACTCCCCGTACGACAATCCGATATCCACAATTTGAACAAATCTGTATCTCTATTCCTGAAAGATGCTTTCTGCTAAATATACTTGAAATCAGACCTGTGGTTCTCGAGAAGACGACATTTTAAATTTCCTATTATTTTAGTATGTGAACTTTTGGCGGGAAAAACATGCAAGATGGCAACCAAATTGTTTATCCGACAGGTTTGAAAATGACAAATTTGAAATCAGAATACCCAAAAAACCTATATAAAACTAATTTCGGCTACATAATCCATCAAATAAGAAAATCCAAACTGGCCGCCAAACATGCTATATTTTGATTGGTTCACGGCGGACATGTTTTTTTATGTGAACAAACTTTAATGGCCCTTAGTCCCTAAACATATCTCCCAAGTTTCAGCCCGATTCCTTCCGCGGCTCTGGAGAAGTCCTTTTCGCGAAAACTACCGTAGATCATCCAAGATGGCCGTTGAACTATCTGGCCAATCGAGTTCCCTTGAACAAACTTGGTTCAGCTCTTGTTCTAGATGATGTTTCGTGAGTTTTGAATCCATTCCCCCAAGCGGTTTTGGAGATTTTAAATCCATTTCTAACAAGAGGTCCTAGATGATGTTTCGTGAGTTTTGAATCCATTCCACAAACGGTTTTGGAGATTTTAAAGCCATTTCCAAGAGGCCCAAGGGCCTGTATTGCTCTCCTGGAATTATTTGCCACTGTCACAAACGAACACAACGAGATGATCACTGTTAAAATTTACCAATCAAATTTCTGTGAAAGTCAAGTTTTATTAAAATTGGCCCAGTGGTTAATAAGAAGTCTTTTATATGATTTTCTCAGAAGTTTTCAGAAAATCCAAGAAAGCCGCCAAACACACTAAGTGTTAAGTGATCAACGGCGGCCATGTATTTTTTAGTATCAACTTTCCATGGACAAACTTTAATGGCCAGTAATAACTACGTGGAATGTATCCGGGGGAGGGGGGGGGGGGGGGCGCCTGGGACATTAAAAAAAGAGTTCCTACACCGCAAAGTTAATTCCTATCGGTTCCATTGTGTGGAGTTGGTGGATCCAATGGCAGACCATTTAGCCTCCTCCAAACCGTTGAGTTTGGATCTGTCGGATCCGATGATAGAACTTGTATGATCCTGTATTGCATGTCATTTCTGTGATGCCCGGGTCTATTGAAATGGCGTGATAGTGGTGTGTCGTATCTTTCATGTTTGTAGAGGTTTGTGATGGAGCGTAGGTGCTCTTGGATCCTGGTCTTGAAAGATCTCAGGGTTCCTCCTACATATTGTTTGCCACAATAATTACAGCTCAGGAGGTATACTACATTGCGAGTTCTGCAGTTTCCTATGATTTTGGCTCTGTAGGAGGCCCCGTGTGCTTACTGGTGAAAAATCTTGACCTGACCATATTTTTTTTTTACAGATGTTGCAATTCTTGGTTTCACATGGGAGGAGGGGGTTGTGGTGGATATCTGTGTTGTTGTGGTCTGGGTCTATTAGTTTCACCCTGACTATGGTGTCTTTTATTGTCTTGTTCTTTTTGAAGCCAAACAACGGTGTGTCTGGGAAGGCCAGTTTGCAGCACTCAGTGCCCTGCAGAATCGGCCAATATTTGACAATTGTGTCTTTTAACATTATCCCTGTGCGGTTGAATTCGCAAACGAAGGTTTGTCTCCGATTTGTTTTGGATGTTTTTGGCTTGGGAGCGGGGTTGATTAGGGAATGTCGCTCCTTCGAGTGGGCCATTTGGCGAGCTCTTTGTAGGATTTTTAGAGGGCAACCTCTGGCGCCATAATGGTTTTGCATTGCGGGCTGTTTTTCTCAAAATCTTCTGTTGATGAACATATTCTCCTTAGTCTCCTTATGGGCTGGCATCTTTGCACGAGTTGGGGTGTGCGGAATCATAATGGAATCAAAGCGTTGACTTCAAGACGGTTTAGGTTTCCCATGGTTACCCTATGGTGGATATGTTTGTTGAAATCATAACGTACCAATTTGATAAAAGATTTTAGAGCGGTATCAAGAGATGGTGGCAGCATAATTGTTTTCTTGGGTTTAAACTTTTTCTCTAGAATATCTTGGGAGGGTGTTGACTGGGTTGGGGGTTCATCCTGTAGGAGTGAGTGTGGGGGTGGGGTAAAGAAGTGGGTAAGACGGAGACGTCTGAAAAAGGCCTGTAAGTTGGTGCAGAGCTTGCCCATGTTTGGTTCTGATATCATTGGGCTAAAGCCTAAACCTTTATCTAAAACACTTATTGTGTCCTTGTCTAGCTCTATGGCTGATAAGTTCACAACAAACGGGGACGTGTATGATTGACTAGATTTATTGTTATCCAGGTGGATGTCCTGTCCTTAATGTTGTTGTTACAGTTTAGAAAGGACATTTGATACTTATCAGCGGTATAACTAGGTGAGAGTGAAACAAAATTGTTTGAAACAGTGTTTGCATGTAAGATATGGTATAGTCAAAATCTGTTGTGCGCATTGTTGCACATCTTGGAAACAATATTGAAAAGCTCCTCCATTGGATCCCTGTTGTTGGTCTCTATCAAAGGTCTAGGCGGGCTCCTCTGGTGGTAGGAGCTGGTACAACGGTCGCTTGATCTGTATGGATACCTGCTTTCTCTTGGGCCTCTGGAGCTGTATGTGTTCCTGGATTGCTGCCTGGGTCTCCTTGGGCCTGGTGGCGGTCTTTGGTGGCTCTTCTGCCTTCTGTTTCATGGACTCGGTGACCTTTGCGCACTGTCATGGTGGTTGCGCGTGGTGGTGATCGCCAGTTCAGCCTCCTTCGTGGTGGCTGCATCGGTTGCTTCTTTGAATGCCCTCTTTAGGCCCGCAGTTTCACAGTATTGTGTCGCCAGTTTGTTGGCGGCATGTGTAGAAACCAAAGCAGTGAGTTCATCTTCAAAATGTTTGAAGAGAATTCCACTTTGTTAGGAATTCTGTGTCTGACTGGTCTGGTTTGAAGGCAGTACTTGCTTTGAGCATTGGCGGTGTAGATTTTGATTCTACCGCTAGTCTGAGCTTCTCAAAGTGAAATAAGAATGGAACCTTTTGGCCAATATTCGCCAATCTCTGACAACTTGGAAGAAGAAATAACAATCCCATCTTCGGTCAATGCTCCAGTTACTAGTCACCAACCCAAGGTGGCTTCAGCAAGCAAAATGTTTTCGGACATCTCCATCCTCGAGACTATTGACGCCAACAATGTGGTAAAGACATCATTGGAGTCACCAAGGACCTCCAGCTCTTCAACACAGACTGCCTCCAGTGCTATCTAGTATTTAAATTTGAAGATGCCAAGAATCCCTCCAGGGCACTGAAGAAGATAATGCACCACATGGAGACACACACGCTCCATGTAACGGAGGATTACTGAAACTTTATTATTATTATTAGTCTGTTACTCACCTGTGCTAGTTTTTTACCATTTTCGCCTCATTCTTCTCACATCTTCATAACAATTATTTAAAATGTATCATATCCCTCACAAATGGGTGTATGTACCTAATCACTCATCTTCAATACAGATCATCTCATACCTTCTTACTTGTTCTTGTCACCCTCACTGCCCATAAAAACATGTTTTGGGTACAAGAGAAAACCCCCCCAAAAATGTATCCCCATGAACCTGGGGAAATAAAGGGACATGAGCCCTTCTATACGCCTCTGAAGAGTCCTACGGCTGAACGAAACGCTATAAGTCTGAATCAAAGTTCACATCAGTCTGATCTTACTTTACAAAAATCACACCAAAACACCACACCCCTCCCCTATGTACCCCACCACCAACTCGATCTCCCCACCCTCCTAAACCAATGCCCATCCCATTTCCAAAACACACACCCCAAACGCTCTCCCTTCCCCCTCTCCCCTTCCTTTTATTCTTTTTCCGCCCAGTACCATTAACCATGGGTACACACTACCACCAAAAAACCAACAATATAATTACAAATTACGCCAAGTACCTACAGTACCGCCTAAAAAATGGTACCGCCAAAATACTTTAGAAATCGCCGGTACAGCCAGCACAAAACCGCCAGTACCACCAGGACTGCCACCTCAAAAAACTGCCAGGTACCACCCACAACCCATACCGCCAGCCAACATATACCGCTGAGAAAAGCTTAACACATCCTGTCACGTGACCAATGGACACCAAAAATGCCCATATATGGTATATCACATGACTACATCCGGGCACCCCACCAAAAAGTATAAAAGGCGCAAACAAACACAGCTCAGATCATTCAGACCTTTGGATCTGACATAGACAGACCAAGCGTCAGGCATTTATTCAGTACTAAGATATATTGTTATTATCAAACTTTAATGGCCCTTAGTCCCTAATCATATTTCTCAAATTTCAGCCTAATCTGTTTAGTGGTACTGGAAAATAAGTCGCTGTCAGGAAAACTAGGTCATCCAAGATGGCTGCAAAACTATTTGGCCAATCAAGCTCCCTTAACAAACTTGGATCAGTTCTTGCCCTAGATGATATTTCATGAGTTTTGAATCGATCGCTAAAGCAGTTTCCGAGATGATTTTTAAAGACATTTCTAAAAATTGGCCAAAATCCAAGATGGCCACTGGCCAAATAGCCCTTTCAGCCTCGTTTGAACAAACTTGGATCTCTATGCCGTAAGGCTGCTTTCTGCCAAATATACTTGAAATCGGCCCAGTGGTTCTCGGGAAGGCATTTTCAATTTCCCATTACTTTAGTATGGGAGTTTTTAGCGTTTTGGATCCAAGATGGCCACCAAACCGTTTATCCGACAGTTTTGAAAATGACAAAATTGAAATCAGAATACCCCAAAACATATAAAGCCAATTTCGGGCTCAAAATCCATCATATAAAAAAATCCAATATGGCCACCAGACGCTCTATTTTGATTGGCCTTGCCGCCATGGCCATATTTTTTGACGGATGAACTTTCCTTGACCAAACTTTCACGAAAACTACTTCATCGAAGATGGCTGTCAAACCATTTGGTCAATCAAGCTCTCTTGAAAAAACTTTGCTTATCGCTTGCCCTAGATGATGTTTCATGAGTTTTGAATCGATTCCCCAAGACGTTTCAAGACATTTCTAAAAATCAACCAAAATCCAAGATGGCTACCGGCCAAATTAGCCGATCGGATTTGTTTGAACAAACTTAAATCCCTATGCCCTAAAGATGCTTCCTGCCAAATATTAATTGAAATCGGCCCACTGGTTCTTGAGAAGTTGTTTAAAGGAAAAGTTGATGGATGACGGATGGACACATGATGGACGTTCGCAACGGCATAAGCTCACTTGGCCTTTCAGGCCAGGTGAGCTAATAATCGATCACGATTGCTCAAAGTCATCGCTCAAGCCTAGTCAAGACACTATATTTTTTTTAAAGTTTACAACTGGAAGGACTGGCCTGATTATCGTCAATCAATCCAGTGGTAAATTTTACCCTTGCCATCCCATTTTTGTTACATTGCAAAAGGTTTTTAGATTTTCAAAATTTTTCGAGATATCCACAGATCCAGAATTTGATTTGATCCGGATCCAAGTTCTTTTATCTGGGTCATGGCCAAAGTCTGGAAATCCTCCTCCTGCATGTCAAGTTCCTTCGTTTTATAAAATCTGAGCCAAATCTGATCAGCAGTTTAAAAAAATATTGAAATGAATTCGACTTGAAAAACTTGGGGCTCCGAAGGATGAAGGGGAAAGATAGTCGCATTCTAAAATATTAAAATATTATCATTATTGATTACATATTACGGATGATCCATAGCTTACTAAAACCTCAGCTTAACCCTTTAATGGCCAAGCCGGCAAAGACCGGCCTCTGCAGTATCTTAAGAAATGTCCATTTGCAGGTCAAGAGAAGACAATTTTTGTAAATTTACCACTGGAATGACTGGCTCGATAACTGAGCCAGTCATTCAATTGGTAAATTAAAAAAAATAGTCTTCTCTTGGTCTGCAAATGGACATTCAGTAAGTAAACATTTTCATTATCTTGACAAAATTTGATCATTAAAGGGTTAAAATCAAAACCAATTTCAATCTTATATGGCAATAACCCTCTGTCAAATTATCCTCAAGATCCTACACCTCGGTTTCATTCATATTCCTGTCAGAGACTGCAGATTATAATTTAGCATCCTTGCTGTGGTACAGCTGGTAGTAATTCCCTGGCCTGTTTACCGCCTCATTACACCTACAAGCATTCCAGCCCAAGACACTTTACCACAGGGAAATTTCAACAATTTATTAGCGGAACAATTATAAGAGCCAGCAATTAACACGACTATTTAATAATAACTGATGTATACATATTTATAATATTACAAGCTATGCAACCCTTGGCTACTTGAAGTAATAAAAGAAACTAGTAGTCATATCAACACACACACACGCACGCACGCACGCATGCACGCACGCACACACACACACACACACACACCTACATGCCAGCACCATGATTCTGGTGAATATAGTTATTTTAAGGTATTACTCCGGAACCAGTAGAGCGAGAGTAGCAAGAGCAGTAGTACTAGTTGTGGCTGCAACATCACATCAGTAGTTGTAAAAGTAACAGTAGCAGTGGGAGACAAAATACTGGCAGTTGTAAAAGCATAGGCAGTATCAGCAGCAGCAGAAGTATGAGTGACCTTCGGAGCAACAATAGGAGCAGTAGGCTTGTGCGATTTTTGATTTGAGTGATCGATTATTTAACTCTTTTAACATTCATATTCGCCAAAAAAAGTTTCTGCAGTGGTGTCGAGAAATGTCCATTTTCAAACCAAGAGAAGACTATTTTTGAAAATTTACAACTGGAATGACTGGCTCGATAACTGAGCCAGTCATTCAAGTGGTAAATTAAAAAAAATAGTATTCTCTTGATCTGCAAATGGACATTTTCTATGAGAAAATTGAAATTTTCTTGAACAAATTTGAGGGATTAAGGACTAAGAATAATCGTGATTACTTGATTAATCAGCCTACAAAAGTAGGTCAATGACAAAATGTCGATTTGCACACCAAGAGAATACTATTTTTGAAAATGTATCACTGGAATGCTTGCTTGAGAATGATTCCAGTGATACATTTTCAAAAACAGTCTTCTCTTGACCTCAAAATGGACATACATTCACTGAGCAAAACCAAAAATTTTTTTTACCTATCGCATTCAAAAGTAATTAAAAGATAGATTTTGAAATATTTACTCAGTAGAAATTATTCAGGATTATTCGATTATTTAACTTTTAATCATATAAATTCACAATTTAAAAATGAATCACAATTTTTTATTTAATCACGTAATCGTGCCAGCCTGAGTAGCAGCCGCAGTAGGAGTATATCTAGTAGAAGATGCAGCAGCAGCAGCCACAGTAGCAGCCGCAGTAGGAGTATATCTAGTAGAAGATGCAGCAGCAGCATCCACAGTAGCAGCCGCAGTAGGAGTATATCTAGTAGAAGATGCAGCAGCAGCAGCCACAGTAGCAGCCGCAGTAGGAGTATATCTAGTAGAAGATGCAGCAGCAGCATCCACAGTAGCAGCCGCAGTAGGAGTATATCTAGTAGAAGATGCAGCAGCAGCAGCCACAGTAGCAGCCGCAGTAGGAGTATATCTAGTAGAAGATGCAGCAGCAGCAGCCACAGTAGCAGCCGCAGTAGGAGTATATCTAGTAGAAGATGCAGCAGCAGCATCCACAGTAGCAGCCGCAGTAGGAGTATATCTAGTAGATGCAGCAGCAGCATCCACAGTAGCAGCCGCAGTAGGAGTATATCTAGTAGAAGATGCAGCAGCAGCATCCACAATAGCAGCCGCAGTAGGAGTATATCTAGTAGAAGATGCAGCAGCAGCATCCACAATAGCAGCCGCAGTAGGAGTATATCTAGTAGAAGATGCAGCAGCAGCAGCCACAGTAGCAGCCGCAGTAGGAGTATATCTAGTAGAAGATGCAGCAGCAGCAGCCACAGTAGCAGCCGCAGTAGGAGTATATCTAGTAGAAGATGCAGCAGCAGCATCCACAATAGCAGCCGCAGTAGGAGTATATCTAGTAGAAGATGCAGCAGCAGCATCCACAATAGCAGCCGCAGTAGGAGTATATCTAGTAGAAGATGCAGCAGCAGCAGCCACAGTAGCAGCCGCAGTAGGAGTATATCTAGTAGAAGATGCAGCAGCAGCAGCCACAGTAGCAGCCGCAGTAGGAGTATATCTAGTAGATGCAGCAGCAGCATCCACAGTAGCAGCCGCAGTAGGAGTATATCTAGTAGAAGATGCAGCAGCAGCATCCACAGTAGCAGCCGCAGTAGGAGTATATCTAGTAGAAGATGCAGCAGCAGCAGCCACAGTAGCAGCCGCAGTAGGAGTATATCTAGTAGAAGATGCAGCAGCAGCATCCACAGTAGCAGCCGCAGTAGGAGTATATCTAGTAGATGCAGCAGCAGCATCCACAGTAGCAGCCGCAGTAGGAGTATATCTAGTAGATGCAGCAGCAGCATCCACAGTAGCAGCCGCAGTAGGAGTATATCTAGTAGAAGATGCAGCAGCAGCAGCCACAGTAGCAGCCGCAGTAGGAGTATATCTAGTAGAAGATGCAGCAGCAGCATCCACAGTAGCAGCCGCAGTAGGAGTATATCTAGTAGATGCAGCAGCAGCATCCACAGTAGCAGCCGCAGTAGGAGTATATCTAGTAGAAGATGCAGCAGCAGCATCCACAATAGCAGCCGCAGTAGGAGTATATCTAGTAGAAGATGCAGCAGCAGCATCCACAATAGCAGCCGCAGTAGGAGTATATCTAGTAGAAGATGCAGCAGCAGCAGCCACAGTAGCAGCCGCAGTAGGAGTATATCTAGTAGAAGATGCAGCAGCAGCAGCCACAGTAGCAGCCGCAGTAGGAGTATATCTAGTAGAAGATGCAGCAGCAGCATCCACAATAGCAGCCGCAGTAGGAGTATATCTAGTAGAAGATGCAGCAGCAGCATCCACAATAGCAGCCGCAGTAGGAGTATATCTAGTAGAAGATGCAGCAGCAGCAGCCACAGTAGCAGCCGCAGTAGGAGTATATCTAGTAGAAGATGCAGCAGCAGCAGCCACAGTAGCAGCCGCAGTAGGAGTATATCTAGTAGATGCAGCAGCAGCATCCACAGTAGCAGCCGCAGTAGGAGTATATCTAGTAGAAGATGCAGCAGCAGCATCCACAGTAGCAGCCATACCAAAAGAAATACTGGTGGCAGTTACATATCCATAAAACTATAAGTAGATTTCAGCTATTTTCTACTCCTCTCATTCCCACTATAGAAATACATCATTATTGAGTGTGCATGTTGCTGGATAATAAAAGCAAGGGCTAGATCTGGATTAAGAAAGTAAGCTAATAATGAGAAATAACACTAGGTAGTGGGGTGGCTGTAGTGTGTATGCACATGCGCATATATGAGTGCACGTAAAGGGAAATGAAATGTGTCCTGGGTGAAGTTCTTATTTCTTGCGATAATTTTGGAAACAATATTGCTGTAAACTATTGTTGTCTATAACACAGGATTTGGCTTCCAGCAATAGTCATATTGGATCGGAAGTTTCAAAGATACACAGCCTTGGATAAACACAGTCAGACGGATGAATAGGACAGACCAACCGACCGACCGACCGAGACAGATAGTTATTTTGAAGTTGGGATTCTGGGAATCCAGGATTCAAAGTATATAAACTGATTGTGACACACATTAAGTGTGCAGAATTTAGAAATGGTTGTGGCATAGTGAGACATGGATTCCTCCTCTCATTAGTCTATTATGGTAGTGAGACATGGATTCCTCCTCTCATTAGTCTATTATGGTAGTGAGACATGGATTCCTCCTCTCATTAGTCTATTATGGTAGTGAGACATGGATTCCTCCTCTCATTAGTCTATTATGGTAGTGAGACATGGATTCCTCCTCTCATTAGTCTATTATGGTAGTGAGACATGGATTCCTCCTCTCATTAGTCTATTATGGTAGTGAGACATGGATTCCTCCTCTCATTAGTCTATTATGGTAGTGAGACATGGATTCCTCCTCTCATTAGTCTATTATGGTAGTGAGACATGGATTCGTCCTCTCATTAGTCTATTATGGCAGTGAGAAATGGATTCCTCCTCTCATTAGTCTATTATGGTAGTGAGACATGGATTCCTCCTCTCATTAGTCTATTATGGTAGTGAGACATGGATTCCTCCTCTCATTAGTCTATTATGGCAGTGAGAAATGGATTCCTCCTCTCATTAGTCTATTATGGTAGTGAGACATGGATTCCTCCTCTCATTAGTCTATTATGGTAGTGAGACATGGATTCCTCCTCTCATTAGTCTATTATGGCAGTGAGAAATGGATTCCTCCTCTCATTAGTCTATTATGGTAGTGAGACATGGATTCCTCCTCTCATTAGTCTATTATGGTAGTGAGACATGGATTCCTCCTCTCATTAGTCTATTATGGCAGTGAGAAATGGATTCCTCCTCTCATTAGTCTATTATGGTAGTTTCCTCCTCTCATTAGTCTATTATGGTAGTGAGACATGGATTCCTCCTCTCATTAGTCTATTATGGCAGTGAGAAATGGATTCCTCCTCTCATTAGTCTATTATGGTAGTGAGACATGGATTCCTCCTCTCATTAGTCTATTATGGTAGTGAGACATGGATTCCTCCTCTCATTAGTCTATTATGGTAGTGAGACATGGATTCCTCCTCTCATTAGTCTATTATGGTAGTGAGACATGGATTCCTCCTCTCATTAGTCTATTATGGTAGTGAGACATGGATTCCTCCTCTCATTAGTCTATTATGGTAGTGAGACATGGATTCCTCCTCTCATTAGTCTATTATGGTAGTGAGACATGGATTCCTCCTCTCATTAGTCTATTATGGTAGTGAGACATGGATTCCTCCTCTCATTAGTCTATTATGGTGATTGCTAGATTTTTATGCCATTAGGCTTTTTAATCCTATATTGGTTCAGATTTTTCACACAAAATTGGCATTTTCCCTCAGTGACTGAATGCTCACTTGCAGGCCAAGATGACAATTTTGAAAATTTACCACTGGAATCACTGGCTCAATTTGTTTGCATAAATTTTCAAAAATAGTCTTATATTGGCCTGCAAATGGACATTCCTCAATTATTAAACCCTTTCGTGGTGAAGCCGGCCAAAACCGGCCGCTACCGTCGTCTTATTGAATGTACATTTGCAGGCCAAGAGGAGACTACTTTGCAAAATTTATCACTGGAGTGAGCCAGTCATTCCGGCCAGTCATTCCGGCCAGTCATTCCGGCCAGTCATTCCGGCCAGTCATGCCGGCCAGTCATTCCGGCCAGTCATTCCAGCCAGTCATTCCAGCCAGTCATTCCAGCCAGTCATTCCAGCCAGTCATTCCAGTGATAAAATTTTAAACATTCTCTTCTTTTGGCCAGCAAATGGACAGTCAATGAACAAATATTTGACATTTTTGACCCAATTTAAATGTATTGTTATGATAAGACAGTTGTTTTGATTGGTTGGTCTATTGTAATTCAATTGTTGATTGGCTTGAGCAGACCTTACTAACCAATAGGTGACATTGGATTTTAGAAGCTATATTTTGATAAACTTTAGACACTTTTATTATCATCCCCACAGGTTTAGAAAAAATGGAGTGGATATTGCAATCATCTCTGTCCATCCCATCTGCCTGTCTTTTCGTCCATCCTGTCTGACTATCTCCTCTGTCACCGTTTCATGGAATTTGATCAAGTTTGCCCTATGGGTTACCTGTATGATTGGGGATTATACCACACAACATTTACATTAGGCGCCACCCCTCGAGTGGGGCTGGAGGAAGGGTGGAGGTGGGCAAGAAAGTAAAAGTTGCCAGAATACAACTATATTTGGTATGCTAATTACCCATCCACACTTGGGTGGGAGACTAGGCTTGGCTTCACCAAGAAGTATCTCTATTTTGGAGTGTACTGAACAAAGGTAAATACCATGCAAAAGGTAAAAATTGTCTACCGCAATCTATAAAGACATCTTGACAAAATTTGGGTAGCTGATTGTCCTTAATCAATGTCCACGGTAAACAAAGATGGTGGGATGATGAGATTTGGAATTGTCTGCAATGCTTATAATTTAATCTTTAATGATTAAATCTGTTTTAATTAAAAATTAAATTTTCTCATAGAAAATGTCTATTTGCAGACCAAGAGAAGACTTTTTTGAAAATTTACCACCGGAATGACTGGTTCGATTATCGAGCCAGTCATTCCAGTGGTAAATTTTCAAAAATAGTCTTCTCTTGTTTGCCAAATGGACATTTCTCGAGCACACTACAGAAGCAGTTTTTGGCTGATATGCGTGTTAAGGTTAGAGGAGGTAGAGTCTCTAACTATAGTGTAGTCTACTTTTAGCTTATTGACTCATTAGGGACCTGCCCTGTTAGACACAAACCAAATTACAACATCTGTTTTCAAACTAAGGTAACCTCAGAAGTTGAATAACAAATTAGATTTTCAAATTACCTGATTGATAATGCTACCTTGCGGAATATTTATAATCAGGTGCAGATATTCACTACACTCAGAAATACTCACGCTAATGTTTTCCTTCTCACTCACAAGCAATTTGTCAAAGGTGTAAATCATCTCCCAATGAGCTCAAAATAATGAGGTAACAGAGCGTAAGTAATTATCCCCCTGACACCCCCTAACATAAATATTGACCAGGATCTATATGTACAGATGGATCTGCCCTATATTTAACAGATGGGGGAATCAAGTTAGCAGACAAAGCGCAGATTACCTGTGTTTTTACAGGTGGAATGTTTGCAACAAAAACCTGCTTAACCCTTTTATCCTCAAAATTTATTCAAGAAAATTAAAGTTCCTCATCAAAAATGTCTATTTCCAGACAAAAATTCTTTTTATTTCAAAATATATCACTAGAATGACTGCTTTGGTTATCGAGCCAGTCATTCCAGCAGTAAATTTTCAGAAATAGTCTTCTCTTGGTCTGCAAATGGACATTTCTCAAGAAACCTCAGAAGTAATATTTGGCTGACTTGAGGTAAAAGGGTTAACGCATTCATTCCTAAATAAGATTCTGAAAAACATGTTTTGGATAAAATCATGGTAATACGACTAAAACCAGTTTGACTTAAATTCATTATGGCTGATGGCAGAAATACCTTTCAGTCAAACCTGTTGTCAAAATATGCATCTATCATTTTGAAATAAAGTCTCTGATAATTCAAAATTTCAGTTTAACATTTTTAGACTCGAGCCAGCCAAAGATGGATTCTGACGTGGTCTTGAGAAATGTCCATTTGCAGACCAAGAAGACTATTTTTGAAAAGTTACAACTGGAATGACTGGCTCGGTAACGGTAACTGAGCCAGTAATTCCAGCGATAAATTTTCAAAAATAATCTCTTGGTCAACAGATAGACATTTTTAATAAGAAATTTGAGTGTATAATGGTAAATAAAGGATGTGTTGCTGAAGCCAGGTGTTAGGAGGAATTTCACAAATCACAACACTGTCAGGTAAGTAAGGTGTAATTAGTTCTGCACCGTGCAGTGTGCCCATACATCAATAAACACATGACAGGTATTCACTCTTCTCATAGAAAATGTTCATTTGCACACGAAGAGATTATTTTAGAAAATTTAACACTGGAATGACTGGCTCGTCTATCGAGGTAGTTATTCTAGTGGTAAATTAAAAAAAATAATTTTCTCTTGGTCTGCAAATGGACATTTCTCAAGACCACTGCAGAAAGTCAATTTTGACCAATATGAGTGTTAAAGCAGGGTTCCTACAGGGTTTTGAAAACAAAATTCAAGGACTTTTAAGATCAACTTAAATAATTTTCAAGGATGTTTATAATGTATGTCCTACTTTACATCCCCTTCTAGCTGTCTGTTACTCTCACATGTGTGTATGTCCTACTTTACATCCCCTTCTAGCTGTCTGTTACTCTCACATGTGTGTATGTCCTACTTTACATCCCCTTCTAGCTGTCTGTTACTCTCACATGTGTGTATGTCCTACTTTACATCCCCTTCTAGCTGTCTGTTACTCTCACATGTGTGTATGTCCTACTTTACATCCCCTTCTAGCTGTCTGTTACTCTCACATGTGTGTACGCCCTACTTTACATCCCCTTCTAGCTGTCTGTTACTCTCACATGTGTGTACGCCCTACTTTACATCCCCTTCTAGCTGTCTGTTACTCTCACATGTGTGTATGTCCTACTTTACATCCCCTTCTAGCTGTCTGTTACTCTCACATGTGTGTATGTCCTACTTTACATCCCCTTCTAGCTGTCTGTTACTCTCACATGTGTGTATGTCCTACTTTACATCCCCTTCTAGCTGTCTGTTACTCTCACATGTGTGTATGTCCTACTTTACATCCCCTTCTAGCTGTCTGTTACTCTCACATGTGTGTATGTCCTACTTTACATCCCCTTCTAGCTGTCTGTTACTCTCACATGTGTGTATGTCCTACTTTACATCCCCTTCTAGCTGTCTGTTACTCTCACATGTGTGTATGTCCTACTTTACATCCCCTTCTAGCTGTCTGTTACTCTCACATGTGTGTATGTCCTACTTTACATCCCATTCTAGCTGTCTGTTACTCTCACATGTGTGTATGTCCTACTTTACATCCCATTCTAGCTGTCTGTTACTCTCACATGTGTGTATGTCCTACTTTACATCCCATTCTAGCTGTCTGTTACTCTCACATGTGTGTATGTCCTACTTTACATCCCCTTCTAGCTGTCTGTTACTCTCACATGTGTGTATGTCCTACTTTACATCCCATTCTAGCTGTCTGTTACTCTCACATGTGTGTATGTCCTACTTTACATCCCCTTCTAGCTGTCTGTTACTCTCACATGTGTGTATGTCCTACTTTACATCCCCTTCTAGCTGTCTGTTACTCTCACATGTGTGTATGCCCTACTTTACATCCCCTTCTAGCTGTCTGTTACTCTCACATGTGTGTATGTCCTACTTTACATCCCCTTCTAGCTGTCTGTTACTCTCACATGTGTGTATGTCCTACTTTACATCCCCTTCTAGCTGTCTGTTACTCTCACATGTGTGTATGTCCTACTTTACATCCCATTCTAGCTGTCTGTTACTCTCACATGTGTGTATGTCCTACTTTACATCCCATTCTAGCTGTCTGTTACTCTCACATGTGTGTATGTCCTACTTTACATCCCATTCTAGCTGTCTGTTACTCTCACATGTGTGTATGTCCTACTTTACATCCCATTCTAGCTGTCTGTTACTCTCACACGTGTGTATGT
This sequence comes from Chaetoderma sp. LZ-2023a, assembly GCA_034401795.1. NCBI lineage: Eukaryota > Metazoa > Mollusca > Caudofoveata > Chaetodermatida > Chaetodermatidae > Chaetoderma > Chaetoderma sp. LZ-2023a. The sequence continues at coordinate 4,139,606 of CM067371.1, forward strand.
CCTACTTTACATCCCATTCTAGCTGTCTGTTACTCTCACATGTGTGTATGTCCTACTTTACATCCCATTCTAGCTGTCTGTTACTCTCACATGTGTGTATGTCCTACTTTACATCCCCTTCTAGCTGTCTGTTACTCTCACATGTGTGTATGTCCTACTTTACATCCCCTTCTAGCTGTCTGTTACTCTCACATGTGTGTATGTCCTACTTTACATCCCATTCTAGCTGTCTGTTACTCTCACATGTGTGTATGTCCTACTTTACATCCCCTTCTAGCTGTCTGTTACTCTCACATGTGTGTATGTCCTACTTTACATCCCATTCTAGCTGTCTGTTACTCTCACATGTGTGTATGTCCTACTTTACATCCCATTCTAGCTGTCTGTTACTCTCACATGTGTGTATGTCCTACTTTACATCCCCTTCTAGCTGTCTGTTACTCTCACATAATTCTTTATAATCACATTTTAACTACATTTTAGAAGCAGGAGATCACAGTACACTAAATTCTGAATTACAAATCTTGTGATTAAAATACTTATTATATAAATTTATGTATTTTCGCTTTGTTTTCCTTAGCCGGGAGAAGTTGGACAATGACAAATTCACTTATATGTTACTCAATAACACTCATATCAGTCAAAAACAGCTTCTACAGTGGTCTTGAGAAATGTCCATTTGCAGACCAAGAGAAGACTATTTTTGAAAATTTACCACTGGAATGACTGGCTCGATAACCGAGCCAGTCATTCCTGTGCCAAACTTTAAAAAATAGTCTTCTTTTGGTCTGCAAATTGACACTTAATTTGAAAAAAATTGAAATTTTCTTGAACAAATTCAAGGCTTAAATGGCTAAGAGATTGCTTTTGAAAAATTTACCATTGGAATGACTGCCTCGATTGTCAAACCAGTCATTCCTGTGGTAAGATTTTCAAAAACAATCTTCTCTTGGTTGTAAAAGGACATCTCGAGACAACTGCAGAAGTCATTTTTGGCCAGGCTTGAGCATCAAATTAAACTCACCTAAAAGACAGACATCTATGGCAAATGGGCAATCATGTTCATCTGCTCTAAGGTGAAGTGTGATAATGCAAATCTTTATAATTTATAAAATTAGAACATGCAGTTGATGGCATACCTGCAAAAGTCCCTACAGTTCCATCAGCTTTAACCTTATGACCACCCCCACTGGCCTACAAAGGCATGGAGGTTAATATAACTGATACCCTGCAGTCCACAATCAAATAGGTAATTCATGTAACAAATGTCATGATGTGTGGGTCATTTCGGAATTGTTACAAGGGAGACAACTCTTGTCACAGTATGCCCAAGATATGGCAATATAAGCAGAGTTACTGCCCTTGCTGTCAGGCAAAATTAGACAAATAGATATTTGACGTTTTTTACCATCACCACCACCCAATGTACCCATCCACGTGTGTGCGTGCGTGCGTGCCTGCCTATGTACGTGCATGTTTCGTGGTGGTGGTGGTGGTGGTGGTGTGTGGGTGCATGCGTGTGTGGCACCAAATATAACTGCCATCTTACAATCTTTCTTGAATTCCAACCAGAGGAGAAAGCCAGGCAGACATCATTTTACTTCACCACACACACCCCACCCCACCTCAATCATATGGGTAACTCAATATTTGACCTTTTGAACACCCCCTGGCAAATACCCACACACCCAGGGGAGGAACAAATATAAATATCATGCAACCATATGGCTACCTCCCATAACAAATTTGGTTGCATTTCAAAACTCCCAGGAACAGACTTGGCAAAAATGAATAGTGGTCTTCCATAATCAGCCGATACATCTGGTCTACTGGGTCAGTAGGAAAAGGGCTGTTTTTTTAATAGATATTCTGTACTTGCTATGATATAAAATAAATAAATACAAAACATCCATATGATGATTAACCCTTTCGTTCCCGGAGTCATAATTTCAAAACAAAGATTCAACTATCTGAAACTCAATGATTTTAACCCTTTCACCGACAAATCGCTGAAAAAGTATCTGTTGAATATTTTGAAATTTATTTTACTGGAAGCCATTGCTGCCTAAGGCAGCAATGGCTTCCAGTAACATTACTTTCAAAATATTCAACAGTTCTCCTGTATGCTTGCCTTGAAAATGAGAAATTGAGAATTCATTGGTGAAAAGGCTAACCCTTTAAATGCCAGTGTCTCAATTTCAAAACGGCTATACAGGAAAGCTGATGGATATTTTGAAACTAATTGGACTGGGAGGTGTTGCTGCCACAGATTAGTTTCAAAATATTCAGCAGAATATATGTCCTATATCATAAAGAATCTGTGTCATTTCTGTTCTGGAAGGGTTAAAAATAATATTTCGTCGATCGGAAGGAGTTTGCTGTTGCATGGTTGAAAGAACAATAATGAGGAAGTGTTCACGAAGATGCAATCACAGTAGGTAGAATTGGATCACACATCCTGATTTATATAGTCTAGATGATGATGATATAATATCATAGAACACCATTACCATGACAACCATTATTGCATCACACACACCCACCCACCCACCCACCCACCCACACACACACACACACACACACACACACACACACACACACACACACACACACACACACACACACACACACACACACACACACACACACACACACACACACACACACACACAGATGTAAACAAAATATCAGACATACACATATGCACATCATGCATCCATCTACCCACTCCACCAACAACAACACCCATGAACAGCTCTCCTCGCCCACGCAAGCACATGGACGCATGCACAGACACTTACATATATGCACTCACAAGACTGGCATATACATACACAAAACACATGCCCATGCAGACACAAGTTATCAGACACACACACACAACACGCGCGCGCGTGCGCACACACCCACACACAACACCCCCACGCACGCACGCACGCACGCACGCACACACACACACACACACACACACACACACACTTATGCATGCACACCCATGGCCCCCACCCAAGCAAGAAAGCACACATGTACGCTCCTACATGCATGCGCACCCGCACACACGCTCAATGTCGCATTCTTACCTCACCAATGTTGCCGCCATCACACGCATCAACACGTTGTATAAAGTAGTCATAGAGACATGTATTATACAAAATGCATGCGCACACAGCGCTGTCATCGCTTTATATAAGAAGTTAGATAAGATCCTAGGGAAATACCCAAGTTGCATAATTACCCTTGTACAACGAGTAACATAGATTACATTAAAACCTCAGAATTAACATAAAATGCCTCCAAGACAAAAACACATACATGTTGGTTAGCACAATTTTGAACACGATGTAAGAAATATTCTGTTAAATATTTTGGACTTATTTTGATTGGAAGCCATTTCTTCCTTATGCTATATCTGAGCTGTACTGTAGATTATGATTTGTATATTGCTAGCGCTGTGATTAGCGGTTTCTTACCTTGGAGTGGAAGAATAGCGTGGTTTTGGCTACTGCCGGCATCGGTCAGGCCGCCATCATGCATGGCCGATGCCACAGAGTTTGTGGTACTTCTGCTGCTACTAACAATACTGTCGTCTAGTTTATCTGTAAGAAATCACACAATTCAATATTAGCATAATAAATTTCCCGTATTGTTGTCTCGAAATCGAAAGACTAGAGTTTCAAGCGTCAAAGAGTTAAAATGCAAATGTACTGTGATGCGTAAACATGTGCCGGAGAGTGGGTGTGCGTGGCTAAGCAGAAAATTTAGAAACCTAGAAGTTGACTATGAAATTGGTCTATTTTTGCACATTTTCTCCTGAAAAACTAGCCTATTGGAAATAAATTTATAAAATTTAATGTTAGAAGGTATGTAAATTATTTCCACAATTTTTTAGCTATGGCTCGCAACTGGTATAAGTTGGTCTGCCAGTCTGTCTGTCAAATATTTTTCATGGCTGACAAAGTCACAACTATAGCGTGTCGCACTGGTTTTAACCGTTTCGCTGCTTCAAGCCACCAGATAATAATTTTAATGATAAAAAATTCTTGGCGGAATATTTTGAAAACAATTTGACTGAAAGTTGTTGGTGGCTTAGCCACCCCAACAACTTTCAGTCAAATTGTTTTCAAAATATTTAGTAAGACCGGAGATATAACCCCTGTAATATGTTGTCTGCAAAAACTCAGCAGTCACACAGTTAACACTTACCACTCTGATGTCAGAATTTTAAATTTTCAAATTAAATTAAAAGATGAACTGGTGTACATCTTTTAACAAAATTGTTGAAAAACGTGAATATTGACATCAGACTGGTGGAATCTTTTCAATCTGTAACAATTTTCTGCTATATTTTCCATATATAGCTCTTTTACAACAACACAGAATAACTAAACCTTTTCTCCCTGAAATGCCTGTTTCCCAAAAACCTTCTAACCAGCCATACAATTAAGATTTAAAGTTCTCATATCCCTTTAAATATAGACACTTTTGCACGAGATATGAGATGCTCGTTGATTTCTGATCAATTTACCCAGAGAGCAATGCTACCCAGCGTGCAATGCTACCCAGCATGCAATGCCCTGCCTCCATAATCGTTGTAAGTATTGGACGCCATTTTCGCTTAGTCTATTGTCTGCACAAGGCAAGATTTCTCAAACAAAACCAACCCGCTTGCACGTGCAAATGGTCATTTGTCCTCCAGCTCTGGAAGTGTAAGCACGCGCGTAATTTGTATTCAGTGGTACATTCGGCAGTCTGTATTTCAATACTGTTCAGAGAAAGTGTGTCAATTTCCAGGGGAATATAGGAGAAAGCTTTTACATACTTTGACAATAATTTGCGTGAAAGTTTTGCTGTAAATGACAGCAACAATATTCAGTCAAATTATAGTCAACATAATTAGTAGGTAATGCGATGACTTCCTGCAACATATCTTATACTAATTTGAATGAACATTGTTGCTGCAACAACTTTCAGTCTAAAATAACCATTATAATTTTCAGTCTATACTCGCTACTGATTTGAAGAGGAATTTGACTAAGTTCTCGTACACATGCAGTCAATATCTTACTATATAAGTAGATTGAGAATAGGCCTATGCCCTACATATGCTTTCTCGCGAAGACTGAATGATTAGCAAACAACGTGTAAGTTTGTTGCTGGGATTGTGCATTTGATTGAAATGCATTGATCGAGCAGAAACGTACATACCCTAGCTTGACTAAATATTTCCTTCACGTAGGCAAAGCGGATTTTGGGCATATACTCACTCTACTTAGATAGCAATATTGAACGTCATATGATTCTATGGACAACAATTTGATAACGTTGCTGGTGCCTTATTCAGCAACAACTTACAGTAAAATTGCACTGCAAATACGCAGCGAGTGTTGAGTGAAGTAATGATGATTATTTTAGAACATACAGACTGAAACCTCTTGCAGCAACAATGTTCATTCAAATTAGTTTCAAATCGGTAGCAGGTAGTAATCGCAGTATCTACTAATTATTTTAACAATAATTTGACAGAATGCTGGTGCTGTTATTGATAAGAACAACTTTCACGCAAATTATTTTTAAAGTATATAAAAGCTTTCTCATATTTTCTCCTGGAAATTGACACACTTTCTCTGAACAGCGTTGAAATACAGACTGTGGAATATACTGCCGTGAATACGCCCTACGTGCATGCTAATGCTTCCACAGCTGGTGGACAAATGACTATTTGCACGTGCAAGCGGGTTGGTTTTGTTTGAGAAATCCTGGCTTGTGCAGACAATAGACTAAACAAATATGGCGTCCAATAGTTACAACGATTATGGAGGCACTTGCATGCTGGACAGCATTGCATGCTAGGTAGCATTGCAGTCTGGGTAAATTGAACAGAAATCACCATGCATCGCATATCTCGTGCAAAAGTGTCTATATTTAAGGGGATATGAGAACTTTAAATATGTTGAAAACTAATTTGACTGTGCGTGCTGTTGCTGTTGAATATATCAAAACTAACTTAACCCGTAAATCCTCGAATATGTTCAAGAAAATTAAAATTTTCTCATAGAAGATGTTCACTTGCAGACCAAGAGAAGACTATGTTTGAAAATCTTACCACAGGAATGACTGGCTCGGTTATCGAGCCAGTAATTCATGGTAAATTAAAATTCTCAAGACCACTGCAGAAGGCGTTTTTGCCTGATTTGAGGGTTACAGTGTTAAGGGTACTATGTCACACCAAGTAGTCTTAAATGTCACACCAAGTAGTCTTAAATGTCACACCAAGTAGTCTTAAATGCCACACCAAGTAGTTTTAAATGTCACACCAAGTAGTGTTAAATGTCACACCACGTAGTCTTAAATGCCACACCACGTGGTCTTAAATGCCACACCAAGTAGTCTTAAATGTCACACCAAGTAGTCTTAAATGTCACACCAATCATTCTTAAATGTCACACCAAGTAGTCTTAAATGTCACACCAAGTAGTCTTAAATGTCATACCACGTAGTCTTAAATGTCACACCAAGTAGTCTTAAATGTCACACCAAGTAGTCTTAAAGGTCACACCAAGTAGTCTTAAATGTCATACCACGTAGTCTTAAATGGCACACCACGTAGTCTTAAATGTCACACCAAGTAGTCTTAAATGTCACACCAAGTAGTCTTATATGAATAATAATAGCAAACGTACAATATTCCAGCCGTATTTAGTGTATTTTCATGCAATCTAATGGAATATGAAATGATTTTCCATGTTGAGCGCCCTATCATTGAAATTGAATTGTGCATAAAAACTATGCAATGTGGATGAGTTTTATTTAAAATGTGTAGGTTGTGCCTCATGAAATGGTAGAACAGCCATTCAGTAAGAAGGGCTTCCGCAGTCGCAAGGAGGTCACAACCCGTAAACAAATCTCTCGTGACAGCGACGAGTTTGCGAATGCTAAGCTACATATTTTTCTTCTACTCGTGTGTTTCAGCGTGTTCTCATGTATCCGCTTCTTGGTAACAACGTGATATTGAATCATATGAAGATATTTGTACGCTAGAATAAGAAAATTTAACAATATTTACGCGATTGGAAATGGAAAACAATCCCATCAAGGCGTTCACCCCTGTGCCAATTCACCATATTGTGCCTTACTTGTTATTATGGTACAATTGTAATACGCTGGCAGATTGTTTTAAAGTCCAGGTGATTTCAGCAATTTTACGTGATATTGTACACACTTACGCCAGTCCCTTAGCCCTATTCTATGCATTGGGCATAGAAAATGTAGGACATAGGTCGTCTATTCACGTTTTGCATGTAGGATACGCATACATGAGTCTTACAGCTTCATTTGTAGCCAAGTCAGCCATCCACACAGTCAGTTGGTCTGTGTGTTGGTCAATCGGTGAGTGCGTGGTTCGGTCTGTCAGCCTGTCTGTTTGTCCGCCACTCATGCAGTCATCTGACCTGTCACTCATGCAGTCATCTGATCTGTCACCCATGCTGTCTAGAATGTCAGTCTCTATTCCGCATGCAGTCATCCAATCTGTCACTCATGCAGTCCGTTAATCTGTCACTCATGCAGTCATCTGATCTGTCACTTATGCAGTCATCAGATCTGTCACTTATGCAGTCATCAGATCTGTCACTCATGCAGTTATCTGATCTGTCACTCATGCAGTCATATGATCTGTCACTCATGCAGTCATCCGATCTGTCACTCATGCAGTCATCCGATCTGTCACTCATGCAGTTATCCGATCTGTCACTCACGTAGTCATCCGATCTGTCACTCATATGGTCGATCGGTTAGTCACTCAGTGAGGGGGCTGGTCAATCGGTGGGTGGGTGGTTTGGTCTGTCAGGCCGTCGCTTATGCAGTCATCTGATCTGCCACTCATGCAGTCATCTGATCTGTTACTCATGGAGTCCATTAGTCTGTCACTCATGCAGTCCACCAGACTGGCACTCATGCAGTTATCCAATATGTCACTCATGCAGTCCATCAGTCTGTCACTCATGCAGTCATCATATCTGTCCCTCAAGCAGTCATCCGATATGTCACTCATGCATTCGGACAGTCCGTCACTCATGCAGTCATCCGCTCTGTCACTCATGCAATCATCTTATCTGTCATGCATGCAGTCAATCAGTCTGTCACTCATGCAGTCCACCAGTCTGTCACTTATGCAGTCATCCTATCTGTCACTCAAGCAGTCACCTGATCTGTCACTCATGCAGTCATCTGATCTGTTACTCATGGAGTCCATTAGTCTGTCACTCATGCAATCGTCCTATCTGTCACTCATGCAGTCCACCAGTCTGGCACTCATGCAGTTATCCAATATGTCACAGATGCAGTCCATCAGTCTGTCACTCATGCAGTCATCATATCTGTCCCTCATGCAGTCATCCAATATGTCACTCATGCATTCGGACAGTCCGTCACTCATGCAGTCATCTGCTCTGTCACTCATCCTATCTGTCACGCATGCAGTCAATCAGTCTGTCTCTCATGCAGTCATCCTATCTGTCACTCATGCAGTCCACCAGTCTGTCACTTATGCAGTCATCCTATCTGTCACTCAAGCAGTTATCCGATATGTCACTCATGCAGTCCATCTGATCTGTCAATCATGCAGTCACTCATGCAATCAGTCACCCATGCGGTTGGTCGGGCGGATAGCCTGCAGGGTTGTCATTTAGTAGGTCGAGAAGTCCATCACTCATCTAATCTGTCACTCATACAGTCGGTCGGTTGCTCAGTGGGTTGGCCACTCCATGGGTTGGTAGTTTGGTCCCTCAGGATGTCCGTCACTCATGGAGTCCTCCGATCTGTCAATCATGCAGTCATCTGCTCTGTCACTCATGCAGTAAGTTGGTCAGTCGTTTGGTCGCTCATTGGTCAGCCTGTCCATCAATCCATCATGCATGCAGTCATCGAATACGTCACTCATGCAGTCTGTCATCTTATCTGTTACTCATGCAGTTGGTCGGTCGGTCAGTCGGTTGGCAGGCCTATCCGTCAGTCACACAGCAGCCCGAGCTGTCACTCATGCAGTCTGTCAGTCCATCACTCATGCAGTTGGTCATCCGATCTGTCACTCATGCAGTCAGTCATTCGGTTCATCGGTCTATCTGTCAGTCTATCACGCATTCCACTCAGGCAGTCATGCGATATATCACTCATGCAGTCCGCCAGTCTGTCACTCGTGCAGTCATCTGATCTGTCACTCCTGCAGTCATCTGATCTGTCACTCATGCAGTGATCCGATCTGTCACTCATGCAGTTGGTCTGGTGGCCGGTTGGTCGCTCATTCGACCGGCCAGTGGATTTGTCAGTCGGTGGGTGGGTGGTTTGATCTGTCATAATGTCTTCAGTTTGTCACTCATTCAGTCCTCCAATCTGTCACTCATACAGTCATCCAATTTGTCAGTCATGCAGTTGGTCACTCATACAGTCAATAGGTCGGTTGCTCATGTAGTCAGTCAGTCACCCATGCAGTTAGCTAATCTGTCACTCATGCGTTCGGTCGGCCCATCACTCAAGAAATCGGTCGGTCGATCTGCCGAAGGGTAGTTTGGTCTGTCAGCCTCTCCGTCAGTCCATCATTTATGCAGTCATCCAATCTGTTACGCATGCAGTCATCCGATCTGTCACTAATGCAGTCATCTGATCTGTCACACATGCAGTCCATTAGCCTGTCGTTGATGCGGTCCATCAGTCTGTCACTCATGCAGTCCTCTGATCTGTTATTCATACAGTCCGTCAGTTTGTCACTCATGCAGTCATCTGATCTGTCACTCATGCTGTCATCCGATCTGTCACTCATGCAGTCGGTCTGGCGGGTGGGTGGTCAGTTGATTGCTGAGTCACTCGGTCCGCGGGTTGCTCAGTCGGTGGATGAGTGGTTTGGTCTGTCAGCCTGTCCATCAGTCCATCAATCATGCAGTCATCCGATCTGTCACTCATGCAGTCCGCCAGTCATGGAGTCATCCAATTTGTCGCTCTTGCAGTCATCCGATCTGTCACCAATGCAGTCATCCGATCTGTCACTCATGCGGCCGGTTGAAAATTGTCAAAAGTCACTCCTCTTTCCCCCCCTCCCAAATACCACAGGAGTCTGCCGCTTTAGATATGAAAACGCGAAATCAAAAATACGAAAACACGGTAGCACTATATAGGCCCCTACTACTATAATTATATAATATACACAAATATATTAGTAGTATATAGCGCTACCGTGTTTTCGCATTTTTCATTTAGCGTTTTCGTATCTAAAACAGCTGACTCATGTGCATATACATACCGCATCTATTTGTAAGTTCAAGTTAGTCTGAGATGAGTTCACGAAAAATCAGGATATGATTGCTTTTTCATAATGAAAGTCCCATAACGAAAATAACACAATACTGGTAAGACACACTTATGAATGAACGTGGGTTGCGCTGCCCGTTTTCGTAATAACTGCAATAGTTTGCAAACTATTGTGAATGCGTTACGAAAACTGATAACGCAAGCCACCTTTGCCGCATACGCGGTGCCCATTACCAGTATTGCTGGCCTGTTTACAGCTAATTCGCCTATTTTAGTCTACCCTATCATTTAATTTAGTCGTTAATAATATTTACTGATGATGCATCCATCTAATAACAATAGCCGATTGACACAAGTTGAAACCGAAAGCGAAACAAAAGATATGTCACATGATAAGAGAGATGCCCACTGAATACAATATAAACTAGATGGATAAGATCAGAAATGGCTGTAAAAATGTGCTATTTGATGATCACGGTAACGGTGGAATTAAATCGATCTATTGGTGGCATTGCACAAATATGAGCTTCTCCTGACACAATGAGATAATGTATATAGCCAGCCTAGAGACTAATTTGCAATAATGAAATACTGTGACATAGCAGCTTTAACTGATTATGGCAGCAAGAGTTTCCAGTAAAATTCTGTTACGGAATATTCAATGGTTGCCATGTAGTGTCACTGTCTTGAAATGGAGACAGGCCTTCTAGGATAATCTAGCATCTCTTTTCATCTTATCAGTTGCCACACATGTAGAGTGTTGCACTACAGAGCTGTTAGAACTGCTTTCTTATAAGTAGTGCAAGAATGTAAAGATCCGATCTGATACTCAAGTGTATGATGTCATAATACATTACGTCACATGTACGCTGAAGTTAAATTCAGAATGTGTAAAGAATGCCGTATCTAGATCCGTTATGAACATTGAATAGTTCATCTGGTGTATGACGTATCTAGATCCGTTATGAACATTGAATAGTTCATCTGGTGTATGCCGTATCTAGATCCGTTATGAACATTGAATAGTTCATCTGGTGTATGACGTATCTAGATCCGTTATGAACACTGAATAGTTCATCTGGTGTATGACGTATCTAGATCCATTATGAACATTGAATAGTTCATCTGGTGTATGACGTATCTAGATCCGTTATGAACATTGAATAGTTCATCGAGTGTATAACGTATCTAGATCCGTTATGAACATTGAATAGTTCATCTGGTGTATGACGTATCTAGATCCGTTATTAACATTGAATAGTTCATCTGGTGTATGACATATCTAGATCCGTTATGAACATTGAATAGTTCATCTGGTGTATGACGTATCTAGATCCGTTATGAACATTGAATAGTTCATCTGGTGTATGACGTATCTAGATCCGTTATGAACATTGAATAGTTCATCTGGTGTATGACGTATCTAGATCCATTATGAACATTGAATAGTTCATCGAGTGTATGAGTTGTATGTCTTTATTATTTAACCGTTTAACCCTCAAATCGGCCAAAAACGTTTTCTGCAGTGGTCTTGAGAAATGTCCATTTACCACTGGAATGACTGGCTCGATAACCGAGCCAGATAACCGAACCAGTCATTCCAGTGGTAAATGTTAAAAAATAGTCTTCTCTGGGTCGGCAAATGGACATTTTCTATGAGAAAATTTAAATTTTCTTGAATAAATTTTAAGGTTTAAAGGGTTAATAAACATTCTGTTGAATATTTTTTAACTAAGCTGACTGGGCGCCGTTGCTGCAGCAGCAACCAGTCAAATTAATTGTAAAATATTCAACAGCTTACCTGTATAGTTACCTTGAAATTGGGATTCTGGGAATTCAGGATTCAAAGTACATAAATCTCGACACAGACAAAGCTGGAAATGGATCCCTCTAATTGTGCATGTTCTATTGAATATTTTGAAACTAATTTTACTGCCAGACACTTGCTGCCATAGGGTTATTTTTAGACTGGGGTGGGTGGGTTTAGAAAAAGGGCGATTTTCGGTCAAAACAGTTGACATAAAAAGATATGCGAATGGTCTAAGAGAACAGATAGCTTTTTAACCATTTAATCCTCATATAATTTAAAAAAAATCTTCTGCAGTGGTCTTGAGAAATGTCCATTTGCCGACAAAGAGATGGCTCTTTTTGAAAATTTACAGCTGAAATGACTGGCTCGATATCCGAGCCAGTCATTCCAGTGGTAAATTTTCATAGACAGGCTTCTCTTGGTCTGCAAATGGACATTTTCCATATGAAAATTTAAATTTTCTTGAACAAATTTGAGTGTTAAATGGTTAAGAAGTACATACATGTATAACCGGCTCAATGGGTGCATATGTACTTGTGCTTACAGTGTATTAAAATTCCAAAGTTTGGAAAAGGATTTAATTTTTCTATTTGATTCAACAAAATGAAATTATTTTTAAATGTACACCTATACCTGTACACCGGTTCAGAGTGATTGCCATTGAAATTATTGTCTGTTGGCTTGTAGAAGTCAAAGCGGTTAATGCAGAATAGACATTACTACACTATCATGGATAACCATGAGAACACTGGAGCAGTCAGAGCTTACCTTTGTGATTAAGCGGGCCGTTAAAGAAATAAGCTCCTGGGTTACTGGCAAAACTTGTATCACTAATGGGCTGGGCTGGTCTCACACCATCAGGGGTCTTCGGCTGAAACACATAAATATATTCACAATCCTGTTAACAAAGTATCAGAATAATTATACATAATTAACCCTTTAACACTCCTATCAGCCATTTGCAGACCAATAGATTATTTTTGAAAATTTACAACTGGAATGACTGGCTCAATAACCGAGCCAGTCATTCCAGTGGTACACTTTCAAAAAATCGTCTCTCGGTCTGCATATGGACACTTTCTATGAAAAAGTGGAAATTTTTAAAACAAATTCACGGGTTAAAATCAATATAGAAATGGCAGAAAGATGTGATAGTTTTAAGCCAGTTGTGGACACAAAGTAAACCATTTCACACAGGCTTCTTGTATATGCCAAGACTTTGGACTAAAATGGTGGAACCCAGTCTTAGCTATGTCCCGCCCCTTTCTAGCTAAGCTTCACCCACGCTTTGCCCGTGTTGGGATTGATCGATCCCTGCACTCTCTGATTCTCAATTTCCAGTAAACTGTACTGGTAAGCTGTTGAATATTTTGAAACTAATTTGACTAGGTGCTGTGCACCCAGTCAAATTAGTTTCAAAATATTCAAGAAGGAGAATAGAGGAATCAGATCTGTCACTCAAGTATCTGGATGTCATAATCAGATATGTCACTAGTGAGCTGATACCACTTGTAATCAAAATGTCAAAATGACGCCGCTCTCTCACGAAACTCGAAAGGTCTCTCACAATTTACATTTTAATATAAATCCTGTTGAATATTTAGATAGTAATTTGACTGCGATTTGTTGCTGTAATAACAAAATACTCAATAATTTACCTGTATAGTTACCTTGAAATTGGCAAACTGGGAAATAAGGGTTCGACAACCGAGCTAGTCATTCCAGTGATAAATTTTCAAAAATAGTCTTGGTCTGCAAATGGGCATTTTTTCTATCAAAAAATTGAAACTTTCATTAAGAAATTTGATGGTTAAATGGTTAAGTACGCTTTAAGTACAGCTCCATTGCAGGATTAGGAAGAGCGGGATGTTTTAGGTTGCTGCTGTATTTGACAAATGTGTCTGCTCTCTCTCTGACATTGCCTGTGCTCACGAACATAAGTAGAAACCAACTTCACTACAGCTTTAATTCAATTTAATTTTCATTACTCGTGTATTTGATTTGATTACAACCAGAGTATCAAGAATGTTCTAGCAGCAATAATATAACATAAAGCTTGGATTCCACAGACGTGTGCATGCATGGTCCCACATGTATGCGGAAAAATCAATCGCATAACATTGAATGTGTGATTCCATTACATAACCCGATGTGCCTACTTCACGTATACTTAACCCTGTAAATTTCAAAATCGGTCAAGAAATATCAGCCTAGTGAATGCTCAAATGCAGCCCACGAGAAGACTATTTTTGAAAATTTACCACTGGAATGACTGGCTCGGTTATCGAGCCAGTCATTCCAGTGGTAAATTTTCTAAAATACCCTTCTCTTGACCTGCAAATGTACATTCTCCAAGGCCACTGTAGAGGGTTAAACACTCTATCTCATAATTCAGGACATGAAGATAAATGAATGCACACGAGACTGCAACTCGTATGAGATGCTGACTCACACCTTTACAATAAATTCTTACATTGCACTTAGTGACCTCCTGACCTAGATATTTGACCTTTGAACTGAAACTCAAATTACTTTTACCCCACCACAATTTGAACCGATGTGCCAATGGACGTTTCCATTTTTAGCCCTGCCCCGCCTACCTCTAGCTAAGCTCCACCCACACCTCGCTCGTGTTGGGATCGATCGATCTCTGAACTCCCTGACTATCAATTTCCAGAAAACTGTACAGGTAAGATATTGACTATTTTGGAACTAATTTGACTGGGTGCTGTTGTTGCCTATGGTAGCAACAGTGTCCAGTCAAATTAGTTTCAAATTATTCAACAGCATGTTTATTAAATAGTAGAGACATACAATTTGTACAACGTGTCGGACTATTAAGAGTTAAAGACGGGCCAAATAGAATCATTTATGACATAATGATTATGACGTCATCCTACATGCCGCTTAGCTGATTATGACGTCATATGATAGATGGATACTCTGGAAAGGTGAATTGTGGTCATACTACTTTCTTACATTCGCGAGTTTAGGGTTAAAAAGGTGCATTCCGGTACGCATGTCGTGACCCTGTGACCTACATATTTGACCATTTGACCCGAAACTCCAACTGTCTATCTAGCCAGCGACAATATAATTGTATGTAACACATTTTTTATTCTACCTTCTTGTGTTCTGGAGATATGTTGCTGACAAGTGGACAGACAGATAGTCAGACAGATGCCGCCAACTACAATACTCGCAACATCCCTCGGTGGTGTGAGTAATTATGTTAGGCAGGAAGGTCTGTATAGTCTTTCACAAACGCACATGCACACGCATGCACACACCCACTCAGGCACAGCATGCACACACACAGGCACAGCATGCACACACACATGCACAGATGCACGAACAGCATGCACACACAAGCACATTCTACAAGCAATATAATGACAACTTACTGGTTTTACATGCTTCTTCTTTCCACCAGGTGTCAACATTCCTGTAAACAAACAACAACAGCAGCTATTAGTCACATAGAAACAAAGCAATTGCATACAAATCTAAATTTGATTATTTTGAGGTAAATTTAATGCTATTTTGTCAATATTCTAAAATTAATTGAAATATGAAGGGATCTATTAATCATGTTTTTATTATCCAACTGATAGCACAATCATGACCGTCATGTCAACCAACAGCACAATCACCTGACACCACAATCAAGTGATGCTACAATCAACTGACATCAAAATCAACTGATGCTACAATCAACTGATTTCACAATCAACTGACAACATAATCAACTGACAACATAATCAATTGACATCACACTCAATTGACAGGACAATCAACCAACAGCACAATCAACTGACACCACAATCAATTGATGCTACAATCAACTGACATCAAAATCAACTGATGCTACAATCAACTGACTTCACAATCAACTGCCAACATAATCAATTGACATCACAATCAATTGACAGGACAATCAACCAACAACACAATCAACTGACACCATAATAAATTGATGCTACAATCAACTGACATCAAAATCAAGTGATGCTACAATCAACTGACTTCACAATTAACTTATGTCACTATAAACTGACAGCACAGTCAACTGTCATCACAATCAACTAACACCACAATCAAGTGATGCTACAATCAAATGGCATCACAATTAACTGACAACATAATCAACTGACATCACTATCAATTGACAGGACAATCAACCAACAGCACAACCAACTGACACCACAATCAATTAACATCACAATTAACTAATGTCACTATAAACCGACAGCACAGTCAACTGTCATCATAATCAACTGACCCAACAATCAAGTGATGCTACAATCAATTGACATCACAATCAATTGACATCACAATTAACTAATGTCACCACAAACCGACAGCACAGTCAACTGTCATCACAATCAACTGACACCACAATCAAGTGATGCTACAATCAACTGACATCAAAATCAACTGATGCTACAATCAACTGATTTCACAATCAACTGACAACATAATCAACTGACACCATAATCAATTGACATCACACTCAATTGACAGGACAATCAACCAACAGCACAATCAACTGACACCACAATCAATTGATGCTACAATCAACTGACATCAAAATCAACTGATGCTACAATCAACTGACTTCACAATCAACTGACAACATAATCAATTGACATCACAATCAATTGACAGGACAATCAACCAACAACACAATCAACTGACACCATAATAAATTGATGCTACAATCAACTGACATCAAAATCAACTGATGCTACAATCAACTGACTTCACAATTAACTTATGTCACTATAAACTGACAGCACAGTCAACTGTCATCACAATCAACTAACACCACAATCAAGTGATGCTACAATCAGATGGCATCACAATTAACTGACAACATAATCAACTGACATCACTATCAATTGACAGGACAATCAACCAACAGCACAACCAACTGACACCACAATCAATTAACATCACAATTAACTAATGTCACTATAAACCGACAGCACAGTCAACTGTCATCATAATCAACTGACCCAACAATCAAGTGATGCTACAATCAATTGACATCACAATCAATTGACATCACAATTAACTAATGTCACTACAAACCGACAGCACAGTCAACTGTCATCACAATCAACTGACACCACAATCAAGTGATGCTACAATCAACTGACATCAAAATCAACTGATGCTACAATCAACTGATTTCACAAGCAACTGACAACATAATCAACTGACAACATAATCAATTGACATTACACTCAATTGACAGGACAATCAACCAACAGCACAATCAACTGACACCACAATCAATTGATGCTACAATCAACTGACATCAAAATCAACTGACATCAAAATCAACTGACTTCACAATCAACTGACAACAAAATCAATTGACATCACAATCAATTGACAGGACAATCAACCAACAACACAATCAACTGACACCATAATAAATTGATGCTACAATCAACTGACATCAAAATCAACTGATGCTACAATCAACTGACTTCACAATTAACTTATGTCACTATAAACTGACAGCACAGTCAACTGTCATCACAATCAACTAACACCACAATCAAGTGATGCTACAATCAAATGGCATCACAATTAACTGACAACATAATCAACTGACATCACTATCAATTGACAGGACAATCAACCAACAGCACAACCAACTGACACCACAATCAATTAACATCACAATTAACTAATGTCACTATAAACCGACAGCACAGTCAACTGTCATCATAATCAACTGACCCAACAATCAATTGATGCTACAATCAATTGACATCACAATCAATTGACATCACAATTAACTAATGTCACTACAAACCGACAGCAGTCAACTGTCATCACAATCAACTGACACCACAATCAAGTGATGCTACAATCAACTGACAACATAATCAATTGATACCACTACCTGGATTCTGCCACATGACCGACCATTAAACGGTTCATTAATTTGAACACTGTTTTAACCCTTTAACACTCATATCAGCCAAAAACAGCTTCTGCAGTGGTCTTGAGAAAAGTCCATTTGCAGACCATGAGCAGAATATTTTTGATTATTTACCACTGGAATGACTGTCTCGATAACGGAGCCAGTCATTCCAATGGTAAATTTTCAAAAATAGTCTTCTCTTGGACTGCAAATCGACATTTTCTATCCGAAAATTGAATTTTCTTAAAACAAATTCGAGGGGTATATAGGGTTAAGAGCAGTAAAGAATAGCTTTCCATAAATGAAATTTCCCATTTTAACGCTCGACATGGCGTGCATAAAAATTAAAAAATTTAAAACAATTTATTGTTATATACAGTACTTAGTTGACAGTTTCTCTAAGAGTATAAGTTACAAAATTCAAGGATCATTGTTGACAATTGCGTCACATTCCTATCAACAGTGTCTTGGGCGGGATTCACGTTATCAATATTGCTTACTATCAAATTTCCTCAGCAGAGCATTATGTCTGTCTATGTACTTCTCCGGATGCATGATTGCCAGATGATAATAGCCAGATTGCAGAATTATTGATTACTTTACTATTTAAAAATACAGTTTATAATTCGGAAAATATGGCTCAACGTCATTGTAATTTAAATTTGTCAAATTATCGCACAAATCTAAAAAGGAAATGGAAAATTACTACGAAAAATTCATAGAATTATCAATAATTGCCTTCATTTACTAAGATAGTATTTATCTTAGTTATCTACTTAACTCAATTTTATCATTAAACAATTTAATTTTACAAATGATTTAATGAAGATGTGCAGCTAATTCTGTATACATTTCACAACACAATCCACTCAACAGGAAGTCGTAATGAAGATGTGCAGCTAATTCTGTATACATTTCACAACACAATCCACTCAACAGGAAGTCGTAATGAAGATGTGCAGCTAATTCTGTATACATTTCACAACACAATCCACTCAACAGGAAGTCGTAATGAAGATGTGCAGCTAATTCTGTATACATTTCACAACACAATCCACTCAACAGGAAGTCGTAATGAAGATGTGCAGCTAATTCTGTATACATTTCACAACACAATCCACTCAACAGGAAGTCGTAATGAAGATGTGCAGCTAATTCTGTATACATTTCACAACACAATCCACTCAACAGGAAGTCGTATGTGATAACGTGATCTGAATGAAAAGATTATCACAGCCACAATCACTTAAGTTTTAACCCTGAAATTTCTTCAAGTAAATTAAAATTTTCTCCTAGAAAATGTTAATTTGCGTACCAAGAGAAGATTATTTTTTGATAATTTATCACTGTAATGACTGGCTCGATAAGCGAGCCAGTCATTCCAGTGATAAATTTTCAAAATTAGTCTTCACATGGATATTTATCAAGAATCCATTTTTGGCTGGCTTGAGCTTTAAAGGGTTAACACAATTTACTGCTGTATATACATCGAGATGATACCTGTAGCCACTACATGATATACTTAAATATGTTGCTGATTATTTTGTAAACTATTTGACTGTAAATCATGGTAGCAAAGATTGCTTAACAAATTGTCTGCAAAGTAATTCAGAGTTTCATATTTATCTCAGGACCGAAAAACCATGTGTCTAGAAATTTATTCAGAATGAAATCTACAGTTATATACCAGAACTGGAACCAGACCCTCTGTTTATTTACACATAGATGCACAAAGTTCTGATCTACTGTTATTAAGAAAGTTCCTATACATGACTGACTTTGACATTGAAGAAAGAAATAACATTGCAGGAATCCTCAAGCTCTCTCTCTCTCTCTCTCTCTGACCTCAAGTTTTCTGGTACTTTAAGACGTTTAACCATGATGACTATTATTAGTGTTGAAGTGAACCCCCCCCAGCTGTGATACTAATAACTGATGTTTTAAAAATCATAACACCTTTATTAGAGCCTGCTTTGGTCTATTAGTGCTTCCTTTGGGAGCTGTACCACCATATGCTATGCATTAACATCCTTTTTACTTATTATCTCAAAGTTGACAAAATACTTCAACATATACACAGAGTTTTGTGTGAACCATTTTCACTATAAATCAGACAGTGCTGTATACATTTCTGATAAATATCCAATCGATATAATACTTGGAAATTGATCAATCTGACTAAAAATTCATTGTTGCCTTCAACAAAATTATCCTCAAATTTAACAACACGATTTTTATCCTCCGAAAAATTTATATATATATATATATACATATATATATATATATATATATATATATATATATATATATATATATATGTATAACAAATTCATTGCAATAGATAACAAATATTTATGCTGAATATTTAACAAAATAATTTGACTGAATGATGACATTACGTTAATTTGACTGAACGATATTGCTGCACTATTTACAATCTAATTAGTTTAAAGAAATATGCAACAGCTTTAATTAACTTCATGTGATTATTTTTTGAAATTGTGATCCTGGGATTTCAGTGATGAAGGGGTTAACATTTTAACCCGTACAAACCAGAAATTACAAATTCTTTATGATGTAATGAGTATTTTGTCGAATATTTTGAAACTAATTCGACTAAGAGCTGTTGATGCCTATGGAGCCGTTGCTGCCTTGAATTAGTTTCAAAATATTCAACATCTTTCCTGTATAGCTGTCTTGAAATCAATAGACTGTGGTTTCTGTGATGATAGGGTTAATTGAGATAGTGGAGTTTGGGCAAATATTATCTATGATCAGTTGCATGTTGTTTTAAACTATATTTCTATTATAAGCTTAGGTACTGGAGAGCATAATTTTGCACGATCAGAATGAAAGATAACACGATCAGAATGAAAGATAACACGATCAGAATGAAAGATAACACGATCAGAATGAAAGATAACACGATCAGAATGAAAGATAACACGATCAGAATGAAAGATAACACGAGTATAACATGATTAAATCTATTAACCCTTTAACTATCAAAGCTCCACTGGTCTTGAGAAATGTCCATTTACAGACCAAGAAGACTATTTTTGAAAATTTACAACTGGAATGACTGGCTCGATAACTGAGCCAGTCATTCCAGTGGTAAATTTTCAAAAATAGCCATCTCTTGTTCTGCAAATGGACATTTCCATAACAAAATTTATATTTTCGTGAGGAATATTAATGGTTAAATGGCTAGAGAGTGAATCATGAAACTTGGTCAAGAACAACAAACAATTTCTAAGTTCCACCCACGTTGACAACAACGTTATGACAAGTTTTAATTAATCTTAACCCATTAAGTGGTCAAGTGGTAAAAAAATTACTTCTACAGCATGGTATTATTTAACCATTAAACAGTAAAGCCCGCCAAAACCTGGCCTTTGCAACATGGCTTCAAAAAAACATCCATTTGCCGGTCAAGAAGCCTACTTTGAAATTTGATCCCTCGAATAACTGACTCGATGACTGAGCCAGTCAGTCGAGTCATTTATCTCCACGGATGATCTTCTTTTGACCTACAAATGGAGATTTCACACTGAGCAAATATTTCAATTTTCAAATTAAAGAGTTACTGGTCAAGCAGTCCAAAACCAACCTTTTCAGTGGTTTTGATAAATGCCCATTTGCAGGCTAAGAAATTACTATTTTTGAAATGTTACCACGACTAACTGTCTCAATAAACGAGCCAGTTATTCTAGTGGTAAAACTTAAAAAATAGTCTTCTCTTGGCCAGCAAATGGACATTCAATGAGCAAAAATTTCAAATTTCATTTACAGACCAGGAGAAGAAACCAGTGATTTTTCTAAAATAATCTCCACTTGGTTCCGTTCTCAGGACTCCTGCAGAAACCATTTTCCCTTCAGGCTGATCTGAAACAGATCACCAATATTTGACTTGGAAATTCAATTCACGGAAACTGATATCCTTGCTGCTCTGCGTTAGTATGCTCGTGGTCAGATATACAATTTGATCGCATTCTATAATTCCCGCTTTCCAGAAAACGTGGCGCAAAATCATAAATTTCATAATTATCAAAGTTTTTTAATTGTTTGATTCCAAAAATCAAACTGACTCTAGTATCGGATTCCAATCCTGAGCCCAATCGAACTGCACCATATATTCCAACATTATAATTTCAAATCAACTATTCAGGAAAGTTGTTGTATGTTATGAAATTGAGTTGTCTAAAGAGGATGTGATACAGAATTTAGTATATATCTGGTCTATACATACGGCTGAAGAGTTTAACCTTGTAACACTCATATCAGCCAGTAACATTTCTGCAGTGGTCTTCAGAAATGTCCATTTGCAAACTAAGAGAAGACTATTTTTGAAAATTTACCACTAGAATGACTGGCTCGATAACCGAGCGAGTCATTCCAGTGGTAAATTTTCAAAAATAGTCTTCTCTTGGTCTGCAAATAGACATTTTCTATGGGAAAATTGAAATTTTCTTGAATAAATTTTAGGGTTAAAGGTTTAGCCTCATGAAATCTCAATTACAAGACACCTATACAGGAAATCCCCTGTCTCAATTACAAGACACCTATACAGGAAATCCCCTGTCTCAATTACAAGACACCTACACAGGAAATCCCCTGTCTCAATTACAAGACACCTATACAGGAAATCCCCGTCTCAATTACAAGACACCTATACAGGAAATCCCCCGTCTCAATTACAAGACACCTACACAGGAAATCCCCGTCTCAATTACAAGACACCTATACAGGAAATCCCCTGTCTCAATTACAAGACACCTATACAGGAAATCCCCATCTCAATTACAAGACACCTATACAGGAAATCCCCGTCTCAATTACAAGACACCTATACAGGAAATCCCCGTCTCAATTACAAGACACCTATACACAGTCAAGTTAGTTTCAAAATATTCAACAACAAAATTCCATAAAATATAAAGAATTTATTCATTTCTGGTATATATGGGTAAAATGGTTAAACTAAAATGCATAAATGTATACATGTAGAACAACTTCAAAGACTTTGCTTGATAACAGATTTAAAATAGGGTGATGTGGGGGGTGGGGGTGGAGGTGGGTGGCGGACGTCGAGTCAAATTATACAATATCAGTACCCATATGATCATTATACTGGCATTTCTACACAAAGTCCATCTGGCAGACCTCCTGATGCTTGAGGTTAACCGTTCAGTGCAGAACATGCTTTAATGACATACGCACATGCGCTAAACAGCATGCAGCATGCTAAATAGCATGCTGCACGTAACACGTTCTAAACAAGGTCTTTGTCTGATCAGATTTCTACCATACTACAAAAACATGCGCAATAGACTGTAAGTTACTGTCACATATCTGGTATGAAGCATTTGATAAATGACAGATGAACTCATGTGGTCATAGTTTCAGAGGAAAATGGACCTTTTGCAGTACACACAAGTCACAAGAGAACATTTTTAACTGTCTGACTGCGGCAAGACACTAGACAATAATCTCAATCGGCAATACCTCTGGCCCTGCAGAATATTTTGAAAACAATGTGACTGAAAGTTGTCGGTGGCTTAGCCACCAACAACTTTCAGTCAAATTGTTTTCAAAATAATCAGCATATCTAGAGTTAAACCCCATGGAAACTGTAGTCTGCAGAAATTCAGCTGACAGACTGTTAAATTTAACACAAAAATTAATCTTTTTAAGCTGACCAAAAATGGCTTCTGTAGTGGTCTTGATAAATGTCCATTTACAGTACAAGAAAAAATTACTTTTGAAAAATTACCACTGGAATGAATGAATTATTCCATTGGTTAATTTTCAAAAGTATTCTTCTCTTGGTCTACAAATGGTCGTGTCAAGACCCCTGTGGATGAAAATGGTTATATGGCTAACTGTATGTACTGGTACCAGGACATATTCAATCATTGTAAAAAATACTTGTATCTCCATTCAAATATAGGAAAATGGCTCAATATTTTCAACACTAGTATAACTTGAAGCCGATGCAAAAAGGTAGCAAAAGTTCAGATTCTGCAGTAGTCTTGAGAAATGTCCATTTGCAGACCAAGAGAAGACTATTTTTGAAAACTTAACACTGGAAAGATGGGCTCGTTTATCGAGTCAGTCATTCCAGTGGTAAATTTTCAAAAACAGTTTTCTCTTGGTCTGCAAATCGACATTTTCTATCAGAAAATTTAAATTTTCTTGAACAAATTCAAGGGTTAAAAGGTTATTGAAGGGTCAAATCTAATTTAGTCTGAATCTTAACATCTTGACTATTTTGAGAATGATTTGACTGAAAGCAATTGTTGCTCTACATTTTCAAATTCATGGATTCAATCTGTCAAACAAACATATTTTCATTATCCAACTAATGTCATCTCAACTGATGTTATCTTTAAAGGGCAATTCCGGGATTGGTAAAAGTGTACTTTATTTGAAAGACTATTATATGACTAACATATTGGATCCTAAATAAAAACAATAGACAAATAACACGAGTAATTATACCATCGTAAACATGGGATTATTTTATCTCCCGGGCGGCGCCATTTTCTTGCAACGAGAGCGAGATTTCACGAGATCCTAACGTCATCCCCACACCAACGCTATCTTTGCCGAGCACGAAGGCTGTACAGTAAATATGTATATGCATGAGGCCTAACGTGTGCTAATGTGTAATTGTTAGGACATTGTCCAGTTAAGCTAGTAAGTTTTTCAAGTAATTCTAGTATCCGAAGTCGGTGGGGAATCGTTAACCCCTAGACTGCTGAAGCATAGATCCCATTTTCTCTATCCTATCAGAATGTATTAATTTTGGTAACAATGCTGCTGTAAGTCATTGCTGTGCACGACAGCAACACGTTTCAGCAACATTTTTTTTTCAAAATGTACCCGCCACTATCTCTGTTAAGTAGGCTATTACGTATTTTACACCATGCGATAAGGGTTAAATGAAGTGCCGCACTTGACACGTGCGTATTGTTAAATTACTCAGCCGACTCAAGATACTGTTATAGCGTGTGTTGCAGGCAGTGTAAATATATATTCCAAGAAAACATATGATATGATAATATTGCCGGAACCCCAGAACCGATTGTAATAATTCTGATACCTACCTGTAACCGCAAACTCGAAGATTTATCCAATGCTAGTGATGTTAGAATCTGCCTAGTGGGTCAAAAGATACACTCTGTGGGAAAAACTAAGCCAGCAAAATTTCAAACAAAATTTCAGGATGCGCTCTATCCATCATCCCATATCTGAATGAGTATTACAGCTACAATGACAGAATTTGCTGTGCTGAAGCTTTACAATGTTATCACATAACGGGAAAAATTCCATCAAAATGTCTTAATTATTGAAATTACTACAGTTTGCCGGGCATTATTGATCGGCGATGAAAATTCCCAGATTTTATGTCAAAATGTTAATTCAGCTGGTGATATCTCTGGCAATATATGTAGGCAAAATTATAATTGGTCAGGCAAATAGGCATTTCTTTCAGCTTTAAGCACACTCCAATTTAATGACAATACGCAAGGATAGAGTCTGCGAGACAAACACCATCTCATGCTGAATTTGACCAAAAAAGGATAACATATTCTCAGATCATATCTTAGATGAATAATTTTTTTAATATATATATTCCAGTCTTTTGAACCTCTTGTCTGATATTAACATCCACTATATCATATTAATCCCGATGTCGCCACATATTTAGAGATCCTACAATCATTTGAATCGCTTCAGCGGTTCGTTTGCTATTATACTTCCTTAAAATATATACCCGCATCTATTGGCCTCTCTCCTCCACTCATAGCAATAGCGGTGGTGCGGGGCTGACGTCGCTAGAGGCGATAAAATGGTAGCACCCAGATGTGCGAAAAATTGTCAATTTTACCGACTTTATCTAGCGATATTATTCTGGCACAATTTCATTAAACATGTAATAATCTTTCAAATAAAGCACGCCTTTTATCATCCCGGAATTGTCCTTTAAGATGTAGCTAGTCAGTTTTGCAGAGCGACGAAGCATTGGTATCCTTTTAGTTAATTAATTTTAATAATATTTCAATGCTACAATACGGCTCAAAAATATCTTAAAATGTTTCTCAAACAAAATAAAACATACTGTGGAATATTTTGAACATAACTGGATTGGAAGACATTGTTGCCTAAGGGTAAAAATGTCTTCCGATCCAATTATGTTCAAAATATTCAACAGAACAATTCTCACATTGTGTTCAAAATTATACTCGCCAACATACTTCTGTTTTTGTTTTGGAAACATTTAAACTTATTTATGAGCTGTACTGTAGGCTTTATATCGGAATTTCATATTTTGACACATAAAAATATGAAATTGAACACAAAATTTGACTTTATAGTAGGCTAATTGTCCAATTGTTAAAAAACGTTTTAACCCTTACAACTCTGATGTCAATATTCTATTTTTTACTATGTCAATAGCAAAGGAACTTGTGTAGATTTTTCAACAATTTTGGTAGTCGATGTTGCTGTCTACGACAGCACCATCTTCCACCAAATTTGTTGAAAAATCTACACATGTTCAGCTTTCAATTTAATTAGAAAATTTTAAATTTTAACATTAGAGTGGTACGGGTTAATCATACATTTTCGCCAGAAGATACAGCTTCAACTAGGCAAGTAACTTTCAATTTCATTAACCCTTAATTGCAAAACCAGTAAAAACACGTCTGTAGTGGACTTAAGGAATGTCCCGCCGGCCAAGAGTACTTTTTGAAAATTTACCATTGTAATAACTGGTTCAGTTACCGAGCCAGTCAAGAGGTAAATTATCAAAATAGTGTCCGCTTGGCTTGCAAATGGACATTCAATTGGCAAAAATTGTGATTTTCCTGACAATTCTTTACCAGTAAAGGGTTAATTAACAATACAGTTAAATATCACTGACAGCCAGACTTACCTCCCCTTTGTACAACAATGATTGCCTCGGTTTCGACAGGACACTCTTTCAAGCACTGAGCGACATGTGAATGCGACATCCCTTGAACAGATGTCTCATTTACACGCAATAAAATATCGCCTTCCTCTAAGTTTATACATCGTTGTTTATCAACGATTTGTTTCACTTTCTGTCCATAAGCACTATCCGCTATCGTGAAACCAAACCCTTTAGCGCCCTTCGTGATATGCATTTCTAATATTTCCGGGTTTATACTATTCAAACTTGTACTATTTTGTAAGGAAGGATTGTTTAGGACATCTGGTGTATTTGACACAGAATTATTCACACGATCATTTGACACAACATCGCCATTAGGAAGGTGATGTTGAAAACTATTGTTTAGTATCACACCGGAAGTCGATCTAGTTAAGTCAGGCAACGATTTTAAACTCCGCTGCGACACATTTAACCGATTGTCTAAGACAGAATGTAAGTTCGAAGAAGCACCATTAGAAAGCGAGGGAGTTGGAGTAGTAGTGGTGGAAGAATCGGCCGGCATTGTCACAGCGAGTTTGGTGACAATTTTAGTGTTCGGATCGTCAAGTTCTGAGGGCATAGCGTAACCACGGCACACGTCCAAATGCACCTGTGTGCCGATGGGAATAGATTGGAATATCGCGATCACATCTTGATGTGTGCAGCCGAGCACGCTAGCATTGTTAACACGCAGCAGAATGTCACCTGAAATAGAAGCAATATAATTTTTTTTTAAATTCAAAAATAAATAAATACAGTACATAAAGAAATCTTTAACCCTTTAAACCTCAAATTTGTTCAAGGAAATTTTAATTTTCTAATAGAAAATGTCTGTTTGCAAAGCTAGATAAGAATGTTTTGAAGAATTATCAGTGAAATTACTGGCTTGATTAGCGAGCCATTCATTCCAGTGGTAAATTTTCAGAAATAGTCTTCTCTTGTTCTGCACATGGACATTTATCCAGACCATTGCAGAAGCAGTGCTGCTGACATTTGCAGTACTGCTGACATTTCTGCATGTTGCTGCATCATGGGAACATAGCTTTCCAGGCCTTCTGGAAGCTAGGGATTCATAGATCAAAGATGCCCTTGGTAAAAAGACTGCCTTTATACAATGCAACCTGCGCATCCTTGATGATGTATAACTGTAACAGCTGGGCAGCTCCAAAGGCAGCTCTAGACAAACTTGATGCCAACCACCGCAAACATCTACGCACCTTCACTGGACACCGGTGGGCAGACAGCATAATTCCAACGATGCACTATACAAGATGTGTAATAGGCCGCCGTTGTCTGTAAGTCGCCCAGCAAAGATGGTCCATGTTTGGCCATGTGCTAAGAATGCCAGAAGACACACCAGCACAGAGAGCCTTACTTGGAGCCAGCAAATACAGAGCCAGCAGAGGGCGTCATTGCATAAATCTGCAGAGCGTGCTGCGAGGTGACCTCAAGAAAGCAGGATTAGGTACACAAGTCAAGAATGGACCTGAGGAAGCTAAGGACTTTGGCTGAGGACAAGACACAGTGGACAAAGATGAAGAAGGACTGATTGCAGCTGTAGGATGTTTCTACTGCTACAGCCGCAGACTACAGTAATCATACATACATACTGCAGAGGCTGGTTTTGCCCGCCTTGAGGGGTAAAGGGTTAACACTTTTTACACTGATGTCAACAAGTTTTGAAAGGATCTTGAAAAAAACTTAGCTTCAAAAGCTGTTGGTGACAACAAAAACTAAGAAATATTGTTTCAAAAATGAAGAAAAAATGTTATCACATGTAAAACTTTCAAGCAAACAGAATTTAGATATTTTAAAATTTCAGCAGTCTAAGCGTTATAAAAATGAGATATCTTAAAATAAATAAATAAATAAGAGTTTTAGTGAAAATCAACATATGCCCGCAGGCATACTTGTTTGAGGAATGTTATATTTTTTAGCTGAGTCTGGAAAATATGGGTGGATTTTGACGAAATGAAATCATGACACTTCGTCTATCCCTAAGACATCTGCTGAAAAAGAATTGTGAGTGTAGGGTCAAAACTCTTCAAGATCTGGGCCAGACAAGAAAATGTTGATGACATTGCGCTTTTCAAGGGAGATAACTTTGGCGAATATGGGCACATTTTGCCGAAACGAAATCATGACACTTCATCCATCCCTACCACATCTGCTGGAAAAGAAATTGTGACTGTAGGTTTAAAACTCTTCGAGATATGGCTCGGACAAGAAAATTTTGAGCTTTTCAGGGGAGATAACGCGGGCAAATATGGGCAGATTTTGCCGAAATCAAATCTTCTATCCCTAACACATCTGCTGAAAAAAAATTGTTAGTGTAGGTTCAAAACTCTTCGAGATCTGGTCCGGACAAGAATTCAGATGGACGGACGGACGGCGAGCGCCATCACATAATACGATCCCGCTTTTGCGCAGGTGTATAAAAACTTAATGACACCACAAATGATATACCCAAGCCACACTACAAATAAGATCTTCCTTTGATTTTAAGATGATGAGTTCACAACACATTCCCCAAGAAAACATATGTGAACTTTGGCTGCTGGGATGGGTGGGTGGGTGTGTGGGGTGTGTGTGTGGTGTGGTGGTGGTGGTGGTGGTGGTGGAGTGTCAGGTAGGCAAGGATGAGCACAGATAATAAAATATTATAATCAGGACAGGTGTTGGATTCACTGCCAATAAAACAGTCTTGTTATCAAGTACTAGTTCATTTTTAGCTGAAAAAACTATAATAAAGATATATATATATATATATATATATATATATATATACCTTGCCACTAATACTGCTAAAAATTAAATGAACATGTTTTCATAAACATCAAATTTAAAAAAAAAAGGATGTCCATTTGCAGATCAAAAGGAGATTTTTGAAAACTGACCACTGAAATGACTGGCTAGATGACAGAGCCTGTCATTCCAATAGCATATTTTCTAAAATATTTGTCTTTTAGTCTGCAAATGAAGATTTCTCAAGACTACTGCAATAGGGTATTGACAAGTTAAAGGGAGATAATCCCCCACAGATCAGAGAAAAACACTATACAACTATGCGGAGTAATCTCCCTTAGTTCATATCTTGAGACAAGAGGCTTATTTGCGAATTGGGTGTTGGTACTGCTTGTTGTGTTTAGATGTAAGCGTTAACTAAGGCAGAGTATTAGCTTTGGGCAGAATGCCATACTAAACATATGGTTTCTGGTAGTATGGCATTAAAGCAAAGAAGTACTGCCTGTCAACTTCACAGCAGGTAGCCACTATTTAACACACCAAGATATAATACATTTCATTACATATATATTTTGAAAATAATTTGACTGAAATTTGTTGCTACCTGAAGCAGCACAACTTTCAGTCAAATTGTTTCAAAATATTCCAACAATTTCATATTAAGGCGAATTGACATGAGATAAGATTTAGCAGAATTTGTAAATCAGAATGACGAGCGGAGGTAGAGTGCATTTAGATCTAAATGTAGTCAGCTGAGGTCAGAGCTTAAAATGTGACCTGGCTTTGCAGGAACCTGCTGCTTTCTCCATCATAAGCTTTCCATGACGCCTCAAGGCCTAAATTCCATGACTTTCCATTGCCAATTTCTGTGCTTTTTCACAATGGTGTTCAACTTTTCACTATGACGACTACTGGCAACAGCTTACGGATTTATGGATTGATTACTTTGGGGGGATCAGGATTCTTGTTTAATTTGTTGAAGCCAACTGTTATAGGATCGTTCCACCCAAGATTTGTTGAAATCAGGCTATTGATTGAAGGAGTACCATTTTAAATGATTTCAGAAAACCAGAGTACGACACTTGGATCTTTCCAGCCAAATTTAGTTGAAATTGCCCAAGTGACTAATGAGTAGCATTTTTCTGAAAATCCAAGATGGCCACCATCAAAATCAAGCCGTCAAAATTCTGTGTACATGTTCTGAAGCGTAGCATTCTTCGAGCTGAGTTTGGTTGAAATTGGCCAAGCGGTTAATGATTAGTAGCCTTTCAACTGATTTCCCACAAGGTTCAGAAAATTCAAGATAGCCACCGAACAAATTGATCAATCAAAATTCTTTATACAAGTTCTGAAGCCTACCTCCCTAGGCTCATTCCAGTCAGTCTGGTTGAAAGCAGTTGATGAAGAGTAGCTTTTTAAACGATTTTCAACCATTTTTCGGAAAATTCAAGATAGCCACCGAACAAATTGATCAATCAAAATTCTTTATACAAGTTCTGAAGCCTACCTCCCTAGGCTCATTCCAGTCAGTCTGGTTGAAAGCAGTTGTTCAGCCTACCTCCCTAGGCTCATTCCAGTCAGTCTGGTTGAAAGCAGTTCTTCAGCCTACCTCCCTCGGCTCATTCCAGTCAGTCTGGTTGAAAGCAGTTGTTCAGCCTACCTCCCTAGGCTCATTCCAGTCAGTCTGGTTGAAAGCAGTTCTTCAGCCTACCTCCCTCGGCTCATTCCAGTCAGTCTGGTTGAAAGCAGTTGTTCAGCCTACCTCCCTCGGCTCATTCCAGTCAGTCTGGTTGAAAGCAGTTCTTCAGCCTACCTCCCTCGGCTCATTCCAGTCAGTCTGGTTGAAAGCAGTTGTTCAGCCTACCTCCCTAGGCTCATTCCAGTCAGTCTGGTTGAAAGCAGTTGTTCAGCCTACCTCCCTCGGCTCATTCCAGTCAGTCTGGTTGAAAGCAGTTGTTCAGCCTACCTCCCTAGGCTCATTCCAGTCAGTCTGGTTGAAAGCAGTTGTTCAGCCTACCTCCCTCGGCTCATTCCAGTCAGTCTGGTTGAAAGCAGTTGTTCAGCCTACCTCCCTCGGCTCATTCCAGTCAGTCTGGTTGAAAGCAGTTCTTCAGCCTACCTCCCTCGGCTCATTCCAGTCAGTCTGGTTGAAAGCAGTTCTTCAGCCTACCTCCCTAGGCTCATTCCAGCCAGTCTGGTTGAAAGCAGTTGTTCAGCCTACCTCCCTAGGCTCATTCCAGCCAGTCTGGTTGAAAGCAGTTCTTCAGCCTACCTCCCTCGGCTCATTCCAGTCAGTCTGGTTGAAAGCAGTTCTTCAGCCTACCTCCCTCGGCTCATTCCAGTCAGTCTGGTTGAAAGCAGTTCTTCAGCCTACCTCCCTCGGCTCATTCCAGTCAGTCTGGTTGAAAGCAGTTCTTCAGCCTACCTCCCTAGGCTCATTCCAGCCAGTCTGGTTGAAAGCAGTTGTTCAGCCTACCTCCCTAGGCTCATTCCAGCCAGTCTGGTTGAAAGCAGTTCTTCAGCCTACCTCCTCGGCTCATTCCAGTCAGTCTGGTTGAAAGCAGTTGTTCAGCCTACCTCCCTCGGCTCATTCCAGTCAGTCTGGTTGAAAGCAGTTCTTCAGCCTACCTCCCTCGGCTCATTCCAGTCAGTCTGGTTGAAAGCAGTTCTTCAGCCTACCTCCCTAGGCTCATTCCAGTCAGTCTGGTTGAAAGCAGTTCTTCAGCCTACCTCCCTCGGCTCATTCCAGTCAGTCTGGTTGAAAGCAGTTCTTCAGCCTACCTCCCTAGGCTCATTCCAGCCAGTCTGGTTGAAAGCAGTTCTTCAGCCTACCTCCCTCGGCTCATTCCAGTCAGTCTGGTTGAAAGCAGTTGTTCAGCCTACCTCCCTCGGCTCATTCCAGTCAGTCTGGTTGAAAGCAGTTCTTCAGCCTACCTCCCTCGGCTCATTCCAGTCAGTCTGGTTGAAAGCAGTTCTTCAGCCTACCTCCCTCGGCTCATTCCAGTCAGTCTGGTTGAAAGCAGTTCTTCAGCCTACCTCCCTCGGCTCATTCCAGTCAGTCTGGTTGAAAGCAGTTCTTCAGCCTACCTCCCTAGGCTCATTCCAGTCAGTCTGGTTGAAAGCAGTTGTTCAGCCTACCTCCCTCGGCTCATTCCAGTCAGTCTGGTTGAAAGCAGTTGTTCAGCCTACCTCCCTCGGCTCATTCCAGTCAGTCTGGTTGAAAGCAGTTGTTCAGCCTACCTCCCTAGGCTCATTCCAGTCAGTCTGGTTGAAAGCAGTTCTTCAGCCTACCTCCCTCGGCTCATTCCAGTCAGTCTGGTTGAAAGCAGTTGTTCAGCCTACCTCCCTCGGCTCATTCCAGTCAGTCTGGTTGAAAGCAGTTGTTCAGCCTACCTCCCTCGGCTCATTCCAGTCAGTCTGGTTGAAAGCAGTTGTTCAGCCTACCTCCCTAGGCTCATTCCAGTCAGTCTGGTTGAAAGCAGTTGTTCAGCCTACCTCCCTAGGCTCATTCCAGTCAGTCTGGTTGAAAGCAGTTCTTCAGCCTACCTCCCTCGGCTCATTCGTCAGTCTGGTTGAAAGCAGTTCTTCAGCCTACCTCCCTCGGCTCATTCCAGTCAGTCTGGTTGAAAGCAGTTGATGAAGACTACCTCCCTAGGCTCATTCCAGTCAGTCTGGTTGAAAGCAGTTCTTCAGCCTACCTCCCTAGGCTCATTCCAGTCAGTCTGCTTGAAAGCAGTTGTTCAGCCTACCTCCCTCGGCTCATTCCAGTCAGCCTGGTTGAAAGCAGTTGTTCAGCCTACCTCCCTCGGCTCATTCCAGTCAGTCTGGTTGAAAGCAGTTGTTCAGCCTACCTCCCTCGGCTCATTCCAGTCAGTCTGGTTGAAAGCAGTTGTTCAGCCTACCTCCCTCGGCTCATTCCAGTCAGTCTGGTTGAAAGCAGTTCTTCAGCCTACCTCCCTAGGCTCATTCCAGTCAGTCTGGTTGAAAGCAGTTGTTCAGCCTACCTCCCTCGGCTCATTCCAGTCAGTCTGGTTGAAAGCAGTTGTTCAGCCTACCTCCCTCGGCTCATTCCAGTCAGTCTGGTTGAAAGCAGTTGTTCAGCCTACCTCCCTCGGCTCATTCCAGTCAGTCTGGTTGAAAGCAGTTGTTCAGCCTACCTCCCTCGGCTCATTCCAGTCAGTCTGGTTGAAAGCAGTTCTTCAGCCTACCTCCCTAGGCTCATTCCAGTCAGTCTGGTTGAAAGCAGTTGTTCAGCCTACCTCCCTCGGCTCATTCCAGTCAGTCTGGTTGAAATCAGTTGTTCAGCCTACCTCCCTAGGCTCATTCCAGTCAGTCTGGTTGAAAGCAGTTGTTCAGCCTACCTCCCTAGGCTCATTCCAGTCAGTCTGGTTGAAAGCAGTTCTTCAGCCTACCTCCCTCGGCTCATTCCAGTCAGTCTGGTTGAAAGCAGTTCTTCAGCCTACCTCCCTCGGCTCATTCCAGTCAGTCTGGTTGAAAGCAGTTGTTCAGCCTACCTCCCTCGGCTCATTCCAGTCAGTCTGGTTGAAAGCAGTTGTTCAGCCTACCTCCCTAGGCTCATTCCAGTCAGTCTGGTTGAAAGCAGTTGTTTAGCCTACCTCCCTAGGCTCATTCCAGTCAGTCTGGTTGAAAGCAGTTGTTCAGCCTACCTCCCTAGGCTCATTCCAGTCAGTCTGGTTGAAAGCAGTTCTTCAGCCTACCTCCCTCGGCTCATTCCAGTCAGTCTGGTTGAAAGCAGTTCTTCAGCCTACCTCCCTCGGCTCATTCCAGTCAGTCTGGTTGAAAGCAGTTGATGAAGACTACCTCCCTAGGCTCATTCCAGTCAGTCTGGTTGAAAGCAGTTCTTCAGCCTACCTCCCTAGGCTCATTCCAGTCAGTCTGCTTGAAAGCAGTTGTTCAGCCTACCTCCCTCGGCTCATTCCAGTCAGTCTGGTTGAAAGCAGTTGTTCAGCCTACCTCCCTCGGCTCATTCCAGTCAGTCTGGTTGAAAGCAGTTGTTCAGCCTACCTCCCTAGGCTCATTCCAGTCAGTCTGGTTGAAAGCAGTTGTTCAGCCTACCTCCCTAGGCTCATTCCAGCCAGTCTGGTTGAAAGCAGTTGTTCAGCCTACCTCCCTCGGCTCATTCCAGTCAGTCTGGTTGAAAGCAGTTGTTCAGCCTACCTCCCTAGGCTCATTCCAGTCAGTCTGGTTGAAAGCAGTTCTTCAGCCTACCTCCCTAGGCTCATTCCAGTCAGTCTGGTTGAAAGCAGTTGTTCAGCCTACCTCCCTCGGCTCATTCCAGTCAGTCTGGTTGAAAGCAGTTGTTCAGCCTACCTCCCTCGGCTCATTCCAGTCAGTCTGGTTGAAAGCAGTTGTTCAGCCTACCTCCCTCGGCTCATTCCAGTCAGTCTGGTTGAAAGCAGTTGTTCAGCCTACCTCCCTCGGCTCATTCCAGTCAGTCTGGTTGAAAGCAGTTGTTCAGCCTACCTCCCTCGGCTCATTCCAGTCAGTCTGGTTGAAAGCAGTTGTTCAGCCTACCTCCCTCGGCTCATTCCAGTCAGTCTGGTTGAAAGCAGTTGTTCAGCCTACCTCCCTCGGCTCATTCCAGTCAGTCTGGTTGAAAGCAGTTGTTCAGCCTACCTCCCTCGGCTCATTCCAGTCAGTCTGGTTGAAAGCAGTTGTTCAGCCTACCTCCCTAGGCTCATTCCAGCCAGTCTGGTTGAAAGCAGTTGTTCAGCCTACCTCCCTCGGCTCATTCCAGTCAGTCTGGTTGAAAGCAGTTGTTCAGCCTACCTCCCTCGGCTCATTCCAGTCAGTCTGGTTGAAAGCAGTTGATGAAGACTAGCTTTTTAAGTCTCTTAACTGATTTTCCGCCTTTTTTTTTGGAAATTTCAAGATGGCGCCGAAAAAAATGGACCAATCAAAATTCTGTAGACAAGTTCTTAAGCATACTATGCTAGGGTTCTTCCATCCGAGTTTGATTGAAGTCTGCCCCGTGGTTATCGAGTAGGCTTTTAAGTGATTTCCAGAAATTTCCACAAAATCCAAGATGGCCACCGGAAAAATTGACCTATCAAAATTCTGTATACATGTTCTGAACCACACCAGCATACTATACTCCCAGCTAAGTTTGGCTGAAATTGCCCATGCAATTAAAGACGAGTAGCATTTTTAAATGATTTCCCGCTATTTTCGGATATTTAATGGGTGGCGAAAAAATTGATCAATCAAAATTCTGTATACATATTCTAAAGCGTACCACCAACAGGATCATTCACGCCATATTAATTTGAAATCCGCCAAATGGTTAATAAGGGGTAGCGTTTTTAAGCAAAAGTTGACGGATGCCGGATGGACAGACAGACTGACGGATGGTCAGCATGGCATAAGCTCACTTGGCCATTCTGACCAGGTTAGCTAAAAATTTACCAATTAAAAATTTGCATAGAAGTTCGGAAACCTATTAGTTTAGTATTCTTGCTACCAAATCTGGTTGAAATTGCCCACACAATTAATGAGTAGCGTTTTAAATAATTTCCCACCATTTAAAAAAAAAAATTCAAGATGGCCACTGAACAAACTGACCAATCAAAATTTTGTATAAATAATTTGAAGCATACAGCTCTAGGGGGTTTCCAAACGAGTTTACTTGAAATTGGCAAAGTGGTTAAGGAGCGTTTACCTGATTTGCAGAAATTTTCATAAAATCCAATATGGCCACCAGAAAAATTGACCAATCAAAATTCTGTATACAAGTTCGGAAACCTATTAGCCTAGTAATGAAGAGCATCGTTTAAAGATTTTCAGCCATTTTTCGGAAAATTCAAGATGGCCACCGAGAAAATTGACCAATCAAAATTCTGTATACAAATTCTGAAGCATACCAGTCTAGGGGGCTTCCAGCCAAGTTTGCTTGAAATCGGCCATGTAGTTAATGATGAGTAGGCCAGGTGAGCTAATGATTATAAAAGTGTCAGATTCTGATGGTGCCAAAAACTGGGACAATATCTTTAAAACATGTATTCCAGACAATGGACCTTTCCAGTTTATCCATCAATCATGACATCATAATCAACTACATGACGTGTAGGTTGACGTCATAATCAATGACATCATGAATGACATAGATAAGTTCATCACGAATGCTTACTTGATGACGGACTAAGCGTTTTTGTACGAATTGTATGTCTTTACTATTTAATGTTGAATATCTTGAAACTAATTTGACTGGCCGCTGCTGCTGCCACAGCTGACATGCATTAAGTTTTCTGGAAATTGAGATTCAGAAAGTGCAGGGATCGTTTGATTTCAACACGGATGAAGCATGGGTGGAGCTTAGATAGAGATGGGATGGGCATAACCAAAACTGGATTCCTTTATTTAGTGTCCTCCCCGACGACAATTTTTGATGACGTTTATCTTCAGGAGAGTTCTTCGGAACCACAAGGTGGGGTGGGGTGGGGGGGGGGGGCAACACCCAATCAAGGTTGGTCAAGGGCTTGAGTTATTATTCTGTGGACAGATAGGCACAAGTACACACACATAGAGCCCAACAAGCCAATTGTCACATGGGATGGGGGGAATGACGATGACTAACAATGATGTCATTCTGGAGGGATTCCCAAAATCCTTTCAGCGACAAATCCTGAATAAACTATATTGCTAAATGCAAAACTTTGTTGTAAGCTTGACAACGCCGCTGCCATCATCCTCGAAAATGTTATCTATCTCTCATTTCTTCGCAACCAAGACAAAAATGTTCAAAGGCTATTTCTCTCGCATTTGAGATTGACTACTTTAGTTTCGTTCTTATATTGCTGATAGTAGATTCCACCTCATAGAAACATTTTTACCAGGCATAGTTCAATCCATCGAGCAATATAGAAGTGTGCCACTATTGTAGACGATTGACAGACAGAGGGATCTGTGGACTAAGAACCAAGCACAAGTTATAACTCTAGCATTCTATAAGACAAAGCACTTTCTTACCTGCTCGGAGCTGACCATTGTGAAAAGCCGGCCCATTTGGCACGATAGTTTTGATTTGTAGGAAGTCTTCATCGCGTCGTGCGGCGCCCACAATTGTAAATCCGAAACCATGCCCACCTTTAACAAGTGATGCCTGCATGAACGATCCGTTTAACTCCTCAACATTCTTAGTGAATGCGGGTCTAATCTTTGACCGGTAAGCTTTAAAAACACAATAGAAACATTACTGCATATTAATACACCTCAGAAATAACGAAACATGTTTCTAAATCAAAATAAAACGTACTGTTGAATATTTTGAACATAATTAGAAGGCAGCAATGTCTTCAAATACAATTATGTTCAGAATATTCAACATACTGTTTATTAACCCTTTAACACTCAAAGTTGTTCAAGAAAATTTTAATTTTCCCATAGAAAATGTCCATTTGCAGACCAAGAGAAGACCATTTTCGAAAATTTAACGCTGGAATGACGGGCTCGGTTATCGATCGACTCATTCCAGTGGTACATTTTCAAAAAATCTCTTGGTCTGCAAATGGCCATTTCTCAAGACCACTGCAGAAGCCATTTTTGGCTGATATGAGTGTTAAAGGGTTAAACTGTAAATTCCTCAGACACCATTCGAACATGTGACAAAGCTTCAAGCTTCATGATGGAATTATAACATGTGACAAAGCTTCAAGCTTCATGATGGAATTATAACATGTGACAAAGCTTCAAGATGGAATTAGAACATGTGACAAAGCTTCAAGCTTCATGATGGAATTATAACATGTGACAAAGCTTCTAGCTTCATGATGGAATTAGAACATGTGACAAAGCTTCAAGCTTCATGATGGAATTATAACATGTGACAAAGCTTCAAGCTTCATGATGGAATTATAACATGTGACAAAGCTTCAAGCTTCATGATGGAATTAGAACATGTGACAAAGCTTCAAGCTTCATGATGGAATTATAACATGTGACAAAGCTTCAAGCTTCATGATGGAATTATAACATGTGACAAGGCTTCAAGCATCATGATGGAATTATAACATGTGACAAGGCTTCAAGCATCATGATGGAATTATAACATGTGACAAAGCTTCAAGC
Organism: Chaetoderma sp. LZ-2023a; assembly: GCA_034401795.1. Taxonomy (NCBI): domain Eukaryota; kingdom Metazoa; phylum Mollusca; class Caudofoveata; order Chaetodermatida; family Chaetodermatidae; genus Chaetoderma; species Chaetoderma sp. LZ-2023a. The sequence continues at coordinate 4,178,444 of CM067371.1, forward strand.
TTCATGATGGAATTATAACATGTGACAAAGCTCCAAGCTTCATGATGGAATTATAACATGTGACAAAGCTTCAAGCTTCATGATGGAATTATAACATGTGACAAAGCTTCAAGCTTCATGATGGAATTATACCATGTGACAAAGCTTCAAGCTTCATGATGGAATTATAACATGTGACAAAGCTTCAAGCTTCATGATGGAATTATAACATGTGACAAAGCTTCAAGCTTCATGATGGAATTAGAACATGTGACAAAGCTTCAAGCTTCATGATGGAATTATAACATGTGACAAAGCTTCAAGCTTCATGATGGAATTAGAACATGTGACAAAGCTTCAAGCTTCATGATGGAATTATAACATGTGACAAAGCTTCATGATGGAATTATAACATGTGACAAAGCGTCAAGCTTCATGATGGAATTATAACATGTGACAAAGCTTCAAGCTTCATGATGGAATTATAACATGTGACAAAGCTTCAAGCTTCATGATGGAATTATAACATGTGACAAAGCTTCAAGCTTCATGATGGAATTATACCATGTGACAAAGCTTCAAGCTTCATGATGGAATTATAACATGTGACAAAGCTTCAAGCTTCATGATGGAATTATAACATGTGACAAAGCTTCAAGCTTCATGATGGAATTAGAACATGTGACAAAGCTTCAAGCTTCATGATGGAATTATAACATGTGACAAAGCTTCAAGCTTCATGATGGAATTATAACATGTGACAAAGCTTCAAGCTTCATGATGGAATTATAACATGTGACAAAGCTTCAAGCTTCATGATGGAATTATAACATGTGACAAAGCTTCAAGCTTCATGATGGAATTATAACATGTGACAAAGCTTCAAGCATTATGATGGAATTATAACATGTGACAAAGCTTCAAGCATCATGATGGAATTATAACATGTGACAAAGCTTCAAGCATCATGATGGAATTATAACATGTGACAAAGCTTCAAGCTTCATGATGGAATTAGAACATGTGACAAAGCTTCAAGCTTCATGATGGAATTATAACATGTGACAAAGCGTCAAGCTTCGTGATGGAATTATAACATGTGACAAAGCTTCATGATGGAATTATAACATGTGACAAAGCTTCAAGCTTCATGATGGAATTATAACATGTCGCTATGATTGCGATGTCAGCTAACTAGGTCAGATTCAACCGGCTAACTATAGTTAACTAGATCCAGTCGAACTTGAAATAGTTAACTAGCTAGTCAACTATAGTCGACCAAGCACCTGAGCTCAGTTCCAAATGGCAAAATGGCAGATAGGTTTTGCTTGCCACGGTTAAATGCACATAAACATGTTAATATTTCCCTAACCAGTGTAAGTTTGATGAAATTATGCTGTCCTATGGTAAATCAATGTTCCCAAGGCCCATTTCCTTCCCATTTTATATTATATGGATGCTTTTTGACATCTTAGCAGACAAAAGTAACGCATTTTTGTATGCCATAAAAACAGATGACAAAGGGTTCATCACGACTGGTATCCGGCTCCAAATTTTCTACAACAGTAATGCAATGGGGGAATCAGGTATCAACAAACTATAGTTAATTATCCATTGTTTGGCTGGGCATAGCAACTGCGCATGTTCAGTAAACCAGCAAACTGACTATGGTTAGCCAGTAGAACTTGACCCGTTTGATATAATTTATTATTGGCGTAATTGATTATGATGGCAGATACTTGAGTGTCAGATTGGATACCTCCATTAGTTCCAGGATACAATATCACGATGTATGATTATTGATTTTCAAGACAGATTTTGTCGCATGTATGAAGATTTTAAAGGATCTGTGAAGTCATTCTTGGGTTGTTGATATTGGGGATGTGGGCACAGTATAATGTGCAGATATCTACCATCACCAGAACAACATTGTTGTAATTAGATAATGAAAATTTGTAACCTAAATTCTAATGTAGTGTTGTAGGATTAAAATAGCACAGAAAAGTCAAGTGCACAGAATATTGCATGGGACACATGACTAAACATGACCTTTAACCCCTAACACACCAAAATGCCCAAAAATACATTCTGCAGGAGACTTGAAAAATGTCCATTTGCAGGCCAAGAAGACTATTAAAAAAAATTTACCACTGGAATGACTGGATCAGTTATCGAGCCAGCCATTCTAGTGGTAAATTGTCAAAATAGGGTTCTCTTGGTATGCAAATGGGCATTTCTCAAGAACATTGCATAGACTGGATTTGGCTGATTTGACCATCAAAGAGCAAAGTAGGTTCAAGCACTAAATAACGGTGAGAGTCACTACGAGGGTTAACACTTTCACCGCTGAATTCCCCAGATCTCATTTTCATGGCAAACATACAGGAAACCTGTTGAATATTTTGAAATTAATTTGACTGGAAGCCGTTGCTGCCTTAGGCAGCAATGGCTTCCAATCAAATTATTTTCAAAATATTCAACAAAATAAATTTTCTATCATAAAGAATATATGTACTTTTTTCTTGGTTGTGTCGGTGAAACGGTTAATGGGATAGACAATAAATAATTGAAGCATTATGTGCAGAAATGATCACGCGATTTATACCTGGTGCCTCGGGTGCGCCCTTCATGTCTGACTCACTCACGCTACGTTTAGGCGATTCTCGTTCCGTCTGGGGTGCAGGTTTCTTTGGGCGTGGAAACGTACCTCCAGCCTCGTCAACTGGAGAATGAGATGATGAATGATATGGAAGTAGGATCAGAGTGCATGAAGGGATAGAAAGTAGCGTGATAATTAAGCAGGTCTACATGGTAATGAAAAAAGATTTTGCGACTGACAACATTTCAGCATCTAAACTTCAAAGCATCAATAAAGCACAGTTTTTGATCATTTGAAACTAATTTGACTGGAAGCTGTTGCACCAAGCGTTCAGGCATATTAGTTTCAAAATTTCTTGTATCCATCTGTAGCAAGTAAAGGGTTAAAAAGCACTTTCTGTATGTACATGTAATAGGAATTCTGCAAAAAAAATAGATTCATTACATGGCAGTGAAAATCCTGCCAATTATTTTATAAAACAATACAATTTCAAAGGCAGCAATCATTTCCAATCAATTTTTCTTCAAATTATTTAGTGCCTATTTCTTGATTTATTTTCGTAGCCTAGCCCCCTGGTATTGTTTCTGGGTGTTCCTCGTGACACACCGTCCAGAATAACCCTTTAATCCTCAAATTTATTCAAGAAAGTTTTCTCTTAGAAAATGTTCATTTGCATGCAGACCTAGAGAATAAGATTTTATAAAAATTATCGAGCCAGTCATTCCAGTGGTAAATTTTTAAAGACAGTATTCACTCGATCTGCAAATGGACATTTCTCAAGACCACTACAGAAGCAATTTTTTTGTCAGAAAGAGTGCTCAAGGGTTAAGCTCGATGGAGTAGTGATTATTTCAGAAATGTGTTGTGCTATATGTTCTAATGAAGTGTTTCCTGTCATAACACAAGCACTAGATTATAGACAGAACAATCTCTGCCCCAGGTGCACTGCGCATCATAGTGGCAGGCAGAATGATTAACTCCATTGCAGGCTGAATTTGCCTTCCAGCGACATAGATACGAAATATGCTGAAAAACCGTAGTATAATATCATTGAAATATATTGCTCACTTAGATATACCATTCCATTTCCAACCAGACTGGTCCAACCACTTCACTTTGTCCCCACCCCACCCCACCTCCTCCATTCCCACCTCCTCCTGCCTCACCCCTCTTTCTACTCCAATCCTTTGTCTCCATCTTTCTCCAGGAATGAATGACTCCTCGTCCCGTCTCTCCCTCTGCCTGCCTGCCTTCCTCCTTCCCTCTCTATCTCTTTCTCTCTCCCACTAGGCTTGCACGATTTTTGCTTTGAAACATCGCGATCGATTTTATTTTAAAAATTGCGATTTTCGATTAAATCGCAGGTCCAAATTCCCAAAAGTATAAACCGTGGTAACGTGAGTTGTTTCTAGAAAAAGTTGAAATAAATATTGATAGAAAAATAGCACGAAATTAGAACACATTTTCTTACGAATTCTTACCATCCTTGCTTAATGTATACCTTATATCCATCATCGCGGGAGTGAAATTATTAATTGGGACCGCCTAAATATTGCGTATAGTTTAATAAACATTATTTATTTCATCAAAATTTGAGATAAAACGTCACTGAGAAAAAATATAAATTACATGATGTATCAGCTTCCGCTTATAGCCTCCCTTTGTAGGACGAGTTTAGGTCATTACCGGAGTAACGCGAAGACGCTAATATTAGTACCCGGGGAGATATGCGCAATTCACATACATAGGATGGTAGCTTTGAGTATGTACGTGTGTAACGGCGTAAACTCGTCCTGTAGTGCAGTTTATAGTTGCTTTCAGAATGTACGATTTACATTTAAGAGTAAGCAACAGAACGCACAGTTCAAAATCAAACAATCTGGAATGCTGTTGCCTTATTTTCTTTAATTTGACATGACAACCGAATCAAAAAGGAAAGTATTACACCGCCTCAAATTGCTAACTCTAGAATTAAAAAGAATTATGTTCACTGATTGCCTAACACGGCGGGATAAAAAAAGAGTGAACACAGGCGTGAATCGATTATAATTGTACTCATGTACTGATAAAATGCGACGGAAAAGTATACACTTCAGATTTTTTTAAAAACATGAAATTTTTGACGATTTTCCGATTTTTCCTCAATTACATCGTAAAAATTGCGATTTTAAAAATAAATCAAACTTCACGATTAAATCGAAAAATCGCGCAAGCCTATCTCCCGCCTTCCTTCCTTTCCTCACACCCTCCTTCCCTCCCTTCCTGTCGCTCTACACCATCTCAATCTCTGTCTTTAACCCTCAAATTTGTTGAAAAGAAAATTTAAATTTTCTCATAGAAAATGCCCATTTGTAGAGCAAGAGAAGACTATTTTTGAAGATTTACCACTGGAATGACTGGCTCGGTTATCGAGCCAGTCATTCCAGTGGCAAATCTTCAAAAATAGTCTTCTCTTGGTCTGCAAATGTACATTTCTCAAGACCACTACAGAAGGCATTTTCGGCTGATATAAGTGTTAAAAGGTTAAAATAATCAACAGGAGCTCGTTAACAATTGTATGTCAGAGATGTAAAAGAATACAGAATGCAAAGGCTCACAATATATATGCAGAAAGCGAGTATAAAGAGGAAATAAGATGCTGAGTGGCAATGTTGATGTAATGTCTGAGACAAGCGATTAAGCAAATTATTTAACAGTTTTAACACTCAACATGACCAAAAACGGCTTTTGCAGTGGTCTTGGAAACTGTCAATTTGCAAGACCACGAGAAGACTATTTTTGAGTCAGTTATTCCCGTGATAAATTTTCTAAAATAGTCTTCACTTGGTTTCTATGAGAAAATAAAACATTTTCTTGAACAAATTTGAGCTTTAAAGGGTTAATGGTGAAGTCTACCATCACCAGCCTCTGCAATGTTCTTAAAGAATGTCCATTTACACCTTGGTTAAATGAATAACATTTTGAAAATTTACCACTGGAATGACTCGCTCAATCAACACTGGTACATTTTCAACAGTAAGTCTTCTCTTGGCCTGTAAATGGACATCCATTATGCAAAAATCACAATTCTCTTAATCAATCGTGGCCATTACATGGCTGAGAAACAATTCTTGGCAAACAATTTATCCCATTACAATTCCCACATTTGCTGAAATGAGTCTTCTTCGATCCATTGTCATCACAGCGGATCAAAGAAATTGATCCGATCCCCTGGGAGCAAACGGACAGAATTACTTTATTAACCCTAAGTTAATCCTCAAATTTTTTCAAGAAAATTTCAATTTTCTCATCGAAAATGTCCATTTGCAGATCAAGAGCAGACTACTTTTGAAAATCTACCACTGGAATGACTGGCTCGATTTCTCAAGCTGTTTTTGGCTGATAAAAATGGATAAAATGTTAGGTAATCTTCCAGTTAGGCGGGTTTATTTCTAGACCTCTACCGGACATACACGTCTTAAAGAACCACAGAATGAACCACTAAATGTGATTGTACTAGGTGCATGAAGATGTGACCAGATTTGTTAGAACACAATAGAATACTACTGTCATTGACCAGACCAACACCATGTACTAAACACTCAACCCCTAGGTGAAGACGTATTGACTGGCTCAGTAATGACTCGGTTACAGTCATTCAAGTGGTAAATTGTCAAAAATATGAATTTATCGCCTGCAAATGGTCTTTTCTCAAGACAACTACAATGGCTGGGTGTGGTCATCTTGACCATGACATCAACAGCTTCCAGCATGACCAGTCAAAGTAATTGCAGAATATTCTACAGTTTTAAGCTGATTTTCATTGACACTATATTAGCAATTTGTACTTACACATGTTAAACAACCACCAAGATGTCTCTCAACATTGTGACATAAGGGGCTATGATATATCCAGTGATTTTAGATGTAGTATAAATTTTGTGATATTATCTAGAGCAATATCGCAAACCCCACTGTAGAGATGACTTCAATGATCATGTGTAGATTATTGGATTGTCAGACAGCATGGTAGTCCTCTGATATATAACTAACAGATGAAGTTATCTGTAGTGTGTGTGTACTGACGTGTAGTGGATGCCCATGGACAGATGGGGTGAGGGAAACTCTGAAATTTCTACTTGAAGCTTTACTAGTCACAGGTGCTAGTAGACACATAGCACTTTGTCATAGAAATATAGCACATTTTATATTCAAGGAAAATGCATTTTTGAAAACTTTTCAATAAAATGACTGGCTCTTATAGGAGACTGCATAGTTGCAATGAGGCAATGAATATCTGAAATTTTGTTTTAAAAATTCACCACTGGAATGATTAGCTTGATAACCGAATCAGTTATTCCAGCGATAAATTTTTAATTCAAAGAAAATTTTCTCATAGCTTGCAAATTTGCATTGATTGCACACACAAAAATTTGAATTTTCATGACCAATCGTAAGCATTAAGGAGTTAATCTTAAGCCAGGTATATATATGCAAGGTTTCAAATATATATTTTCCCTTCTAAAACCTGTCCATTTATAAATGAGAGTTATCTGCCTTAGTGCATGTGACAAGCAAAGGGAGGATGTGTAGAGAGATGGATGACTAATGGGAGAAGACAGTGCCACTTTAATGCACAGCTGAAGCTTTGCCTGACAGATGCCTACCATTATGATTAACCCTTTAACACTCAGATGTAAAAAATGTTAATTTTCAAATTAAAGTAAAAGATGAACTGGTGTCTATTTTTCATCAAATTTGGTGGAAGATGGTGCTGTCGTAGACAGCAACATCTTCCACCAAAAATTGTTGAAAAATGTACACCAGTTTCTTTGCTATTGACACCGTAAATGATAGAATATTGATATCAATGTGCTAAGGGTTAACACCCATCGGCCAAAAACAGCCTTTTAGTGGTCTTGAGAAATGTCCATTTGCAGACCAAGAGATTATCTTTGAAAATTTACCACTGGAATGACTGGCTCGATATTCGTATAGTCACTCCATTGATAAATTTTCAAAAATAATCTCTTGGCCGGAAAATTGGCAGTTTATAAGAGAATTGAAATTTTTTGAAGCAATATGAGGATTAAAAGTCTAATTAAGACAAATGGATGACAGCTGGATGATCAACCAGGGCATTAGAAAAAGTAATCATGACAAAATACACCAATATGTTTCAACTTCAGCAAAAAAATTAGAATTTTTTTAAAAATATTCTTTAAACTATACTGCTAGGTGATGTCGCTATGCGTACAATTCTCATTTTCTGCTACTGCCAATCATACAAAAAATTGTATTCATCAATTGATGATGGCGTTGTTATATATTATTAACATACCCATAGACTGTGCGCCTTTGTTATTATTCACAGGCGTTTCATACTGAGTCCTTCTGTTCACGTGACTGAAACACAAGACAAATACATTTCAAAAATAGAATGTATAAAGGTTTTATACATGTACTAGCGGGAGCTGCGACCTATACGCATCCCATCATCTTTCCACCACGCCCATCCATCTGGCTCCTCTTTGCGGGTGTGCTTGGGGTGTGTGCGTGTGCTTCTACTCACACTCACCACTCACCGTACACAAACCAAATAATGCATCCGCTAAGAATAATAACTGGTTTCAGACATAGTACCCTTAATGCATTTATGATCAAGATTGGTTTCGAAAATTGAAATTTTTCTTCTCAATTGATGTCCATTTATCGGATAAGAACAGTATTTTTGAAAATTTAGCACTGGAATAACTGGCTCGATAATCGAGCCAGTTATTCCAGTGGTAAATTTTCAAAAATAGTCTTCTAAATGGCCCGCAAATGGACATTACTCAAGACGTGGCTAGGTTGAGCATGAAAGCGTCAAAAGGTAACTTTATTAATTCTAACACGCCTTCGCCAATACGTTTTACTACCTTAAGGTAGAACGTGTTACCAATCAGCATGGTCAATGTCTATCGGATCAATACAATGTATTTGATGGATCCAGAATTTCCCGCGGTCCAAGCGGAAAGATGTGGCTTCCGTGTCAACCAGATCGTGATGGAGAAGTTCAATGATTCTGTAATTGAGGACTCGATCCCATGCTTGATCCTATTTGATCAATCGCTACATTGTTCAAGAGATCTCCTGGGGTTTCAGTAGATACAATCGAGATGGCAGACGGTGTGCTTGCTGCTTCCATCTTAAATTCTTCAGTAGTGATCAAAAGATGCTTCTAAAAAAAACCCATGTATGTTCTGTTCAGCTTGTAAGACGCTTAGTTTTCCTGACGTTATCGATAGTGTCCGTTAAGCCTGCATGCCACAGCACTGTTTTGCGCTGTCCTTTCAGAGTCTTGGGCAACAGAGGGTGTGCCCGCTTTGTACCCGATCAGTTGGGTATGTACCCGGTATTGTCTTGATTTATGATTGAAGAACGAAAAGAATAAGAAAATGTACTACCTTTGAATATAATAAGAGGGATCCGATATGACGTAATAATCAAATACATCACATATTAGCTGATGGCACAATCAAAATGACGTAGCGCTATCTGTCATGAATCTCGAAGTCTGTCAAATGTACGAATTGTACTGTCTTTTGCAATTTAATCAAAATTCTGTTGAATATTCTGAAACTAATTTAACTGGAAGCTGTTTAGTTTCAAAATATTTAACAGCTTACCTGGAGTGACCTTGAAATTGGGATTCTGGTAATTCAGGTTTCAATTTTTCAAAGTATATAAATTGATTCCAACACACATACAAATGTGGGTGGAGCTTAGATAGAAATGGGTGAAGCATAGCTAGAAATGGATCTATCTATGATCATCATTACAAAAACACAACTACCACAAACCGTAGACTACCTGTAACTTCATCATCTACAATTTTAAATAATAACATTATTTTATCCAAATTATTAATGTATAAATTAACGATTTACTTACATATATTCGTGTGTGTATATCTGAGATTTTTTACAAATACATCATCATTAAAATTAATTATCAAATTCAACAAATTTAACTCATTCACCTTAGAAAGTTACATTGAAAAACAGAATAAATTTGCATATTTATTATCACATTTTCTTTTAAACATGAAGGACCAAATTTAGCTGGAGAGCTTTCTCCGCCTCTTTAAATTACATAATTATTTTTGAAATACTGACCACATTTGCTTTTGATGGCTGTGGATGATGTATTTTTGAATGTATGTACAGATATTATAACATTTAATTTGTCTATTGACGACACTCAAATCTCAGATCTACAAATTTCATTCCATTTCCCATGATAACTGATGTACATTTTGAAAAATGTTTCTATCCAACAACAGATTTCAGCAATATTGTTTCTAAAATGTACACTAGTTATTTTCTCATGACTCAGTAATAAATTTATGACTTTGACATCAGTATTAGAATGGTAATGGAATGTTCATATAAAACAATGCGTCCTATCACAAAACATTTACACACAATTCTAGTAGCTTTTACTGCTGCTTATACATACATACCTTATAATTAATACAAATCATTATTTTGAAAACAATTTGGCTTAAAGTTTCCTTTCAAATATTCAGTAGATTTCATATCTACAGTATGTCATTTAGCTCTAAACATCGTGAGTTCTGACTATTATGATTCAGAAGATATTCTTATGACACTTATAAAACAGACGCTATCTGGTCATGGTTGAACGATCACAACCACACAAGCAGGTCATAAAAAACTTGTATTAATCTACAGTTACATCTCATTAACATAATTTGGGCCTGTAATTTGTCCTCCTGATAAACAGGACCAATATTTCACATCATCAGTAATTCATAACTTAATTTACTAATATTGAAATATCGTCATTCTTCAGTAATTCACAACTTTTCAATATTTTAATATTCCATAATTCACACGTTGTTATTAACCATCTGACTGCAGAGTTTTTGCAGATGACATATTCCGGGGCTTATATCGCTGAACCTGCTAAACATTTTGAAAATGATTTGACTCAAATTGTTTTCAAAATATTCAGTATGTCAAGAATATTTGCACATTTAAAGATACTGTCTTGTGACTTGCAACAGCGACACAGGTAATATTGAAATATTACATTGGCGACATTTATTCATAAATGAATAATATTCAAAACTTTATATTTATACATATTTTCAGAAGCTAATTTTAAATATAATTTTTGTCTTTATTTAATGCGGCAAATTACATAAGTGAAACTAATTTTTTATTGTTTTTAAAAAAAATAATAGTGTATTAGTTTGTGTTTTGCACACGCATACTTAGTCAATGGTTAATCGTGTATGCTTTTCTATGCTGTTGAGTCATCAATAACGTAGTACATTATCAAGCCCGCGCGCGCACGCACGCACAGATCAGAAACAATTTAAATTATTTCCAACACAAAATAAAACTTACTGTTGAATATTTTGAACAGAATTGGACTTGAAGATTCAATTATTAGTGGCCATGACATTTGATCTTTTGACACTTGCGTCTGAGGGGAGATATGCTGAACTAAACACAAATTGGTAGCCTCCACTCCCATACCTGGTGCTGCCATTGCCGGGTAACTGTCTAATTACTAAATACTGGTCGCTTATTACGAGCAAATAGTTTCAAGTATTTCGCTAAAATGAAGCAATCAAATCGCTAAATACACTCCCGTCACCTATAGCATAAAGAAGGATTAACGGTTGATCAAACTGATTTCAGACAATGAATAATATTTAAAATAATTTGACTGGATGCTGTTGTTGCCTTGGGAAACAACAGCTTTCAGACAAGTTACTTTCAAAATATTCAACAGAATATTTCTTACGTCTTAACCCTTCTTGTATCACCTTATCCTTTAATAGTCAAGTCGGCAAGAAACTCCCCACTGCAATGGGCTTAAGAATGTCCAGTTGCAAGCCAAGAGAATCGTATTTTTGAAAATTTGCCACTGGAAAGACTGGCTCGGTTACCGGTCATTCGTGGTAAATTTTCAAAATTATGTTTCTCTTGGCCTGCAAATGGCAATTAAATGGCTAACTGATATGAGTTGAATCCTGGGTGCTTGTACCCGGTTTGTATGGGCACTGATTTTAAAACTGCCCTATCATGTCATGTCTATAATTATTATACACTATTAAATAGCTAAATTTTCTTTCTTATTTTCAAAAAAATATTGAGCAAAATGCTGTTGCCGCCTAATGCGCATTCCTATATATACATAACCCAATATATTCACCATGTTATGTCTAGTATATCTTCCCTAAACCAGCTCTATAATGAAGTCAGTTTGAAAAAACACTCATATCAGCCCAAAACAAGCTTTTGCAGTGGTCTTGAGAAATATCAATTTGCGAACCAAGAAGATGATTTTTGAAAATTTACCACTGGAATGATGGGCTCAATAATCGAGCCAGTCAGTCCAGTGGTAAATTTTCAAAAATAATCTTCTTTGGTCTTCAAATGGACATTTTTCATGAGAAAATTTAAATTTTGTTGAAGAAATTTGAAGGTTAAAGGGTTTAAGCATGAATGTATAATTAAGTCAAAGGCATATATCTAGACAAACTCCATCTTTGAATGACTAAGCACACCTTTAACACTTTAACAGGCATGCCAGCCAAAAAACACCTGAGAAATCCTCATTTTGCACAACAAGAAGGCTATTTGTTAAAATGTATCACTAGAATGACTGGCTCGATAACTGAACTAGTCATTCCAGTGATAAATTGTCAAAGTTATTCTTCTTTTGGTCTGAAAATTGACATTTTCTATGAGAAAATAGATATTTTTAAACCAAAATTTCAGGGTTGTAGGGTTAAACGTCTTCATTTACTACTAAAATACGACAACAAAGTGTGAAGTAATATTACTCTCTCTTCTTAACCACGGAGAAAAGAAATATTTATGCCAGTTATCAAAACAGACCATAGAAAAACAATAGCTACATTAATGTAATGTAAGTGTTGTTTTTCTATGATTGTTTTGATATAACTAGCTAAAACATTTCCTGTCTACATGAGCCCAGGAAGAGCGTTTAACCCCTTAATGGTCACATTTTCTCAAAATTAAAAAAATTTGCTTATTGGATGTACATTTGCAGGAAGAAGGCTATTTTTGAAAATTTACCACTGGAATGACTGGCTCGGTTATCAAGCAGTGGTAAATTTTCAAAAATTGTCTTCTCTTGTCCTGCAAATGGACATTCCTCAAGAGCACTAAAGAGGCTGGTGTTGGCAGGCTTGACCATTAAAGGGTTAATAATATTATTCATTAACACATTCACCGGCGAATTCCCCATATCATTTTCAAGCCAGCTATAGGCCAGTCAAATTAATTTCAAAATACTGAAAAGAATGGTTTATATCGCAGACAATTTTGCAGCTGGAAATCGGGGGGGTTGTCCCTAGCTGAAATCTGGGGTTTCCAAAGTGAAATATGGTGTGTTCACAATCAGTATTTCTCAATACTGCTAAAATTAGACGGGACCATGGACGCAAAGTGAATTATGGGGTCCCATGCTAGGTTGGGGTTTTTTTGCGCAAAAATCTATAAAATTACTTAGTATTATACAATGATAGAAGATGTTCAGGGGCGCCACTATTTTGGGGGGATTCCATGCTCCATTTTGGAAGTATAAACCCTCAAAAGGAGCTGTATGAGATTTCCTGCACAAAGAATGTACTTGTCAGTGAAAGGGTTAAACCTCAGTTTTTTAGACGATCATAAGTAGATGAAATCCAGAGATAGGTCTGCATAGTCTGTGAACAAACATAAAAACCTGTCTTATGTGACCACCTTATGGAACACATATAACATACACCATAAACAGGTGGTCTCATAACACAGGTGACCATACCAGCTTTTGTTTCTTAACCCTTTAATGGTCATACCGGCCAAAATCAGCCTCTGTTATGGTCTTGTGGAATGTCCATTTACAGGCCAAGAGAATAACATTTTTGAAAGTTTAACAATGGAATGACTGGCTCGATAACCGAGCCTGTCATTCCAGTGGTAATTTTCAAAAACAGTTCTCTTGATCTGCAAATAGACATTTTCCATGAGAAAATTGAAATCTTCTTGAACAAATTCGAGGGTTAAAGGGTTAAGATTCTCGAATATACTTACTCGATAAAGTATGTTCCGTAGTGTGGATCTTCAACTTTCTCCCATCCATAAGGCAAGTCTGTGAAAAAAACAAACAGAAAAAATATGGTTATTCGAAATACACCAGGCATGTTTGGCGTGAACACAAGATATACGCTAACACTTTTGGCCAAGACTGGGCTCTAGTTTGTTGAGAAATGTCCATTTACAGGCCAAGAGAAAACATACTTCTTGAATGACTATTGGTTATCAAGCCAGTCATTCCAGTGATAAATCATCTTTTCCTGGCTTGTAATTAATGTACATTCACTAAATATTTACTTAAAGAATGTCCATTTGCAGCCTAAAAGAAGACTATTTTTGACAATTTACCCCTGGAATGACTGGTTCTGTTATCGAGCCAGTCATTCAAGAAGTAAATTTTCAAAATTATCTTCTGGCCTGCAAATGGACATTCCGCAAGTCCAATGCAGAGGTCAGTTTGGGCACCTTGCACGCTAAAAGGCTAAAACAGAATGTAATACATTTTCTTACATACAACTGATTGCATCTGGAAAATATTTAAAATGTTTTAATCACTATTCCATATTAATATTTAAGATTATGAATGTCAAAAATTCTAACTTCTCACTTCAAATGGAGGAGTGGATTCTTGATTTACCGGCCCCCACAATAGCAAGATGTTAGCCATTTTTTCTATACAGCATCTAATCTTAGCTTTAAGACTTTGGATTAATTAAAATAAAATTTTGGCCGATATAGAAACATTATTAGAGCATATCTTCTTCCTGAGAAACACTGGGATAATCATTAAATATTTGGATGGGTGTTTTTATGGAACATTTAGTCACCCTCACATCTATGACTGACAGGCCTAGGGTACAAAAACTGCTCCATGAAGATGAGCCCGTCGAATAAATATTCAACTAGATTTCTCGGACAATGACGCGTCATTATAAATTCCCATGTTACACACACACACGCACGCACGCACGCACGCACGCACGCACGCACGCACACACACACACACACACACACACACACACCTTAGTGGCAGAGCCAAACATAAATGTTGTCTAGCGCTCCCCAATCATATGGGCAATTCATATACCAAATTTGGTTTATTCCTTCAAATGGTATCAGAGGAGTTGCCGTAGTATTTTTGCACATACACACAGATAGATAGAGCCATATAGGTCGAAAAACGTGGGATAACAAAATCTTAACACGGTCTGAAATGTATGAAGTTTCGTGCTTCACGCAACTTAACGCAAATTTACCGTTCACCCAGTCGAATAGAACACGTGCTTCACAAGTCATACGTGCATCACGAAAAGGACCATCCAAATAAATCCAGCGACTGATTCTTAAATCAGCTATTAATAAAACAAATTATCTCCTGATGGACTGATTAATTCATTAATGGCCCCAGTGCGCAGCGATTTTGAGGCAAATTCATTTACAGCCGAGCCTGGCGAGCCAACATTCTATTTCACTAGTATGTTTGAAAAAATAATCTCGTGGCTTGTAAATTGATTCATTAAGCTTTTAACGGTCAAGTCGACCAAACCCAACCTCTGTAGTGGTCTTGAGGAATGTCCATTTACAGGGCAAGAAGACTATTTTTGAAAATTTACCACTAGAAACCTGTCTTGACAACCGAGGCAGTCATTCCAGTGGTAAATTGTCAAAAATACTCCTTTCTTGGCTTGCAAATGGACATTCAATAAGCACGTTTAAAAAATTTTCTTGACCAAATCTGCCCATTAAAGGGTTACGAAAAATGTTAATTTTCTTGACCCATCGTGACCATTCACCCTTTAATGGTCAAGCCGGCCAAAATCACCCTCTGCATTGGTCTTAGGAAATCTCCATTTAGGTACATGCCAACAGAATGCTATTTAACCAAGACAATCATTCAAGTAGCAAATTTTCAGAAACAACATTCTCCTGGTCTATGAGAAAATTAAAATTCTCTTGATCAACTTTAAACCGTAAAGGGCTGAATGATTAAACACTATGCTTCTAGTCACTAGCCCATTAGAAAAATTTGACAACAGTACCAGAGACATCAACAACTTTCATTAGAGTTCTTCCAAGATAATCCAGTCCTGTTACACACATACTTACAGAAAAATACTTAAACGTAGCGACCAATTACCTCCACCTTGATTAATTGTTGATTTCAACTCAGAACAAAATCTGTATTAATTTAACCGTTTAACACTCAAATCTGTCCAAGAAAATTTAAAATTTCTCATAGAAAATGTCCATTTGCAGATCAAGATGACTATTTTTGAAAACTTGCTACTGAAATGACTGACTCGGTTATTTGGCTCGGTTATCGAGGCAGTCATTCCAGTGGTAAATTTTCAAAAATGTTCTTCTCTTGTTCTACAAATAACATTTTCCAAGACCACTACAGAACTGGTTTTGGACAGATTGTTGGTAATAAGGGTTATATTCCCAAGAATTACTGCTATGAGTCCTCAGGCCTAAATCCAAGCACCAAGATGTAATTTTAGAGTGTTATCTCACAACATTCACAAATAAACATTATCTAACCAATAAACTGCGTAGTACCACATCTAATGAAAAATGTAATCATAGATCTTATATTGAGGATGTTCAATTGAAGAGAGAAGATTCCTTGCCTCCAGAATTAACCACATCGCCGATGAATTCCCCTTATCTCATTTTCAAAGCTACGAGTCAGAATTGTTATATATTTTGTAATTAATTTGACTGGAAGCCATTACTGCCTCAGGCAGCAATGGTTTCCAGTCAAATTAATTTCAAAATATTTAAAAGACTAAGTTATATATAATAAAAAACATACTTTTTCAGGGATTTGTCAGTGAAAGCGTTAACCCTTTAACAGTCAAGATGGTCAAGATGTTTTTTCTGTGATTGTGAGAGATGTCCATTGGCCGACCAAGAGTAAATTACTTTTGAAAATTTATCACTGAAATGACTGTGCCAGCCATTTCCTGTGATACATTTAAAAAAATAATCTCTTGGTCTGCAAATGGACACTTTCTATGAAAAAGTTTTACTTTCTTTGAACAAATTTGATGATTAAAGCTGTAAGGTAGTTAAGATACCTTAAGCGCAGCAAAAAAGCTTTATCTTGATCATGTCTGTGATTCAGCTTCACAGAGCTGATAGAATGAACATTCAGTTCCTGATAACCAAGAGTGAGAGAGAGTGCATGTAATAATCTAAATAAGTGCCTCTTCCTTTTCCCTAGTAAACAGACCAGCGACTCAGTCCGCTTGACTGACAAACCCCGCCCCCAGCCCCTCATACATGTGAGCATCTTCCTAGATAACTAAATCTCTTCTGTGGCGGGGCATGTCTGCTTATACTCTATAGTATCTACATCATAGAGTAATGAAAGAAAAAATAAATTGTTTATAGAGGGGAATTTCTGGAGAGGTAATATCTGATCAAGATATTGGAGCTAACGTTGTTGTCTTGTCATGTATCCATGAGGTGTTTTGTATGTTTTCGCCTTGCTCTGCTCTCACTCAGGTTTCCATGTTGGAAATCTAGCTGATTAATAATCAGTTTACTTCTATATCTATAGAGAACACATATTGAGTGCTGTAAGTTAAAAGAATGGAAAAGGGAATTAACAAATGTTTATTGGTAATTTCATACAATAGTAAATAAACTACCATCGGTAAAAAAAAATGGAAATGAATCAGGATTATTTGAGAAAAAGCATTTACTAAATCTAGGAGGGCTTAACTTGAAGCCAATTAGTGACTTCACTGGTGCTTCTCACTCCGCCATGTGTCAACTGTCTGTGCAGGGATACAGCATAGGCCTACCTGAAAGCAATGAAAGCACACCTGAATATAGCTTTGTAAGTGGTATGAATAGTATTCTTTGTAGGCGCAGATGTCATGCGATCAACTCACTACTTGTAATTCACTATTGACTATGAGTTACTTTTCTGATTGAAGAAACAAGTTTTGGCCAAAATGATTTCAAA
Source organism: Chaetoderma sp. LZ-2023a (assembly GCA_034401795.1). NCBI lineage: Eukaryota > Metazoa > Mollusca > Caudofoveata > Chaetodermatida > Chaetodermatidae > Chaetoderma > Chaetoderma sp. LZ-2023a. The sequence goes on from CM067371.1 coordinate 4,196,100, forward strand.
ATACACTGCTGGTTTCTACTGAATATTTTGAAATTTGTGTGACTGAATGTAGTCTCTGGAAACAACGGCTTTCAGTCAAATTGTTTTAAAGCTACATAGTATTTTACCTGTAGGCTATAGTGGCTAATCAGCTAACCGCGAATATACCTGAGCTTATATGACCGTCTGTAGTGGGTATTATTTATTAGCTCCACATACACCAGATAGGTCCAGCTGCTTCACTAATTGGTTCCTGCCAGAATGCCATAAATGGTATTTAGCTGCTTTTTTTCACTGGTGGCTATAGGTTGATTTTTATATAAAGCTGTCAGAGCATATGTTGGTTCCCTGATGCTTTCCTTTAACATTTAGAGAAAAATGCCATCAGGGCATGCTAAAATTAAAACAGAGAGCCCTCATTGAACTTAGGCTGCCCGCATTCTGTATGTTATATAATAAATCAGTACACATACTTGCATTATTATTAAATATTGTGCAAAGATGCTATTTATTCAGTGGCTATCATTCTGAAATTATACTTATATTACACAATGATATGAGATAAAATACATCAAACTACGGATTTATAAATATTCAAGGCACTAATGTTTTTCCCAAGCACAAAATATTGGCATTTTAATGAGGGCATATGACTTTTGAAATCCACATGCCCGCCGTGATTTTCAATTGCATTTGCATCAGGGCACTCACTAAGCAGCATCCATGATGTCTCCAGCTCAGTCCAAAGTTATTAATTTTCTGCAGTGGTCCTGGGAAATGCTAATTTGCAAGCCGAGATTTTTTTTTTTTAATTTACCACTGGAATGACTAGCTCGATAACTGAGCGAGTCATTCAACTGAAAATTTTTCAAAAATTATCTTCTGTTGGTCTGCAAATTAACATTTTCAAAGAGAAAATTAGAAATTTGTTTAGCAAATTTGACAATGAAAATTATTGACGGTCAAAATGCCATTTTGAACGAGGTTTAACAAAATCAACAACACGTAATTTATTATATACCTCTTTACCCGTTTGCAGTTGTTCTGAGAAATGCCCATTTTCATGCCAAGAAGAATATTTTTGAAGATTTACCACTAGAATGGCTGGCTTGATAAATGAGCATCAGTGGTAAAATATTCACAAATACTATTCTTTTGTCTTGGAGAATTTCTTTGAGCAAATTAAAATTTTTGTGACCAAATTTCCTGGTTAAAGGGATAAACTCTTGGTAATTTTGATATAAATTTGGAACTGATTTGATCTGCTCCGCTATTTATCACGTAACCACGTCATCGTCAAATTCAGGCAAGAAAATTTCAATTTTCTCTTAGAAAATGTCCATTTTGCTGGCCAAGAGAAGACCATTTTTGAAAATTGACCACTGGAATGACTGACTCAATTTAGGACGACTGCAGAGGCCGGTTTTGGCTAGCTTGACCATTAACCCTTTAACACTTATATCAGCTAAACGGCTTATGCTGGTCTTGAGAAAGGTCCATTTGCTGACCAATAGAAGACTATTTAAAAAAATTTACCACTGAAATGACTGGCTCGATAACCGAGCCAGTCATTCCAGTGGTAAATTTTCAAAAGTGGTCTTCTCTTGGCCTGCAAAATGGACATTTCCCAGGACCACTGCAGATACCGATATTGGCCAGCTTCACCATTACCCGGTTAATTAATTGTAGAATACAAAAAAATCTAAGTGGATGTGATTGGGCTGTTTTCTGTTCGTCGTACAAAGGAATTTATCCTTCATACTTCCGCTATCCCATGTTATACATTATTAATTGAGTTACATATTTGTTAATCTGCATAATAGATTTACGCAATAATTCGCTAATATTGGAAGTGTTTTCTATAACGATACGCTACGCTTGGTAATTCGATTAATTAATTAGCTGCAATTCTAACCATAGATACACATGTATTATGATGACAGTAAGATGAGTTATTTCACTCTTTCAATGGCACACACCACAAACGACAAATTATTCTTTATGTTGTAAAAATATATTCTGTTGAATATTTTGGAACTAATTTGGTCGGGAGTTGTTGTGGCAACAGTTTCCAGTCAAATTAATTTCAAAATATTCAACAGTTTTCCTACATATTTGTCTTGAAATTGGGACAGTGGCGGTTAAATGGTTAAATGGTTAATGGATGCACACTACCAGCTTCTGATATTACCAAGGGACAACTTTAACTCATTCACCACAACGAGACACACCAAATTATTGGAAGAAATTTTACAGAAACAGTTTCCAGTCACTTTAATTTCAAAATATCCAGTTTCCAGTCAGATTAGTTTAAAAAATATTCAACAGCTTCCCTTGTATGTTTGCTTAATTTGAACTTGAGATACTGGTATTTCGGAAGTGAAAAATAAAAAGTTATATAGTGATAAATTTGACCCTTTAACACTCAAATTTTCTCCAAATTTCTGATAGAAAATGTCCATTTGCAGACGAAGAGGACTATTTAAAAAAATTTACCACTGGAATGACTGGCTCGGTTATTGAGCCAGTCATTCCAGTGGTAAATTAAAAAAAATAGTCTTCTCATGTTCTGCAAACGGACATTTCTCAAAACCACTGCAGAAGCCATTTTTGGCTGATATGAGTGTTAAACGCTTAATTAGGTAATAATCACGTTAACAGTCACATGACAAGGGACACAAAGTCACATGACAAGGGACACAGTCACATGACAAGGGACACAGTCACATGACAAGGGACACAAAGTCACATGACAAGGGACACAATCGGCACACTTAATCGATAAAAGGTAAAACTGTGTTTATTAAGAACATTACGGCTATAATACTATTGGCTAACTAAATCATCAGAAATCAACAAAAAAAAATCTATCATGCAACCGAAAATTATCTCCTCCTTAAACACAAAGCTCTACGCTGAGGAATAAGTACAGAATACACTATATAGCTAGACAACAACACAGCGTTTCATGAGTAATTGCGTTGTTAGATGTGAGGGCATGAACAGCACATTCAACATCGATGAGTTTGTATTAAAATAATAAACGGAACACTCCTTACACATCTCATTCTATAGATCCAAGAATTCTACACCTACTTACTACCTTTAGCAAAATCTGTACAGAAATGTTCAGGTATACAATATAAATTATACTCTATCTTTTTCACCTATCAAATCCAAAGTAAAAAATAACCAACAAGCCAAGTAGAACGTCTGCTTTAAAACCATATCAGGGAGAAAATCTGGGCTTATAAATTTAAAATCAACGATACAGGTAAGCTGTTGTTGAAACTTCACTGGAATGGTGGAATATTTCTTGGGCAGATTGACTTAAAGGGGTAATATTTCAGGTAAGGACTAAGGAGAGGAATTAATCAGGGAACATTGATGTTTAAATACACAATGAAACTTTAAATTCTGAATTAATTAATTTTTACAAATTTAGAAAGCTATTGCACTACTTTTGAAATATTCATCACTTTTCACACTCATATCATTGAACATACATTCCAATAATTCAGAATGAAATGTCTTACTAGAAAGAGCATGGCTAGCTATTAAACAGCATGTGGTCCTCTTTCCTGGGAGTGTTGGGTTTAGAGGGCGGGGATGGGTATGGTCAGATCAGCACCAGGAAATGATGATGATGGTAAATGATGGTGTTGTTGTTCAGAGCAAATAGTCATCAATAATTTGGCTATTTATAAAATACACACTGAAAGCCAGTTTTATAGTGGGTGTTAGTAGGAAATGATTATAGGATAGGTAAATGGACATAACTGAGTGTGTAAATACTGTGTGAGACAGGGTCAGAGATATGAATGATGTCCAGAAGAAATTGTGAAATGATATACTACTGGTCAAAGGATACGTCCAGTAATTTGACCATTAGACTAATTTTAACCCTTTAATGGTTAAGTGAATGAAAAGCAGCCTTTGTAGTCATCTTCTGAAATGCCCTTTTGAAAGCCAAGAGAATTCTCTTTTTGAAATTTTACCACTAGAATGACTGGCTCGATAATCGAGCCAGTCATTCCAGTGGTAAATTTTCAAAAATAGTCTCTTGGTCTGCAAATGGATATTCACTGAGGAAGGATTTCAATTTTCTTGACCATTAAAGGGTTAACACAGCAATAGTCACTAAAGATCTCATAACCAGCAACAACTACCAGTCAAATTAATTTCAAAATATCATAGTTTATCATTTCTGGTCAGTGAGAGTTATAGGGTTATAAACAATACCACATAAATGTTGAGGACATCATAAGTGAGACAAAACGCATGATAACAGGCAAGAGAAGTGCTACAGCTAAAAAATATGCCATCCAAGACAAAACAGAAACATGTTAGTTAGCATAATTTTGAACACAATGTAAGAAATATTCTGTCGGATATTTTGAACATAATTTGATTGGAAGCCGCGGCAGCAGCAACTTTCCTGTTATCCAATTGACCTTTCCGGTTTATCCATCAATCATATGATGTCATAATCAACTACATGACGTGTAGGATGACGTTATAATCAATGATGTCATGAATGACATAGATAAGTTCGTCATGAACAGTTAACTGATGACGGACTAAGTGTTGAAGTATGAATTTTATATCTTTGCTATTTAATAAGCATGCTATTGAATATTTTGTAACTAATTTGATCGGGCGCTGTTGCTGTCTACATATGGCAGCAACATCACCCATGATGTTAAAAATATTCAACAGTACATTTCATTTTATTTTAGAGGCATTATACGTTATTTCTGAGCTGTACCATATTTAAAAAGAATACCATTGTCAGACGAAGGAGTGGGTCTTTCAGAAAGACATCTATCCCTGCTGCCTATGTTAACAACTGTTTAACACTTAAATCTGTTCAAGAAAATTTCAATTTTTTCATTCAAAATGTCCATTTGCAGACCAAGAACACTATTTTTGTAAATTTACCACTGGAATGACTGGCTCGATAACCCAGCCAGTCATTCCAGTGGTAAATTTTCAAAAAGAGTTCTTTTGGTCTGCAAATGGACATTTTCTATGAGAAAATTAAGATTTTCTTGAATAACTATGAGAGTTAAAGGGCTAAAGGACTACTCAAATCCTTCTGAATGAAAACAATTTATTAACAAGTTATTGCTGTTTAACCCTTTAACCCTCGGATTTGTTCAAGAAAATGTCCATTTGCAGACCAAGTTGAAGAGAAGGCTATTTTTAAAAATTTACCACTGGAATAACTGGATCGGTTATCGAGCCAGTTATTCCAGTAGTAAATTTTCAAAAATCCTCTTCTCTTGGTCTGCAAATGGACATTTCTCAAGGCCACTGTAGAAGCCGTTTTTTTCTGATATGAGTGTTAAAGTGTTAAAAAGAATGCAAGGTCAGAGGAAGGAGTATCTTCCAGAAAGACATCTATCCCTGCTGAAGATGTTAATATCTCTTGTATATGAGTTATCTCTGACCATTAATAAATCATATATGAGTTACTGGACTTGGCACTTAGCTGTCTATATAAATGTTAGATTAGTAAATCAGTCCATCTATTTGACAGCTAGAGTGATTTCAAAATAATAACCAGATCCAGATCAAATACAGACATACAATGTAAGAAACATTCTGTCGAGTATTTTAAAAATAATTTTACTGGAAGTTCAATTGTCAAATGAGTATTCAAAATATTCAGCAGCTTACCTGTGCGTGTGTGCGTGTGCTTTGTTTGAAACTGAGGGGGTAGTTGTATTTCAGAATTAACCCTTTAACACCCAAGTTGACTAAAAACAGCTTCTGCAGTGGTATTCACAAATGTTCATTTTCAAACCAAGAGAATAGAATTTTTGAAAATTTACCCCTGGAATGACTGGCTCGATAATCGAGCCAGTCATTCCCGTGATAAATTTTCAAAATAATCTTCACTTGGCCTGCGAATGGATATTTCCTCCGGAGTATTACACAGATCATTTTGGGTAGTCTTGGCCATTTGAGGGTTAATAGATCTGTGCAGATATATATCAATTCTGATTGTTAATCTTGATCGAAATCTGGATCCATCAAGAGCAGTGATTTCTACAATCCAGGAATAGCATACATATAACAATATGCCTGGTAACCATCCTTCTGCTTATAGCTGCCAAAGTAATGGATACTACTTATACTTTAACATTGTTAATCCTTTAACTGTCAAGCCAGACAAAACCGGCCTCTGCAATGCGCTTGAGAAATAGCTATTTGCAGGTTAAGGTAAGACTATCTTTGAAAATTTACCAATGGAATGACTCAATAATTGATACAGGGATACATTTTCAAAAATTGCCTTATCTTGGTCTGCAAATGAAGAACTGAAGAAAAATTTCAATTTTCGTGAAAAATCATGACCATTAAAGGGTTAAAGTACCAGCTATATTAGTTAAGAATCAAAGTTAAATATTTTCACTCGTCGACAGATCATTATTTTTGTGACTAAGAGTTCGCTCCCCTGCTACACATTAGTGAAAAATATGCGATTATTTGATCAATTATTATCCCTTAACCCTTTAACCCTTAAATTTGTTCAAGAATATTTTTCATTTTTCGATCCAGCCAGTGGTAAGTTTTCAAAAATAGTATTCTTTTGGTGTACAAATGGACACTAACATATATCACTGTATAAGCCTTTTTTGGCTGATATGAGTGTTAAAGGGTTAAAAATGGTTTCTGCAGTGGTCTTGAGAAGTGTCCATTTACAGACCATGAGATTATTTTTGAAAATACACCACTGGAATAACTCACTCAGGGGCATTTTATTCTATGAGAAAATTAAAATGCTTTAAGACCAATTTGAGGGTAGAAGAGTTAATTAGTCTAGATGTGTCCAGTAATGACTAATAACAGATATCCTCATGTTAACACAAAATACTCCCACCACACAATGAACTCCAGATCACAGCCTCCCCTCCATCTTCAAGGGCTCCTAATGTTTGCATGATGCACTGTAAGGGCCAATAACTCCTCTAATTCCTGATATGCAGTAGAATCAGGAGTTAGCTCCCCTGAAATGTAGACCCCCCTCATACTAAAAGGTCTATATGGGGTAACTTCAAACACAACGTCCAGATACACCAAGTTCTTCAAAATATATCCTGCTGGATATTTTCAAATTCATTGGGCTTGAAGCCTAGGGCAGCAATGGCCTCTAGGAAAATGATTTTCAAAATTGTTAGCAGTTATATACAGCATATAACAGAAATGCCAAGCATATAAGGACAAATGACAAGGGTTATAGCCAACAGACATACTATAACCAACAGACATAGTCAGTGCCAATAGTAATATAATCATTTGTCAGTGAAATTAAAAATAAAATGGTGCCTCTATGTCTTTTAAATAGGAGATTTGACATTTGTACCGAGCTACCAGTATCCTCAGTGGCAACCTGGGCCCATGTTCCCGAAGCTATCGTTAGCTAGCAATATCCTTACACCCCTTGCATTAGTATAGTGTAATGATATCGCTAGCATAACGAGAGCTTCGCGAGCCTGGCCCCAGGCCTTGCATGGTCATTAAATCATCAAAGCTGACTTGGCCATATATAACAACAGCAAACAGTAACAGCTACAAGTGGAAAGGGGGGGTGGTGGAGAAAAACACCTTAATGGTCAAGCTGACCAAAACAAGTCCCTGCAGTGGTCTTGAGCAATGTCCATCTCCAGGCCAAGAAAAAATAAATTTTTGATAATTTACCACTGCAATGATAAGTTCAATAATCAAGCCAGTCATTCCAGTGGTAAATTTCCAAAAATATTTTTCACTTGGCTGCAAATGTACATTGACTAAGCAAAATTTTAGTTTTTTGTGACCATTGTTGACCATTAAATGTTTAAAGACATAGTCCAGTAGATCAAAGACTGGTGGTGTACATTCAGGTGATGATGTCACTGCTATAGACAACAACAGCTTACAGAAACATTATTATCTAAAAGAATACCAAATTGTCGTGTTCAATGGATGGGTCTGATCTGTCACTCAAGTATATGATGTGGGAATCAACTAGAAATCAAGTGAAAGTATGTTAAAGTTTAACAAAATCACAAGTATCACTGGTGCCCAAAGAGAAAGTTCAAAGAAAATCACAAGTATTGCTGGTGCCCAAAGAGACATGTGGCCAAAGTATTTGACTATGAAGGTGAATCCTTCAAAAGGCACAACTGTGTATCTTAAGCGAGGCATATACCCAGTTTCAACAAAGTATCTTAAGCAGTTCTGTATGATATAAGCTTTTTACGAGAAAATTGACAAAAAGTTTTTACATTAAAAAGCCCATTTTCACCCAAAATATTGGACCAATAATGGCGAATTCCTCAAAAGGCACATCTGCGTATCTAAACTGAGGCATATACCAAGTATCATTAAAATATCTTAAGCGGTTCTGTATGATATGCTGTTTACGAGATTTTGTGGATGGACAGACAGACAGCTCGACAGACAGACAGACGGACGGATGGATGGACAGACAGACAGACGCGGTGATTACTATAGGGCTTCCCTAATTACGTCATATGTAGGCTGACGTCACAATCAAAATGTGTAATGAATGATGTACCTAAGCTTCATCATCAACATTTCTTTCTAATATTTTATAAACATTCTGTTGAATATTTTGAAAGTAATTTGACTGACTGCCATTGGCAGCAACAGCACCCAGTCAAATTACTTTCAAAATATTCAACAGCTTACCTAAAGATGGCATTCTGGGAAGTCCGGGTTCAAAGTATATAAATCGATCACAACACGCGCAAAGCTATGGGCGGAGCTTAGTTAGAAATGGGTGTGGCTTAGCTAGAAATAGGTGCGGCTTAGCCAGAATAGGATCCTGTCTATTGTACTTATATAATACATGCCTTGTGATTGTATAAAGCTGATCTTACACACACCATCAGCACAATACCGACAATCCACTTGTGCCGACAATGAATCTGGTGACTCCGCACGCTGGTGAGCCGTGTTCAGAAAAATTGGCCAATCGTAATTCCGCATTGCTGGCAACCAATCAGAACACTGTAATCCTGAAAATGGCCAATCAGAAGCCGGTATTCTCTCATCCCACATTAACCACTCGGTTGCATCTGGAAGAGATTCAGAATACAGAGTTTCTGAACCAGTTAGAGATCCGGATTGAGAGCCGGACAATGACGGGTCTGAAGATGAAGGAAGTAGAGCATCTTCTGGAATCGGTTGTAATCTCATTCCTAGACTCATCGCCATATCGCCTTCTCTTGGTTGCGCGGAGTTCTGAACTAACGCCACAGGCATATTTACAAAGGCGTGCCTAATCACAGACAAGCGAAGAATTACAGTGCAACAAATTCTTATTCCAGCTAAACGCAGAATTTTGTTTCTCAGCTTATATCCTTTGAGATAAAAATTTTTAGCAATCGTTTGCACAAATGCACATGTATACTGTCCATCTTATAACCCATATGCTGTTACGATAACAGAATTTAACTAAAAGTAGTTGCTCTCTGGTCCACCAGGATATCATTTCATAGAACTTTTGCTCGGGCATTCAAGTCAGGATTCTAAGAATTGAAATTCAAAATCAATTTCAAATTTCTCAAAGCAAACGTCCATTTGCAGTTTTCAAGAAAATTATTATTTTTTATTTATCACTGGAATAACAGGCTCGGTTATCAAGCCAGTCATTCTAGTGTAAAATTTCCAAAAGTAGTCTTTTCTTGCTATGCAAATGGCGATGTCTCAAGATCACTGCAGATGTTTTTGGCTAGAGTGTTAAAGCATTATCTCTAAATCTATGCACATTGGATATGACAAATTCTTTATGCTGTAAGAAATACTAAAAAAACTATTTTGAAACTAATTTGGTTGGAAGCTGTTTACTAATGAACACTTCAATGGTCAGCCGGCCTCTGTTATGGTCTCGAGACCTGTCCATTTGTAGGCCAAGAAGACTATTTTTGAAAATTTAATGCTGGAGTGACTCAGGCTTGATAACAGAGCCAGTCATTCCTGGGTGGCAACGTTTCAAAAATATGCTTTTCTTGGCCTGCAAATAGACAGTAACCCTTTAATGTCTAAGTTTGGTCAAGAAAATCCAAACATTTCCTTATTGAATGTCCATTCAGGACATGAGAAGAGTTTTTGAGAATTTGCCACTGGAATGGCTGGCTCGGTTACCAAGACAGTCATTCCAGGGGTAAATTTTCCAAAATAGTCTTCACTTTGCCAGCAAATGGGCATGCAAAATGAGCACTGTTTGAGGCCGGTTATGGCCGGATTCGGCATGAAATGGTTAACTAAGCAGAAACTCAACTATTCCTGACAAATCTTACCATTAAGGCAGATAAGGCAGCAACATTTTCCAGCAAAATTTGTTTCAAACTATTCAACACCTTTCTCGGATAGTCGCAGAAAAATAAAATACAGAATTTCAACATTGAACTGGTTAAAAACGCCTGACCATTACAGCTTTTTAACTTGATGCTAATAGGGACAACTTCTAAATCGAAAACCTGCAACAATGTCACACGTTTCACAGATTTTGTACATTTTCCAACTGTCGGAACATTCAAATATCTCGCACAAAATAGCTCAACAATGATTCATCCTAGCAGCTCAGCTAAATCCTGTATCTAAACTGAACACTCGACAAAATCTATCGAAACATCAATATTTTTGCCATAAAAAAATCTGATCAACAGAGAGCCGCTTTTACTTAAACATAAATAAACTGTGTTTAGCGTATAAATGATGAAGCCAGCTAAAACTCTGATATGGCTTATTTCTGGCCGGTTTAACAGACTTTTTCAATCACATTTTTTTTGCGGGTGTCAAATGATACGTTCCTCATTGCTGTCTCACGCGCAGGGTTTCACTCGTGCATTCACAAGTGCGCGCTTATACACAAGTGCATATACTAGATTCATTTTACAAATCTACAGCTCTTATATAAGCTAAAATGTTTCCAAAACTAAAACCGATAACAGGTTAGTTAGAATAATTTTGAATGCCGTCTAAGGAAATGTTCTGTTGAATATTTGGAAGATAATTTGATTGGAAGACATTGCTGCCATATTATCTTCCAAATGTTCAACAGTACATTTTATTTAACTTTGAAAACATGTTACATTATTTTTTAGATGTACTGTAATACATGCTGACTGACACAACTTGTATTTTTTTCTTCTTCACAGTTTCAGTCCCCCTCCCCGCAGTGCCTGTTCATCTTGAGAAATGAAATGAATTTCAACTCCTCTACAGCGACGCTTCAGAATACATATGGTACAAAGCCTATATCTATCTATATATTTAAAATCTGCAATTTCACTTCATATCTGTTACATAGCCTCCCCAGCAACCCTTTCAGCACAACCGAACGTAGACATTAAATCTATTTCTGACTTCAGATTATTACTGTCACATATTATAAAAGTAATTTGCTTGTGGGAGGATGCGGTCATAGGCAGCAACATCCTCCAGTCAAATAAGTTTCAAAATAATTTAAATGTTTTCAACACGATTGCCGTGAACGTTCGATATGGTGTACCGGGATTCCAGGAATGAGAGCTTGAAATACATTAGGAGAGCTATAGAGTCACATAACAGCAATGTTTCTATACCATTATAATTCTGAATTCCTAAAAGGCTGGAACATCTATTACATTAGATATTACAAAATCTGTAGACCACTTTTTGTAAAAAAACCCTGGACTGTCTTTGTTGCCTTAGGCAATACTCCCATTTAGTCAGTTTTCAAATAATTCAGATTAGGCATAAAAATCAATCTATGCTATCCTTAATTAACTATGCAATCATGACACATCTAAAGGTCGCAGAGGTTATTCAGTACTGGACACCAAGGGAGATAATGCTATGATCTATAAATAACCAGTTCCGGGAATAACACTGATATCAATGACTTGCTCTTAAGACAGTGCCTGTAAAAGTTTTCAAACTCACACTTTACTTGTGTGTAGATGAGATCTTGTTTATGTTTTGTGAGCCAGTGTAACTCCCTTGGCAGAAGTGACCAGCGAATGGTTAAAATGTAGTCCTAGGAGATTCACTCTATTTTGATCTGTAGCAATTTATGATAAAGTATCCAGAGAAGCATGTTACATAACACACTCTATCTCATTAGGCGTACACGCAATACACATCTAATCATACAAATAATACGATACTGAAACATCCAATTAATACCTATAAAATTAATTAAATTTTCAGATTCCTAAATTCCATTCTATTTAAATGGTGTTTATTTTTGGAGACAAAGTTAGCATTTCCTGTATTACAACTGTACTGGGTTACTTAGCTGTATTTTCAGCAAGTAACCCGTTAACACTTAAATTTGTTTTAAAAAATTCAATTTTCTCATAGAATATGCCCATTTGCAGATCAAGAGAAAACTATTTTTGAAAATTTAGGACTAGAATAATCATTCCTGTTGTAAATTTTAAAATACTCTTCTCTTGGTCTGTAAATGGACATTTCTCAAGACCACTGCGGAAGCAGTTTTTGGCTTCTGTAGTGGTCTTGAGAAACATCGAGAAGACTATTTCTGAAAATTTCTCTCTGAAATGACTGGCTCGATTCAAAATAATCTTCTCTTGGTCTGCAAATTGACTTTTTCTATGAGGAAATTGGAAAAAATGTTGAAAAAATTTGAGGGTTAAAAGCTCAAATTTGGTAAAATTTGACCAAGAAAAAACTAAATGTTTTTGAAAATTTACCACCAAATTGATCGACCAACCATTCCAGGGGAAAATTGTCAAAAATTGTCTTCCCGGCATGCATGCAAATGGACAATTTCCAAACCACTGCATATTCATCTTAAAACATTCAATACTAACCCTTTAAACCAAAATGACTGAATTTAAAGACCATTTACAATTTACTAAATATGATGTTGAATATTTTGAAACTAATTTGACTGAGAGATGATGCTGCCTATTGCAGCAACAGCTCCCAATCAAATTAGTTTCAAAATATTTAACCCATTACTTGTATAATTACCTTGAAATTGAAATCCTGGCACTTTATGGATAAAAGGGTTATGCCATATCAAATATATGACAAATAAAAAACCCTCATAAAATGCTCTGAGAGATCTTTCAAAAATCCTGCATCAATAAACACCTTCTCAATGCCTTCTGTTCTTCTATCTTACTTCTTAAGAGTTCCCTTGGAACTAAAATCCTGGACAAAGGCCATGTTGTAACGTTACAACTAAACTATATACAAAACTTCGGTCTTAACATACCAAAATGTTTATTTAAATCTTGGATTTGCACTTAAAACTGCTAATACTAAGTCCTCGCTATTATCATTAATACTTCAGTGTCTTAAACCCTTGGGTATACATTTGTTTAACTGTGTCCACATGATTTGTAGTGTCCAGTTTATACTTTGTAGTGTCCAGTTTATGCTTTGTAGTGTCCAGTTTACAGTCCTGAAAGATTTTATCATGAGCTTATATGCAAATCACTTTCAACAAGATCGGATACAACACATTTGTAAGATGGAACACATATTCTTTGGTATCGAGTCATTGTGACTGGAGATGTGAAAGGGTTAATAAGACACAGGTTTTAACACTTTCATCACCACAGACCAAATATCACACATTTTTTATGATGCAAGAAATCTTCCAATAAACCATTTGAAACAAATTTGACTGAAAGCTGATGCTGTTTAGGCAGCATCACCTTACAGTAAAATTTGTTTCAAAAAGATTCAACAGACTCACAGTTTATGTTGTTTTTTATGTTGAGACATTAGAACTTCATCAATGAAAGGGTTAGTTTGGGAATAGAGCATAATGCATGTCTCGGCATTAAAACATTCAGCGAAATTGTTTTCAAACTAATCGTCAGGATGTTAAGTATTGACCTTACATATATCTATTATCTTAAATACAATCTAGCCGGATCTTGCTGATTCTGGTCTAAGCTCCTTATATAGGTCAGAAAGCCAGACACTATTTACAAGCACTGACCACTGACCACCTATGTCCACTCTGACAGAGTGCAAAAAGAATTTCAATCCATTGTTTCTCCAAACAACTGAATGTGTCCTGAAAGCTGATCTTTATTGACATATGAGCTTTAGATGCGCTTTACTTTGCTTGCTGGAAGCCAGATTATCAACGAATGCGAGAGGCGTTCACCCCCACACCCCAAAACCCAACAATCATTATAATCAACAGTGAATGATTATAGTCTGTCTATGTGCATGTGTGAGTGGAGATTTTAAGAGACTGAGATGTGTGTGTGTGTGTGTGCGTGCGTGCGGTGGGGGGGAGGAGGGGGGGGGGGAGACAGAGACAGACAGACACACACACAATGACTGAGGCAATTAACTTAATTAGTACATGAGAGAGAGAGAGAGAGAGAGAGAGAGAGAGAGAGAGAGGAGAGAGAGAGAGAGAGAGAGAGAGAGAGAGAGAGAGAGAGAGAGGAGAGAGAGAGAGAGAGAGAGAGAGAGAGAGAGAGAGAGAGAGAGAGAGAGAGAGAGAGAGAGCGAGAGAGAGAGAGAGAGAGAGAGAGAGAGAGAGAGAGAGAGAGAGAGAGAGAGAGAGAGAGAGAGAGGAAGAGAGAGAGAGAGAGAGAGAGAGAGAGAGAGAGACATGGGAGGGAGGGAGAGTCAGAGCTTATAGAGATGAATGGAGGGAGGGATGGAGTGAGAGGGTGGGGGGGGGGGGGGTAGGGGAGATTCTCATGTAATTAATTGATCATCTAGGACAGTGATAATCTGAATCACGTCTCTCTCAATGACTCAGGCAATTAACTTAATTTGAACACGATAAAGCAGCAATCTAAAATTGGCATAATTGTTTAACAGTATCCACAACAACAGTAGTTCAAAACAAAATCACAGGAAACAATGAACAGGATCTTATCCTCTGGTAACAACTGTACATAAATTGTCCCCCATCACAGCCACTGAATCCGATGATTTCCTTGTCTTCTCTTTGAACTAACAGCTAAAACAATTGCAATACACGCGCATGTAATTATCGGTCTATTTCACATAATTCCATCCTAACTGCAAACATCAATCACGATTTAAATAAATTAATCTTGATGCACTGATGCAGTATTTCAAGCCATTACCACTAAAATATCATCTGTGTTTAGACCAGTCACCACTGAAATATCGATGTTCAGAACCGATATCCGATTCCTGAATTCCATTTCCACTTATGCTTGATAGCTGGTGGTTATTTTGTAAACAATGTTGCTGCAAGCTGTTGCTATAAGCAACATGTAACCAAAATGTACACCAGCCCTTTTTCTTCTATTGAATCCAAAATTAATCTTTCGGAATTAACTTTTAAATGGTTAAACCAGTCCAAATGAACATCTGCAGAAATTTGAGGAATGTCCATTTGTTGGGTCAAGAGAAGACAATTTTTGAAAATTTCCTACTGGAATGACTGGCTCGTTAGACATGCCAGTCATTCCAGCATGAAATTTTCAAAAATAGTCTTCTCTTGACCCATAAGACATTAAAAAATCAAATAATTTGAATTCTTTACTCAATTTTAACCACTAAAGAATTAAATAGTGCAATAAGAAACTAGCACATTCTAGATGTGTCTATGTTGACGATTGTTTCTGAAGAATTGTCTATGCCATGTGTGCGTGCATGCGTGCGTACTCATGCATTCACCCCCCACAATCTCTTCCAGGTAAAGTTCCTCAGCCATTAATGATAACAAGTTGAGGGGGGAGGGTGGGGTGGAGGTACAAGTCGGTGCAAATAGTTCAATGATTGGCTGGTAATTAAATGTACATCTAAGTCCATGTTATTGTCAGTGTTGATTTTAACAAATACTCACTGTTTATACTTATCATGAGGTCCAGCATGCAGGTGCATTTGCTACCAGACAAACACAATCCACTGTGAATTAATTTCCGCGAATCTTCTTTTATTTCTCAGGTGAGCTAACTAACTTTGAATATTTTCAAAAATTTTAAGGCTTAGTCGAGCTTCAGTTAAACTCGTTCAGATGTTAGATAATAATCAAAAGATTAAACTATACTGTCCTGCATTCAATAGAATGAAATGAATTGATACAAAGCTTGTGGTCTGTTGTTGTTGTCCACCATTATAGGGCAATCAATCATCTTCATTCGTCGCCAATCATCAGCATCCATTTGCAAACTCCAGACTACATCCAACACACTCTCACAGAACAACTTAACTGTATTAACCATTTTAACTCCAAAATTTATTCAAGAAAATTTAAATTTTCTCATAGGAAACGGCCATTTACAGACCACGAGAAGGCTGTTTTTGAAAATTTACCACTAGAATAACTGGCTCGGTTATCGAGCCAATCATTCCAGTGGTAAATTTTCAAACAGTCTTCTCTTAGTCTGCAAATATATATTTCTTAAGATCACTGCAAAAGCTAGTTTGGGACAGCTGTGGCTTAGAGTTAACCACTGCAATGCAGATCAATTTCCAGTAACTAAATCCATGATCTTTATTTGTGCTTATTTTCACAATAACGTTGCTGAAAGCGGGTGCTGTTGCTTTGACAACAACCGCGTTCAGTTACTCCACTGTCAAGATGCCGACCCATGCAAGCTACCATTTGTGCATCTATTTGTGAAACAGCAGCATGAGTCTTAATTTGGAAGCACATTTTGAAGAAACATCAAACAAACAGTAAATAAACACACACTGGACAGTGTCCAGCCAGTCACAAATAAACAATGACCACCACTGCTGCTGCTGCTGCTGCTGGTATAGAATGTTTGGATCTATGTCTTCAAACAACCCATGTAGATGCTAACAGAATACAAGCTTGAAAACTGACCATCACCTCAGTAAAGTTACCTAGGACTGTAGGACATTTATTTACTATCTAACCAGTGGTTATCTCCATTTGAACTTGATATATAACTTTCTTTCAACCACACAGACAATATATGGTAGAATTTAAAGGATGCTAAATTTACCCTTTAACCATAGATATTGTATATACTGGCTAGATTGCTCATGACCATCCCAAAAGCGGCATTTCATAGTTCAGAATTTTTTCCTTGGATGTATTGTCGCTAACATAATATTGTAATATTATCATTTGATACTAAACATATTATGTAGTCGAATAAAGTGACAGATTATAATAGCCAATACAATCTTATTTAGAATGATAGAAATATGTAAATTTGTGTCTGTTCAATTTCTCTTCACATTATCAAAAGATAATTTACCGCATTTCGCCCATGCTCTAATCGAAGCCCACCTTTGACATAAGAGCTCCAATGATTTCTTAGCAGTCAAAATGGCAAAACTCTGTATTTAGAAGCCCACCTCCTAACTTATCAGATTGCATTCTCGCATTTGTAGCTCTCGGCCACCTATTAGATTAATACTAATAGTAGTAGGCCACGTATGTTCAAAGATATAATAAAATTTATTCCTCACTTCTGAAGTCAAAATACATGTAAAACAGTCTTGGCATGATAAATGCCTTCCTTATAAAAATCTTTTAAGACCAAATTTATGTACCAAACAAGCAGTCACCCCAGTTGCGCATCAATTTTGTTATGCCGACCAACATTAAATGGTCCAAAGCGGAATCAAAACAAATGACAAAAATTGTGCGAAAGCACGAGAATTAAAATGATAGACACCTTTTAATGTTGGCGAACCACTGGCTCTTTTGTGACTGAAGGCATCGTGTTCTCGCGAGATCTCATATGCTAACGTGAGTTTGTTATCAAATGGGTACCCATTATTCAGATCAGACCTAAAGTACAATACTCAGTTACCATTGCACAATGATAATATGCAGCAATTTCTGAGTTCCGAGTCCAGGATATTTACATCCGAGTACTAGTTCTAAACAAGCATTCTGTAAGTATTGCTTTGCAATACATGTCCCCTACCTGGTGATATAAATCTTTAGAGATTGACAGTCAAAAATTTCATTAAAAATTGTCAGAAGCAGCTGAAATTCGAACTTGATCTGTAATGTCTCATAACATAGCAATAAACCAAGTCTCAGTTATATATGGTGAAGGAGAAGGAAAAAGTCTTGTAAGCTGATATGTTTGTATTCCATAAGTCGAAAGGGGACATAACTCCATCAAAAAATGACACAAACACCTAAACCTCGAACTTGTCTGTAATTTCTCATAATAAAGTAATGTACCAATTCTCAGTTGAATATCTTGAAACTGCAAGAAAAAGGGCAGAAAACTAATATTTCTCGTATTTCATAGGTCGAAAGGAGGCATAACTCCACCAAAAATTTACGTATACACCTGAAACTTGAACTTGGCCTATAACTTCTCATAACAAAGCAATGTAGCACTTCTCAGTATAATATCTTGAAAGACTGCGAAAAAAGTGCGGAAAACTAATATATTTTGTATTTCATAAGATGAAAGGGGACATAACTCCATGAAAAATTGACGAAACTGTTTGAAACTCGAACTTGCTCTGTAACCCCTTATACTAAAGCGATATACCGATTTTTCCTTAAATATCTTGAAGGAGTGCGAAAAAAAGTGTGGAAAGCCGATATTTTTCGTATTTCTTAAGTCGAAAAGGGGCATAACTCCATAAAAAATTGACGCATAGGCCTGAAACTCGAACTTGGCCTGTAACTTCTCATAAGAAAGCAATAGACCAATTCTCAGTTGAATACTTTGAAGGACTGCGAAAAAAAGTACGGAAAACCAACTGCGACAGACGGAGTGCAAACCCATAGTTCCACCCCACCCCCTTCCCCCGTTTTTACCGGTAGGGACTAATAAGTGAACTTTATTAAAGGATACGCAATATTTAGGAGCTCCAATCAAATAATTTTACTTCTGCTGTGATGTTTTTGAGCAATACCGTAAACATAGTTGTAAGGTGGCAAGAATTTGTACCGGGATATTTTCGTGGTATCAGTTTTCACCACTTTAGAGAATGGAGTTCAACTTTTTCTGGAAGACTACCTAATAAAAGCCCACCCGCTCCCTTTCTCAGAGATGTTGGTTTGGAAATTGAACACCTCTTGTTCTAATAGAAGCCTAGGCTTCAAATAGGTGATATACGGTAGTCATTTATGAAGACTATATATGCAGCTGATCCTCTATGTCCAGCCGTCAGTGAATAACCCGTTCATGTGATTTACTGAGCTCCCATCACCCGCGGTCTGAACAACTAGCCAATAGTGATGGTATGCGCATGAGCCATCTAGCCAGTATATACGATATCTATGCCTTTAACACTCAGACTGGCCAAAAACAGCTTCTGCCAGTGGTCTTGAGAAATGGCAATTTTCAGACAAACAAAACATGTTTTTTGAAAATTTTACCGTTAGAATGACTGCCTCAGTCATTCCAGTGAAATATAAAACAAGGCAAATCAATAAATTGATGTATGCTCCCCGAAGGCATACTCTGCAGAGAAACTTAATTGATAACCCTGAAGGTATATGCTTCAGGGAAAGGTTTGGGACTGTGGCTCCGACACAGAGAAACGAACATATGGAGGCATGGATGAATTGGTGAATGGATAACGTAAGATGCATTCATGACAAAAGAACAGACAGATGCATGGATGGACTGCTCTAGTTTGTATAAATGTCCACCATTTCTCTCGGATAGCAATAGTTGTTTCCAGTGCCACCTCGTGGAGGATCTACATTATACACATGCAGCTGGTAAATGTATAATATAGACAGGTCATATCTCATAAACAATGATTATTTTCAGCAGGACAAATCTATGTGAAATTAATTTATTTAATAAACATATAACCAGAAATTCTAATAGTAAAATACAACAATCACCATATTAGGCCATCCTTAAAATATTGTTGGTTTGGGGTAATGATGTTCAATCCACAATTTGGGGAGTAGGAATGATTCGGTGGGCCATCATTCTTTTGGTCTGGCAGGATTTGCAATAACGAACAATTTGTTAAGGATAGCTTAATAAAAGCAAAATCGAAGTTTCTTTAAATAAACACACTTAGACTTTGCTTGGCACCATATGAAACATACATATAAAAACTATGTTCAAAATGAACAGAGATATTTTCTGTAATAATCAATACCAAATTTGGTGACCATATGTGAAAGTTTTGAAACTATGGCCCGGACAAACACTTTCTGTGATATTCAGTCGACCATGAAAAGTAGGTCAGTATGACCTACTTTTGATACTCCACAACCTTTTCCATGAGATGTATCCACATACCAAGTTTGGTGACCATAGGTGCAAAAGTCTTGAAACGATAGCCCGGACAAACATTTTCTGTGATATTCAATCGACCATGAAAAGTAGGTCAACATAACATACTTTTGACCTACTTTTCATACTCCGCACACCTTCTCCCTAAGATGCATCCACATACCAAGTTTTGTGGGCATATGTGAAAAAGTCTTGAAACTATGCCCCAGACAAACTTGTATATGGTTAACGGACGGACGGACGGACGAACGGACGTACAAAGCGCCGACTATATGCTCCCCGGAAATTTTTTTCGGCGAGCATAGAAATAATTTCTTCATCTGCATTTGGACATGTTCTCTGGAAAAATATACATTCTCTTGAACAAACTTGAGTATTTAAACGATTAACCCGTTAATGGCTAAGCCAGCCAAAACCGGCCTCTGCAGTGGTTTTGAGGAATGTCCATTTGCAGGCCAAGCTCGAAGACTATTTTTGAAAATTCTTCACTGGAATGACTGGCTCGATAACCGAGTTAATTTAATAAAAGTCTTATCTTGACCTGCAAATGACTGTTTGTAAAAATTTCAATTTTCTTGTCATAAATTGACTATTAAAGGGTTAATGGTAAGTCCAGACAAAAATCATCTTGAAAATAATGTTTTAATGGTCAAATTTAATAATGAAAATTAAACTATTTACTTATAGGATGTTCATGGGACTATTTTTGAAATTTTATAACTGGAATGACTGGCTCGGTTACTTAGCCAGTCATTCCAGTGGTAAATTTTCAAAAAAAATTTGCCCTTGTCCTGCAGATTAACATTTCTCAAGACCACTACAGAGGCCAGTTTTGGCCATTAAAGGGTTAACCAAACAAGTCATTCAGGTTTTCACAAATCACCTTTTTTGGTCATTTATAGCCATGTTATATCATTTATAATCCAGTTCTTAACACTTTCGCACTCATATCAGCCAAAAATGACTTCTTCAGTGGTCTTGATAAATATTCATTTGCAGACTAAGGGAAGACTACTTTTTGAAAATGTACCCCTGGATTGAAACGAGTGAGCCAGTCATGGCTCGAACCAGTCATTCCAATGGTAAATTTTCTAAAATAGCCTTCTCTTGGACTGCAAATGAACATTTTCTAAGACAAAATTGTAATTTTCCTGAATAAATTCAAGGGTTAAAGAAATTATAACTTAGATCCATTAACCACTTAAGACTTGAAATTCCAGTGTCTGAATTTGGAACAAACTATACAGGAAAGCCGTCGAATGTTTTGAAATTAATACCATGTGAACGTGTTGCTAGCTGATTCGATAACAATCAAAGTAAAATTCACTGACTTTCAATTTTAATGAAATTTTAACAATATTCGAACATAATCTGATTCAGATCAGAATACTTTGTCCAAGAAAATTTAAGTTTTCTTATAGATCATTTTTTTTAATTTACCAACAGAATGACTGGCTCAGATATCGAGCCAGTTATTTCAGTGCTAAATTTTCAAAAGTACTTTTCTCTTGGCCGACAATTATGGACATTTCTCAAGTCCACTACAGAAGGCGTTTTTGGCTGACCTGAGTGTTAAAGGGTTAACAGGATGTAGAAAGTACAAGTCATACTATCCTCTGAATGACTCAGTCATACTATCCTCTGAATGACTCAGTCATACTATCCTCTGAATGACTCAGTCATATATCTTACACATATTAACCATTTAATGGTCATATTTAATAAAGAAAATTACAGTATTTACATATTGGATGTTCATTTGCTTGACAAAGAGACAATTTTTGAAATTTTAGCACTGAAATGACTGGCTTGGTAACCGAGCCAGTCATTCCAGTGGTAAATTTTCACAAATTTTTTTCTCTTGTCCTGCAAATGAACATTCCTCAAGATCACTAGAGGCCAGTTTTGGCCAGCATGACCAGTAGAGGGTTAAACATTTCATCCCAGCAACATGTCTCATCGAGAGTGAATTGATGAATCCAGTTTATCGATCAATCGGATGATGTCATATTCAACTACGTGACATGTAGGCTGACATCAAAATCAATTATGTCATGAATAACGTGATAAAGTCTGTCATAAATGCTTAATAGTCTGTCAAGTTGTACGAATTGTATGTCTTTTATATTTAATAAACATTCTGTTGAATAATTTGAAACTAATTTGACTAGGTGCTGATGCGGCAACAGCGGCCAGTCAAATTAGTTTCAAAATATTCAACAGGTTACCTGCCTAGTTTTCTGGAAATTGAGATTCATGGAGTGCAGGGATCAATCGATCCCAAAACAAGCAAAGCATGGGTGGAGCTTAGGTAGAGATGGGCGTACTATAGCTAAAACTAGATTCTTCCATTAATACATAACACAAACAAACTACAAGTGAATATATCAACATGATTCCTCGGCAGTACAAGGGTTAAGTATACCTAGCCACAACATATCTACTCAACCCTTCTGTCTATTAACCCTTTTGAACAGATACACTAAACACAATACATTATTTAGAAAGGCAAAGAACATTCTGTTCCAGGTATTTTGAAAATAATCTGACTGAAAGGTGTGAACAGCAACAACAACAGCTTCCAGTCAAATTAATGGCAAATCATCGTAAACCTAAAAAAGAAGATACTGCTATTGTAGGTGTGAAAGGGTTAATTAAGCAAGTCAACTGTTGCATGGGTGTGGGGTAGCGTGTGGTGGTAGGGATGGTGGTGGGGGTGGGGAGTGAAGGTCAGAGGGGGGGGGGGATGGTGGGTGGGTGATGCTGGTGTGTGTGTGTGTGTGTGTGTGGGGGGGGGGGGGTGATGGTGTGGGGGGGGGTGCGAGTGGCAAGTATCTTATGTTTACTTAACTCTTTAACCCACAAATTTGTTCAATTTTAATTTTTCTGACAAGCTTCACCGGCATTTCATAAATTTATACCTCAAATTTGTTAAAGGAAATTTCCATTTACTTATAGAAAATGTCCATTTCCAGACCAAGAAGACTATTAAAAAAGTGTATCACGAGAATAACTTAGTTATTGAGGCAGTCAGTCCAGTGGTACATTTTCAAGCTTAGACAAATGCACATTTCTTAAGACCACTACACAAGCTATTTTTGTCTGTTTATAACAGTGAGAATTTCATGTGTGGGTGGCCAGCAGATGGACAGGGTCAGAGATCAATGATGCAGTTTCAGTTTTCAGACAGAGGTTATAGCTATGACATAAGCAGATATCCAGGGGATGATTAATGATGACCACAACCTGACCAGTAATAATCTTGGTGGTCATGTTGAAGATGATCATCATAAGCAACAAATTGTCACTATGGTAACGTATCGCTTCAGACAAAAAGAATCATATACACTGGTATTTGAAGTACAATGTAAGAAATACCAGTTAACCCTCAAATTTGTTTAAACAAAATTTCAATTTTCTCATCGAAAATATCGGTTTGCTGGCCAAGAGAAGATTATTTCTGAAAATTTATCACTGGAATGACTGGCTCGGTTATCGAGCCAGTCAGTCCAGTGATAAATTTTCAAAAATAGACTTCTCTTGGTCTGCAAATCGACATTTCTCAAGACCAGCGCAGAAGCCACTTTTGGCCGGCTTCACTATTAAAGAGTTGACACCCGCCCCAACCCTCCCCCAGGCATGCCATACCCCACCACCCGTACCCACACATCACCCAGATCCTCCAGTTTTGCACAGCTAGCTCTTCACCAGCCGATTTATCTTTGGTTATTTAATATATTTCATTTTAAATATGTACTGTGTGTGCAGCTGTGGGGTAAGCCAAGACACCCTGCCGACTCTTTTGGCGCGTTCAGAGAATATTTATAAGAACACACTGACACTAAAATTTACATACTGACAAGTAGGAGTCTGGAAGATATGCTTACGAATCTACATGACATGGAGACTGTGATGTTACGTTACACAGTGATGAGCATTGCCATCCCAAGACACAGACAACAACCAATCCCCCCACCCAGCCCAGCACCCAACCGTACAATTAAGTTTTTCCCAATAGTTGCCCTCAAAGCTTTCCTGTATTTTTAAGTTGCCCTCCCCATGAATGAAATGTTAAATTGGAGAAAAATTAATTTGCCCTACACTAAAATTTGATCTTCCCTAGGCTGCAGGGACGTGGATTTTTGCAGGCCTGCACGGGGACTCGCACCCAAACCCCTAATGCTATCACAACATCTTTTATGAAGTTACCCCTTTAACACTAAAGCCGGCCAAAAAAGGTTTCTGCAGTGGTCTTGAGAAAACATCCATTTGCAGACCAAGAACTTTTTTGAAAATTTACAACTAGAATTACTGACTCAATAACCGAGCCACTCATTAAGAGATTAACCCTTCCATGACCAAACTGGCCAAAACGGTTTCTGTACTGGTCTTGAGAAATATCTATCTGCAGACCAAGAGACTATTTTTGAAAATTTCATTCCAGTCATTCCAGTGAAAAGTTCTAAAAAAAATATTCTTGAACATATTTGTGTGTGTATGTGCATGCTTGCATGTGTGTGTGTGTGTGTGCTTGTTGCTGGTGCTGCATGCAAAATAAAGTGAAACGTCTTCACCAAAGACAGCTGGAGAAATGAGTCAGTGTCTCTGGAGAAGTGAAATTTCATCTCTTGACCATGTCTAAATAACGCTTATATCTTATACAGTTTACTTTTACAGACAAAAACTAATCAGATAATAAAGCTAAGAATAAATTAAAATAAAAACAATCTGACTATAGGTTGTTGCTGCCATCTTATTCACGCAAATAATCATTGATTATGTCACATGTTAATTATCATCATTGCCATTTTATTTCAAACAAAATACCCTATCTGGGAATTCTCTTGATTCAGAATAACATGGCTTATATCCACAATTCTGTGTCTTTCTTAAGTATGAAGATTCTGTTTCAGGTCCAGCTATCAACACCACAAGTGACACCTACCCCCTTCATAATGAAGCCATCAAAAACTGGTCTAGGCAGTGGTCTTAAACCGTTAACACTCATATCAGCCCAAAAACACCATCTGCAGTGGTCTTGAGAAATGTC
The DNA here is from genome assembly GCA_034401795.1 of Chaetoderma sp. LZ-2023a. NCBI lineage: Eukaryota > Metazoa > Mollusca > Caudofoveata > Chaetodermatida > Chaetodermatidae > Chaetoderma > Chaetoderma sp. LZ-2023a. The sequence continues at coordinate 4,221,318 of CM067371.1, forward strand.
CATTTGCAGACCATGAGAAGACTATTTTTGAAAATTTACCCCTGGAATAACAGGCTCAATAATTGAATCAGTCATTCCTGTGGTAAGAATTAAAAAATAGTCTTCTCTTGGTCTGCAAATGGACAATTTTCTTAATCAGATTTGAGGGTTAAAGAGTTAAGGAATCCCTGCTTGCAGGCCAAAAGTTTCAAAAAATGTGTTTGAAAATTTACTACCAGAATGACTTGCTCGATAATCAAGCCAGTCATTCCAGTGTTAAATTTTCAAAAATAGGCTTCTCTTGGCCTGCAAACGTATATTCAATACTCATATTTGTATTTTTTTAAACTAGCAATTAATGGGTTTATACTCCCTAATGACAGTTTCTAAACAAACTCTAGTCTCTAGTGTCCAGGATCTGTGAGCAAATATTACAACACACACACAGACAGACAGTTCTTGGAAGGTCAGACAAAAGCTTGTAGAGGATGAGAAACTAGATGAGTCTAACTTCAGTTACCTAACCCTTTAGCACTCGTTTCAGCAAAAAATGGCTTCTGCAGTCGTCTTGAGAAATGTCTATTGCAGACCAAGAGAATATTTTAGAAAATTTACCACTGAAATGACTGACTCGATAACCGAGCCGCCAGTCATTCCTAGTGGTAAATTTTCAAAAATAGTCTTCTCTTGGTCTGCAAATGGACATTTTCTGAGAAAATTTAAATTTCCTGAACAAATTCAAGGGTTAAAGGACCAACCTCTCTACACAACAGCTGCCTCAGACTGGGTAACCATGACACTCAGTGAAACCATCACCCTGCAATCTACTGTATACATACTCATCTTTTTTATCAACTACACATCTCTACTACTGGAAGGTGGGGACTCACTTTATTAACCCTTTAATGGTCATGTCAGTGAAAACAAGAATTCCACAGAATTAAATGTCTCGCCCGTCTCCTGTTTGTCACAGTGGCGTTGACCTTTGACCTTGTGACCTCCGTATTACTTCCTAACATTATAGGCAACAATGTATCCAAGTTCAGTTGCAATAGGCTTAACCAATCCTGAAATTTAAGCTGAGAAGTTTTGCTAAACGAAAAAATGTAATGTTGAAATAACAGAGTTCTGTATCAAGGTCACCAGTGACTGTGACCTTTGATCTTGTGACCCCAACATCGTCATGCTGTTTCCTATCATTATAGGTAACCATGTATCCAAGATTAGTTGCAATAGGCTTAACCAATCCCGAAATATAGGCTGAAACATTTTATGTTGAAAAGGCAGAGTTCTGTATCAAGGTCACAGTCACCTTGCCCTTTGACCTTGTGACCAAACATCATCATGCTGCTTCCTAAGGCTTAACCGATCATGAAATATAAGCTGAGAAGTTTTGCTAAACACAAAAACTTAATGTTGAAACAACAGAGTTCTGTATCAAGGTCACAATGACGTGACCTTTGACCTAGCAATCCCCAACATCATCATGCTGCTTCCTATCCTTATAGGTAACCATTTATCCAAGTTTAGTTGCAATAGGCATAACCAACCCTGTAATATAAGCTGAGAAGTTTTGCTAAACGCAGAACATTAACGTTGACTCTGACGCTGTCGGAAAAGTGATACCTATGTCTCACTTTCTGCTTCACAGGCGAGACAGAACCTGGCTCTGCATGGTGCATATGGTCTTAGTGAATGTCTGTTTGCAGGACAAGATTGTCTGCCTTTTAACCCATTCAACAGAAATGATAAATTCCATATGATAAAACTATAAAAGATGTTTGCTGTTCAGTATTTTGAAACTATATGTTGGTGTCTGTTTTCCATTTTAAGTAGTTAACCCCGTAATGGTCAGGCCCGCACAAACAGGCCTCTACTGTCCATCAACAGCGCTCTTAGGCATTATCCAATTGCAGGCCAAGAGCAGACTATGTTTTTTAGTTTAGCACTTGAAGGATCTACTCGATACCGAGCCAGTCATTCCAGTGGTAAACTTGAAAAAAGTCTTCTCTTGTCTTACAAATGGACATTGAAAAGCATAACGGAGGAATCCAGTTTTAGTTATGCCACGACCATTTCTAGCTAAGCTCCACCCACGCTTTGACCGTGTTGGGATCAATCTATCCCTGAACTCCCTGACTTTCAATTTCCTGAACACTATACAGGTAAACTGTTGAATATTCTGAAACTAATTTTACTGGGTGCTGTTGCTGCCTATATTCAACAGCATATTTATTAAGTAGTAAAGACATACAATTCGTACCAAGCTTAGTCCGTCATTAATTAAGCGTTCATGACAAACTTATCTAGGTCATTTATGACGTAATTGATTAAGACATCCGCCTCCACATCACGTAGTTGATTATGACATCATATGATTGGTGGAAAAGCTGTAATCCGCCATTCTTGTTTTTCTGACCAATATTTGACCATAAAGGGATAGCTTAAAACTTTAGCACATCACTGATTCATCACATCACAAAATATATCCCATGCCACAAACATATGACAATATTCCTGTAATGTACAAACCATGAAATGTATAGTATATACCACTGATCTGGTACAACAGGCAGTGAGGAGTGCTTGCTTCAATGCAGGGAAAGAATGTACATTTGACTGTTCTCTCACTGAACCCTTTAAAGGTCAAGCCAGCCAAGACTGGCTTCTGTAATGGTCTTGTGGAATGCCCATTTACACGCCAAGAGAATACAGTTTTGAGAATTTATCACTGGAATGACTGGCTCGGTTTCCATAGGATGATTTAAAAAATTTTTGGACCCAATTTGCCCATTAACCCTCGAATTTGTTCAAGAAAATTTCAATTTTCTTATAGAAAATGTCCATTTGCAGACCAAGAGAAAACAATTTTTGAAAATTTACCACTGGAATGACTGGCTCGGTTATCGAGCCAGTCATTCCAGTGGTAAAATTTTAAAAGTGGAGACTTCTCAACACCACTGCAGAAGCTGTTTTTGGCCGATATGAGTGTTAAAGGGTTAAATATCAGTCTTCATTTCAATGGAAGAATTCTAGCAATTACTTGAATATTTTAAATGGAAACTGTTTCTGGCTGTCATTAAATTTTTGAGAATTTAGCAGGAAAAGGAGCTAGTACAGAAAGTTGACATGGGGAGGTCACTCTGTACACTAATTACAGAATAGCAACTAAGGGAAATAACTTTAGAAACTCGACATACATATCACAATGTACACACTTCATAAATCCTTACTCTACCATCACACCCCCCCCCCCCACACCCCTGCCCTGCTATACAACCGTTCCAACAGGACTACCATAAACTACCATCGACCAGCTGTTTCAACATTCCAGTCCTACCAGACCTCCACATCAGGAATACAGCCAATCCCTACGAAAGCTGTTCCACTAACCACACCATAATACAATAACCACACCATAATACAATAACCACTCCACGAATTGGTTTAACATTCTTAACCCTTTAACACTCATATCAGCAAGAAACGGTTTCTGCAGCTGTCCTGAGAAATATCCATTTGCAAACCACGAAAATACTATTTTTGAAAATTTACCACTGGAATGACTGGCTCGATAACCGAGCCAATCATTCCAGTGGTAAATTTTCAAAAATATTTTTCTTTTGGTCTGTAAATGGACATTTTCTATGAGAAAAGTGAAATTTTCTTGAACAAATTCGAAGATTAATAGCTTAATGCACCCGCGACCCATCCTTCAGCTGTGCCAACAACTGTATTACAGCCCACCTCACCAGATATTCCAACAGCCCTACCATAAACCACTCCTCTCCAGCTGTTCCATCAGCTTTACCATTCCCAAAACTCCAACATCTATTCTAACATCCTAAATTAACCATTATCCCACCAATTTTTTCCGACATTTGTACGATAACTCACCCTTCCACCAGCTTTTCTAACATCTTTACAACATCAACCTATCCGAGACATTTCAACTTCACTACCACAGACAAACCTATTCACAGCTGTTACCACATATTTGCAACAA